>JBBGZY010000357.1:1595000-2795000 GCA_037952925.1 Lithobates clamitans | reverse complement strand
GCATAAAATTCAGATCTTTGCGGATCTGTCCCCTTACACGGTTCAAAAGAGAAGAGCTCTTAAGCCACTACTTCAGGTTCTACATAAAAAAGGAATCCCCTATAGATGGTCGTTCCCCCTGAGACTGAACTTTTCATACAAAAGTAGAAGTTGCAGCTTCTCCACCTTCACGGATGAGGAACGACTCCTGCTGCAGCTGGGACTGATCCCGCAAGAACCTTCATCGTCACACGCGTGCAGAGGGACCCCATCCTCCACTAAGAGACCCCCACCAGCGAGCCCACTACAACCCTCCTGGCTGAAACAAAGCTCCAAGAGATCGAAGGAAAATCTTCCCGCGTGACTCGCCACCTACCCCAAACAGCTCAAGGCCCGGACCGGGTTGTTTCTGCTTAATCCTGGCCTGCGGGTAAGTCTGCCGGTCTACCCTTTTGACTTGTCAAGTCTGGTTTTGTATCTTGACCACATTGCCTGTTTGTTTAGACTGCAAGTCTAGTTAAGCTTAAACATCTGGGACTTTCTTCCTGGACTAAGGGGTAGGAGAGGGGCACGATAATTTGTTCCCTGATCGGGGAATCACACGGCCAATGGGTCTCCTGATGTGAGCCCCCCCTTTTGCTAACTGCTCTCCCCAGGGCAGTGGTTCGTTTATCACCCCTGGCCGTAAGATAAGGTTTTAGCGATCTTTGTCTTCTGCCGGATTCGGGGAATCCCCTGCAGGGGCCTCTGGGGCAATCCGATTGGCCCGGGGGCCTCGGGGGGTCCCCCCAGGAGAAGAGCTCCCCCTGTGCTCACTTGGATGCAGGGTACGGGGTCACCCGGACTCCCGGCAGCTAAGTGCGGGGGCCCGGGTTGGCCCGGTGTACCGGGTGGTATTGAATTTAAGATGCTACTCACAAATTTACTAAGGTTTATTACGTTTATTGAACGCTCTGTCACATGTTCATCATAGACTCATTTGATGTCTTCAGTCTACGTGTTTCGAGGAGCTGGGGCTGTGGTGGACCCAATGCGCCTCTCTTAGAACCCAAGCATACCTGTGGTGCCCTTGGGCTCTCTCTGGTGTCCCTGTAGTGGGGGCACTCCAGTCCATTTAGACGTAGGGGTAGGAACAACCAGTCCTTCCTACCCTTGGGGTTGGGTGGGGTCGGGGACCCCAAGTTATTTCAGCTCAATCGTATCTCATGTTTACTAATTATTTGTTGCTTTTATCTCAATGCTCACCATTTTTCCTTCTTTTCATCCCTTTCTCCACCCCCTCCTTTCTACTCCCCTACACTCTGATATAGGCTCTCTCGGTCTCCAGAGAGGTCTCTGGTTCCACATCCCAGGTCAGAGCACAGTTCACACCCCACCCACTGGGCTTCTCGACGAACTTCTCCCTTCGGGCGAAGGTAAGTCTCAGATCATACGGATAGTTCTCTCCCCTCTGGACTATGGCTAGCACAATAGACCAACCCTGTTCCCTAAGAATTATTTCACACAATACTCAGGGTCTCAACTCTCCCATCAAACGTAGAAAGATGTTCCATTCCTATCACTCCATGCACGCTGATGTCCTGCTGCTACAAGAAACACATTTCTCGGTTAGCTACAAAATCTAATTTCTTTATCAGCACTATCCCCAATTTTTCTTGGCCTCAGCCAAAAATAAAACCAAGGGAGTAGCTATTTGTTTCGCCAAACACTTAAATGTTTCCCAGCCAGAGATGATAGTAGACCCCCAGGGACGCTTCCTGTTAGTGTCTGGCCACATAGACGGTGAACTCTACACTTTCATATCATATTACACCCCCAACAAGGGTTAAAGACCTTTCTTTGAGTCTATGCTGAGCAAACTGCGAGCTCACCTGAAAGGAACAGTGTTCATGCGTGGTGACTCAAACACCGCCTTTGACTTCGCTCTCAATAGATTAGCGGACAGGAAGTCTAGATCAAAACACCCATCCAAACAAAGCGCTAAGATAGCTGCCCTCCTATATGAAGAAGGGCTAATTGATGTGTGGAGGGAAGCTAATCAACACAAAAAAGATTATACTCATTTCTCTGCTCCTCACAACTCTTTTGCCAGGATAGACCACATCTTCTCTCGCTCCCACACTATCCCACTTATTTTAAGCTCTAAGATCATTGATTCCCCTTTATCAGACCATGCAATGGTTTCGGTCGTGGCCTTTGTTCGACACCGACAGCACAGCTACGTCTCATGGGTAGGTACTCAGAACTGTTCACAATTGGTCGGGGGACCAGACAGGGTTGCCCAATCTCCCCTCTTCTCTTTGCGGTTGCCATCGAGACCTTGGCTATCACAATCAGATCCAACCCAGATGTTAAGGGGGTGATGTGCGGAGATCAGGAGCATAAATATGTGCTTTATGCGGATGACCTCCTCCTCTATATCACCTCCCCTCTTACTTCTACCCCTATGGTCTATAAAATCCTACAGACTTTTAGTACAGTGTCAGGCCTACGGGTCAACATCTCCAAAATAATAGCTTTGAATATAACGGTCCCACAAGATCTACTCAAACAACTCTCTACCAACTTTGACTTCCTTTGGGCGCAGACTGAAATCCCCTATTTAGGCATCAAAATAACACCAGATATAAATAGCCTATTTGGAGCTAATTATCCCCCAATGCTACACAGGTGCAGAGGGGACCTGGAGAGGTGGGCTAGATGTGGTCTATCCTGGCTGGGCAGAATTCATGCTGTAAAAATGACTCTTCCCCCTGCCTCTTATATCTATTCCGTTCCCTCCCAATCCCGATAAAGAAATAAGTTCTCGGCAAATTCCAATCAGAGATTGTCCGATTTATTTGGGGTCAAAGGGGGTATAGATGGCCCTCTAGTATTCTTTACCATCTGAAAAGCCAGGGTGGGCTGGGCCTGCCTGATCTATGGGGATACTATCAGGCAGCACAATTATCCCAAATCTCAGTGGTCTTTTCGAAAGGCCAGAAGCCTGGGTGGCTATCGCTGGAGAGGCAGGCCACTCCGCTGAATACCATAGACTACCTTCTTTGGTGTGACTCAAAATTGAGGCTAGCCATCCTGTCCCCAACCCTTTCCCATTCCATGGCACTGAGCACCGGGCTTTTTTCATGACATAATCTGGTCTCACCCATGAAACTGTTAGCACATCTGTTCCACAATGTTGATTTCGCACCAGGGATGTCCATTAAGGCGTTCAAATGGTGGACGGATAAAGGTCTATACAGGATTAGTCACTTCCTCTCCCCCAGGGGCCCGATCACGTTGACACACTGTAGAAATAAACTAGATATGCCTGACTCCAAGGTATTCAGATTCTCCCAAATCTCCCACTATCTACATTTAATCTGGTTAAACAAACAGGAAACCTCCTCCTTGACTCCCTATGAACAGTGGTGCTCCAATACAGAAGTCCAGAGGGGAGGTATATCCTTGATCTACACCGCACTGAAATCACACTTAGACAAGCCTGCTTATGCTCGGGCCTGGGGGGGGGACACAGACAGCTCCTGGACTCCACAGGATTGGTTTAACTGGTTTAAACGCTCTTATACAGGTATACTAAACATCTCCCTGATAGAAGCCATCATTAGGGTTATAACTCAATGGTATTATGTCCCTGCTCGACTATCAGTCATCTTTCCGGGGTCCTCCCCACTTTGTTTTAGTGGCTGTGAGTTAGAGGGATCAATGATGCATACCTGGTGGACTTGTTCGCGCATCTGATCATTCTGGCAGAAAGTATTCCGCACAGTTAGTACCATCTCAAAGAAAGTAATAACCCCTAACCCTAAAATCGCTCTGCTAATTGGTAAGATCGTGGCTCTTCCTAAATTCACACAGACGCTGGTATTCTTCATCCTTTTAGGAGCAAAAGTAACCATTGCCAAGGCCTGGAAGAAACCCAGCGTCTCTTTCCAGGGTTTTAAGAGGAAGGTTTCTTGGATCATGGCGCAAGAACAAATTGTGGCAAAGCTAAATGACAAAAGTGGGAATTTCTATAACATTTGGGAACCTTGGGCCATATACTGCAACATTCCCCTGCTTCCGGGAATGCCGCAGGTATCTTTGAAAGCACAAACTCCATAGTGACCCCACCCCTCTTCTTCTCTCCCCCCTTTCACACCTTTCTCTCTTTCTCTGTCTGGGACGCCCTGGTCTCATATTTATGTTCTGTAATGCCAGTTTTGGCTAGTTACATTTCGGCTTATGGAGAGGTTTAGGAGGTAGTAATTGCACAGTTGTATCTGGACTAGAGACCCTGCTTATACCACTAGAAATTAGCTTATTTATCTCTCGGCTGAGAGATTGGAGACATTTGCTCGGAGACTCTCATCAGAGGACCATGGGAGGCTGTGGGGAAGAATCAGGAGGGAGTCGCCCAGGGAACACTACGCACTTCCACAGTGAGCTCCCACAGGGGTGGGGTGCGTGGGGCCCTGGCGAATGGTCAGACGCCCTTATTCAGATAATGGTCATTATTACTCCTCTCCATTATAAACTACTTGAGGAGTGATACCTGAACTGGATCTAGAGATTAGGGAGACAGTGGTAAGCGCTGGCATGAGGAACCTCTCCTCGCGGCCTCCCTGATCCCCCAGCTCCTTGGGCAATCTGTGCTTCTTTTGCTAGTCTTGGTTATAGCACGCCTCATATACCTCTCCTCCTAGACTCGCCTTAAGTTGAATCAACGGTTTTGTCAGATCTTTCTCTTGAATGGCTCTCCATTATTTTTCCATGAATTTATGCATACGATATGTTATGTACTCTCTTTATTGCTTTGTATGTAAATTTTCTCAATAAAAAGAAAAATTTAAATTTAAAAAAAAACAAAAAAAAAACAGGCAGACTCGATGAACTACTCGATCTTTTTTCTGCTGTCACTTTTCTATGTTTCTAAATGATATAGGGTCTGGGATTAAAGGTACCATTTCAGTGTTTGCAGATGACACCAAGCTATGCGGTGGAATAACGTCCTTACAGGATGTCTCCAACTTACAAGCCAACCTCAATGCACTGTTTACTTGGGCAACTATGTGGCAAATTAGGTTTTGAAAATCGGACCAAAGATGCAGCATGCAGGACTTTTAAATACACTGCAGTGCGGTGGTGTGAAAATTCCAATAGGATTGAAATGGATTGTGTTATTGTATAATTTTTAGCACAGTAAAAATGCAGCAAAAACGCATCAGTGTGAAAGCAGCCTGATTGAGTAAGGAAGAGATGGTGACATTCCAGGAAGAGACATCCAGCACAGAAGGCCCATTAAACTGACATTAGCCAGGATGGTTTCTGTTTCTGCGATCTGACAGGTTATATACCTAAATAAATAGTGCTAGAGGAAGAGATGCCACAGAGAACATTTATCACCACCTCCCTGGAGAACATGTCCCATATTCACATACAGATCTGGGACATCTCAATCACTATAATCCAGAGCTATCTAGAAAGCAAATCCAGCAAACATGAATTCTGTGTCCAGCAGTTCTTGTAGCAGAACCGTTTCCCTACTATAAACAGAGCAATCAGCTTGGGTCAGTTTTCTGAGGCATAACCAGACAAAAATCCTTCCTGTGCCAGTTCCCATTCTGCTCCAAAAGTAGACATAAGCAACTATCTCTTGGAGGGTCTTTTTACCTTGCAGTCCACATTGAGAGGTTCATTTTATGGGTGCAGTATAGCAACATAAACATAATAATATTTTTTCATTTAACTTGTGTATCAGGACAAATTGATTCATTCTAGAACAATAACTGCAGTGAATTTTTTTAATATCCATTATTTAGGTACCGTATATTATAAATAGGCAGCAAAGATGTTATTGCATGACATTTTCCAGGTGATAGTATATCCTATGTGTCACTGGTATAGCCTGATTATTTACTCTGGTTTAAAGAAAAAATTCTGCTCAAGTATGTATTCTTAAAGGATAAGTTAAAATTTTAAAATGATTTTCAGATTCCATCACTTCCTATAGATTGTCTCTCAGCATTCACTTCCTGTAGGTCATCTCCCAGAAGCCTTCACTTTGGATCCTTGGATCACAGAAAACGGTGTGATAGGGTGTATTCACCACTCTGGACCACACCTCCCTCATTACAATACTACCTTCCACCCACTTTCTATACAATCTGATTGTACAATCTCCTTTTAGATCTCCCATTAGCTATGAGTACAAGGGCCTGTCTGATTTGATACAAATTGAATGGATTTGTCAGGTAGGTCATCCTATTCCATGGGAAGAGAGGGGGTAGGACTATAGTGGTGCTTGGAGAGAGATGAATGGGTGGGAAACAAAACTATAGATAAAGGTGATTATGATAATAAAATCCAGTGGTTGGGGGTAGCTTGGACCCTGGAAAGTTCAGTTCAGGCTTGAACGGGTTAGGAACAAGTTTGATGGGTTGAGAATGTATATATCGCTCTAGAGGTGCAGCCAGCTGTGGAAGAGGAAGCAGCTCTGTAGATATATAATGTGGAGAACAGCGGCGCTCATCTGAGTGCAGTATATTAAAATGATTTATGATGAATTTATTAAGATAAAAAATTAAAATAAGAATGAACTCACAGGGTAAAGGTTAAAATGGCTAGTCACAAGGGGAGGCTTGCTGTGTAGATTTGATCCAGATAGCCGGTGGTATGGGGTGCTGCTGCTGTCTTGCTAGCTGCAGGGGTTTCCAAGGCTCCGAATCAGTCATCTCGCCATCAGCTGTGACGTCACTGGATGTGGTGCACAGGGCCAGAAGGCACGCATTCGGATTCAGGCTGTGAAGAAGGAGAATGCATGCTCTCAGGCTGACTTACAACTAGTAGCCGCATTGTCAGCTTACTGCGCAAGCTCCTTCAGTTGACTGTTGGGCTGCCCATCCAATGAGCAAGAGGCATCCACAAATCATAACTGGCTTGTGGTAATTGCAAATGAGGAAAGTGGAAAGATAGTGCTGGACTTGTATGTAGGGTTATCTTACTGGTATTTTTAACTTAAGGTATTGAAGTTGGTGTAAATGATCTGGTACCTGGGCAGGTGGCTTCTACACCCTAAAGAATCTCAACAGTCTCCTTGGCTTGTAGTATAATGTAATGAGAATTGAAATTGAAGCACCACACCACTGCTAAGAGGTCCAAATAAAACTTTATTCCATTAAATGTCAGGGGTACAATCCAAAAAAGTAGACAACGCATTTCAGGGGTCCAAACGCCTCCTTTATCAGGGCTTGACTAGCAACAAGGTAAAACTGGACTTACAATTATATTTTTTCCAGAGTGAATTACACGCACAGGCCTTATCAGCAGATCATTAGGGAAAAATACAATTGTGGGTCCAGTTCACTTCTGGTTTGCTCATATTGTTGCCAGTCAAGCCCTGATAAAGGGGCACTTGGACCCCCAAAACACATTGGCTACTTTTTTGGATCGTACCCCTGATGTTTAATGGAATAAAGTTGTGTCTGGACATTTTAGCTGAGGTGTGTTAATTGCAAGGCAGCAGTTTAGTGTGTGTTAACAGTTAACACCTGCAATTGCCGGAAGAGCTGTTATGGGCTGATTTCTTACTGTGTTTTTCTGCCTCCTTGTAGCATCCTGTGAACTCCTGAACCTCTCCATCCCCCCTGTTATTTCCGTGTGTTTGGAAAGAGCAATGCACTTTAGTTGTGGTCATGCGCACTGCTCTATGCACATACCATAGTCCATAACCCATCTCAGGAGTGAGCAAAAGAAGATGGCTATGTTCCTACATACAGTGGAACATGGAGAACAAATGGAGCTACCCTCTAACAAGAAGTCAGATCACAGCAGCAAAAAAACAAACAAAAAAAACTTTTTTTTAATTAAAGTGGATGTAAACCCAATGTCATCCTTTCTAAACTACTGCCATAGGGGTTATCTATAAGGATATACATGCCTCCTGCATGTACCTTTTACCTGTCAAATGTTTCCCCTTATGAGACCTGAAAAACTGCAGATTCTGTGGGTGGGTCTGTTGTCTGGAGCTCGGTGGGTGGAGTTGTGATGTCAGTAGACTCCCCGCCCACCTCTACACTCCCCTTGTCAATATGCATTTCTCCTGTGTATATCTTACACTGAACTTCTGCTATGATCTCTAACATCCAGTGAAAAGACAGGAAAGTAACCACATGACTTCAGCATGCCAAATCATGGTGAGGTATGGAACAGCCAATCCTTGCAGAAAGGAGTTGGGGAGGGAATTAAAAAATACTGCATGTCTCTCAGTTTGTCAAGAATTATCTCACTGAACAATAAAGGAGGATTGCTCAGAGATGGATTAACTCTGTGTGGCAAGACTGGGCTCAAATGATAGCAAATCTTATACTCTACAGTATGATATCATTTTTTGGGGGGGTTTACATCCACTTTAAAGGCTAAATTCACTTTTTTTTTCTAAAATCCAGCTCCCTATGTACCAATATACCATTAAAGTGGAGGGCCACCCTGAAAAAAAAAATTCACCAAAAATCCTAAAAAAAAATAAATAAATAAATTTGAAAAAGAAAAAAAAATTAAACTTACCTAAACCCTTGTTGCTAGGCAGTCTTCCTAATCTGCCTCTTCCTTTTCCGCGGTGTGTTCTGCTCCTCGGTGAGCGGCCCCGTTGTCTTCTGGGAACTGTGTGTGTTCCCAGAACACCACGGGGCTATTTAAAAAGCACCGTACCGCTCGCGCGTGCGCAGTAGGAAACTGCCAGTGATGCTGCAAGGCTCCACTGCCTGTTTCCCTTACCTAGGATGGCGGTGCCGGGACCCGAGAGCCGAGGGACGGGTCGGCCTCGGGCGGCCGTCATCGCGGGCACCCAGGACAGGTAAGTACTTATTTAAAGTCAGCAGCTACAGTGTTTGTAGCTGCTGACTTTTAATATTTTTTTGTTTACCGCCGGAATCCCGCTTTAATGTTCTTATTATAAATATACCATTAATGTACCTCCGTTGCAGAAAAATACAAGCTTTCTTTGATTTTGAGAACAAGGCCTTACCTTAGCCCTTGCTGTATTTCTTAGAAAGCTTCATCACATTCTGACAATAGATGTAGGATGGAGAAACCAGTAAGACACAGGAAGGAGTTTACCAGCTGACCTCATTAGCACACCTTCACCCATCAACTATGTTTTCACAGCATCCCCGGCATCTCTCCACGCGTGTATTTGCCTGGCTTCCTTAGCATCCCTTCAGATGGGCTCAGGCTGCATGCTAAACTCCTTGGGGCCGTATACAGCCGACGGGATACCCCTGATGTAGTGCAAAGGCCTGCCTGATTGGATACAGAGTGATTGGATAGATGGTGTGGTGTGTCCTCCTAATATATCGTTTTGGTAAATCTAAAGAAAATACAGAGCTTGTACAATCAGATTGTATAGTGTATGGCCACATGTATACAACTAAAATTACCTAGTTGCGCTTTCAGTGTCATTAAGTTGTAGTTGTAAGTCAGTGGCTTAGCATTATCAGTCTGAAACAGGAAGTGCTGTTATTTGCAGAATTTCTAGGTAAGAAACTTTTCCACCTTGCCTCACTATATGGGTTGGATGTTATTGGACATTGTATGGTATTCCAGTGTGATTACCTGTTCAGGCGTTGTTAGCATCTGATTTTACTGCCAAGCTCAGCCCCTGTGATGGCTAAAAAAGACTAGGTTTTGGGACTGGAATGCATGCATATTCAAAATAAAACACTTCCTGGGAGGCACACATGTACAGTATGTTTTGGGGAAAGGGCCAGTGCAATCTCTAGACACACAGAATTTTCAGCACCCAGTAGTCAATCCGTGTAGTAGCTCTATTAAAAATGGAGAAAGACGACACTCTAACACCAGTAATCCATGGACCTAAAAGCAAAAATGTTTATTTAATTCCTGTGACATGTCCACCCTTTATATTATTATTTCTATCTATGTAGTCTGGGTACATAGGGTGATCTGCCTCTCTGCTGGAGAAAAAATGCAGTTATACTTTAGAGAACAGTTATATATCCTGTGAACAGAATTTCTTTTTTGCACTCAATCTCATCCTCAACACTGCTCAATATGTCTCTCTCCAGGAGACCTCGCCCTAGTTTTCCGTATTCAGCACAAGAGACCAAACCACCATGGAGGACCGAACAATAATAGGCTCAGTGCCCAGATCTTGTTCTGCAATGGTGCCTCCTTGGCCAGCAGCTGTACAGCTGGGCTCCCATGAAAACACCCCTAAAGCTGTAATGAAGTGTCAAACCAATACTAATCACATGCAGTGCAAATACTAAAAATAATACACAGCTTTTCAGGATGTGCAGTAATACTAGCTGGGTCTGTCAAACACAGCTGACTTCAGAATTAAATTATGGTGTAAGTAATTTAGAAATATCCTAGAAAGTGCATTGTGAATGTCTCACAGTAAGCAAAATGGAGCTTAATGTAACATATTCACACAAATACAGTAATTGTTTTAATTCCCGCACATGTTCCCTACAAGCTGATTAGAATAAAACAGTGTATAAAGGTATTCAGTTTCCAGCACCCAGGGTTATTTTAACCATAGGGGAAAAGAGGCATTTTTGCTAAACCACCAACCAAGGAAGGCCTACCAGTGGCACCAAAACTAGTTGTGGGTCTTCATTGTCGGCTTCAACCCAATCTTTTAGCTAGCTGTTTTCGGATTATCTGGGTGCATGGAATTCTGATTCCCCACACTGCCACAAAAGACTTTTACTATCAATGGCCACCTATGATAAAAGCTGTAATGGACATGTTAATTTTGTGCAGACAGCCAAACCTTTTGTAGCGCTGGTAGATTTGCAATCTACCATCTGATAGGTAAATTTAGTAACTTAAAAAAATCCAAATGCAGCACTAAATAAACAAAGTGATTATGTGAATATTAGTCCGTAAGAATTTTTGAAAAGTAGAGATGACGTGAAGCCTCCACCAAACTTCAGTGTGCACGAAGAAAGCACACCACACCCACGTGTTGCCAATCTGCTTACCAGAACAATGTGAAAAACACGCAATGTAATCAAATGATGCCAGGGTTCAACAGTAACTCGGAATGACACTCCATCATAAACAGCCAAAAGATGGGAAAAGCCAGATGGTCACATATCATCAGGACATCAAGGTGCACATGGGAAGGCGAATGGATTGTACAGTCCCCAGAACAAGGTTCCTGTCCATACTGCCTCACCAGTGCTGCAATCACAGCTGATTGCAGCACTGGTGTTCGTTAGGAAGGTTAGATTTGCCTCTGTTTCAGCTTGGCTGACGTTGCGTGTGTTTCCATACTGAGCCGTGGGTGTCGCTGTTACCGCTGGCTGGTGTTGGAAAGGCAACATGTCTAAGTGTATAGATACTCTTCTGTCCCGGAGACAACTCGGTGGAGGTGGTCCTCCAAGTTGCATTCTGGGCGAGGGTATTTATTGGACAGACGCCATATTTTGGGGTTCATTTTACAGCCACTTGCTGGCCCTCCTGGCCAACAGGTATGCGTTAGAGAGATATCTCGTGGTCCTCCGTTCCGGAGGCCCACGTTGCTGTGGCGCAGGGGTGGGCCCAGAAGCTTGTCTGGGGCCTACCACAGCGGCCGAGGAATGGTCCTGAGCTGTCTATCCAAAGGGAGGAAGCTGGACAACCGAGAAGATCCCAGGGGAGGACCCGTCATGGAAGGATCACGCAGCGTGCTGGTCTGGAGAGGGGCCTGGTGACTCGGTTGGAGGACGTATCCTAAAGTAATTATACAGCATAGTGTTGCCGGGTTGGCTTAACGGTTCAAGCACTGTGACTGACATTCACCGCAAGAAAACCAATACATCCTGTGGCAGAGGATCATATGGGTTTATCCCAAATAAGTCTGTGGCAGAGACTTTAGTTCATGCTACGTACTGGCTGCTAGGCTAGTGAGAGAGGCCTATCCAGGCGTGCAAGGAGTGTGTTCCACCAAGGGAGTGCATCCTACTGAAATATTCATCCCCAGGGACATTTATTAAGAATCTTACTAAAAAGGTATTTGAGTTTTCCTCTGCAGTTCTCCTTCTGCCTCTTTCCTGCTACTTCCTTCATTGATGGTTTAATAAAGCATTGAAAACGTACTCAAGTGTTGGTGTGTGTGTCGTCCAGAGGTAAACTCAACGGAACCCTAGACCCGGTGCCGGTGAAACAAAGGGAAGGAGAGTGAAGGTAACAAGCCCGCTTAAACCAGCAGCTCCATCGAGAGTTATTGCTACACACTACAAGATGTAAACCATTGGTGAGCCTCAAAAACAGGAAGACCAGTTTAGAGTTTGCCAAACAACATCTAAAAAAGCCTTCACAGTTCTGGAACAACATCCTATGAACAGATGAGACCAAAATTAACTTGTACCAGAGTGATGGGAAGAGAAGAGTATGGAAAAGGAAAAGAACTGCTCATGATCAAAAGCATACCACCTCATCAGTGAAGCATAGTGGTGGTAGTGTCATGGCGTGGGCATGTATGGCTGCCAATGGAACTGGTTCTCTTGAATTTATTGATGATGTGACTGCTGACAAAAGCAGCAGGATGAATTATGAAGTGTTTCGGGCAATATTATCTGCTCATATTCAGCTAAATGCTTCAGAACTAATTGGACGGCGCTTCACAGTGCAGATGGACAATGACCCGAAGCATACTGTGAAAGCGACCAAAGAGTTTTTTAAGGGAAAGAAGTGGAATGTTATGCAATGGCCAAGTCAGTCACCTGACCTGAATCCGATTGAGCATGCATTTCACTTGCTGAAGACAAAACTGAAGGCAAAATGCCCCAAAATAAGCAGGAACTGAAGACAGTAGAGGCCTGGCAGAGCATCACCAGGGATGAAACTCAGCGTCTGGTGATGTTTATGCTTTCCAGACTTCAGGCTGTAATTGACTGCAAAGAATTTGCAACCAAGTATTGAATACTGTCCGTGATACTTTTTTTATTTGCACTAACATACAATTTTTCAGGACAAGCTTTCGGGGTATGTCCCCTTCTTCAAGGTCCAAGCAGTACTGATTCACAAAGTACTGCTTGGACCTTGAAGAAGGGGACATACCCCGAAAGTTTGTCCTGAAAAATTGTATGTTAGTGCAAATAAAAAAAGTATCACGGACAGTACTCAATTTTCTCTGTCACAATTGCACTAATACGGCTACAATCAAATCAACCAAGTATTAAAAAGTGAAAGTTTGATGGATGATTGTTAATCTGTCCCATTACTTTTGGCCCCTTAAAAAGTGGGAGGCACATACACAAACTGTTGTAATTCCTACACCGTTCACCTGATTTGGATGTAAATACCCTCAAATTAAAGCTACGGTAAAAGCCTGCAGTTAAAGCACATCTTGTTTGTTTCATTTCAAATCCATTGTGGTGGCGTATAAAGCCAAAAAGATTAGAATTGTGTAGATGTCCCAATATTTATGGACCTGACTGTAAAAATGATTAGGGGCCCTGCTGTTTCTGCCCCTGTTCCCAACATTAACATATGCTGAAAAAAGTAAGGCTAATTTAGAAGGTAAAGTATGGGTGGGTTAAAACCCCTTTTTTTGCCATCTGTTTCCCATTGGGGAAATTTCCCTTCACTTCCTGTCCCATGGTCAAAACAGGAAGGGAGAGGAAATCCCTGAAAATTAAGGGAATCGATTGGGGCCTCCAGTTTACCAGAACTAGTGTGCCCATTGTAAAATTTCCCCTCTGCTACTTTTCTCAGGAAATCCCCAAATTTGGGATTTTCTTTTACTTTCACTAATACACAGGACTAACAGAGACGGTGAATCTCTCTAACGGGCAGAGGTAGCAATAATAACCTGACAGGTATTCTAATCCACGTCTACACTGTTCAAAACTAAAAATAGTTTTGCCTTTGGTTATATTTTATTCCACATGTTGAGCCAACCATAAACTATGCAATCCCTGCCCATCTGATTGCAAAATGCTTTCCGGTGTTTTTTTTAATTGAAGAAGAACTATAAGGCGCCTTTCACACGGACGGCTATTCTGCCGCAGTTAAAAGCATGTTTTTTATTCTGTGAAATTCAAGACACCAGGCACTGCGATCAGCTGCATTTGTACAGTGCGATAGGCTGCGGTTGCGTTTAGCTGCTGTTTGCCATTTCCATAGCAACACATGTTTTTAAAGTACTTTATTAGGCAGCTCCGGGGGTCTTCTTCCGACTTTGGGGGTCTTCTACTGACTTCGGGGGTCTTCTGCCGGCTTCAGGGGTCTCTCAGGCCTCTTCTCCCTCTCTCCAGTGTAGTCTCTGCGCTCTCTGGTTCTTCTCCGGTGCCTTCTTCCTTCTGCCGGGCTCCTCTGCTATCTTCTGCTCTTTTGCCGCTCTTTTGCTAGCGGAGGGGCCCGGTCTTTTGAGACATCTTTTTCCCTCTTCTCTTCCAGAGATGTTGACACAATGCTCCCTCTCGCTGTAATGCCGTGAGCGAGGTCCGCAACCAATTATATAGGCATGGGGTGTGGCCACCGGGTGATGTCATCCGGTGACCTCGCCCCCTTATGACATCACAGTCCCATCATGCCCCGGGACTGTGACCTCATAAGGGGGCAGGGTCACCGCCAATATAAGTCCATTGCGGAGCGCTCAGAGAGCATTCCAGCTGGAGAGAGCGTCGTGTCAACATCGGAAGAAGAGAAGAGGGAAGAAGACGATCCAGAAGTCCGGGCCACCGCTAGCAAAAGAGCGGCAGAAGATAGCGGAGGACCCGGAAGAAGATCCGGACACCAGGAGAAGACACCGGAGAGACCCCCGAAGTCGGAAGAAGACCCCCGGAGTCGAAAGAAGACCCCTGGAGCTGCCTAATAAATTACTTTAAAAACATGTGTACTGTGTTTTTTTATTGACACATTTTTCCCTTTGGTGAATGGGTAGGGGTACGATGTACCCCATACTCATTCACAAAGGGTGGGGGGCTGGGATCTGGGGGCCCCCTTATTAAAGGGGGCTCCCGGATTCCGATAAGCCCCACGCCCGCAGACCCCGACAACCAACGGCAAGGGTTGTCGGGAAGAGGCCCTTGTCCTCAGCAATATAGGGACAAGGTTCTTTGGGGTGGGGGGGCCCGCAGCTGACACAGTGCACTGTGATTACCTGTGGTTATGTGCGCCTAGCTGCTCTAAATCGCTCCTGGACGCAGTCAATTCTATTTTTTCTATCTGCACGGAACCGCATGTAACTAAATCGCAGCTAAACGCAGTTTGTGAATGGGGCCATAGGAAAGCATTGTGTGCTTTTAGCTGCGGTAGAAAACTAGAAAATCCACAGCTAAAAGCACCATTCTATCCGTCCGTGTGAAAGGGGCCTAATTAATTTTTTTATTTAACTCCCCTGGGGACCAAGTTAGGGTTGCCACCTCATCCCTTGAAACCCAAACACGCCCCCTTAAAGGAGAATTCTACAAAAAATATTAAAAAATTGGTTCAACCCAAAAGTGCTTTTTTACCACTACTCTTCCTTTGTATTAGCTTTTGGAATTTACAAATGCAGCAATTTAGATAAAAAGTGCATTTTTTATACATCTATATAGATCAGACCAAAATGAGGGACCAATGAGGAGGAATGAGGGACAGAGGGACATTGCTCCAAATCAGGGACAGCTGGGAGCTATGACTATGCTGTATATGGAGCTAGGTGGAGAAAAATGGCTAATGGTAGGCTTTTTTGGCTTGTTTAGAGGGAGAAACTGACTAGGGATGGGCTTTATGTTCAGGTCAGCGGCAAATTCGAAAGAACACCCTTTAAAAGTCTATGGGAGAAATCAAAAGTGCTAATTTTAAAGGTTAATATGCAAGTTATTGTCATAAAAAGTATATGGGGACCCGGGACCTGCCCCGGGGGACATGTGTCAATGCAAAAAAAAGGTTTAAAAACGTCCGTTTTTTTCAGGAGCAGTGATTTTATTATGCTTAAAGTGAAACGATAAAAGTGTAATATTCCTTTAAATTTCGTACCTGGGGGGTGTCTATAGTATGCCTGTAAAGGGGCGCATGTTTCCCGTGTTTAGAACAGTCTGACAGCAAAATGACCAAATCACCAATTGGTCGCATAAAAACTGAATTTTAACCACTTGCCAATGAAAATTAAATATATGACAATAAGTCAAAAATAGTGGCGCTGAAAAAATGCTCAAGTGGGTGTTTGATCACCCTAAAGTGAAAAGTGACTACAGGATACTAAGTATAAATATAAAAAATATACTGTAACTAAAATAAAAAATAAAATGTTGAACAAAAAATAAATAATAAATACAAATTACACCCTGTGACAAGTGAAATGAGATGATGAAACAGTGAAACTGATCAATCAAAAAGACAAAATAATATATAAAAAATAGTCCGTAAAGTGTTTAAAGGAAATCCAAAATCGATGTGAGGTTCTCCTATTCCATCCACCACACCAGTGTATCTGTGATTTCACTCCCCTAAAGAAACGCACTCACCGAATTCCAATGCCTACATTCTCATGTTAGGCTAAAACGCATTTAAACCACATGGATAGGGTTTCAAAGCAAGCATCCAAATTCCAGCTGTGTGTCTCGCATATTTTCCACATATAAATAATAAAAGTGCACCAATAGTGTAATACCGTAGAAAAATGTTTTAATAACATACAATTAAAACCTTCAATCTTTGCACTCACATTGTGAAAATTCAAAATCAGCAAAAGTGATTACAGCAAGACTTTAAATCCTTCCAAAGCAGCAGATCTTATGGTCATGGCGGACCCAGGGTGTGCAGGCATGTAAATAGGTCTCACCCCTTCCTTGGTCCTGGATCTTAACTCGCTCATCCACTTCCTATGTGTCAGTGATGTTGATTGCCGTACAGCCATGCCCCCGACATGTTTCATCACAAGGACTTAATCATGGGATCCCACAGTACAGTACCTACAGTATCCTGTAGTCACTTTTCACTTTGGGGTGATCAAACACCCACTTGAGCATTTTTTCAGCGCCACTATTTTTGACTTATTGTCATATATTTAATTTTCATTGACAAGTGGTTAAAATTCAGTTTTCATTTGACTTCTTTTAAAGTGGCAGCTTCCAGATATATTGTCTGTCCTGAGGCGCAGTGGTGGTATTTTGAGTAGTGGCGAGTTTGTTCTTAAATTACCAACAGGGAGTGATAAGTACAAATGCATACCTGTTGAAGAGGCCGAATTCGAGTGAGCTAATAATTTCCTGTAGGGAACTGACAATGCTTCACCAAAACATCATCAACTCTATGGACTACATCACGCCTTCAACTTATAGATGAGGAAAGGATGGAGGTGCTTTGTAGACATAACACATAAATGCAATAAAGTAAGTGAAGTGAACATTGTCACCTTAAGACAGGAACTGTTACTGGCAGGATCAGCAACTAAAACTAAAAGAAAAACAGAAACTAATGTAGCCAACAAATCAAGGAGCAGGGAGTTACAATTTAGTACAGTTTTTGTTCTTGGGTTCTAAGGAAAATTGCAGACATAGGGTAAGCTGCACCAAGATCTCTATTATAATGTCACTGTCCTTATCTGACTCTTAAATTGTCTGGTATAGCTGTAATTTTGTAAAGCATCCGATAACTGTTCTCAAAGCCCTTAAATTACTGTGAGTGGGGATCTAACAAGTCTCTTTCTCTTACAGTTTTCTTGTATAATCCATTGTTGCTAAGCCACTACAACTCACCCTCTTCATCTCTAGCAGTCCTCTTTTATACCCTCATTCATTTTCTTTTATGTCTCCTATCAAGTGACAAATCACTATATGACTCTCCCGTTCACCCTACAGCTGTGTGTTGCTCTGTTCCCTGCCACCTATCATCTACAGCATCTCATTAGGAGTTCTCATTTATTTTGATTCCTCTACATACAGTAACAGGTTTCTCACTCATCGCCCACCTCTAATGCCCCATCTCCCTTAATAATCCTGGTCTTATCAGCACTCATTACTAGATTTTCAGGAACCGTCTCCTGAACCACCAAGACTGCATTCTCGACCTACTTCCAATTAGAACTGCAAAGGCAGGGTGAGGGTCTGACTCTTTTGTGACCCTACTATTCCACAATTCGTGTCATCCTGTTCCCTCATGATAATGTAATTTGCTAGAGGGAGCGCACATCTCAGTGTGCAGTCGGCCGTATACAAGTGATCATTAGAATATTTGATTAGAAAATTAATTTGATAAACCTGCATTAACCCTTTGGGGAACTTTGCACAAAGAAAAATACCTAACTCAGAAGCCTCCAATGGAAGCAGACATTACTATTTTACTGCTTATTTAGTTCTAGGCAGTGAAGCTAAACCTTTTAAGTTTCACTGAAATATGTCTCTATCTTGGAACTAGTTTGTGGCTCAGGGGTCCCAGAACAGCTGCTTCCTTTAGAGGTTCAGGACCCATTGCCCTTAAAATAAATATTTTGGGATAGAATATGGTGGCAGCCATTGCTTACTTCCCCTTCTGAAAATGCTCATTGCCAGGCAGTCATGCTGATCCAGTGGCTCTAATGGTTTCTCAGGCATCGAATAAGGACACAACAAAAAAGAAGGTACCTTATTTTTTCCTTCAGTATTATGTGTTTTGGGGCTTCCCCAGCCCTAGGAAGGCAACAAAGCATGGTGACTTTAGATGACTGCACAATGGAGGTGTCAAGCATCGCACTCGAACCCAGGAGGTGGTTTGCTTTGCCTGAATAAGGAAAGGTATGTAAATCAGGAGCACCAACATTCCAATTTGTGTGCAAGTTAGCATTTTCAGAAGGGCATTAGCAATGGTAGCTTCCATTTTGTATTTGTCTTGGTACATGTTCCTTTAAAGACTGGGTTCCCTCACACACTAAGTGGTTAGCAAGTCCACCTAGCAGCATTAGGGTCATTGGTTCAAATCCCAACAATGGCACTATCTGCCTGGATTTTGCATGTGATAAAAGATAAAAACTGGTTGGTATGGATTATAGAACTGGATACATAGGGGTGTATTCCAATTTCCTCTCACACTGCAAAGACATGCTGCTAGGTTAATTGGCTTTTATCTAAACTGGCATTAGGAACCTTAGATTGTAAGCTACCTGAGGACAGGGACTGATGTAAATGTACAATATATATGTAAAGAGCTGTATAAATTGACAGTGCTATATAAGTGCCTGTGATAAATAAATACATATTTTAGATGCAATCAGTGAATTGAATCCTATAACTTCTCTAAGGCTGGCCATACACCTATAGATTATCTGCAGATTTTCTATGCTTAGATGGAAAAAGTGGGAGATTCCTCCATCCACACAGTTTAGCGAACATGGAGAGATCTGTTGAACATTTTCTATCTAACCATAGAAAATCTGCAGATAATCTATAGGTGTATGGCCAGCTTAAGTCTCAAGCAATAGGATTACGTGTAGTTGTGTGCTCTAGCCTTCACAATCATGACCAAACCAAATAGGTATGTCAACCCAGCAGTGCTGCATTCCCCATGATGAGAACCAAGTCTGAAGTGTGTGATACCTGCATGATGTGCAAGAGTGCAAGCACATTAATGGGAAGAAACAGACATACCTGGTGGGTAATTCAACATGCTGACAAAAACTGTTAGCTTTGATTGAACATTCAGGCGAATTACAAAGATTATGGGGTTGATTTACTAAAACTGGAGAGTGCAAAAAAATCTGGTGCAGCTGTGCATGGTAGCCAATCAGCTTGTTCAATTAAGCTTTGGCCAAACCCCCCCCCCCCAAAAAAAAAAAAAACATGGAAGCTGATTGGCTACCATGTACAGCTGCACCAGATTGTGCACTCTCCAGTTTTAGTAAAGCAACCCCTATGCCTCCAGTTCTATCTGTCAACAGTTTACCTAGATCTGTTTGGTTACTATGACTTTTTAGGGCCCAACTACATCTTTGCATTGTGTTTACGTGCATTGCATTGCATTACCATAAGATTAGTGCATCAGCAAGGTGTGTTGCTAAGCCAACACAGCACACCAATGCACATAATGTTCAAAGCTCTGCATAGCAGAAGATTTATACATCAAAATAGGCTGACCAGACGTGGGCCTGTGTGATGATCTGGCCAGCTCTCTGGGCACAGATGAGGCTGAATTCCTGGGCACAGATGAGGCTGCATTGCTGGGCACTGGTGAGGCTGCATTGCTGGGCACTGGTGAGGCTGCATTGCTGGGCACAGGTAAGGTGGCATTGCTGGGCACTGGTGAGGCTGCATTCATGGGCACAGGTGAGGCTGCATTGCTTGGCACTGGTGAGGCTGCATTGCTGGGCACTGGTGAGGTTGCATTGCCAGGCACAGCTGAGGCTGCATTTCTGGGCATAGGTGAGGCTGCATTGCTGGGCACTGGTAAGGCTTCATTGCTGGGCACTGGTGAGGCTGCATTGCTGGGCACTGGTGAGGCTGCATTGATGGACACAGGTGAGGCTGCATTACTGGGCACAGGTGAGGCTGCATTCCTGGGCACAAATGAGGCTGCATTGCTGGGCACTGGTGAGGCTTCATTGATGGGCACTGGTGAGGCTGCATTCCTGGGCACTGGTGAGGCTGCATTGCTGGGCACTGGTGAGGCTGCATTGATGGGCACTGGTGAGGCTGCATTCCTGGGCACTGGGGAGGCTGCATTGCTGGGCACAGGTGAGGCTGCATTGCTGGGCACTGTTGAGGCTGCATTCCTGGGCATTCCTGGGCACTGGTGAGGCTGCATTGCTGGGCACTGGTGAGGCTGCATTGCTGGGCACTGGTGAGGCTGCATTGCTGGGCACTGGTGAGGCTGCATTGCTGGGCACTAGTGAGGCTGCATAGATGGGCACTGGTCAAGCTGCATTGCTGGGCACTGGTGAGGCTGCATAGATGGGCACAGCTGAGCCCTGCATTCTTTATGTAGCGCACTCCTGAGCCCGGCATTCTTTATGTAGCGCACTCCTGAGCCCGGCATTCTTTATGTAGCGCACTCCTGAGTGATACTTAGCCCTGCATTCTTTATGTAGCACGCTCCTTAGCCCTGCATTCTTTATGTAGCGTGCTCCTTAGCCCTAAATTTTTTATGTAATGTACTCCTGAACTTTGCACTCTGTTTTTTCTCTTATCTTATCTTCATAACATTTTGTAGTCATATCTCAAAAAATTCTAAAAAGTATCTTTTTTTTAAAATCTTTATTTATGGACGAAATGTAAGAAATAACTTATATATCATACAATCATTTCATAAACACATACCACATACACTGCATATATCAGGGAGGTGCGGTGAGGTCAGTGGCTGGCGATTCGCTGGCTAGTATCAGAGCCAGATACACACAGGTTACATACGCCGTGAATGTTAGAGCAAGAGCAATAATTCTAGCACTAGACCTCCTCTGCAACTTTAAACAAGTAACCTGTAAAAATGTTAAAGCGTCGCCTATGGAGATTTTTAAGTACCGAAGTTTGGTACCATTCCACGAGTGTGCGCAATTTTAAAGCATGACATGTTAGGTATCTATTTACTTGGCGTAACATCATCTTTCACAATATACAAAAAAATCAGGCTAACTTTAGTGTTTTTTTTTTTTCATATTCATGAAAGTTTTTTTGCAAAAAAAAAAATTTTTTGAAAAATTGCTTCGCAAATGTGTGTAACATAAAAAGTTGCAACAACCACCATTGTGTCTGTACATATATATTTATATATATATAATGTTTGGGGGTTCTGAGAAATTTTCTAGCAAAAAAACAATGATTTTTACATGTAGGAGAGAAGTGTTAGAATTGGCCTAGGTGGCAAGGGGTTAATTACCATAAGTAAGTAATATACAAATAACTATATATTGTTTTTAAGGTAATTTACTATATTTTCAAAAATTGTACTCAATTGTAAAAATTGTACTCAAGCAGGTGGCTTAATGGACAAATTACTGAAGTTTGAAGTTATAACTTCAAACCAGTAATAACATATACAGTGACATAATAATATATGATTTAGCTTGATTAAAACAGTACCTTTTCAGCAGGCAGCAGATTCTCATTCTCCCTCTTAACTGTGTGAGAAAAACCTGGGATTATGGTTAAATCTTATACCCTTAAACCCATGCTTTTTCCTTCTAGTTAAGAGGGCTGGGCTGGAAGGGAATATTTGTCTTTTAGACACATGCCCCTTCTATGACTGCAGTGAGATACGTCCCTCCACTGCAGAATTTTTATTGGACAGCTTGTTCCAATGGTGCTTTACCATTGGTCCAAGGCTCCAAGCTGTCCATTGAGCTTAGTGTTTCTGAGTGAGAGGCACTATGAGCTCAACCTCTCAGTCTGCTGCAAACAGAGTGTGCCAGCTTGTATTTAAATTGACCGCTCTGTATGTAGCTTCTGACAGGCTGCACAAGAAGCCCCGTATCCCTGGAACCATAGGTGACAGGAGCCCCAAATTTTGGCCAGTAGTGGGGTGGGACTTCAGCCACCCCTCCCCCTCCAAATCTCTGTGACCCTGTTCAGGGCAGGTGTGGCTCCGCCTCACCTGCCCCCCCCCCCCCCGACTGCACATCCCTGGCATATATAATTTGAGGAAAATATACTTCTAAAATAGTTTACCATTTGCCAATAAAAAAAAAAAATATGTCCCTGGATTTCATTTTAAAAAGCTGGTCACCTTAACATAAAATGTAAGAATATGTATATGTAATTATAAACACATATTTATTTGGGTATTCACATGGATTTAAGAGCAATATGTGTATAATTGAGAAATATCATTAAAGCTGTGTTCCGCCCAAAAAAAAATAATAATAAAATCCAACAGCTACACATACTGCAGCTGCTGGCTTTTAATATTAGGACACTTACCTGTCCTGGCTTCCAGCGATGTCGGCACCACAGCTGATGTTTCCATCAGCTGTCGAGTGCTGCCGCCGCCATTGTGGGTAAGGGAACCCGGCAGTTTAGCCTTACGGCTTCACGCCGGGAACCCTACTGCGCATCTCTCCTACTGGCCTGGTGACAGAGAGAGGAGGAGGGAGCTGGGCGGTGATGTCACATGCCGCGGCCTGGACTCCCGGAAGTGGGAACAGGATAGCTGTCAAAGACAGCTATCCTGTCCCCCCTCCCCCCGAAAGGTGCCAATCGTGGCAACGGAGGGAGAGATGAGACAAATGAGCGGAAGTTCCACTTTTGGGTGGAACTCCGCTTTAAGTGTGATTATCTTTAGAAACAGTGTAGGGTAATTGATGTGCGTGGGTCACTGTTTCTTAGGAAGTGGATGTTGTTCTGCAAAATGCTTAACACATTTTCATCAACATGAAACTCCTCCTGTGTTAAATACATGTAAATTGGACTGTGATTACTTACATCATAAACTGCACAAATATGTCATTTATTAGCCCCTTCCTTTTCTGAATGAACACAGAGAGTGATTGGTACTGATCACTCACTGTGTTCATCAATAAACTGAAATATAGTAAGGGCAGTTTCCCAAGTGCTTAGTGAATATGGTGAAATTTGACTTTGCAAATAAAACTCAATCACAAGCAGGTAAAATTAAAGGCTCCTGATTGGATGAGGGACATCGGCAGAGCTTCACCCAATTCATAACACTCTGGTAAAAATTCCTGTGCTAAGTGCAACTTCCTTTGCAATGTGAACAGTCTGTTTACCCTTAGTAAATCAACCCCACTCTATAATTTTTAAATGTAAAAAATATTTATACTTATGATTTAAATAGTATGACAGTATGTTCAAGTGTCAGTTACTATCTAGGGTGTGGAATGGTGATACCTTTTAGTAGCGCTTACCCCCAAAAGGAGCCATTGAGAATATGCTCGGGTTCTCCCAAACAGTACAGAGGCTGCCAGTCACAAGAGCTCAGTCCCACGCGCACCAAAAATTCAGGCTCAGTCTAGGGGATGCCCAGGGGATGTATTTTTTGTATTTATTGCTGAAGAACTTTAACAGGAGAGGGGTATAGGTCCACAGAATTCTCCAACATGACTCTCTGAACAGTTCAAAAGCAACTTTTCTGGAGGTAGCAGGGAATGGTCAGTATAAAAGATCGTAGAGTAGGAGTCCAAAAAGCCACTTCTGGCACTTAATCCCATAGTAGCACCAGTCCCCAACAAGATATTTATTCACAAGAGCTGCCTGCCACCCAGCATCCACAGGTAGATCCTCAGTGAAGAAGATAACAAGATCCTTCTCCAGAACCAGGACTTCAGTACAGTGTCCCCCATCAAATTTAATCATCAAGCAAGCTTCCTCAGGCCCTCAGCCCAGCAGCTGCTGAGGCCTACACTGCAGCTTTTGTCTCTCTGGCTATTTCCCAAGGGTAACAGCCCTCCCAGGAGAACAGGGGAAAAAATCTCCTGAGGCCTCCTGCACAATTATCTCTACAGCCGCCTTCTGGGTGCCTTCTTTCAAGCCAGGGCATGATAAATATTCAGCTGATTATTTGAATCTCCCAGCTCCATGCTTTCAAAATGTCTTTCGGGGGGGATCAAACTCTAAGCCCAGGAAACCCTAAGCATACCAAAACAATCAACCACTGCTCCATTTACTACAATGGAGCTAAAAGCTAAATTTACCTAGCAGCCTAACTAGGAGAGGGCACTACATTTATTTTGTCAGATATCTAGTACCCCTACTTACATATGTGAAAAGTTGTTTGTTTTGTATAGCAATTTTAAATCAAATCTTAATCTCAAATTAAACAAATTGACAGCTGAAATTTGATATACTATATAAAACGGTGCCAGTTCTTTTTCTAGAACAGTTTGATAAATGAGGCCCATCATTATTCAGTGTTGTCATCCAGGCAGTCTTGCTTCTCTGTCGGGTTTAAAGTCAACGGAGTCTTTCTGCATAAGATTACATAGGTGATAAGTATGAAACTATCCTTTCTGTTCAGTGCAGGTTAAGGCACTATACACAGAAAAAAAACAGAACTGTAGTCATGCACAACTGCACTACATAAAATTGCCAAGATATTTGTAACTCTTAAGTTGCACCATGATTCTCACAACCCTGCCATAACACCATGTTCACTGATGCACATCTACAGCTTCACATGGGCAACTGAAAAGATGCGCAAATTCTTTACTGTAAAATGTCAAGCTTGGCCCTGCTTCACTTATATATGGAATCCCATGATTGGCCAATTAGGCTACCCATCACATTTCAGAACCAATATGGAGTCTTGGCAGGTGGGATAGGCAAAGCCAAGGTCACATAGAGCTACGAATAAAAATTAGGAACACATTGAAAAATGTGCTTTCGTAATGACCAGCAATTATGACACATCCTCATCATAGTAATTAGCAAGAGGTATCAAAAGATCTTCTAAAATATGTTCATTACATGTGAAAATGAGCATTACAAAGATGCTAGCTGACACTGCAGTGCAAACACTGTCCATGGTGCTGATTCTGAAGACTTTAAGACAGTGGTTCTCAACCAGGGGGTCGAATGATGATTTGCCAGGGGTCACTGAATCCTGGGCTGTTCCTGAAGCCTGCACCGCTCTCCCAGCCTTTTTGCGGCCGCCCAGCAGGGCTGTCCCTGGAGCCTGTGGCTGCCCAGCTTGGTTGTTCCTGTAGCTCGTTGCTGCCCACTCAGCCTCTTCGCAGCCGCACATTCAGTTCACGGCATGGCTGGGAGACAGAGACTAGAGGTCAGCTGACTGGTGAGGAATGTGAAGTGGGAGGGGCTGGAGGAGACCCTATCTCCTGATTTCGGCATAGGTGTCACTGTTACAAGACACCACAAAGTCGAAGACACAGTGAGTAACGCTACCTGTGATTATAGTTGCCATTAAAAGTCCCCACTACAGTTCTCAGATCAGCAGATGAGCTTGATCAAGAGCGCCTAAGTTGGCTGATCAGAACTCCCCCAGCATTGCCATGCATCCGAACTCCCCGCCAGCACTGCCACTTATCCCAACTACCCGCCAGCAATGTCACTCATCCCATTCCCACCAAGTAGTAAGAGAAGGAATAAAAATAGAGAATGCATGGAAGGGAGAGGAAAAGCGGGGGAGGAACAAAGAAAAAGGGAGAGAAAAAATATTAAAAAGAACAAGAAAGATGGCTAGAGAGAGGGATGGGGAAAAAACAAGAAATTAGGATAGAGAAAGAAAGGAGAACAAAGAGAGTGGTACATCCTAAAATGTACCATAAGGGGTTTCAATATTGTACGAGTGGAAGGGACTCAGGAAGCGCTAAATGTCCATTAGGGGCGCAAATGGCTTGTCTTGCCTTGGGTGCTGACAACCCACGCCACGAAAATAATTTCACTGTTAGGGGTCCCCACAACTTGGGAAATTTTATCAAGGGGTCACGGCACAAGTAAGGTTGAGAACCACTGCTCTAAGAGGAACTGCAGTCTGCTCACATAACATCTTTGCCATTCTGAAGCTTACCTCCAATCACTTGGAGGTAAGCAAAATTATTTTATATTTATACTGGGATTCTGTACTTGCCAAATATGCTGCAGAAATCTCCCTCAACTAAGTCTGGCTGCAGCCATTTTAATTGTGGGGAGCTGAAGCTGCTGCCTGTTCACTTCCTGGATTTGCACAGGCACACAGAGGCACACCACCAGGTCTGCAGCCCTGCAGCTCTCTTTGGACCTCTTATGACTCACCCCCCCCCCTCTCTTGCTGGCAAACTCTCACGAGAGTGAGAGAGAGAGCTGTGCATGATGTCATAAGCCTAGGCTAATGACCAGACAAGAAACAGGAAGTGGGCTGTATAAGGTATTTACTGGCAGAAACAACATGTTTTACAATCCAAAGTTAAAACAACAGGGACAGAAGATTTAATAGATGGAAAGTTAAAAAAAATTACTGAAGGTCTGCTTTCAGTACAGTGGGAAAGATCGGCTACAGTTAACAAGATGAGTGCTGCCTTCTAGCTTGCAATCTCAGCAGGTGTTACCAGCATTGAACTAGACCAGGGATCTCCAAACTATGGCCCTCCAGCTGTTGTGGAACTACACGTCCCATGAGGCATTATAAAACTCTGACATTCACAGACATGACTAGGCATGATTGGAATTGTAGTTCCTGAACAACTGGAGGGCCATAGTTTGGAGACCCCCGAACTAGAGAATGATGAATGCATTGGGATAAAAGATCAATGATCCTGTCCATTTTCATGACCTTGTTACAATAGCATTTTTTTAAGGCTTTTAAGACTTTAACTAGAGCAGTAGCTCTGGGCTACAATAGCTTGATCTTTACTAATTCCCATCTGATTTTAGTGTCTTATTTGTACTGAATTGTAAATCGTATCCATACATATAATTATTGTGTAAACTAACATTATTTAGGTAAGGTAAATTTATTCTTTCTTTATCTTTTTCTACACCCTTGTATACAACATATGTATATAAAATGGCTCCACAGCTAGTACCAAAAAGGCATATTTTTTCAGGGACATACTTAGAAAAAGTCTCATGAGCAGTGAAAAATGACAAGCTGGTCTATGCCGTAATGTAAAAATACTCTGCTTTGCTTATCCAAAGAAATGCTAATGCATTTTGTGCAGAAAGTTCCTTCTTTAATCTTCTATTCCTGCCTGTCAGCTCCTCCCCTGCTAGAAGCCCGAGTTGTGGGTATTTCTATTGTTGAGCTCATGCTGAGCTCAGATTCCATACCCCCTGTACCTGATGAGCTTGTGCCCTTTACTGCTGTGAGCAGTTGTAGAGCTCAGGCAAAGCTTGTATATCCTGCCACTATCTGTTTTGACCCCACCTGTGGATGTTTTCCAGGCATTCACTCAGACACACCTCTTTTTGCTTGTGTTGTGATGGTTCTGATCGCAAGCAGACACCTGGTGCCCAAGACAAGCACTGTCAATAAGTGTTAATTAATGCTAATTATTTATTCATCTATTACAGAGCAACTTGGTCCAACAGCAGTGAGGGAAGAGGGGGCGCGCTTTTGGCCTTGCTAGCTCTGGATCCATTTCACCTATTGAAATGGGAAAAAGTGCATAAACTTTTGCTTTTTTGAAGACAGGTTAAAAAAATGAATAGTGCGACTTAAAACTGAACTCCAGAAATTCATCCATTTTGCAAAATGTGCTGGATTTCTAGGGGTTCAGTCTAACAAGTTCATGACACCTCATCAACTTATCTCTTTAATTTACAATTTACATTTGTAAATTAAAATTATAAGTTGCAAAAGTATAATTATCACTATACTCCTGGAGCGCCGATGCTGGACCTTCTGGTCCGGCTGCAAAGTCGAATGCAGCCACTGTGCCTGCTTCTCTCTTCTTCCTGCCCAATCACAGAGTGCTTTGTCTTATGTGAACTCTTTCACAAAATACAAAGCCTTCTGTGAATGGACAACATAGGGGAAGGACGGCAGAGATGCTGTGTGTGAGAATACAGTGTCTCTCCTGTCATAACTCTCCCAGGGCTCTGTAAAACTGTTATGCCGCGTACACACGGCCGGACTTGCCAATGTGCTAAACTCCATCGGCATTTCCGACGGAAAGATTTAGAACATGTTCTATATCTGAGTCCGTCGGAAATGCCGACAGAAAAAGTCGATGGGGATACACACGGTTGGAATGTCCGACCGAAAGCTCCCATCAACTTTTTCTGTCGGGAAGTCCGGCCGTGTGTACGCGGCATTAGATGTCAATTAAAGAGATAAGGGCAGGAAGTGGTATACAACTCGTATTTGACTCATCCTATGCCAGCACATTTTACAAAGTAGTTGACTTTCTGTAGTTCAGTTTGCCACTTTTTCTGCTCCTAAAGCTAAAATATAGTTTATTTTTAAAAATTGCATATTACTTTAGTGTTCTCCTTAAAGGATAAGTTCATCTTTTAGAAAAAAAAAATAAATGCACATTTTTTGCAGGTAATAAAATGTGCATTTATTATTATTTTTATTTTTTTTGGAGCCTGAAAAGCATTGCATCAGTGATCAGTAGATCACTCGTGCCATGCAGGTCTCCTCCAGATCTGTCAGTATATCTGTGTGCCCGGATGGGCAGGCATATACACTGACAGGAAGAAATCTATGAACTACCACAGCAATCATTTTTGGTGAGATACTGGTGAGGTGAGATACTCCCAAAGTGTTAATCACTTCTAAAGGGAGGCAGACCCTGTACTTTCCTCATTGGAACACTGCAAGTGCCTGCAATTCAGATTCACATAACCAAACAGCTATTTCTTCAGAGCCGAAACAGGAAGGAATCTGCAATAAAGTTTGTTAAAATCCTTCTCTAGGCAAATGTGAAGTTACTCTTTAGTGAGCATTTGGCAAAATCTTAAGTGAATATTCTTTAAAAGAAGTGTAAGTAATGGTAAACCTGCTGTGTCCAATGTTTTTCCCTGTCATTAGTGGCTAATAACCAGTTCCGGACTAGCCGCTGCAGTTGTACTGCAGCAGGCTGGCTCGGCTGGGCGAAGCGATGTAACCTTACGGTGGCCGCGACGATCGGATTCGCTTCAGAACCGATCAGTCTCCCAGGCCCAATGATTTCTGGCCTGGACCTGGTGATCGCTCCTGGCGAATTAGATCCTTCCCCTGCATGTGTAAGTGTAAATCCAGGCAGGGGAAGTGATGTCATCTTCCCTCGTGGAACTCTTTTCGTTCCAGAGAGAGGAGAGAAGACATCTCAGAGTAGGTTGCACCAACACTACACAGACACAGTACACATAGGCACACATTTCACCCCCCGATCGCCCCCCCCCCCCCGTTAACCCCTTCACTCCCTGTCACTGTGTCACCCAGTGCAGTGTTCATATTTTTCTTTGATCATTGCACTGGTGTCATTTGTGACAATAATCAATGTTAGGGTACTTAGTGGTAGGCCCAGATAGGTCTAGGGACCCCCCTAAACCCCCTAATAAAGGTTTAACAACTTGATCACCCCCTGTCACCAGTGATCACCGTATTAGTGTGACGGGTGATGCTGGTTAGTTAGTTATTGTTTATAGCGTCAGGGAACCTGCCATATATTACCTAATAAAAGGTTTAACCCCTTGACCACGCGGCAGGTGATATAAGTTAGGTTTTAGTGTCAAGTAGGGTCTGCGCTGCCCCAGGCAGCGTCAGATTAGTGCCAGTAGCGCTAACACCCACGCACGCACCATACACCTCCCTTAGTAGTATAGTGTCTGAATGGATGGATATCTTTGACCTGATCAGAACTATATAAGTGTCCCCAATAATTTAGGGTTCCCAAAAATGCAGCGTTAGCGGGATCAGCCCAGATACCTGCTAGCACCTGCATTTAGCCCCTCCGCCCAGCCCACCCAAGTGCAGTATCAATCGATCACTGTCACTTACAAAACAATAAACACATAACTGCAGAGTTTGCAGAGTCAGGCCCGATCCCTGCGAACGCTAACAGTTTTTTTGGTAGCCTTTAAAGCAGTCGCTGACAGGCAGGTGCTCTTTTTTCCTGTGAGTCGCATTAGTGTACAAGTAAATTTAGAGGCCAAAATGTCCAATCAAAGGTACACTAGTGAAGAGGCCTACACGTTTCTGAGCCTGACAGATGAGAGTGAAGAGGAAGTCACCCATCTGTCAGATTCAGGCTCAGAATACAAACCAGTAGACAGCAGCCACACCCTAAAAGATAGCTCTGACGACGGAGTTTTGGTCCCTGCCAAGGTCAGGCGTACTTGACCCCGTTTTTCTGCTGTTGTTGAGGTGCAAGAACCGCAGGGCTCTCGTATGGAACAGAGAGCCAGTCGCTCACCCTTCCGGTGAACTGGCAAGCACCAGCGGCCTAGTACATCTTAGTCGTAGTCAAACCAGCACTGCAGTATCACGTGGTAACCTGGCAAGTCCCATAAGTGCAGTTTAAGCTGGTGAGGTAGCTAGCACAACTAGTGTCCCGCTGCCACCAAGAAGACAAAGACAGGCCCGTCAAGCCCATAGTGCCCTTCCTGCTGCATTTGCCAATCCGAATTGGGAGCCCACCACTTCTGCAGCACCTTTACTTCCTCCATTCACTGGCCAACCCGGAATTCAGGTGGAAACAGCTGATTTTATGTCACTTAATTTTTTTTCGCTGTTTTTCATGGAAGATCTCTATAGATCTGTTGTGGACCAAAGCAATTTGTATGCTGGTCAATTCATCGCCGCTAATCCCCAGTTGGCACTTGCCAGAGATTGGAGACCTATTACAGTCTCCAAATTTAAGACCTTTCTGGGCCTATCCCTTCCCAGTTGGCACTTGCCAGAGATTGGAGACCTATTACGGTCTCCAAATTTAAGACCTTTCTGGGCCTATCCCTTCTCATGGGCATAGTTTAAAAAAGTGATTTGCGGTCATATTGGTCCACTGACCCACTTTACCATATGCCCGTGTTCTCTGCCTCCATGACCAGGACACGATACAAGCAGATCTTGCGGTTCATGCATTTCAATGACAATGAACTCTGTCCTCGGGGTGTAAATTTGGCCCCTCGTAAACCACTTCAACCAACGTTTTGCAGTCTTGTTTACTCCCCATCAAGTTGTCTGCATTGATGAGTCCCTGATTACGTTTTCTGACTGCTTGTCTATCAAATAGTATCCTCCCAGCAAGCGTGCCAGATATGGGGTCAAGTTGTATATGCTCTGTGACAGGGCAACGGGCTATACATATAGTTTCATGGTTTTCGAGGGAAGAGATAGTCATGTAGAGCCAGAGAACTGCACAGACTACATAGGGAGGGCTGGTAAGATAGTGTGGACTTGGTGTCACCCTTATTCGTAAAAGGGTACCACTTGTATGTGGACAATTATTACACAAGCATGCCACTTTTTAGTCACCTTTTTATTTTTCGAATTGACGCATGTGGCACAGTGCGATCTAATCGCCGGGGCTTTCCCCAACGGCTTGTAGAATCTCGACTTAGACGGGGGGAGAGAGCCTGCTTGAGGTGTAATAATTTGTTAGCAGTGTAGTGTAGGGATTCACGGAATGTTTTTGTTCTGTCCTCGCTTCATGCAGACACGACAGTCCAAATTCCTACGACGACTGGTGTTGTGGAGAAATCCCTCTCTGTCCACTAATACGACCAGTTGTTGGCGCTGTACCTAATTGCCTGTAAGGCCAGATGCTGGTACAAAAAAGTGTCTGTATATTTATTCCAATTGGCTCTCCTGAATGCTTATGTGCTAAACAAAGCCTCAGGAGGAATTGGATCCTTCCTTAAATTCCAGGAAGAGATCATCATGTTGTAATATGTTCACCGACACATCACAGCCCTTCTGTTTCCAGACGGAAACGCAGTGAGCCGGCTGCACGAGAGGCATCTTCCTGCATGTCCTCCCTGGTACCCCTACCCAAACAAATCCCCAAGGAAGATGTTGTGTCTGCAGAAAACGCAGATTTAGGCGTGACACCCACTTTTATTGTCCCTCCTGTCCTGACCAACCTGGTCTCTGCATCGGTGACTGTTTCAAATGCTACCACACACTAGTGGAGTATTAGCGTAGGGTACAGCATTGCACAGTCCTAGGGCACACTTACATAGGGTCTCGAAAGATGAGATGACACATTTTGAGAGACCCTAATCTGGAACATTTAAAGTTTACAGCTTATATAAAAATGCAAAGAAATAAAAACACACAAAAACAAAAAAAAAATAAAAAAGCCAGAAATAGTTGTGGTTTTATTTTCCTGCTCTCTCTATTGTTCTCTCTCTTATGTTTGCTCTCTATTGTCCGCTCTATTGTTCACTCTCTGTTGTTCTCTTTCTATTGTTACTGTATTTTGGAACGGTAATGTTTTATTTTTACTATGTTTTATTGTATTTGCTTTGCAGGTATGGTATGTCTTACTATTATACTGTAATGTTACTTTGTTTTATTGTTAACCATCATTTGTTTAGCAGGTACGCCATTCATCTGCAGCACTGATTTATTTATCTTGACAGCAACAGCGTTTGCTCCCACGATACATAAAGCCGTGACTCCAGCGCTGTAGGAGGTGATTTCATCACCACAGTTAACAAAAAATGGTGCTTGTATGCCCATCATTAGAAGTGGGTGGATGAAGGGCAGTATTCTAACAGTAGGCAAACCCACCGATCAATCTCTTTTTTTTTTTTTTTTTAATCATTTCAATAGTTTTTATTGGAATTTATACAAAGTTGTCGTGTTTACAAAGTAAATCAATAACATTAAGCAAGTACATAAGTGTATGCGTTAATAACTCAATGGTTGATCGTCGATAGCACAAAATATAACACAAAATATAACAGAATTTTGGACCTGTCTGGTTCGTATTGGGGAATATCTGAGGTTGAATAGTTGCATATAGCTCCGCCCTCGGGGGCCCCATTGGGAGCTATTTGCCTCCCAAGGGGGTCTATTCCTATGTACAGAGTCCAACGAATACACACAATCTCTTTTTTTTGTTCAGCCCACAGGCTGCATGAAAAAAAGAACATTACAATGTATGCCCAACAAGGACCAGCAACGTACTGGTATGTTGCTGGACTTTGAGTGGTTATAACAAAATGATGCCTGCAAGTTTAGTTATCATTTCGGTATCATTCTTTTCAGCCAGCGGTCAGCTTTCATGTAAAGGCAATCCTAGTGGCTAATTAGCCTCTAGACTGCTTTTACAAGGGAGGTGAACGCCTCCCTCCTACCATCTTCCATGGTTTTCTCGGGCTCTTCTGTCCCAATAGGGAACCCGAGAATGCAACTGGTGGTTCGACCAGCTGACCATAGAGCTGATCGGAGACCAGACTGGCTCCAATCATCTCTATGGCATAAGAAACTGGAAGCTTCGAGCATTTCATGACTTAGGTTTTGCCGGATATAAACAGCTCCATTGGGAAATTGGGAAAGCATTTTATCACACCGATCTTGGTGTGGTCAGATGCTTTGAGGGCAGAGGAGAGATCTAGGGTCTAATAGACCCCATTTTTTTTCTTAAAAAAAGTACCTGTCACTACCTATTGCTATCATAGGGGATATTTACATTCCCTGAGATAACAATAAAATGATAAAAATAAAAAAAAATTGAAGGAACAGTCTAAAAATTTAATAAAAAAGCAAAATAAATAATGATAAAAAAAGCACCCTCTCCCCCCGTGCTCACCCGCAAAGGTCAAACCAAGTGTCAATCTAGTTAGCTAATGGATGTAGGGACAGGGGATTATTACGGTGCTAAGGTCAAATAATACAAAGAGGGAAAAGAAGATTTAAAATGGCAAAATTACAAAATTTATTTATTAGTAATAATACAAACATGAAAAAACACTCAAATCGTTTACACTTAAAATAGACTTATATATTGCGTGCGACCCAAGGTATAGTAGAGTAGGCCAGATGGAGATGGCCGTCGAGATAGGGGCTCAGTTTCCTACATGTTTCGCCAAGACATTGGCTTCCTCAGGGAATAAGAGCTCAAATTGGGTATAGAGAAGTCTGTACATAGGGATACAGAAAACATCATATGAGCAGAAATAATTAGCAATACAATATTTAGTGCACAATTGGGTAATGAAGTATTGTGGCTGGACAATCATGCAGAGAGGTGGCTCCACTGATTCCGGTAACGCAAACGTACCTGAAAGACCGACACCCAGGGGGGGCACGAAAAGTGTCACCACAGGGGGGAAAGGGGCAGGCCGCGCCGTGTAATGTGCCTGCAGGGGGCACGCAGTAAACCTGGCAAAAGAATACATTGGAGATAGGTGAGTAGATATCAAATGTGAATTAAACATTACGTTTAAAGGAGTACTAGAAGTGATCATCACTAGTACTCCTTGAGCTCTTATTCCCTGAGGAAGCCAATGTCTTGGCGAAACATGTAGGAAACTGAGCCCCTATCTCGACGGCCATCTCCATCTGGCCTACTCTACTATACCTTGGGTCGCACGCAATATATAAGTCTATTTTAAGTGTAAACGACTTGAGTGTTTTTTCATGTTTGTATTATTACTAATAAATAAATTTTGTAATTTTGCCATTTTAAATCTTCTTTTCCCTCTTTGTATTATTTGACCTTAGCACCGTAATAATCCCCTGTCCCTACATCCATTAGCTATCTAACTTTTCTGGGATGGATTGCTGTATCCAAATGTACCATCTAGCCACCACCATATTTTCCTAAGTGTCGATCTAGTGTCATATGTATATAGCAATTGCCCCATGCATGTAAGGTATCACCACGAAGGTCAGATCAAGGGCAGTAATTTTAGCAGTAGACCTCCTCTGTAAATTTAAAGTGGTAACCTGTAAAGGATTTTAAAGGCTTTTAAAAATGAATGTAGTTTGTCGCCGCTGCACGTTTGTGTGCAATTTTAAAGCATGTCGTGTTTGGTATCCATGTACTCGCCATAAGATCATCTTTTTTATTTCATCAAACATTTGAGCAATATAGTGTGTTTTAGTGCATTAAAATGAAAAAAAGTGTTTTTTTTCCCAAAAAATTGAGTTTGAAAAATCATTGCGCAAATACTGTGTAAAAAAAAAAATTGCAACACCCACCATTTGAATCTGTAGGGCCTTTGCTTTGAAAAAATATATAATGTTTGGGGGTTCAAAGTAATAATGTAGACAAAAAATGTCAGAGAGGGCTTTGTCTTCAAGTGGTTAGAAAAGTGGGTGATATAAGCTTGTAATGTTGTGCATTAAATGCCAGGACAGCTCAACCCCCCCCCCCCCCCCCAAATGACCCCTTTTTGGAAAGTAGACACCCCAAGCTATTTGCTGATAGGCATGTTGAGTTTTTGGGTTTTTTTGCACAAAGTTGTCACTAAATGATATATTGCTCAAACATGCCATGGGCATATGTGGAATTACACCCCAAAATACATTCTGCCGCTTCTCCTGAGTACAGGGATACCACATGTGTGAGACTTTTTGGGAGCCTAGCCGTTTACAGGACCCTGAAAACCAATCACCGCCTTCAGGCTTTCTAAGGGCGTAAAATGGTGATTTCACTCCCCACTACCTATCGCAGTTTCGGAGGCCATGAAATGTCAAGATCGCACAAACCCCCCTCCCCCCCCCCAATTGACCCCATTTTGGAAAGTTGCGATATAAATGGTTTCCGTTTATATCGCAAAAAATTAAAATCACAGAGGCAATCAAATACCATCAAAAGAAAGCTCTATTTGTGGAAAAAAAAGGACGCAAATTTCATTTGGGTGCAGCATTGCATGACCACGCAATTACCAATTAAAGCAGCGCAGTGCCAAATTGTAAAAAATGCTCTTGTCATTGAGCAGCCAAATCTTCTGGGGCTGAAGTGGTTAAAGTATGCATTTTGTAGGCCAGTAGCTGTGAATTGATATGCCTTAAAGAATCAGACTGTAAAAGGAAGCATATCCATCACATTCAACGCCTTTAAAAAACCTAGTGATGCAGATCCAGAGAAGGCAAACAAATGACTGATACAGATTTTTCCTCAGAACAATAAAAAAAAATATTTCCTGACCACACAATTGACAAAATAATTTGCTTGATTAAAAATATTCTTAAACTATTCTTTGGTTGTTTAAAGTGTATCTAAACCCAAACCCAAAAATATAATATAGTGCAGCTTACTAGTACTTGATGTGGTGGATGCAATAGTTTTTCTTTTTTTCAGTTTTTTTCCTTTTATTTTCACCCAGTAATTCTGCAAATAACACACTTCCTGTTCCTGTGAGGCTATGTCACTCCTCCAATGTACCTATGGAGGGAACCATGGTTGTCACCTTAGGCTGCTCTACTGATATGGACTGCAAACGTGTCTGTTTCTCTTCATCTCCTTTACAGAGGGGCAGGAGAATTGGTAGATTACAGGAGATAGCTAGGAAGAAACGTTTTCTTCCCTGCAGGTCAGGAAGGGGCAAGATCAACAGGTATTTTCTGTATTTGCTAAAATGTTCTTAGCTTGAAAAAAGAAGAGAACTGATGCAGCCACCACATCTAAGGACTATAAGTTGCAATATATTTCATATTTGTTTTTGGATTTAGTTATCCTGTGGATAATATTAGTTGAAAAGCATACAGTCTATTCATTTGTGATAAAATGTGCAGCCTTAGGCCCCTTTCACACAATCGGACCGTTCAGGTCCGCCTGTCAATTTTGACGGCGGAGCCGAATGGGCGATCCATGTTAGCCTATGGAGCGACGGATGTCAGTGGAGTCATGTCCGCTGACATCCGACCCCGTCCGATCCGCTAAAAGCAGACGGATGGCTCTACGGCTAGGTCCATCGCTGGCGGATCGGATCGGGTGAGATCCGACAAAAAACGGACACGCTGTCCGTTTTCGTCCGATCCCTCCATAGGCGGCAGCGGCGCCTGACAAGCCCCTCCCCGCTCAGTGAGCAGAGAGGGACCTGTCATCCGCCGGCTCAGCGGAGATCAACGGACAGATCTCCCGCTGAGCCGACGGACTGTAGAAACGGAGTCCGCCTCGTGTTAAAGGGGCCTAACAGTGATTTATTCAGAGATAATAATAAGCATCCATCACGTAGGTAACCTCACTTTTTCTACATTCATGAATGTTATTTGCTGTTTGGTATGGAGTACTTTTGCTTGGCATTGAGTGCTTTCTGTTTCTATTAACTATGATACTCTAATCTTTCTCCAGCTCTGTTTTCTACAATTGACGTCAATTTAATGTATAGGAATCAGAGATTTTACCACTACCTAGGTGCCTACCTTTCCACGATTCTACTATAAATATAACCAGTCATTTAGTTACTTATCATGCCAGTTTGTCGAGATCGTTCTACAAATTGTGTATCATGTTGGCCTTTGATATTCCTACATAAAGTTGTGATATCTAAAAAAACATTATTTTTTGTACTTTTACAGCATGATCAGCAAGGTTAACTCCTTGTGAATACAACTCACACTTACTTCAGTTACTACTACTGTATATTCAGAAGGGCGAGTGATGAGTCCCATTAAATAATAAAAGCTTATGGTTTTCCTTTTTCATTTATCCCATGTTTGACTTTCTCAAGCGCATTTCTTCAGAGATTTCTGACAAAGTCTTTATCATTTTAGGATTTGTCATATCTTTCCCTTTATAGATATTGCCTGTTTACTATTGAATTCCATTTTATTTCTAAATACATATTTACTTTTCGTGCACTTCAGCTTTGTTTGCTAGAAAATTACTTAGAACCCCAAAAACATATATAAGAGCAAAGGTCCTAGGGAATAAAATAGTGGGTTTTGCAATTTTTTATGTCACGCAGTATCTGTGCAGCGTTTTTTCAAACAACATTTTTTATTTTGAAATAAATACACTTTAATGAATTTTAATTCACACAAACACAATCTGATACCCAATTTATGCCTAATATGTCAAACTTTAAAATTGCGCACGCCCACGGAATGGCGTCAAACTATGGTATTTAAAAATCTCCATAGGCAACGCTTTAAAAGCCTTCACAGGTTACCAGTGGTGAGTTACTCAGGAAGTCGGGCGCTAGATTTACCTCTCCCAAGCAGACATTTGCAGCAAAAACTCAAATGTGTGGTGCGATCTCCGTTTACATATGCACGGGGGACCAACACTCTCTGAGGATTAGGGATTGCGGCGTCCCATACACATTAATACTATTCAGGGGAACATTCCTCTAAAGCACAGCAGACCACACTAGAAATAGGTGGTCAAACATTGCGGTGAGAGCACATCTATGTGGGGCACCTCGAGCACAATTGGGGTGGAGCACTAAAGTATTGTCCATAGGGCACAAGCACTTTATTATGGGACTTGTATTTGAATTGATTTAACCACTTCAGCCCCGGAAGAATTTACCCACTTCCTGACCAGGCCATTTTTTGTGATACAGCACTGCGTCGCTTTAACTGACAATTGCGCAGTCATGCGACGCTGTACCCAAACAAAATTGATGTCCTTTTTTTCCCACAAATATAGCGTTCTTTTAGAGGTATTTGATCACCCCTGCGGTTTTTATTTTTTGCGCTATAAACAAAAAAAGAGCGACAATTTTGAAAAAAAAAATTATAATACATTTCCCTAAAAAAATATGTAAAACACAAATTTATTGATCAGTTTAGGCCGATATGTATTCTGCTCCATAGTTTTGGTAAAAAAAACCCACAATAAGCGTATTTGATTTGTTTGTGCAAAAGTTATCGCGCCTGCAAAATAGGGTATAGATTTATGGCATTTTTATTTTTTTAATTTTTTTTTTACTAGTGATGGCGGCGATCAGTGATTTTTAGCAGGACTACGACATTGCAGTGGACCGATTGGACAAATAACTGACATTTTTTGCACTTTTTTGGGAACCAGTGACATTATTACAGTAATCAGTGCAAAAAAAATGCAGTTATTGTACTAATGACACTGACAGGGTAGGGGTTAACATCAAGGGCGATCAAGGGGTTAAATTTGTTCCCTGTTTGTTTTTGTTAACTGTATAGGGGACTATGTGAGTGGGGAAACACACAGATCCGTCTTCCTGCTTAGCAGAAAGACAAAGTTTGTGTTAGAACAGAGATCTGCCTGGTTTACACAGGCAGATCCCTGTTCAGTCACTGCGGGGAATGGTCACGGGTGGCCGGCAGACATCGTGTCTGCTGGACCCACAGATTGGCAAAATTGAGTTCACGAGCCAATATACACCTATGGCGATTCGCGAGAACGAGTAAACCTGCCTCAGTATATTGACTGCGGCTGGTTGGTAAGCAGTTAAGTAAACTATGAAATGGACTGTGATGCACTACTTTGATTAATTGTTAAGTGTTTCAATACTGAGTGAGATGTAATTTTGCACTATTGATTTGCTATTAGCGTACATTCACACTGCAGCTAGTGTTATCAATTTTTTTGATTTTTTGATTTATTTATTATTTTAGTTTACAATGCATGTGTTCACCTTTGCATGTGAGGACAGGGGGATGGGGGTGCTCTAAACATTTTTCTTTTCTTTTACTGTTTCTTTACATTTTTTTTTTAATCACTTTTATTGCTGCCACATGGGATGTAAACATCCCTTGTGACAGCATAAGGCAGTGACAGGTACTCTTTATGGAACGATCTGGGGTCTATTAGACCCCAGATGTCTCCTGTTCCCTTAAAAGCATCTGATCACACCAAGATTGTGTCCGGGTTTCAGACTTGAAATCCGGACACATTATTCAGACCAGACTATGGGGTTGCAGTTGTGTAAGCCAAGAGTGTCTGTTACACTCTCTTTCACACTGCTCAAAGCCAGCACTAACAATTACCCCTCACCCCACATGATGGGAGAGGAGAATGGGTTTAATCTGCTCCTCTTCCTCCCGCCCCTACCGCTCTGTGTTTACCCACACTCCAGCAGCCTCAGATACATCTGGATGAGAGGTGCTGACTGCCAAGGGGTAAGTGAGCTTACCATCCATCCCTGTCTGTGACTGAAGTCTCCTTCCTTCTCTCGCCTGCCTCTGAGTGAGTACACTAAGGTAAATCAGGGATCTCAGAGCACCCCTTACATCAGAGTCCTCTCCGTTCACAATGTTCCCCATTAGATCAGGGTTCCCAGAGCATCCCACGAGTCAGAGTCTGCAGAGTCCCCCCCTTACAGTGTAAGGGGACTCTGCAAGTTCAGAAGAAAAAGGGGAACTCTGTGGACTCTTATGTAAAGGGGGGCTCTTGTGATTAACTTCATTTGATTAGAAATGTTATTTAATTGCAAAATATATGTAAAGTTCATACTATAAAAAAAGATTGCTGTGCACCGCTAAAGTGTTTGGGTTTGACTCAAAGAAAAGGTGGCAACCCTAGTACACATTCTGTGTACAGAATAACTCCAGGTAGCCATATTGCATTTTACAGAAAATGACAGCGGCTGCAGATTGAAAAGTGAAGGTAATTTTTAAGAACATTCAATTACAATAGGACTTGTGTCACAATTCCATACGCTATATTATTTTTTCTTTATTTGCTATTTTTTTCCCCACGAAAGTGGAGTTACCCTTAACCACTTGCCAACCGCCTTCCACATATGTACTGCAGCAAGGCGGCTCGGCTGCACAAACTGATGTACCTGTACGTCGATCTGTGCAAGTGGTACTGCGCGCACCCCGCGTGTCTGTACTCCGTGGCCACTCGCGATTGCGGTGAAAACAAAGGCGGATACCCGTTTTGACAAGGGAGGAGAGAGAGATCAGCTGTTCCTAGTGATAAGACCCTTTTCTGGTAATGCTTCATATTCCCATCGCACACATTCCCGGATGAGCTAACAAGTATGGGTGCTGCAGCAACAACCAGCTGGATACTGGTTCAAGTCACAATGGAAATATATGCCAGCACACCATGAAACGATGCAGATAGCGTCCACATGTGTAATTTATTGCATGATCACAAGGAGAGTGCAACGTTTCGGAGTCACGCAGGACCCCTTCGTTTTCCTTTTTTTCTTTTTTTTCCCTTGACCATTGAATCCCTTTTCCTTCTTTTTCCTTTTTTATGTTTATCTTGGCGATGATTTGATGATGAACCCATGGCATTTTATTTAGGGATTATCATATAATTGTGGTGACTATCTTACCTGCATTTTTTCCCTGCAATGCACGTACTTTAAATTTCTTTTTGAATGTAGCCTGACAGGTTCTCCGTAATTGTCATCATAATCTTTCTCCCCCCCCCCTCTTTTTTGTCCCCCTTTTTTCTTCTTTTTACTTCCCCTTCTTACAATCCTCCCCTCCCCCCCCCCCCCCCCTTTCCCAAGCCCACCCCCCCTCCCCTTCCCCCTTATTCTTTTCAATATCTCTGAGTTTTTTGTTCTTTTTCCGTTTTTTTCTTTTCTTTTCTTTTTATTGTAATTCTTTTTTCTCTTTTTTCCACTTCATCTATTTTTCATTTCTGCTTTCATTCGTATTTAGATATTTCTATTCTATTTTTATTTTTAATTTCTTATTTTATCTTATTTTATTATTATTATCTCTTTCTTTTTCATTACTTTCTTTATTTCTCTATTTCTCTATTTTCAGTATTTTTGTACTGTTCTTTATTTTCTTTCTCTCTTTATTGTCTCTTCTTTATTTTCTATTTTTTTCTATTTTTATTTTTCTATTTCTCTATTTTTATTTATTTTTTTATTATTCTTTATTTGCTTTCTCTCTTTATTTTCTATTCTTTTCTATTTTTTTCTATTTTATTTCATCGCTTTCTTTATTTTTCATTTCTCTATTTTTTATTTGCACTTTATTAGCATCCTTTCCTAGTGTCATTTCCCCACTATCCTTCTATCATCTTTGTCTGTTATTTTCGCTTTGTTTGCATAACTCTTCGGTCCTATTTCCTTCCCCTCTCCCCTCTTACTTTCTCTCCTCTTTCTCATTCTCACTTCTCTCATTCACATTTCCCACTTCACCCCGCTTACCCACCTCCCTCGATTTGACATATCCCGGCTTAGGGGCGGAGTCCGCCGACGTCACTCGTTTCCATGATATCAGCGGCCCCAGCACAGCAGCGTCCTTCGTTGCTCAGCCACCGCCGGCCCCAGCGGCGGCTGTTGTGAGTCCATCTCCCTCATGCGCTGGTATACTATGGCATTTCAGCATCCCCTGTTGCCCTGGTTACCGCCGCATGACGCAAGCGCGTCTCACGATTACTACTGATATTCGCCCCACAGCCTCCGATCCCTGCACTGGCGCCGATTCGTTGCAGGATCGTGGGCTGCAGCCTGATGTTCCCTGACAGCAGGTTCACCCCCATAATGGTTTGCAACACTGTAAAAAGGTACCATATTGACATTTTCATAATACTCTCTCCTAAACCTTCTTTTGTTATTTTAATTTTTTGGCATTTATGCTCAAATATTTTAAACATTTGCATTGATTTTGGTGGGATTTGTGACGTCATATCAGTCTGGGGGTGGGAGGAGCTTTGTTTTTTTTCCTTTTTTTTTCTTTTCTTTCTTTTTTCTGATTAGTTGATGTTTTTTTAAATACTTTCCACTGTTTCCCCACATTTATCACACACTTGACAAAGGGGTCCTGCGTGACTCCGAAATGTTGCACTCTCCTTGTGATCATGCAATAAATTACACATTTGGACGCTATCTGCATCGTTCCATGGTGTGCTGGCAAATGTTTTCATTAAGACCCTTTTCTGGACTCCTCCAAGGTTGGAGTCCAGTGCTCCATCATGCTAATTCACATTCAAAGATCGCTTTAAATCCAGTTAGTGGATGTAAGAAACTTATTGACATTTTTCTATCAGGCTTTTGGTGTGTGACTGCAAGTGCAAGTGCAAGAATGTCTCCCCTACATCACAAGCAGGGATTCCCACATTACTGACTAAAGGGAGTGTCAGGAACTGGTACACTACAGCAATGAGTGGATAGAAAACTAAGCGCAAATCTTTTCAAGTGTTTGTAAAGCCAAAATATTTTTGTTTTCTTAGACTAGGGTGGGGAAGGGTTAGAGTCCTTATTTTTTTCCAATATCAAGTCGCGCTATCGGTTTTTTAATGCTGTCTGTGTCCACCCTCCCACTGAAAGTGAAGTTAAATCCCAAATTTTGAGTTGTCACCAGAATAAGAATAGAGAACAAAACTTCCCACATTTACATCTGTTCCAGTGACACCTGTCTAAAGTCGGCCACAGGCGGTTCAAATCTTGGCTGGTTCAGCAGGGACCCTTGGAGATTTAAACCCTGTATAAGCAGGCTGAATGTACCAACTTCATTAATCAATCAACTAGGTGTGCAACTAACCAGTCGGATTTTACATGTGATTATTGCTAGCGGCTACAATTTACTCAAGCACTTTGTTGGCAACTGACTTAAAGTGTTACTAAACCCACAACAGGAATCTAGAATGGAAAAGGACCTGGGGGTCCTAGTAGATGACAGGCTCAGCAATGGCATGCAATGCCAAGCTGCTGCTAACAAAGCAAACAGAATATTGGCATGCATTAAAAAGGGGATTAATTTCAGAGATAAAGCAATAAATATCCCACTCTACAAGACTCTGGTCCGGCCTCACCTAGAGTATGCTGTCCAGTTCTGGGCACCAGTCCTCAGGAAGGATGTACTGGAAATGGAGCGAGTACAAAGAAGGGCAACAAAGCTAATAAAGGGTCTGGAGGATCTTAGTTATGAGGAAAGGTTGCGAGCACTGAACTTATTCTCTCTGGAGAAGAGACGCTTGAGAGGGGATATGATTTCAATATACAAATACCATACTGGTGACCCTACAATAGGGATAAAACTTTTTCCTGGAAGAGAGTTTAACAAGACTCATGGCCACTCATTAAAATTAGAAGAAAAGAGTTTTAACCTTAAACTAAGTTAAGGGTTCTTTACTGTAAGAGCGGCAAGGATGTGGAATTTCCTTCCACAGGCGGTGGTCTCAGCGGGGGGCATCGATAGTTTCAAGAAACTATTAGATAAGCACCTGAATGACCACAACATACAGGGATATACAATGTAATACTGACATATAATCACACACATAGGTTGGACTTGATGGACTTGTGTCTTTTTTCAACCTCACCTACTATGTAACTATGTAACTATGTAACAGTAATATCAGTCTGTATATGCAGTGAAGCATGCTTGTTATACTCACTGTGGAAACGAAAGGGTTAATCATCTGCATTGTGTAAAAAGGCTGTTCGATCCTGTCGTCTCTGATAATCTCCTTCTTTCATTAAATCCAATATGTCTTCTAAAATTTACAGAGCCAGGGGACAGGTTGCACATGCTCAGTTTGATGTGTATTGCTAGAGAGTTTTTTTTTATTCTTGTGAAAGTGCATCACAGGACCATCAGCACTGTCCAGACAGAGGGTCAGGGGTCCTGCATTCTCATAGGACAATCGTGGGAGAATGAAAACTCCTCCTACAAGCTTTAACCAGACACTTATAGAAGTCACAAGACTACTATATATTGCTGATAAGGAAAGGTATTTAGCCATTTATATTTACTAAAATAATTACATTCCCATGTTCTGTGTACTGTGGGAGACCAGATATAGTGAATGCAGGGTCCTGGGTTTAGTAATGCTTTAAATCACGCACACAACGTGTTGTGGGATATATTGTATTGTGCCATTGAGAATTACTTCATTATTAACCTCTTGTTGCCCATGGTAAAGCCCACACAACATCTCAGTTTCTACTAATGATTAAGAACTAACGTGGCTGACTCCCAATCACGTGACCACTGTGACAGCCAATCACAGTAGTCTCATGATCGGCCAGTCCTAAAGATCCTATTAAATAGATGTCGGAGATGGGTGGGAAGGGGTTAATGGAATGATCTAGATGAAATTGATTTTGTAGTGAAATGAACTATTTTATTGTCAGAAAAAATTCTCCAAAGCAGAGATTTCCAGTTTTTATGATTGTTCTACTTAGGCAAAATTTGCTAGGAAAACATATATATAAGGGAAGTTTAGCCTTTCACTTAGAGTTCTTTGTATTTTGTGTTTTCTTTAAATCATTACTTTAATTTAATTTTCTGAGTTTTTCTTTCTGTTTGGCACAAGAACAGACCAGGAGCCATTTACCATTTCTTAGCATATGATGGCTGCAATTGTTTTCTTTTTTAGGCCTTTTTTCTATTTTCATCTGGTGATCCAGCCATTAAGTTTGTTTTTCAACAGAACAAGCTGTCCTGCAGATGTAGTAGTTAGAAGGTTGGGACCTATGATTTAACACTAGCAGGGGTGCTTACAATTATTAGCTTTTATTTCTTTATGTAAAACCTTTATCCCATAAGGGAAAAAGCCTGTTACTGTAACTGCTTATAAAGTGTTAGCTGGAGTTTGACTTCACTTTGTTGGTGTATCTAAATTTGCCAATGCATCTAACATTCCCTGGACTGACAATGCTGCTGTCTGCTGTGCCCCCTGTGCTCCTTCCTCCAGAGTGGAGGCACTCTAATACAGGAGGCATGTCACTGGCCAGATCACCAGGTGAAAACAAAGGAAAAAAAGCCTGAAAGAAAAAATTGATAAGCCGCAATATATTACATTTTGGATTTTGGATTTTATACAGCTTTAAAGCCTGTTGTGCCCTTAAAAAGCACTGCACTTTAGTCTTTCCTATTAACTACACTGCATTTCACAAAAAATGGTGAAGTCTGTTCAAGATCTCTAGATTTTCTATGACATTTCAGGAAAACTAAAACGCTCAACTTTACTTATCTGTATTAGTGCGATGGATTCCATAACACTTGTGAGGAATTACGACGTCTTCTGACAAATGGCAGCATACAGTGTTCTTTTATTCTGTGTTACATTTTTTTAATCTTTAATCTAAAAAAAACCCTGCACTTAGAAATGAATCTTGTATGACAATACATCAAGCGCATTTGTTTCTTTTACTTTAAACACTGTTGATGGCAGCTGGCACTTTGCTAGCAGGGACGGATAGATTTATGGTTTATCTTTTTATGGAAATGAAAGAATATACAGCTTGCCATAGTAAAACATTGCCTGTGGCTATGGCTAGGATTCCACAAAAATACACAACAGTGCCCTTATGTCTAATAGTGAGAATGGACCGTGTAAGCAGAAAAAGTTACCAAGTGCAGTGTGAGTTGTAAAGGTGTGGACAATCGTATAGGAGGTCCATACTATATAGACGGATAAAAAAGAGAACAGGCCACCTCACAAGGGCTATGCAACATTCATCATTACTGATCATTACTGCAGGACAACATCTTCAGATTATAATTGTTTTTAATTATCTGTTGTGTAATTATATCACCGTTTGCAATTGATTGATATTCAGATCAGGCTAGATAGAACATTCCAGAGTCTCTTGACATACTGGATTTTCATTTATGGTTTATATATGGAAATATCAGATGTTTTGATGAAGTTAAAGTCCAACTCCAGTTAAAACTTTTTGCTTTGTGATAGAGAAGTGATAGACATCTGTCACCTTGGGAAAATGTTCCATATTGTCTCCAGAACGTTGGTACTTTTCCATTTTTTGCTACACAGGCTGTGTTGTCTTTTCAACTAAGATCTCAGAACAGATTTGGGATCTTGGTGTGTTGGCCATTGTTCGCTTTGTTGGATTCACACGGTATAATCACCCTCTTTAAATGCATGAAAGGTGGATTTGTGTTCAGTTTGCTGTCACATTGGATGGGACCAATGTAGGCTTTGCCTCTCAACTAGTGTTAATTCTGGGAGCAAATTTAGTGCTAACGGCCGGACGCTCGCAGTGTGAAAGGGGTCTAAGACCAAAACTAAATCAAAATTTGCTGCCAAAATTAACACTAGTTGAGAGGCAAAGCCTACATTGGTCCTATCCAATGTGACAGCAAACTGAACACAAATCCACCGTTGTTTAAGCGCCGCTTTTTGGATGCTAGCAAGGTACTTTTAACCCCAAAGAAGTGGTTAAAAACGCCCGTGTGCAGCGCTTCCAAAACACTTTTCAGGTACTTTGGAAGTGCTGCCCATTCAGTTCACTGGGCAGGGTGTTTTGAGTCAAAAATCAAATATGTTATTATTGATGGTATTAAAGGAACACTAAAGTTATTATTTTTTTTTTTAAATAACAAACATGTTATACTTACCTCCACTGTGCAGCTCGTTTTGCACAGAGTGGCCCCGAACCTGGTCTTCTGGGGTCCCTCGGCGGCTGTCTCGGCTCCCCCCTGCAAGGAGCTCTCTCGCATGGTGTTAAGTGCTTGCGGGCGCGCTCCCGTGATACAGCCGGCGGCCATAGCCACTCACTGTATCACTGGGCCCCGCCCCCCGGTGCGCCGCATCATTGGATGTGATTGACAGCAGCGCGAGCCAATGGCTGTGCTGCTTTCAATCCATCCACTGTGACCAATCAATGGCCAGGCTGAGCGACGAAGAGGATGTCGGAAGCGAGCGCGGGACTTTCGAGGGGTCAGGTAAGTAAAATGGGGGGGCTGGGGATGTTGGATGTTTTTTCACCTTAATGCATAGAATGCATTAAGGTGAAAAAACTTTTACCTTTACAACCCCTTTAAGGTTTGAACATGCACTACAGACCAGTGTTCATTTTGACATCAAATTTCAATTTAGTTTTAGTCATACTCTTTTGACTAAAATGCCATTTTTGTTTTAGTCGTATTTTAGTTTTTTGACTAAAATGCCATTTTAGTTTTAGTTGTATTTTAGTCATTTCAATTGTTTTAGTTTTAGTTGTATTTTAGTCAACTAAAATAGTATTGATTTAGTCGATGTAAATGTTTTAGTCAACTAAATTAACACTGCTCTCAACCCACTAACTGTGTAGACACATTTCCCTGGCTTCTTATTGGCTGTCGGTCCCAGGACACTGAGATTGTGCAGCATGCTGCTCAGCGCTCTACTGTTCCAGGGATGGGTGTGCTGCTGTACCCCACCTGTAATGGGCATCGCCAGAATCTTCCCAACCTGACCAAGTACTCCTGGTACACAAAGTGCACTGTGGTTTGTGATACTCAGCATGCACAGTACAATCACGTAGGGCATACTACACTAACACAGTGTACACTGCACACATACACAGAGCATCACCCCCCCCCACCAATGGCCCCCGCACTCCACACGTAACTCCACTGTCCCCCCTCCCACACTTAGCACCAATGCTCCCCCTCTCTCCACACTTATTCCCAATGCCTCCCCCCACTTAGCACCAATAGCCTCCCTCTCTACACACTTATCCTCACTGCCCCCCCCCACTTACCTAAATGTCCCCCTCCCACTTAGCACCAATCCCCCCTCCCCCCCACTTACCACCAATGTCCCCCCTTTCCTCCAAATTAGCACATTGCCCCCATCCATTTAGCACCAATGCCCCACCAACTTAGCACCAATGTCTTCCCCTGCCCCCCCCCCCCTTTAGCAGTAATGCTTCCTTCTCCCCTCTTAATATTGCATTCCTACAGTAAGTTGTAGCCGGTTTTCTGCAGCAACCCCTCTCTCTGATATTCTGTAGGTGGGGGAGAGAGGATTTGGGGGTGGGGGGCTCTATACTGGAATGGAGGGAGGTTGTAAGGTGACCTGTGATATATGCATTCCTGAGCCCTGTACTCTGTACACAGCGCACTCCTGAACTCTGCTCCCTCTCCATAGCACGCTCCTAAACCCTCCACTCTTTATGCTGTGTACTTCGAACCTTGCACTCTGTACGTAGCACAATCCTGATCTTTGCACTCTGTATGTAGCACACTCCTGAACCCTGCACTCTGTGCATAATGCACTACTGGTATTTAACAATGCACCTATTCTCTGAGAAAAAAAGCCCTGGTTATATGTGCATATAATCTTATGGGAGGATTGTTTCAGAAGAGAATGGTCTGGAGAGGGGGTCTTTTTAAAGGAACAAATGTATTCTATGCACAATTCGTTTCCAGGGACTGGTTAGTCTTGACAGCAATGTGTTTTTTTCCTGTTAGTATTCTTTTTGCTCTATAATAACATTGGTGAGGGTTTTAACATTGTTGTGTAGGTCTGTGTTCCATAACACATATGTGGTTTCCCATAAAACACATTTTCTATTTCCAGGTCATTGTTTCCCCGTATTCTCTGAACTCTCTTCTTTCAGGTTCCCATTTATAAAGGACAGTGAATGTTATTTTCATGAATTGAACACAAGTCAATGACTTTCCAGCACAGACCCATTCCTGATCATTCTGGTTCTTGGCTCTCATTTTTAAAGGAATTAGTTGCCTAGATGGTCGGCCATATATCAAACAAGCTATGTGGAGTCTCAAATAGCTGCACCTAAATATCTGAGGCCAATACATTATAATCACAGAAAATATTCAGGCAACAGCAGAAGTCTCCTACCATCACAAGCGTCACAAATCAAACTGAGCTTCTAAATAATGTATTAGCAATTCACCTTCTAAAACCGAACAAAAGAATGTTTCCGTTACTTCTCATCTTTATAGAAGAACTTTACTCTTAACACAACATTCAGGACCACATATCCTAGATGGATACATACAGTATTTACCCATATGTGCTTCGTATTTTGGAATATACAATTTATGTACATTCAATTTTGCAGGGACTAGTGAGACATAATACAGTTGATTTACTAAAGGTTGATAGGCTGTTTACTTTGGAAGGATAATTTGCTCAAGAGCTTAGTGAATGTGGGGAAATTTCACTTTACAAAGAATACTCAATCACATGCAAAAAAAAGAAAAAAAAACTGCATTTTGCATGCACATGATTGGATGATAGGTGTCAGTGCAGCTTCACCGCATTCAATATGCTCTGGGTTGAATTTCCTTGCAAAGTGAACAGTTGCCTTCAGTAAATAAACCCCAATGCACTGTTACCAGTGCTGTACCACTGGGGCCCAAGACATGGGCACTTCATTTACTTAACCTTAAAAAAAAACATTCAAACATGCAGCTGGGTGTAAATCTACACAGGTGCTGAAAACACATGTCATCTACAGTCCATTTAAATGCCATAAGCCTGTAACCTAATATTTAATCATCTAATTCAGGTGGCCACAGTTTGCATAAATACTTTCTTGAAAGTGAACCTTGTACATAAAAAAGGACATTATAGATTATATATACATGTATAATGTAATGTACAGTATACATTTATATACTGTATTATACATGCATATTTTAGATATATCCTACCATACCAGTCACAAGGACAAAGTGGCAGAATTGAGACCACCTCTCAAGATTTTCTGGCCTTGTTTTCCAGGAGAGTATGAGAATATTATATATAATGAGAGCTCAAAAAAAAAAAGTCCAAGGTATTTTAAGAAAAAAAAATGATAGCAGAATAAATCCAATACATTTCATTGCAAAGTGCATGAATCTAAAAGTAAAATGTCATAAATATAAAAATGTTTACTTGTTTTGTAGCCCTGATCAAGGGGAAGTACGTTTGACATCCTGAAACGCATTGAATTTATTCTACTATGAATCAGTTTTACCATTAAATTACTTTTACTTTAGAGTATGAGCATTATGTCAGTTTTGGAACATCATAGAATAGAGCTGCAGCCTCTTTGAATTGCAGCCTGTATAGGTAAACGTAAAACCTAAATATCACTGTGGTGATAATTCACACGGAAGACACCAACATTTTTTTCACTGTTAACATATTCATAATACACCCAGCCTACAAATTCGCTAGTAAAGGGGTGTTTTTCTTATCGGACCCCTTACTCGTTTTATTAGATTCCCACAGTGCTAAGCAGGTCTGCTCCCCAAAATGATTATTTCGAAATAAGGAAGTATAAGATTTCCACAGTAAAGCTGTTATCTTACAGGGAGTAAGGAACAACCCCCTATAATCCCATGTGTCTTTTGCAGCTAAATTAAAATGGGCATCTTATTGGCTGCTCCTAGTGCTGACTGGAGCAAGGCCTTATTGCTGTGCACACTCCCAAGTTGATTTGCCTGCCTGAGCAATATGTTTTTTTTGTGATTTTTGGCAGTAAATATCTGATAATTTTGCATTTGTCTGATTCTGCAAATAGAGGTTCACAGAAATATATTGTATATCTCTAGTGTGGTCTCACTTAAGATGAGCAGCTTGTATGGATGTCCCCTGGGTGAATCCATCAGCTGCTGTACCAGGTGCAACCTATAAGTAGGTGGCTTTTTTGGGAAACCAATAGAATTATAGCATCTAATAATATTAGGAATGAAAATCCCCTTGAAGGCTGAGTTCTAAGCAATTTCTATGCAAATACAAATCTGGACTAACCAATTCAACCAGTTTATCCTTCATTTTTATAAGACTATACGAGTGGAAGGTATATGAGAAAATAGTTTCCTTAGAGATAGAGGAAAATCTAGTCTTAAGTGGCATCATCATATGGCAGCGACAAGGATCTTACTTTGCTTACTAATCCCAAATAACACTCCTTAAATTGCACTACTCAATCTCAAAGAAGCCATTCCTTCCATTTTATCTACAAGAGGCCCCAGCAGAGGGTGGGGGCAAGTATGATTACGTCTATGCATGCTGTACCATATAAGATTATGAGGCACTGAACTCATAAAGAAAGCAATGTGAAAAATGTGTGTGCTTATGTGGTTGTATTTGTATTTAAATATATGTTAAAAAAAACAGCTGAAAAGCTATGGTTACTGAAAGCATATGATATTTTCCATTTATGTTATGGAACACATACATGTATACAACAGTGCAATGCCCTTGTAGCGTCAAGGCTATGTTGTTGTTTCATATTCCACAGCAAGAATGGCAAGGTAGTTTTGTGCTCCTGCAGATATGGTAACCATATGCTCTGATAAAACATATTTTTCATCTCCATTTTATTGTTTCCCCATTATAAATCTCTGCCCTCCCTGCCTCTCACATACGTCTTTGCAAAGGACAGTGAATGTTATATTCATGAAGAGAACAAAAGTCACTAACGTTCCAGCACAGGCCAATTCCTGATCTTTTGAGCTCTTGGCTCCTATGGAAAAGCTCGCAATAGTTGTCTAAAGATGATCAAGCAACTTTTGTAGAACCTAAGAATCTGAGGCCAATACATAACAATCACAGAATGTATTCAGGCTCCTGCATATGTCACCCGCCATAACATGCAACACAATTCAAGCCAAGATCATAAATAATGTATGTGCAATTTGTGATGCAAATAAAACGAATGTTTGTTTTTTTATGCATTTCCACCATGGTTATACCCATGGAACCCAAATAAATTCAGACTAACTTATCAATTGTTTTACTCCACCTCAGCTGTGTGTCATTCACTGTTTGCACTGGAAAATGGCTGGATCAGGCAAGGGTTTAGTTGTGTTGGAGTTAATTATATGATTTTTCAGGCATTATGCTGGCCACACACTTTTGCAATTCTGTTGCTTCCAATCAACTTGGTACAACTTGGTCCTGGTGCAAAGAAACAAAACAAACTAAACTGCGTCGAGACTTGTCTGTCTTTTTAGATGACATTGAGATGGTTTCTAATGATTTCCACCTGATTTCTGATCTAGGACATGATTGCAGTTGAAAGTTGGCTAAAAGTTCCAAAACTGACAAAAAATTGTCTAGTGTATGGCCAGTATTCATTATACTAGAGACCTGCCAAGATGTTGTGCTCTCTGTGTAGCTCCCTGTCCCAGTTAAGCTAAATGTTTTTATTTGTTTTTGAGCTCTGCTGTGCTCAGGGGAGTATTGATCTGTTTCTAGGACTGGTCAGGTCTCCCTAAGTTTGTTGGTTGATTATTTTGCCTGTCCTTGGAAGAAGCTTCTAGAGAATAGAGTAGGAGGGTCAACCACTAGAGTTATGAATATTTATCTATTCTCAGCCAATCCCTGGATAGAGCTCCCATAAGGTGGCTGAGGGAGAAGATAAATGTTTGGGAGGCCTGCTCAGAGTGTTCTTGCCCTGTGGCTGCTGCCCAGCCTGTGTATCTGGTATTGAGCCTTGGCCAGTGCTCGGCCAGAGTTTGCTGTAAGGACTGGGACTGCTCGCATTGAGTCCCTGATTAGCTAGCCATTCCCTCTTACCCCCCAGCAAAGACTGTTATTTCTTCTAATGTTGTAGAGTATGTTGCACCCCTATCCCACTGCTGTTCAAGTTTCTGCAATAGATCTGCAAAAAGACATCCTCTAAATCAGTGGTTCTCAACCAGGGGGTCGAATGATGATTTGCCTGCCAGGGGTCACCGAATCCTGGTCTGTTCCTGTAGCCCGCAGCACTCTCCCAGCCTTTTTGCAGCCACCCAGCAGGACTGTCCCTTGAGCCCACGGCCGCCCACTCAGCCTCTTCACAGCCGCCCATTCAGTTCATGGAATGGCTGGGGGCAGAGACTAGAGGTCAGCTGACTGGTGAGGAGTGTGAAGTGGGAGGGGCTGGGGGAGACCCTATCTCCTGATTTCGGCATAGGTGTCACTGCTAGGAGACACCACAAAGTCTGCGACACAGTGAAGCTGGAGACACAGTGACTAACACTACCTGTGAGTCTAGTTGCCGTTAAAAGTCCCCACTACAGTTCTCAGATCAGCAGATGACCTTTATCAAGAGCACCTTAGTTGGCTGATCAGAACTCCCCCCAGCACTGCCACTGATCCCCCCCCCAGCACTGCCACTCATCCCAACTCCCCGCCAGCACTGCCACTCATCCCATTCCCCCCCCACCCCCCAACAAGCAGTAAGAGAAGGAGTAAAAATAGAGAATACATGGAAGGGAGAGGAAAACAGGGGGAGGAACAAAGAAAAAGGGAGTGAAAGAATACAAGAAAGAACAAGAAAGATGGCTAGAGAGAGGGATGGGGGAAAAAAACAAGAAATTAGGACAGAGAGAGATAAAAGGGAAAGAAAGGAGAACAAAGAGAAAGAGTGGCACATCCTAAAATGTACCATAAGGGGTTTTAATACTGTAGGAGTGGAAGGGACTCAGTGAGTGCTAAATGTCCAAGGGTTAGGGGCGCAAATTACTTTTCTTGTCTTGGGTGCTGACAACCCACACTTCAAAAATAATTTTACTGTTAGGGGTCCCCACAACTTGGGAAACTTTATCAAGGGATCACGGTGCTAGAGAGGTTGAGAACCACTGCTCTAGATGGAGCCTATATTTGGCGGTGTGCTTAGAACTGAGTCCGAGGTTGGTAGCCTCTAATATGGGAGAACAAGGCTACTGTGCAAGAAATAAAGATATTCATATGGATGTTGGAGTTGCCGGCTACTACTTTTGCTTTATGCTGAATTCTGGTGTATTGACGACACTATAAAGTTGAAATTGTCAGAGCATCAGTCTTGGATTCCATGTGCGATTTATATATCTATTCCCCATTGTGAGCGCTGCACTTGTTCCCCATTTCAATATGGGAGAACCTGTCTATTCCCAGTGGCCCCTTTGGATAAGAGCAAAGGAAACAGCTTTCACAACAGAAGTCAGGAAAAACAATTTGGTAAGTCCTGGTGCTCAGGAGATAGAAGAGCAAGGGTGCTGCCTGAAACTCTTGATCAGAGGTTGTGACAAGCTGATCTGTGTGCCATGTAAGGCTACACACACCATACTATTGTTTATCTTTATATTTTGCAAATGAAGAACATTTACATTTGCATGGTATTTCTGTGCAGCTTTACAGCTGCAGTTGTTTGCATGAGCTAGAAAACCTAAAAAGATGCACATCCACATTATTATTGTGGTTTAGTCACTTTCTAAAGACAGCCATTATCATACAGACCCATCCATGACAGCTGTTTTTGGTGGCAGAAATCACCCTAGGCTCAAGCTCAGGTGCTTATATTTTGAGAATTTCCCTAGGCAGGAACAGCGGTGATAAATGCCATTTCAATGATATATGTCCTGCACATGATTAGAAAATTCCCAAAAACCTGTGAAATTGGCAGTACCGGTGAATAACATTGACAGAAATAGGTCTATATTTCAGAAGCAGCAGTGACAGTAAGCTGTCCATGGTGCTAACACAGGCTAACTTTTATATAAGGGACCATTAACTTAAGTATATTGAAACAAAAGTATTTGCATCAGTCTGTATCCAAAACTAAAAAAAAGAAAAATGTATAATTGTTTTTGGATTTTTGCATATGTAAAGTTCCTCTTCGGGTTAAAAGTTATTTTAATAGTTTTTGTATGAGGTTGATGGGAAGTTGACTGCAATCTGCTTTAGCGGCATTATTGGATAGTATGTCAGCTGTGCTCACCAAGACGCTGTTCCTACTTTTGAAATACTTTATGTATTCATACTTTTAAGGTAACCCAAATTCCTGCAAATTTACTATGCTGCCACTATGTTCATGTATATCTATCGATGTTGAACTGCTTAAGGGTTACAGTTTGAGATTCTGTCCACTGCTGCTGCTATCACAGAAAGCAAAGCCAGCAGTGCATTGGATCTGATAACAAACGTGAGCTTATATTGAACTTTTACAACTTTTGCAACTATGTGGATAGGCGTTGTGGCAACTGAGAAAAGTCCTCCAGCCATCAAAGAGGAAAAGCAACCTAAAACCTCCTGTGTGGTGCTTGTCATGTAGAACAGACCATGGGTGCAGTCTCCGTTGCTAAGTGGATTGATCTTTGTGCCAATGTAAATTTTAGCTGTTGTCAAGTAATCACTGGTGCTGATTATTTTTCTATTCCCCTTCCAACCGCCAACCTGTTCCTTTGAGAGACTCAATCAAACACCCTAGCTGTAACATCCAAGAGACCCTGTAAGGTGGTACATTTAGATGCCTTTAAGATAACAATATGATAACAGATCAATATTCATATACAGTATATTACTGTACTGTGACATACATTCAAAAATGGGATTCAAAGCACTTCAAAACACGTTTTAATACTCATTATCAAAAGCACAGAGTGAATGTACTCTATACCAGAGCCCACCTTCCATTTCCTACTAGTAGCACTTACTAGTATAATATGTTTACTTACTTATAGTAACCAATCAGCTTCTAGATTTTACTGTCAAAGCTTTTTAAATTATGCAAAGTTGCACCAGATTCTGTGTGCACCAGTTTTAGTAAGGCTACTTTCACACTGAGGCGCTTCACAGGCGCTACAGCACTAAAAATAGCGCCTGTAAAGCGCCTCTCCTGTGTCTCCAGTGTGAAAGCCGGAGGGCTTTCACACTGGAGCGGTGCGCTTGCAGGATGGTCAAAAAAGTCCTGCAAGCCACATCTTTGCAGCGCTATAGGAGTGGTGTATTCACTGCTCCTAAAGCGCCCCTTTCATTGAAAACAATGGGGCAGCGCCGCAAACCTGCTGGCAAAGTGCCGCTGCAGCGGCGCTTTGCGGGCGGTTTTAACCCTTTTTCGCCCGCTAGCAGGGGTTAAAACTGAATAGTGCTACTAAAATGACGGTAAAGCTTTACCGCTGGCGCCCACCCACCTCAGTGTGAAGGTAGCCTAAATCTGCTAAATAATACCTGTTAAATCATTTGGTGTGATTCCTATTTCAAATGACATATTCAAGCAAATAATGAAATCATAGATAACAATATAAGGAAAAGAATATAAAATGTCAATATAAATCAATATTCTCCTACATTACAAAGAAAGCTAGCAAAGGATGCTATTTACTAACAACACAAACATGCACTAATCTATAAAAGTCAATCAGCAATTAGGGCTGATTACCCCATCCCAGTTTACACAAAAAAACGCTAATTACTTTCTACTGATTTATTTACCAATTTGTGAGCACCAATTAGTAAAACCTTCTCTGACAGCAATTGTATTGTATACAGTGCATCCGGAAAGTATTCACATCGCTTCACGTTTTCCACGTTTTTTTATGTTACAGCCTTATTCCAAAATGGATTAAATGCATTATTTTCCTCAAAATTCTACAAACAATACCCCATAATGGCAACGTCAAAGAAGTTTCTTTGAAATATTTGCAAATTGTTTTTAAATTAAAAAAAGAAGAAAATGTACATAAATATTACAGCCTTGGCCATGACACTCAAAATTGAGCTCAGGTGGATTCTATTTCCACTGATCATCCTTGAGATGTTTCTACAACTTAAATGGAGTCCACCTGTGGTAAATTCAGTTGATTGGACAGGATTTGTAAAGGCACACACCTGTCTATATAAGGAGAAGGGCCTTAGTCAGGGAGGTGAAAAAGAACCCGATGATCACTCTGACAGAGCCCCAGAATTTTTCTGTGGAGAGAGGAGAACCTTCCAGAAGAATAACCATTTCTGAAGCACTTCACCAATTAGGCCTGTATGGTAGAGTGGCCAGACAGAAGCTACTCCTAAGTAAAAGGCATATGACAGCCCGCCTGGAGGCACATGTAGGACTCTCGGACCATGAGAAACAAAATTCTCTGGTCTGATGAAACAAAGATTGAACTCTTTGGCCTGAATGGCAAGCATTATGTCTGGCGGAAACCAGGCACCACTCATCACCTGGTCAATACCATCCCTACAGTGAAGCATGGTGGTGGCAGCATCATCCTGTGGGGGTGTTTTTCAGCGGCAGGAACTGGGAGACTAGTCAGGATCAAGGGGAAAGTTGAATTCAGCAATGTACAGAGACGTCCTTGATTAAAACCTGCTCCAGAGCGCTCTGGACCTCAGGCTAGGGCGAAGGTTTGCAAAAATTGTGGAATGCTTAAAAGGCAATTTGAAGAGTGCCCATTATACAGAGAATATACATATATGGAAAAGTTAGTACAAACTGAGGTTCCCTGGCTTTAGTATTATTCTTAGGAAACAACTATTTAAAAACTTCTGGAAGAAAAACTATTGGATGAAAAAAATAGTTTTTTTCAATAGCTCTTTCAGAAGGTAGTTATTATTGAAATCCTCACATAGTTACATAGTTACATAGTAGGTGAGGTTGAAAAAAGACACAAGCCCATCAAGTCCAACCTATATGTGTGATTATATATCAGTATTACATTGTATATCCCTGTATGTTGCGGTCATTCAGGTGCTTATCTAATAGTTTCTTGAAACTATCAATGCCCCCCGCTGAGACCACCACCTGTGGAAGGGAATTCCACATCCTTGCCGCTCTTACAGTAAAGAACCCCCTACGTAGTTTAAGGTTAAAGCTCTTTTCTTGTAATTTTAATGAGTGGCCACGAGTCTTGTTAAACTCCCTTCTGCGAAAAAGTTTTATCCCTATTATGTGGTCACCAGTACTGTACTTGCATCTCTTCTCCAGAGAGAATAAGTTCAGTGCCCGCAACCTTTCCTCATAACCATTGGTGTGCGCAGCCTGTTGCATTAGGGTGTGTACACCAGAGCACAATCACACATTCAGGTATATCAGCAGAGCAATGGAATGTGTCAGTAGAGCAAAGATTGGGGTTAGTAGGGCAGTGGACGATGACAGTAGTTTTTTTATTTTTATTATTTTTTATTATTTTTTACAATTTTATTTTTTTAATTATTTTTTACAATATTATTTTTTATACATTTTTTAAATTATTTTTTTAGGAGCCCCGTTATGGGCTTTTGTGAAATATCAAGGGTCTAAACAGACCCCTGATGTCTCACTTTTGAGACAGAAAGAAACTGAGGACAGAGAATCCCCAGTCCCTTTCTCTGTAGCCTGCAGTAAATATAGTTTACTATGCTTCAATTAAGAATGAAGACAGGAGCGATCAGATAAGATCACTTGCTGTGTTCATTTAGAAAAGGAAGAGGAGGGGAGAGGTGGGAAGTTGGCAGCACTGCAGGGGGAGAGATGAAACAGGGGGAGTCAGCACCACACAGGATGGTTAGGGTGTGCCCAGGCACACCCAGCACCCCCTGTGCACACGCCTATGCTTATAACTAATATCCTCCAGACCCTTTAATACCTCTGACTTTTACAAGGCAACATGCTTAGGTTACCCGAAAGCCATCCAACACCATCACCATTAACTAGCTAAAAATCTTTGGAATATGGTTTGAAGTTTGAACTTTGATAAGTAATGATAGTTTTTCATTCAGCCTAATAGGACATTTTTCCACCTTCAGGAGGACATAATGTTTCACCATCAAGTGTTAAAATCTATTTTCATAGGATTAAAGCATGGCTATATTTGTCTTTAAGATCGGATCACAATGACAAGGTGATTGTATTAGTATAAGTATAAGTATTATTATTATTATTTTGCCTTCCAGAAGGGAGCTGCAAATTGCTCAAACTACAGGGCCTCTTGCACAGAGGCATGATAATTTATTGATGTTTACACTCAAGATGGTGTTGACAGAAAGATTCTGAGTAAAATGTTAACAAAAGACCTTGTGTAAATGTGTGCATGCGATTGCATGCACAAAATACTTCTACATGCTCTTCTAGTTGCCAGTTTTACAATATACGCACATATGTGCATAAATTACTGCGCTCAAACATACAATTTTCTATTATTATTTTATGGCTCTGTACTGAAGCATTCTTGAAGCATTTAAAGGCTGCAGCCACCAGCACAAGGGCCACTTCTCAAAAATCTCATCCAGGGAAACTAAATTTAAACTTAAATTAAATTAAACTTTTATTCTGTGTAAAAACTGGAAAAATCTAAAGTAACTATGCTATTTTCTCTCCAGGTCAGATGTTCTTCATTCATAACAATAGTGTAAGGGACCCTGTTGCATACATCTGAACAATATACTCTATATTCTGTGTCAGGGACGTGCAGTCAGGGGAGGCAGGTGAGGACAGAGCCTCACCTGCCATAAACATAAAAAAAAAAAAGAAAGAAAAAAAAAAAACTATCGAGCTTTGAGGATCGGGGTTACAGAGATCCCAAATTTGGGGGGTAGCCAAAGTCCTACCCCACCACTGGTCAAAATTTGGGGCTCCTGCGACCTATGATTCCGGAGATATCTGGCTCCTTGCGCAGCCTGTCAAAAGCTACATACAGCATGTCCAGTTTAAATACAAGCTGGCCCACTCTGTTAGCAGCAGACTGAGAGAATGAACTCAGTGTGCCTCTCACTTCTTGTCAGAGGCACTGAGCTCAATGGACAGCTTGGAGCCTTGGGCCAATGGTAAAATATCATTGGCCCCAGCTGTCCAAAAAAATGCTGCAGTGGAGGCTCTCCTCTCACTGGAGTGTCATAGAAGGGGGCATGTGTCGAAAAGACAAATGCTCCCTTCCAGTCCAGCCTTCTTAACTAGAAGGAAAAAACATGGGTTTATGGGTATAAGATTTCACAATCCCATGTTTTTCTCACACAGTTAAGAGGGAGAATGAGAATCTGCTGCCTGCTGAAAAGATACTGTTTTAATCAAGCGAAATCATATATTATTATGCTACAGTATCTCACAAAGGTGAGTACACCCCTCACATTTTTGTAAATATTTTACTATATCTTTTCATGTGACAACACTGAAGAAATGACACTTTGCTACAATGTAAAATAGTGAGTGTACAGCTTGTATAACTGTGTAAATTTGCTGTCCCCTCAAAATAACTCAACACACAGCCATTAATGTCTAAACCGCTGGCAACAAAACTGAGTGTAGCCCTAATTGAAAATGTCCAAATTGGGCTCAAAGTGTCAATATTTTGTGTGGCTAGCATTATTTTCCAACACTGCCTTAACCCTCGTGGGCATGGAGTTCACCAGAGCTTCACAGGTTGCCACTGGAGTCCTCTTACACTCCTCCATGACGACATCACGGAGCTGGTGGATGTTAGCGACCTTGCGCTCCTCCACCTTCCGTTTGAGGATGCCCCACAGATCCTCAATAGGGTTTAGGTCTGGAGACATGCTTGGCCAGTCCATCCACAGCTTCTTTAGCAAGGCAGTGGTCGTCTTGGAGGTGTGTTTGGGGTAGTTATCATGTTGGAATACTGCCCTGCGGCCCAGTCTCCGAAGGGAGGGGATCATGCTCTGTTTCAGTATGTCACAGTACTTGTTGGCATTCATGGTTCCCTCAATGAACTGTAGCTCCCCAGTGGTGGCAGCACTCATGCAGCTCCAGACCATGACACTCCCACCACCATGTTTGACTGTAGGCAAGACACACTTGTCTTTGTACTCCTCACCTGGTTGCCGCCACACACGCTTGACACCATCTGCACCAAATAAGTTTATCGTGGTCTCATCAGACCACAGGACATGGTTCCAGTAATCCATGTCCTTAGTCGGCTTGTCTTAAGCAAACTGTTTGCGGGTTTTCTTGTGCATCATCTTTAGAAGAGGCTTCCTTCTGGGACGACAGCCATGCAGACCAATGTGATGCAGTGTGTGGCGTATGGTTTGAGCAAAGACATGCTGACCCCCCACCTCTTCAACATCTGCAGCAATGTTGGCAGCACTCATATGTCTATTTCCCAAAGACGAGCTCTGGATATGATGTTGAGCACATGCACTCAACTTCTTTGGTCGACCATGGAGAGGCCTGTTCTGAGTGGAACCTGTCCTGTTAAACCGCTGTATGGTCTTGGCCACCTTGCTACAGCTCAGTTTCAGGGTCTTGGCAATCTTCTTATAGCCTAGGCCATCTTTATGTAGAGCAACAATTCTTTTTACCAGATCCTCAGAGAGCTTTTTGCCATGAGATGCCATGTTGAACTTCCATTGACTAGTATGAAATTGTGAGAGCGATGACACCAAATTTAACACAACTGCTCCCCATTCACACCTGAGTCCTTGTAACACTAACGAGTGACATGACACTGGGGAGGGAAAATGGCTAATTGGGCCCAATTTGGACGTTTTTACTTAGGGGTGTACTCACTTTTGTTGCCAGCAGTTTAGACATTAATGGCTGTGTGTTGAGTTATTTTGAGGGGACAGCAAATATATACTGATATACAAGCTGTACACTCACTACTTTACATTGTAGCAAAGTGTCATTTCTTCAGTGTTGTCACATGAAAATTTTAACTTCTGTAATTCGTCCTTTAATCCACCCACTTGAGTACTAATTTTTTTTCTAGAAAATTACTCAGAAACGCGAAACATTATATATATTGTTTTAGCAGACACCCTAGGGAATAAAATGGTGGTCATTGCAACTTTTTATCTCACACGGTATTTGTGCACCAATTTTTCAAATGTGTTTTTTTGGAAAGAAACCAAGGAGGTCTAGAGCTAGAATATTGCTGTTGCTCTAACGTTTGCGGCGTATGTAACCTGTGTGTATCTGGCTCTGATACTAGCCAGTGCCTCACCAGCCGCTGACCTCACCACACGTCCCTGATCTGTGCTGTATGTTACCTAGCTCTGATCAAAGTGCTTCTTGTCTCAACAGATTCTGGTTGCCACGCATTCTCCAAATGGTGTAACAAAGTTCTCCTATAAGATAGGCTCAAAAATGTTAGCTGTCTATACTGTGTACAGAAAATAATTAGTAATAGTATTGTTTCTTTTGTAACATATGAGTAGTCTGTGGAACAGTGCAACATGTAATAGTAACAGTGGACTGTAGGTAGGGTTGGCTATCCTGCAACCGTGCAACCGTGGGATGAGGACAAGAGGACGTCCGTGATAGGCGGAACACTGAACACTGACTCACTGCTGGGAAACTGAGTGTTCCCCTATCATGGACGAGGAGGAGGCTTTTGTACACTGGATGGCTGCCGTCTGAGCATGGCACGGGCTGATCAGGTATGCAGAGATGGCAGTGACTCGAGTATAAGCCGAGGGGGGCACTTGAAGCAAAAAAAAATGTGCTAAAAAACTCGGCTTATACTTGAGTATATATGGTAATAGTTGGATAATATTAAATATTGCATTTAACCATTTTGTAGTTACCCTTTTAAAGTTAGCAATCTAATAGCAGACTCTCAGGTCTCCGGTTCCATACACACACTTGCTGCCAAATGCATCAGTAAAAGGACTGAGAGAAGGGACACCCATTTCCTCTACATAATATTCTATAGATATTTAGTCTGTGGGCACAGTTAACCACTTAATTCCTAGGTGGCTTTAAAACCAACCTGGGACAGTGGCGTTTTGTCCCTTAGCAGTTCTCTTGGCTCCCCACTGGCTTCCGTGCTGGAACCAATAGCTGTCAGTGACTGACAGATCAGGTCCGGTGCTAAAGCCAGGAGCTCAGATGACCAGGCTTTAGATCTTGCTACAGACTGCTCAATAGGGGCAATAACAATGGTTCTCTTTGGAACTATGTAAAATTGCAATAGCCTCTGGAGGGGTGAAGGGTTTTTAGGCCTCATGTCTGATATTTATTAACTTATAGATCTGCTCACATTTAAATAGCAGGGAGCTGGATAAGGCTAGTACTGCAATATAGCAGGCACAACACACTAATTTATTATTCTGCTCACTGGCATAAATAATAATTCTCTGAATAATAAAGTACTTTATCAATTTGTCTCAATATGTCAGCCAGCTTATGGACTTAGATTTAATAAAGCAGTTAAAAATGCCAGTGGTCAGTGATTGAAAACCTTCTTAATCTGCGTATAACATTCTCACTTAGGGATGCTCCCTACATTTCAGTATTGTGCAAGAGCTTTGCAGATAGGCACTGTGGGTAAATGCAAGTAAATGAGCTATTACAGGGACATCTGCTCTCAGCAAGTGCAAACCAGTTTTTAAGACCATCCAGTGAAATATTATTTGTCTGTTTGATAGATCGCTGAATCATGTGCAGTGTGTTTGGAAAACCACCATTGTGGCCACTACAGAATTCAGTGCTACTATGGATCTTAAAGGAAACCTGTTATTAAAATAGCTGAAATTATGAATTCTCCAGAAAATTGTGGCTGATGTAATGTATCTTCCAATGTACACTGTGTTTCCAGAAATCTTTGGAAAGCCTTGTGGAAGGTTAGTGTTTTGTGTATATTACACCTAACTCTGTGCTGTCCATTCCAAGATACAGCTCTCCAAAAACTCTAATGCAGGGGTCTCCAAACTTTCCACACAAAGGGCCAGTTTACTGTCCTTCAGGCTTCAGTGGAGCCAGACTGTGACCAGTGGGAGTAGAAAATGCCCCGGTGTCAATGGGAGTAAACAATCCTCCATCATTGGTTTTAGTGGAAAGGATAATCTCTCGTTGTTGGTATGAGTTGGGGGGGGGGGAATAATGCACCATCATTTGCGATCATCTGGAAGCAAAGTGGCTAGATAAAGGAAAGCAAAGGACTGAATCTGGCCCCCGGGCCACAGTTTGAAGACTACTGCTCTAATGGGAAAGCAACTGTACCATTATCTTTCTCCTGTTGGTCCCACCACTAATGCAATGGAATTGTTACAACAATGGAGGTCTCATAGACTTGCGGTAATGAATTCCTTTCAAATAATAATAAGGACCAGAAGAAGAAATCACAGGGACTGGAAGAAGTAGTGAGCTAACTGTATTGCTGTGTTCCAGAGGGCTGTATCACAGAAGGAACAACATGAAGGTACACTAAATTAACAACCCGCACAGTCCTTTCTAGAAACACTTCCAGGAGTTCTCCTTTAACACAAAACTCTTGGCAGGTAAAAAAAGACACAAATTAATGCATCTCTATAATCATTAATACATAATTGCATTTAATTTTTTTTTTTTCACAAACATTTAATTTTTTAATGCAAGCAGCAGGAGTACCTAGATTTGACCTGGTATCAGCTTCTCACAGTCCCTGTACAGCAAAGCTGGAGTGAGGGGAAGAAGCAGCACAAAGAGCCAATCAGTTCATGTGTTGACAAGAGGCATGCTGATAGGAAGAGAAAGCAGACTGACAGAGAGATTAGCTCATCGCTGTGCTGCTTCTCTTTTCACTGTCCAGCCATAGGCAGTGGCAGGTCAAAGAACAGAAAGTAGATTACATGATTCTGGCCAGCAGACTGAGGGCGTCCAGTGGAAGAAATACGAATTGAAGGTAAATACTGACACAAAAGCTTGTGCTATATTATCTTTTAATTGACTATTAGTTGGCAATCAATGCCATCCAATAACAGTGCTGCCTTACATCTAGAAATAAATTGTCAAAAAACATTTAAAAGATAGCCCCAATAAGGTATACTTTCTTGGTTATGCAAAGGGCTAGGAGAGGAAGGTGTGGACTGTTTCCAGATGCTGTTCAAGACCCCTCTCCTAGAAAAGCATCCATTTGGGCTCAGTTGGAGCCTGGTGAGCACCATCTGAGATCTAGATCTGTCCTTAGCCATTTTTGTATGATCTGGTTTCCATGAAAAGTGTGGACAAACTCTTTGAGTTGACAGCTAGTACAGACAGTTGTGTATAGAAAAACTCCTGCGCTGTCTACACAACTTAAAGCTAAAGGGGCACTGCTGCAAACACCTGTGACTCTGATCCTAGCAGAAACAAGAAATGTGTGAATGGTGATGGTGCTGTGAGGGGAAAAGGAAAGAGAGGGGTGTGGACCAAAAATGTACTAATGAAATAATGAGAAAACAATATAAAATAACATCGGTGACTTCATCCCCTGATGAAGTCACATGACATGACGACACGCGCCGGGATTGGAGCACGCGGGATTGGAGCACAACCTGACGGCAGGAGACGAGCTCGGCACTCGTGGATAATTTTATCTACTACAGCTTTGTTAATGTGAGTTTATCTTTTGGTACTTTCAATAAACGTGTTGGTTGTTATACTGGATTACGCTATATGCATATTTCTTCATACCCCATACCAACATCTACTGAGTCCATTTGACAAGCGCTGGGAGCAAGAGCAGACTGAGGCTGCCACCCTGGGGACATACGAACTCGGCGTTCGTTGGATTGACGCCTACACTCTTTTTCCTCATGTGAGTGTGCACTGCTCGATCCATCCCTGTCCCAATACAGTTTTGCGGTATTATATACATATATACACTATATATACTCTCTTATGTTTTTCTACATGATCCTTTACATCCTTTACTGAGAATCTTCTAACAACACATGGGACATCGCCATATTGGTCCTTCCAATCCATCATCTTCACCTGTGATCTGTGATTATGCTGTACACCTTACAGCTGTGAGGTGAGCTGCTTGCAGACACAGAGGTGATATCACTGAAGATTGCATCTGTTACACGCGTCCCCTTGGTGGTGGAAGTGTCCCTTTTTTCATATATATTGTTTGCTCTGGACTTTTTTATTCTATTTAGATTCATTTATTGTATATATTTTTTCACCAGCCCATGAACTTTCACTATTTAAATCTTTATATCAGCTCACTCTGGTCTGGTTTAAATATCTTTACTACACAAGTCACAGTACATTTATTCCATGTAGTACAGACAGTTCATCCTGCTGTTGATGATTGATGGAACATAAGTAAATCAAATTTGTGCCCTCATAGATTCAGTGTGTGTGTGTGCATCAACTTTCTCTGGTCATAAAAAGATAGTTTAGGGTGAACTGGTAGAGAGAGGGGAAAGGTGTAAGAAATTTGGGCCCAATGATCTCAAGCAATTGTGATCTAAAAACTATAATCTATAAGTAGGCAGATTAGATCCTGTAAGGTGTCCCACCAGTCAAGTGCAAACTCAAGCCAAAAAAAAGTTGTAATAGTCACTGTGAGTTTACACATGCTCTGAAATATCTTGTCATGCATTGCAAGCCTGCAAGCTGGGGCTAGTTAAAAGATAAAGAATGGCTAATTCCCTTCTGCCCTGTACACACAATAGGATTTTCCGACAACAAAACCGTGGATTTTTTTCCGAAGGATATTGGCTCAAACTTGTCTTGCATACACACAATCACACAAATCTTGTCGGAAATTCCAAATGTCAAGAACGCGGTGACGTAAACACGTACGACAAGCCAAGAAAAATGAAGTTTAATAGACAGTGCGGCTCTTCAGCTTGATTCCGAGCATGAGTGGACTTTTGTGCGTTGGAATTGTGTACACACGATCGGAATTTCCGACAACAAGAAAAATTTGAGAACTTGCTCTCAAACATTTGTTGGCAGAAATTCCAACAACAAATGTTCTATGGAGCATACACACAGTCGACAACAAGCTCACATCCAACATTTGTTGTTGGAAAATCCTATTGTGTGTACAGGGCATTCCACTATCCCTGTACCTGCAGTCTGGTAGCAGTGTGAGTCACCCAGTTCACCCAAACAATTAGTGGCTGTTGCTTGGCATAAAGCATGAAAGGCAAATGTCCCAAATATCTGAAACTGCTTGATTTCAGCCTATACAGTATATTGCCAGACATTCACAAATACACAGGTGTCTAATATACACTTAGGGAGACATGAACATCAGGGAACTAAATCTGTGAAAGAAATCTATCAATTTAAAGAGCAACTCAACTATAGCTGAGCACCACAAACTGAAAACACTATTTCATAAAAAAAATTCCCATAATATTTTATTGAAACATTTTAAGAAATTACAGGAGAATACAAAATTGCATTATATGATGAAAAAAAACAAAAAAACAAACAAAAAACAAATATTTAAAGATGACTGTATACTGGTTTTCTTGTAAAAAAAAAAAAAAAAAGATGACTGTATACAATCACAATAAATAAACAAAGTAACCAAAAGAAAAAGAGACCCTTGAACTGGGTGTTCAAAGAAAAAAATCAAGCAAAAACAAAAAAAGGGGTTGGGGAACAGAAAATGCATATCCATACCATAACCCACAAGGGTGACTCCAAATAGTAGTAGCTGAAATGTATAACCCTCCGAATTCCTTCAGGTCTAGTACACATGAGATAGCTATAACCATGCCATCAACCTTATTACAATGTTACAGCCTTTCTAATGACAGCTCAGTCTGCTTATGTTATCCAGGAGTGGGCAACGTCCTGTCAGGTAGGCTATATCCTGGAGGGCAAACCCAAAAATACATTGTGTCCACCCATAACGAAGGGGTTTATTTTCTTAATCCCAAGTGAAACAATTAAATCAGCTGAGGATGTTCAATAACTCATGATGTCTGGGCTTTTATAGAGTCAAGGGGAAGAAAAACATTTAAAAGGAATGTTTTACCCTGCACGACAGGGGAGGAACTACTGATGATCTCCGGGAGGCAAAAAGAGGGAAAGCCAAGAGGACAAGTGGGCTCAGATCATGTAGTATAATGCCTATGAACCATCAGTGGGAGCAGAGAGGCCAGTATTGACTAGCAGTAGATCGCCTGCCACATCATTGCCATTGATTTCTCTAAGGACTTTATAGGTTGACCATTAAAGTGTAACAAGTATTGTAGTAAAAGCCACAGCGTCCCAAGATACCTGTAGAATGGTCTCAGTGTGTGTGTGTGTGTGTATGGAGCCGTGACCGTGGTGAATGCGGACCTGGAGGGGTTTGTTTGCACCACCCACTAATTTTTTTTAGCACCAGCGCCATTGCCTTGGAATATTAGTCAGTACCAGTGTGCAACAGTGTAATTGCTTTGGAAGGATAATTCACCTCTAAAGTCGGTTGTCCAATGTATGTGCATGTTGCTGCATTATGTGAAACTATTAGGTCAGTTTTTTACATTTTAGAAGGGGGTGCCTTGAGATTGTGCATCATTTTAAAAGGTGCCTTGACTGAAAAAAAGGTTGAGAAACACTGTCCTAGACCATAGAAATGATCAGAGATGATTTGGTCTCCGAACACCTCTATTGTAAGCAACCGCCGGATCAGGGCCCGGGATGGGAGAGCCCAGGGAGGCACCGGTGGAGTCAGGAGGGGGCCGTTCTGCTACGTGTAAAAGCAATCCAGTGGCTAATATGTTGCTAGGATTTCTTTTACTTTGTAGAGCATCGCTGCCTGAAGAAAACAATACTGGGGTTATTGTTGACAGCTGCAGCCATAACCCTGCTATAACCACTTAATGTCAATCACGTACATGTACGTGATTTAGCAGCAAGTTGTTAATATTCAAAGTAAACTCATCCATCCATCTATCCATGTCTCCCTGCTTTATTTTGCTGATAAGTGTCTTTAAAAACACACCTCTAGCATTTCTGGCTGTGATCGTCTTGACTAACTGCAGATGACTTATGTAGCATTTATGTTATGGAATCTATTTGTCCTTAGCTCAGGCATGCAAGCAGGTGGGTGTGCTTAGCTGAGAAAACCCCTCCTCCCCTCCAGAAGACTCTTGTGATCTATGACATCATTTTGGCCTAGGCCAGAAACCAGGAAGTCAATGAAGAAATGTAAAAAAAAGTTTAAAACAAGTAAATATGATATACCTTCCTATCTATTTACTGACGCTAACAGCATAAGGATTAAAAATTGTTAATGTTAACTATTAGTTCCTCTTTAAGCAATATTTGCTAAATGATTCTAATAATGGGTTTTAATCTCCTATGATATACAAAACGAATAATTTTAGAAAAGCACACAACAAAATAGTGGATAGAAAATGTGTACATCAAAGATAAATGCTCTTTAGGAAAATCTAGATTTGAAAAGTGTTGTTCATGAAAGGTTGAAAGCCTGATTTACATGTCTTTTATCTGTCCTCGCTGAAAGATATATTTTCAGTTATTTGACCCAGGAATCAAGCTTGAACAGGTCAAACAGATCAGCTTATTCTGGATTTAGATGTGATTTCAGGAAAGACATTGTTATGGCGGCTTTCCAAGTTTATGGAAAATGTGCTAGGAGATTTAGCTGAGATTTAAAGAGACCAAATGTATTTCAACTGTAGCGGGTGACAAACCCTATCAATGTTAAAATGTATTTTAACACTTCAGCCCCTGAAGGATTTACCCCCTTAATGACCAGGCCATTTTTTGCGATACGGCACTGTGTTGCTTTGACTGACAATTGCGCGGTCGTGTGACAATGTACCCAAATAAAATTGATGACCCTTTTTTCCCACAAATAGAGCTTTCTTTTGGTGCTATTTGATCACCTCTGCGTTTTTGTTTTTTTTTGCGCTATAAACAAAAATAGAGTGGCAATTTTGAAAAAAAAGAACAATTGTTTTTACTTTCTGCTATAAAACATACCCAATAGAAACATTTAAAAAATCAAATTTCTTCATAAGTTTAGGACAATATGTATTCTGCTACATATTTTTGGTAAAAAAAAAATCCCAATAAGCGTATATTGATTGGTTTGCGCAAAAGTTATCGCGCCTACAAACTATGGGATATTTTTATGTTACATAGTTATATATAGTTACATAGTAGGTGAGGTTGAAAAATGGCACAAGTCCATCAAGTCCAACCTATGTGTGTGATGATAAGTCAGTATTACATTGTATATCCCTGTATGTTGCGGTCATTCAGGTGCTTATCTAATAGATTCTTGAAAAAGTTTTAACCCTATTGTGGGGTCACCAGTACGGTATTTGTATATTGAAATCATATCCCCTCTCAAGTGTCTCTTCTTCAGAGAGAATAAGTTCAGTGCTCGCAACCTTTCCTCATAACTAATATCCTCCAGACCCTTTATTAGCTTTGTTGCCCTTCTTTGTACTCGCTCTATTTCCAGCACATCCTTCCTGAGGACTGGTGCCCAGAACTGTACAGCATATTCTAGGTGAGGCCGGACCAGAGTCTTGTAGAGTGGGAGAATAATTGCTTTATTCCTGGAATTAATCCCCTTTTTAATGCATGCCAATATTCTGTTTGCTTTGTTAGCAACATCTTGGCATTGCATGCCATTGCTGAGCCTATCATCTACTAGGACCCCCAGGCCCTTTTCCATCCTAGATTCCCCCAGAGGTTCACCCCCTAGTGTAAAGATTGCATTCATATTTTTGCCACCCAAATGCATTATTTTACACTTTTCTACATTAAACCTCATTTGCCATGTAGTTGCCCACCCCATTAATTTGTTCAGATCTTTTTGCAAGGTTTCCACATTCTGCAGAGAAGTCATTGCCCTGCTTAGCTTAGTATCGTCCGCAAATACAGAGATTGAACTGTTTACCCGATCCTCCATTACATCAGTTCAAAAGTACACAGGTCACAGGATTTTTCTCAGCAGTAAAAATCAGGAGGCAAGGATCTAATACCACACATTGCACAGTTAGAGCACAGAGCTCCCGAGAGCTGAGTGGCACCCTCCCCCCCTTTTTAGAAGTTCATGGAAAAGCATACACTGCTGAAGCTTTACATAGTTTTACACAGTTAGTCTGGTTGAAAAAAGACACATAGATACACCAATAAAAGGGGAAAAATCATACAATATTTTATACACAACCCTATAGCCACAGTCAATTCAGAGAAAAGTAAAAAACAATTACTCCAGCAGGGACAAAAATTTCTTCCCGATCCCCCAAGAGGCAATCGGATATTCCCCGGATCAACTTTGCTTTAAAAACAGCCTGGATTCTTTCCTAATTCTACATATAACTGGGTACTAACATTTATAGGTAATCTACTGAGCTTGCCAGAACCACCTCTGGAGGGAATCTATTCCACATCTCTTACTGTGAAGAAACCTTTCTGTTATTGAAGATTAAATGTCTTTTCCTCTAGATGTAAAGAGTGCCATCTTGTTCTCCGGTGATGACCTTAAAGTGTAAAACTCAACACCAAGTTCACTATATGAACCCCTTATGTATTTATACACTTTGATCATATCCCCCCTTAACCACCTCAAGAGAAAATAAATTCAGTTCCTGTAATCTTTCCTCATAGCTGAGCTCCCCCATGCCTCTTATCAGTTTGGTTGCCCTTCTCTGCACTTTCTCCATTCCCCCGATATCCTTTTTGTGAACTGGTGCCCAAAACTAAGCGGGATATTCCAGATGAGGTCTTACTAATGATTTGTACAGGGGCAAAATTATATCTCTCTCTCTGGAGTCCATACCTTTCTTAAAACAAGAAAGGCTTTGAAAGCCACAGCTTGGCATTGCATCTTATTATTGAGCCTATGATGTACCAAACCCCCAGATCCTTCTCCACTATGGATTTCCCCAATTGTACTCCTCCTAGTATGTATGATGCATGTATATTCTTAGTCCCCATGTACATAACGTTACATTTATCAACATTAAACCTCATTTGCCACACAGTTTTCAAATTAAAGACGATTTGACGATTTGAATTTGAATAGTTTTCAAAACTGATTAGAAAACTATTCAAATCGATTCAAATTTGAAATTATGAAAATTCAAAAATGATTCGAATATGAATAAACTAAACGAATTCCAAAGTAAATGGAATGAACAAATTTAACGAAACAAATTTATGTAAATAACGAATGAAAGCAAAACAAAACAATTTTTTCGTTCTGCACATGTCTAGTGATTTGACACATTTTTATCACCCACCAGCTGTGGAAAAGGCAGCAGACATGGGTACACACAAATTATCTCTGCTCAACGAACACTGCAAAAAGAATAAATGTAGGAATGGCATGCCTTGGATATTTATTGGGGGCACCACGTCCCTATTCCTTTCAAATCAAAAATAAGAAAAGACCAAAAGTTTTAGGGTGCCCAAGGAATAACTGCAAAAACAATACCCACCAGCTGAATGTGAACCATTGAACAAAATGGGGCCACGCTGCAACTGCTTGCAATGCAAATGATTTGTGGTGCAGGTTTTTAGGGGGTTAAACAGACCCTGTGGAAGCAACATAATGCCTCCTAACCACCTACTAAACATCCTCTGAAAAGTGATCGACAGCAGACTTCTTTTCAGAGGGCACCACTAGTGTAAATGAGCCCTTAGGCTTTAAAAAAATGAAAAAATATTATATGTTATCTGCTGTACCTGCCAATGAATATTCTGTTTAGCAAGGCTTGTGATCCAGGGAACCCAGCACAGGGATCTTGCTTTTCTTCACTCCACCACTTAAGTGATGCGGCTTGGTCATGGACCCTCCCGCCATGCTAATCCGATAAAAAAGGGCCCCAATACACTACTGGAGGAGGTCATCACTCTTCTCTCTCTGCTTTCTTTTTGAGGTTTAGGTATAGCCAAAACATTTTTCTTCTAGTTTTGGATAAAATGTGGAGGGATTAGAAACTCTGTCTGGTTACCATTGCTGTCCCCACTAGTGAGATTTACACACTCTATTTATTTATGTCCTGCTGGCCATTGTCTCTGGTACAGAAAATGGATTGAAAATCCCACATTTTTAACTTGGGGAAATCTTCCAATGGGGAAACCTATTTTGTAGTCAATTCTCTAACATGGGATATTCTTTCTCTTTAGAAAGATCTGCTCTTATTTCCTGTTGTGTTTCTTAGACATGAAATGAAGGGAAATCTCCCCAATGGGACAAGAAAAAAAAAAGCTGACAGGGACCTTAACCACTTCCCGCCCGGCCTATAACAGATTGACGGTCGGAAGTGGTTCTGTGATCCTGACTGGGTGTCAAATGACGTCCAGCAGGATAACATGCCAGCGCGCGCCTGCGGGGGCGCGCAGCACAGCGATCGCGAATGCAGCGGGTCAGTCTGACACACCGCATCTCTGATCGTGATAAGAAGCCTCTGACAGAGACTTCTTACCACGCGATCAGCTGTGACCAATCACAGCTGATCATCGCGATAACCATGAAGTGCCGGTAAACGGCATTCCACGATTCTTGCTGACAGGGAGAGCCTATCGGCGGCTCTCCCTGTCAGAGGGGGGGTCTGTGCTGATAAATAGCACATTGATTATCAGCACAGCCCCCATCAGAGGTGCCCATCAGCTGCCAATCGGTGCCCAGTCTGTGCCCCATCATAACCCCCTGCCAGTGCCCAATAAAGTGCTAATCAGTGCCCACCACAGTGCAAACCAGTGTAGTGCCAATCAGTGTCCATCACAGTGTCAATCAGTGCCCAGCATTAACACCTGTCAGTACCGGCCCAATCAGTGCTGCCCATCAGTGCCATCTATTAGTGCCCATCAAAGCCACCTGTCAGTGCCAATCAGTGCTGCCTATCAGTGCCAGTAAGTGCCCATCAATGCCGCCTGTCAGTGCCCATCAGTGCCACCTGTCAGTGCCCATCAATGCCGCCTGTCAGTGCCCATCAGTTCCGCCTGTCAGTGCCCATCAGTGCTGCATATCAGTGCCACCTGTCAGTGCCCATCAGTGCTGCATATCGGTGCCGCCTATCAGTGCCCATCAATTCTACATATCAGTGCCTCCTCATCAGTGCCCATCAATGCCACCTTATCAGTGCCCATAGGTGCCACCTCATCAGTGCCCATCAGTACAGTTTGATCAGTGCCCGTCAGTGAAGGAGAAAACAAAATTTAAAACCGAAACAAAGAAAAACTTTTTTTTTTTTTTTAAATGTCGGTCTTTTTTAGTTTGTTTAGCAAAAAATAAAAACCGCAGAGGTGATCAAATACCACCAAAAGAAAGCCCTGTTTGTGGGAAGAAAATGATAAAAATTTAGCTTGGGTACAGTGTTGTATGACTGCGCAATTGTCATTCAAAGACAGCGCTGAAAGCTCAAAATTGTCCTGGGCAGGAAGGGGCGAAAGTCCCTGGTATTGAAGTGGTTAAAGTATAACTAAGGCCAAAACTTTTTTTTTAGTTTTGGATAGAGAGGAGATTGATTAGAACACCTGTCAGTTCTTATGGCTGTCTGTGTCCCCATTAAGGAGATGCACCCTCACTATTTTATCTGTTTACTATGATATTTGAAAGTGGAAGTAAAATAAAACCCCAAATTTTGGGTTGTCCCCAGAAAAGTTATATAGGGGAAATCTTTTAATGGGGACGCTAGTTCTGGTGACCTGGGGGTCCCCAAGGAATTCCTTTAATTTACAGGGATTTCCTCTTATTTCCTGTTTGGCTATGGGACAGGACGTGAAGGGAAATATCCGCAATTGGACACAGATAGCGTATATAAAAAAAATCTGACAGAGGTTATAACCTCTAACTCTATACAAAATGTTCTACTTTAACCACATTTGTGTGGATGGGGGAATCATTGTAGCATGTATACCCAGATTTTAACTGTCATCAAGATTCCAATATTATGTGGACAAAACTTCAGTGTAAAAGCTGAAAAAAACGAATATAAATATATTGAGTGATACGATGCATTTTTTTATTTCCGACTTCGTCACAACCTCCCTGTGAGGAAGTTGGAAATGACGAAACTCGTTGGGGTGTGGCTATGAGGAATTCGCATAGGGAAGTCATGGCAAGTCCATAGCGACTGTCAGTACCAGCGTGGAAGTGGTGAGATTGTTGATTGTATTGCTGCTGGACCAGCCTGTTTACTTTAATTCTGATTACCAGATGTTTTAGATGTGAGTGGAATACTTTTTAATAAATTTTTTGTAGTGGGAAATAATGCACTATTGGAGCCCCCTTCTTTTTCTGTCTCCTACACACATGCGATGAGATAAATTCTGTTGATCAAGATTTGATGTTTTTCAAGTGGAAATAGATAATCTACTAAAACGCTTTTGCCTTCTCATGAGAATAGGGAGCAATTTGGTCTGGTGAATGTATTTTCAAAAGGGAGAAGGGTTCACTTGATCACTCTGGTGGTGGATTTGAGGTGCATTGATACTCCTGCAATGCTTACACAAGGGTGTGATGAATATTTGGACTTTTCACTGTGAAGATGTATTTTTCGTTGAGTATTATTGCACGGACCTTATATTGCATGGACTTGATTTTTTTTTCGGTGTTTTCACTGATGACACTTTATTAATATAACCTTATACTGTTCATATATGGTTTTATGCTCTTCAGTGAATTAAGTATTACTTTGGACACTGATGTTAATTTCACACTTTGTTTTGGCAAAACTTCAGTGTAGCTGTGTTTGTTTGGCTCCCAGTGCCACTTTTTCCTCTCCCTCTCCACATTTGGCTATTTAAACTATTTTGATGAAATAAAATATTTTTTCACTTTTTTGCAACCAAATATGTCAATGGGGTTGATTAACAAAGGCATAAAGACTTTGCAACTGCAGTTGCTCCAGAGCTTAGTAAATGAGGGGAAGCTCTGCTGACTTCCATCGTCCAATCATGTGCAAGCAAAAACGTTTGTATTTATTTTATTTTATTTTTAATTTTCCTTGTATATGATTGGGTATTCTTTGCAAAGTGAAGCTGCACTTGAAAAGTGCACAATCTATGTGCCTTTAGTAAACCAACCCCAATATCTCCTTCACTAAACACAAATGATCAGTAAGCTCAGACGAGGCATGTGGGCTGCACAAAAGAAACATAACAGATTTTGCCATCCATACAAATGGTGTAGATGGATGAATCCCCCCTGCTGGGCTGTTATATTCCATGGCAGAATACTTGAACAGTGCCTGTAACTGATTGACTGGCAATTTTCAGCCCGTCTCCTTCAACAAAAGTCGAGTAACCAACTTTTATCAAGCTATCACAGCCACCCACTGTTAGAAGACTCCCCTGTAAATGCCAAAATTCAGTGTATGGCCAGCATTGCTAATCCTATAAGCTATTGAAGGAGATGACCATGTTTTTGGTTTTCTGTGGATTCTGTAGTTCAGGAACTTTCAATCCTGTGTCTGGATTTTACCAGGTACTTGCAGGGTCGTTATATACTCAAGCCTGAGCATGCTTCCAGTTTGGGAGACAGAAGGTCTCCCTCAGGGGTCAGAGAAGCCCTAGCCAGGAGCCAGGAGCCAGGGGACAGAAGGTTTCATTCCATGAGTCAGATGGGCTCCTATCATTGTGTCAGGAGAACTCCTATCCAAAGCCAGGATTGGGTTGTGCAGCAGGTTAACTAAAGGGTGCAAATAAGGAAAGTTTAGATTTGCTATTTTAGCTTTACTTACACAGAAGCAATAGTGTTAAGCTGAACTGCGGAGATGAAAGTCCTTGCAGTGGAGTTAGAGGCAGCCAGGAGATGAGCTTTATGTAAAATGTATTTTCTTAAGCTAAGATTACTTCAGCATATTCTGACTATTACAACTCCTAAAGGAAAAGCGGTTTAACCAAATTTAGAAATATATTTTCATTTTTGCATAACAGTAACTTACTTTTTAATTAGAAACTAAGGACAATGCCAAGCAGTGAAAATTCACCAAAAACAGTTAGGAAAAAGTAGCCTAAATGGCTGTTGCAGCCCACTGCCCCTGGAATTCATAAAGCCTGGCGCAGATAGACTGCAATTGTGTTTGGCGTGCAGTCTAAAATTTGTGCACGGTATGCCAAATTCATGTACCTATGCAGATATTTACCAGCACACCATGGATCGACAAGGTAGCGTTCAAACGGATTTTATTGCATGATCACAACACAGAGCAGTGCAACGTTTCGGAGCACTTCATCAGGCATTGATGATTCATGTACCTGTCCAGAGCTTGTACTTAAATTTGGTGCAGGGGTCGGTGGGTAGAGCAGAGAAAGATCTGCAAACTTTTATTTACTGATCTTCCTTCCGGTAAATTAGGCCATAAGTCACAAGCATTTCATTGCTTCTGGTTTCAGTGTCTTTCCTTGGCTGTGGTGGCTGGGGAGAAGCTGATTAAGTATAAGTTGGTTCCACTGAATAGATTTAATAGATTAAAATGAAATGGATGCTTTGCACAATATACATATCCATGAATAGTGGAGAACTGTACTGTATTTAACGTGGAACTTAAACTTGAATTTGGTGTAACCTGCACCACTTTTAGAACGCATGACAGACACAAAATCTGTCTGTGCCAGGGTTTACCTCTGTATGCCAAATGAGAGTTGATCTTAATTGGCTCCACCTTTGTAAGAACGAAAGTCTGTATTTTATTTTGAATTTTTTGGTGCATACACAGTGTAGGAGTAGCGCATTTTAGAACTTCCTGAATTTGGGGCAAGAGTCCTGTCACAACCAAAAATGTTGCAGATACTTCATGAATTTGGCGCAACATATTAACAAGAGGGACTAATGACAAAAAAGTGGTTCAGCTTTATTAAATTTCCCCAATGTGTTTTATTCTTTATCCAAAGTGTCATGGTTCACAGAGGGTTAAGCCAATTTGTGATATTAGGGTTGTCACTGGCCCGCAGAGCATTGGATGGATGGTCAGGGGATGTGGGGAGCTGTAAGTGATTGGGCAGCTGTAAATCACATCCAGCAAGAAGCCAACAGCAGGCTTCACAAGTGTATAAATGGTCTTGACTACTATAGTAGCTGGGAGTAAAGCCCGTGTTGCTGCCAGGATAAGCTTTATGTTGGAGGCAGCCAAAGGGCCAAATGCGTGCAAAGATGGAGTTGACCGCTCTCCAGTCTTCAAAAAAAAGTTTTATTGATAAAATCCAGAAGAAATAAACACCACAGACCCCGGACACGAGATGACAATACCAATGTCAACGTGTTTCATGCAGATTGCACATATTGTGGCAAGAAACATGCGATCCTTGGGAGGTACTCTTTCTCTTAGCTTCTTTTTCATCTAAATCTAGGCTTCCACAATCTTTTACATGGCTTCACTTTAAGCAAAACATGTACAGTCGGGGGGGGATACGATACATTCCCTTAGTAATTGGAGATCATCATGTAAGTAATGGAAGATAAGTGTGATCATTTTTATAATTGTAACACTAAATATGTGGTCTATTTAATAACATGTGGGGTGTGTGCCGTACAGTACAAGGGAGGCACCACTCAGATTCTAAGACCGCTTTCGGGAACATTTAAGTGATATAAAAAATAACCGTTCCACTAATGTAGCCAGACACTTCAACCAATATAATGAAGTAGACATATCAAGGGCTAAAGTACAAGTTGTAAAAAAGATTAGGGTCCCACACAGAAGAGCTGATATATTTTGCCTCCTCTGTAGAAGGAAAGTATTTTGGATCTTTAGATTACAGACACGTTTCCCACGTGCTTTAAACTTTGAGTGGGATGTTACACACTATTACTATTACGAGAAAAAGGGGGGGGGGGTTCATTACTTTTAAACCATGTTGAGTGTACTTTGTTACATAGTTACATAGTTAGTCAGGTTGAAAAAAGACATAAGTCCATCTAGTTCACCCAATAAAAGGGAAAAAAATAATAATACAATCCCATATACTCAATTCTATACCCACAGTTGATCCAGAGGAAGGCAAAAAACCCCAGCAAAGCATGATCCAATTTGCTTCAGCAGGGGAAAAAATTCCTTCCTGATCCCCCGAGAGGCAATCAGATATTCCCTGGATCAACTGTACCTATAAATGTTAGTGCCCAGTTATATTATGTACATTTAGTAAATAATCCTGGCCTTTTTTAAAGCAATCTACTGAGCTTGCCAGAACCAGCTATTGAGGGAGTCTATTCCACATGTTCAAAGCTCTTACTGTGAAGAAACAGACAGATCCCCGTTCTGTCAGGAGAGTAGAGGGAGATCTGCTTTTCCTAGTGATCAGGAACAGCAATCTCGCTCTACTCCCTGTCAGTACATTGTCCCCACAGTTATAAACACCTCCCTAGGGGACACTTAACCCCTTGATCACCCCCTAGTGACATTTATACAGTAATCAGTGGCTATTTTTAGCTCTGATCGCTGTATAAATGTCACTGGTCCCAAAAAAGTGTCTGATCTGTCTGCCCGCAATGTCACACTCCCGCTAAAAATCACTAAATTACTGATCACTGGCTTTACTAGTAAAAAAAAAAATTATAATAAAAATGCCATTATATGTATATCTGTATATATATATATATATATATAGATAGATAGATATATATCTATATATACATATATAGATAGATAGATAGATAGATAGATAGATAGATAGATAGATAGATAGATAGATAGATAGATAGATAGATAGATAGATATATCTCTATACACATAGAGATATATATATATATATATATATATATATATATACATATATATATATATATATACATATATACACACATATATATATATATATATATATATATATCCCCTATTTTACCAAAAATATGTAGAAAAATCAATTTTGGCCTAAGCTGATGGAGACATTTTTTTTTTTGGTTTATTTATTATAGCAAAAAGTAAACAATATTTTTTTTTTTCAAAATTGTCGTTTTTTTTTTTGTTTATGGTGCAAAAAATAAAAACACTTGAGGTGATCAAATACCACCAAAATAAAGCTCTAATTGTGGGGAAAAAAAGGATGTCAATGTTGTTTGGGTGCAACGTCGCACGACCGTGCAATTGTCAGTTAAACTGACGCAGTGCCGTATCGCAAACAATGGACTGGTCATTAAAGGGGCAAATCCTTCCAGTCCTTAAGTGGTTAAATTATTTATCATTGTGCTTAACTTTTTTTTTATCTCTTTTGTTTTAATGTTAAATGTTGGTGCATAAAGTGTTATACGAATAGACAGAATTTACACCTGGATGCATCTATTTAAGATGATTGAGATTGTTGATATTTAAGTCTGCTTCCTACACAGGTTTATTGTGTAATGACTAAGCGCAATCTGCGTGAAAACACATTAACATTTGTATTGTCATCTCGTGTCCTGGGTCTGTGGTGTATATTTCTTCTGTATTTTCTCACAAAAGCTTGGATATTTCTGAGGACTGGAGTGTAGTAAACTCCTTCTTTGCATGCATTTAGATTCCTCAGTTCATAGACTGGACCGGCACCCTTTCCCTCTGAACAAGGGATGCAGGAGGGGATCTCACCTGGAGCTGTAATCATCTATGCACCTTCATTTGACCAAAGGGCCAAACTTTTACACTGGCTAGGAGTTTTTAGGCAGCAACAGCACCATTTTCTGAATGGGTGTGCATTAATATAAAAAAAAACACCTTGTTTGCATAGGGGCAGTCATTTTTCTGATTATTTTCAAGGTCTGCTTCCTGATGTGCAATACTACACAGTAGTTCTAATCTACTGGCAGGCAGTTTTCAATGTATGCAAGTCTATCTAATACTGATCTAACTTTAGTGATGTGAATTCTGACTGTACAGTGTACTTTACTTTGCTCTCTGCTTTTTACACCATTAACTCAATAAGGCCAAATATGTTGTCATGGTTATTTAATAAGGCAGCATGAAGAATGAGAATGTGCAAAGAGCAGTAACTCATAGCAGCCAGATTGGCAAGGTCAGAACAATGACAGATGATGGACAATTGGTTACATTGGTGAAGATTACGGCTCTCTGTACATGGCCTCTTGTCTTGTGCAATGAGTATGGTAGCATTCAAAAAAGAAATATAGTAAAAGAAAAAAATAAAACAATATTACAACCGCTCTGTCTTTATGCCAAACCTTTCATTTATCTATGCAGCTAGTTCTAGCTACCATCATTTGTTTCTGTGTGTGTAACTATTCCTCACCTCTTGCTTACACCTTCACCTTATTGGCAACAATGGAGATCTTGCCTGATGTTCACCGACATAGCTCATAACACTTGAGTGGTAAAACCGTGTTACGTCAAATTGTGAGTGTGCATGAAAAGTGGGCACAATAAGGAGCCCACAACATGGGATTGTGGCCGCCAAGGGGTTTAAATATAGGGGTTTTTATTAAAAAAAAAAAAAGATTATTAAAAAAAAAGGAGCGGGCTTGTCACGTGGCAGTGAGTGGGAGAAACGTTTTCTCCACAGGTGCAGTTGGTAATATAAGCTGCCCCTGTGACAGACCCGCTCACATTTGCCCTGAGGTGGCTTAGGATTGAGCTCTGCGTTATTACTGCTAGCTCTCATAGCTGTGACAGGACGTCTCTTGTCAGATAAGTCCTTGAAAGGGCTGAAGCGGAGGGCGGCAGCGACTATCTCCAGCGACGTCTGGCACTCACTGAAGAGGACTCTCCTTCGGGCACAGTGTCAGCAGAGCTCCAGCCAACGAGGGATAGAATGGAGCTGTCCGTCATATCTTGTCCGGCTGAGCCTGCCTCAACTCAGAATGCTCCAGCTCGCTCTGTTCAGAGGAGTTTACCTGCGGAACGCCCAGTCACAGACACAGCAGCGGTGAGTGTGGAGCGGTCTCACTCTGCAGCGGTGTGGAAGGATTCGCTGCCTGGTTCTCAAAGAGTGAGTCGGCGCGGCAAGAGGAACAGACGGGTTCTTTCTCCTTCTCCTATTCGCAGCAGTAGAGGTAGGGGCTGGACACGCCGCTCGTCAGTATCGCTCGGGGAAACCCCCTGCAGGGAGGAGTTGTCGCCGCCCAGCTTAACCAATGCTCCTTTTGCTTCTCCACATATGGGTATGGCGATGCCCAGAGCAGTGTTATCTCCTAGCTCTGCGGGGAGGCATCCCAGGCAGGTACCTCAGGTCGGATCTTTGGCATCACTGGTATCCAGGCTGTCCAGGCTGGATGAGGTGAGGGCCCCTATGTCTCTTTCATCCCATACAGGTCTGGATGTCAGCAAAGCACAAGGATCAAATATTCCGGTTATTTGTAATTAACCAGAGTCCCACTATGCTGGTGAGTCTGCTCAATCTGTTTTAATTAACCAATTGCTTGTCTCTTTAAACAGATTTAATGAAAATGTATCTGTTAACCATACCACATCTGTATCTTCTTCTCCAGTGAACGTCTGGTCAGGTAATTCTGTTGATAATATTACTCCTGTTTCTACACATACAAATATGCCTGCTTGTATGCCTGCTTCTGTTTCTGAGACATGCTTTAAAGAGGTTCTTCCTTGTGAGATGTCGTAACTAGGTTTTCACCTGCCTTTATCAGTTAAAGAAAAAATTTGGAAAGGCGAATTTTTAGATTTATTGTCTTTATTACCTATTGCTAAAGATTTCCTTACAAAATCTGATAAGAGGTCCGAGGACGGCGCTGATGACAGGCGCAGTCCTGTTTCTAGATCTTTTTTTAATTGGTTGCAGGCTTTCTGCATTTTTTCTACAATAATGGGTGAGAAGCATCCAGAAAAATGCACTGGGCTGTTTCAGCACCTGGAACATATTATAGAAGCATATAAGAGTTTTGGCGGTATAGGATGATTTAAATACGACGAATCATTTCGTCAAAAAATTGCGATATATCCTAATCTGAAATGGGGTAATAAGGATGTGGGGTTGTGGTTAAACCTTATCATTCCTCAAAAGCCTGTCTTTGCAAGACCACAACCTCAGTCTTCATTGAATACGAATACTACAAATCCAGTGTATAAAAAAGGTACATGTTATGCATTTAATGAGTCTCAATGCAGGTGGTTAAATTCATGTTGTTATCGACATGAATGTTCCTTTAGCTTCGGTAGTCATCCAGTCTCAAAATGCTTTAAAAGGTCGTCCAGTACTCAGGTCCACAGGGACCATTCAAAAAACCTGCACGCCAGTGAGGTTGTTCGCAATGCATCCATGGTTAATGTTATACCCCGACAGGGTGAAAGCACAATTAATAATTGATGGTCTTTCTACAGGTTTTAAACTTCCTAATTTTACAGGTTCAGGTTTCAAGTTATCAAAATTTGAGATCAGTATTTCTCCATACTGATACAGTAAGGGATAAGTTGCTGAAAGAAATTCCAGCAAATAGAATTGCTGGTCCGTTTATATCCCCTCCATTTACTAATTTTCGAGTCTCTCCGTTGGGTTTTGTCCCTAAAAAAGAACCTAACGCTTATCGTATTATTCATCATCTTTCGTTCTCTATAGGCATTCTCTCAATGATAAAATTGACCCAGCATCTGCTTCTGTTAAGTATGCAACATTTGATGATGCTATTCAAATTATAAAAACATTTGAACGGGTTGCGTTGTTAGCAAAAGCTGACATTCTGTCAACTTTCAGATTATTACCTATTGCTCCAGAATCTCACAATTCCCTAGGTTTTTTTTTTTTTTTTGTAAGCGTTATTTTTCTATGATAAATGCCTCCCTATGGGTTGTTCATTGTCATGTTATTATTTTTAAATGTTTGCTTCTTTTCTTCAGTGGGTGTTAATTTTGAATCTGATCATACTGGGATAATTCATTATTTAGATGACTTCCTTTTTATTGGTCTGCCAAATTCCATGGTCTGTTCTTTAATTCTCAAACTATTTTTCCTTATAACTGAATACTTCAGTGTTCCTCTAGCAATTGAGAAAACTTCCTTTCCATCTCCTATTATTGAATTCTTAGTTATAAAAATTGATACATTATTATTTCAATTTGAATTTCCTGCTGTTAAGATTTGCAGGCTTCAATCCCTAATTTCTTTCTTCCTGCATCAAACAAAAAAAAAAGTATTATTACGGGAGCTCCAATCTTTTCTCGGTATTCTGGCATTTGCATATTTTCCAGAAGATTGTCTTTGGCTACACATTAGGTTGACTTGTGATCTTAAGGATGATTTATTGGTTTGGTCTCAATTTCTGCAAGATTATAATGGCAGATCTTTTTCCAGGAGGACTTTGTATTTGCAGCAGATTTAGAGTTATTTACAGACGCTGCTGGCTCCCAAGGGTTTGCTGCTAATTTTTCGTTCCCATTGATGTTTTGGTTCATGGCCCCCTTCTGGGTTTCCAGCTAAAAAAAAAAAAAAAATATATAGTTTTGCTGGAACTCTTTCCAATCTTAGTTGCTTTAGTAATTTGGGGCAACCATTTCGCTAACAAACGAATTATCATTAATACTGATAATAGAGATGTATTATTTGCTTTAAACTGCTTTTCTTCAAAGATATTGTTAGTCATAATCTTTTACATTATTTAGTACTCTTATATCTAAAATTAAACATTTGGATTAAGGCAAAGTATGTTTGGGTAAGCTCAATGTCATCGCTAATGCCTTATCTCAATTCCATATGGCTTGTTTCGGACAGCTGTTGCCTCAGGCAGATCTGGTTGGGTACTTTTGCCCGAGTCATCTTTGGGATCTGATTTAAATCCAGTATTTTCGCTATTAAAATTCGATCGCTCAAAAAAACATGGACTGACTACTCAGTTGTATTTAAAAAAAAAAAAAAATGGCTGAATTTTAATTCGGAGTTAGGTTCACTGCTTACCTCCGTCTGAGAGTACAGATTTAGCTTTTCTTTGCTCGCTAATACAGTTAAATTTTCCTCTAACCAATTTAAATAAATACTAACTGGGATTTCCTTTTTATTTAATCTTCATAATTTCCCGGCCTGCAGTTTCTTTTCTGTTAGCAAGCCTTAAAAGGCATAAGAAAGAAAAATTGTTTCCAGATATGCACAGGCCAATTACTTTAGATATATTATCTAGGCTGTGTTTGGCTACTTCTTTTGTTTGCATTCAGTTTACGAGGCTTTATTATTTCATGCGGCCTTTGTTTTAATGTTCTTCGCCGCTTTACGTATTTCTAAAATGTTACCAAATAACAAACACAGTTTAGAGGGTTACTCTTATCAGAAGTTTCTATCCTAGAGGATTAATTTCTTATTTTTATTAGAAGATCAAAACGGATCGATCAAGTAAAGGTCAATGGCTCAATCTATTTGCGTGTGGTGACTCCATCCTTTGTCCTTTGTTAATTCTTCAAAATACATGAATGTTAGATCTGCTTCCAGTCATCAGTTTTTCCCCTATGACGAAATTTCAATCTTCTACAATTCTTAAACAATGTTTTCTCATTTAGGCTTTTCTCAATTTAAATTTCCTAGCCAATCTTTCAGGATTGGAGCCGCCACAGAAGCCGCTAGATTGGGTCTTAGTGATATGGTTATTATGAGATTGGGTAGATGGGAATCTAGTAGATTCAATATTTGCATTCGACCTAACTTATCTTTTTAATTTAAGGTGCAAAATCTTTCATATGGATAGTTGGCCATTCTTATATATACTGGGCTCATAAAAGAGCTTCAAAACGCTGTTATGGTTCCAACCTATCATTACCTTCAGATAAGTTTCATATTCTTTGGAAGGGAATTTGTGGTCTACAATGGACTGATCTTTTCTTTCATCTTTCTGTTTATTTTCTTTCTTGGCCTTCTCCATCTGTTTTAATTCTGCATCTTGGGGGTAACAATGTTGGTATTCTAAAGACTTTAGATTTGATGTTTTTAATAAAGCAAGATCTCCATCATTTAAATTAGCTTTCCCTAATACATGTATCATTTTCTCTGAAATGGTTTCCCGATTACCTTGGTTATATTCTACAGGTGGTAGACCTTTTGAAAAAATTAAACGGAGGATCAATCACTCAATTGAAAAGTTCATGCCAGGAATTGGGGGGGATCTCTTTCCGTCATGTTGATCTGGAAGGATGTTTTTCCGGTCTTTATAGACAAGATGGTGTACATCTTTCTGATGTCGGCTTGGACATCTTTAACCTAGGTCTTCAAAATGGTATTGAACAGGCCACGGTACTGGGGTATCAGTGTTTTTGTTTTCAACAAACCCGGCTGGTGGGGACATTGGTTTTATGAATTGATTCTTTTATAGCTCGAGTCCTATGACTGAGCGAGTTTAGAATTTGTTTTTTAAGTTTGAAATATAATTTAATTATTCTATGTTTATTTTTGAATAAAGTTATTTGATTTATTTCAATACCAATAAAGGTGCCGTGGCCATTTTAAACACCAAATTGTTGTATTGTGTTTTATTTAAAAAAAAAAAAAAACAGAGTGCGACCTTCAATACCATGTCAAATGAATGTGGATTTGTAGCCACCATCTACTGATTGCACTTCCAATGCTTTGAAGACCAATTTGCAAAAACATTAAATACACATTTTGTTGTTGCAAAAATATGTGCATTTATTATTTTATTTGTAAAAGGTAGACTTAGCATTTACATATATTTGCAATGAGATTTATGAATTCTGTATGATCACTGGTCGTCTTATACAGTGCACAGTGCAACTTGAGGCCCTAGGACAGCTAAAGAGCTACAGATTAGTGCTGCTTGTTTTCTTTGGGAAAATCTTACAACTGACTGTCCAGTCTGTAATAGATAAAGTCAATAAACTACACCTCATCCACATTCTGCTGTAAAGTAGATGGTAAGCAATGTAAAATTCCCCAGATCCTTTCTTAGTGGGAGTGTACTTGTTCCCTCAGGACATTGCGCTAACACAACAACAAGGCACTGCCAGCAGCAGGCTCCACGGAGACCAGTAAACAAATGATGTGTTTGAAGGCAGGAGACTGCTTTATTCTGCCCTGGAATTAAACATTAAAAAAAAAAAGGTAGGATTTTATCCACAACCTTTATTTATCGTTTGTAGCATTTGTAGCATTTGTAAAATTACACATAAATTCACAACGAATAGTTATAGATCATGATATTTAGACAGGTAGAATTTTTATGATACAAGAGACTCTATTGGTCTCTTCTGTCATAGCTGCTTCTCTCTGCCTGTCAGTGTTTGCGTACATTGAGCCATGCATGTGCAGCTCAGCGTACATTTAGGGCTCTTTCACACAGGGCAGATCAGTGATGATCCGCCCCGTGAACACCCGCTTGCTCAGCAGGGATCGCTCCGCCGATCCCCGCTGAGCAGGAAAATGACAGGTCCGTCGCTGCACACTGTGCAGCGACGGACCTGTCAGAGCGCCGCTCTCCCCTATGGGGGATCGGATGATGACGGACTGTAGAGTCCGTCGTCACCCGATCCGATCTGAAAACGGATGGAAAAGTAGGGTTTTCCTCCGTTACACTTTTCGTATCGGAGCGGGTCGGATGTCAGCGGACATGTCACCGCTGACATCCGACGCTCCATAGGGATACATGTATGTCTGTTTTTCACCTGAAAACGGAAGGATGAAAAACTGACATACGGATCCTCCGTGTGAAAGAGCCCTAACAGTAAGGATAAGCTCAGGCGTGTTCGCACAGCCCACATGCAGAGCCCGCCAGGAAGTTGGCACTGCGCTAATCACAGGCAGTGAGACATTTCCCAATCTCTGCAGCCGCGGATGTCTCACTGCCTTTGATTAGCGCAGTGCAGTGCCGACTTCCTGGCGGGCTCTGCACGTGGGCTGTGCGAACACGCCGGAGCTCATCCTTGATTTACAGCACTGCTCTGTGTTGAGACAACGGGTTGATTTACTAAAGGCAAATCCACTTGCAAGTGCAGTCGCTGTAGATCTGCTGATTTGTATCATCCAATCATGTACAAGCAAAAATGCTGTACTTACCTATTAGCCAAAAAAATGCAAAATGCACCAAAATTGCAACACCTGCATTTTTGGTGCGGGTACATTGAATTCTAATAACATGCAAAATGAAAGTCCCTGACCCTTTCCAAAAAATGTACCTGCTCAAAATGCACAGATGTGAACTAGATCCATAGGAAACCATGTTAAATGGACTGTAGTGTATTTCTGCAAAATGCACAAAAAAATGCATAGGCCTGAACCAAGGGTTAGTTCTATATGAGTTCTATATGATGCCTATGAGAGTCCAATACTAGACTCATTTAGGCACCCCACCCCTGAATCACAATACTCTTTTCCCATCTCCATGACTTTGTTTTGGACACATCTTCCACAATTCAGGTCCTCTTTCAGTGCTGATTCACACTAGTGAGATGCCAGACATTGCATATGATTCATAACGCATTGCTGTGCAGATCACATGCGATGTCTGTGCGATGCAATTTCAGCCATTCAACTTGTATGGCTGAAATTGCATTGCATTCGCACTATAAAATAGTGCAGGACCCTTTTTTTTATACACACTGGAATCGGGTCGCATGGGTGTTCACACCTATGCGATCCAGTTCCTGCACCATTTCACAGTTAACACTGTGATCTGCGAACCGATCTTGAGGTGTCATTAACTTTCTATTGACACCCGCAGCGGTTTGCAGATCTCAGTGTGAACCACAGGTGCGATGCGGGGACCGGTGTCTTAACGAATAAGTTCCCTCGGCGGATAAGTTCCCCCCCTGTACTGCGCAGACGCAGCGCCTGCGCAGTACGAACTACTAACAGCCGCCGGAGATAGCCGAAGCTCAAAATCCACAATCAGCTGTACACGGCGCCTGCGCTCTGGGTCCAGGTTCCTTCCCTACCATCCAAGTGGACCTAGGAGGGGGAATCTAAAAGAGCCGAGCACAGCGAGGCCGTGCCCGAAGCGTGGCGAGCGGAGCGAGCCCGCGAGGGGCCCTCTTACAGGCGCCGTGTACAGCTGATTTGGACCTATTCCCCTTCGGCTTTTTCCGCCGGATCCTACTGCGCAGGCGCAGCGCCTGCGCAGTAGAGGGGGGTCCTTATCCGCCAAGCGGAACTTTCTCGGCAGAACACCGGCACTAAATCGCAGGGTTTCCCGCACCTCACCAGTGTGAACTGAGCCTCAGTGGTGTTAAATGGCAGAAGGAAAAGTATAAAACGCAAAAATTGGCCAAATAGTTAGAGTGTGCCTATAGCCAAATATCTGATTCATTGATCTGCTAATCCTGGTCATCTCCAATTTTTCATACAATGGACAATTAAACCCAGGTGATCAAACCTGGTAAAAAGCCTGCTCACACCATCGCACCTTGGTTAACGAAATGCATGTAAACACACCAAGCACACTGTAATGGCACCACAATGCGTTTATAGACTGCATTACAATCCATGATGTGTGTTGCTGCTTTTGTGCCCATTTAAAATGAAGGTTGTGGCTATGGGGTACACCTCAATGCACAATAACGTGTTGTAGTGCATGGAATACCCAAATGAGACTCGTGCCAATGCCCACCCACAGGGTTGTCGATTCTCCTAAAGGCATTCAACAGTGTGCGGTTTAGTCAGGCTGGGCCCACACCACTTACGTTTATCGTACATTGATCCATGTTAAATACATTTGATTTTTTTATTTACGCTGACGTGCATTGCATTGCTATGCATTGTTCTTTTTTTTATATACAGCAGGAACCAACACAATACATTGGTTTGAATGTACCCATAGATGTCAGCTTATCTTTATTTACATAACTGCATATGTTCTTACTATCTCTGATTCATTCACAATGACACATAATGTGACAACTAAAATGCAGAAGGAAGAACTGTATCTCTTCTTGCCACCTTCTGCCATAAGCATATGATCAGATCTTTAGAGGAATACCTTGGATTCAGTATTCACAAATAGCAGGAGGTAACAAGCAGATGATTAGAAATAACGGAGAAGTGAGAGGGGTTTCTTCCTGGGTGATAGAAAAGAAAATCAGGTTTGGAACACAAGCAAGGAACATTTTCAATACATCTTCAATATTCCATTTACTATGTGCACCTGCCACCGCTGCCTCAGCCTATCACATGATTTCTTCCTCGCTCACAGCATTTTACCAGTATCTCTGTAGAATGAAAAAGAGTGGCAAGGGTGACAGATGGTTGCAGTAGGTTGAGCTCATGAATTCGATAATACAACATAAAAATATTGCAAATAGACTCACTAAGTGGTATAAGGGTAGAGTATATAGTGTATAGAGGAGGTGTGTATACGTTCAGGTTCGGGGCGGGGAATGCCTTGGACCCTTATGAGTGGCCCAATACAGTGACCGCTTCTTGGAGGGTTTGCGCGGGTAGGTTCAGGCTAGGATCCGAACATGCCCAAGCTCATCCCTACAAAAGGGCTAATGCACACTGGCGAATTTTATTAATATCTATGCATAATCTGGCAGTAATGTCTGGTACACATGTTAAGTGTTCTTATTCGTTCAATACAGCGGGCTGAACGAAAGAAAAACACCGAATCGGTTGCTTTATTAACTATGTAATGTTAGTACAGCGTTCTCCCCGCTGTGCTGTTGTGTTCTGACAGGAGGACTGCTCCCTCCCCTCCCCCGCCAGAACACATCGCTCAGCTGATCGAATGCCAATCAGATACTGATTTTCCAGCACGCCTGTACGACAGAAACCGGTCGTGAAATCGGCTTCTGTCGGATATACACCTGTACACATGGGCCGAATGTTGGCCGGGTTCTACTGTCCTGGCTGATGTCGGCCGATATTTGGCCCATGTGTGTGGGGCTTAAGATCCTGTCACATCTAATGGTTGATAAGTGCTTCTCTTTAACCACATGTTTAGATGCATAAACGTACAGATCTGTAAAACTTGTCTTCCATTCACTAGCTCAAATGTATCCATATACACATGTACATGAAGTTACACGCGTGTAGATGCGTATACACTTAAATTAATAGCAATGGACACAGATTTTGTAATTTTAACATTAGTGCAGCTAAATGCCTGGACCCACCTAATACAAAATAGCTGCATTCAGAAACAAACTACTTTTACAATTTATGGATCTGTAAGCAGTGTTTTTTACATTCATCTGCCTGCGCCCTTAAATAGTGGAACATTAAGTCCACCTTACCAGCCGTTCAGTGTTTGCTACCCCTCTCTGCCAATCCCTCTATTGGTTTCTGATTGCCCAGCAAATTAAATTCAAAATTATACCAACATAAAAATAGCCAAAAATTTACAACTCTGCCCCCAGCTACATCACTAACCTTGTCTCAAAATACCAACCAAATAATTCTCTTTGTTCCTCCTAAGACCTCCTGCTCTCTAGCTCCCTTGTCACCTACTCCCACACTCTTCCAGGACTTTTCCCGAACCTCTCCCATCCTCTGAAATTTACTACCCCAATCTGTCCGACTTTCTCCTACTCTGTCTTTTTTTAGATGATCCCATCTCTTCAGAGAAGCCTATCCTGCCTCCACCAAAAAAAAAAATACTTTTTCTCTCCACAGTTATTACTGTATGTATCACTTGACCCTCCCATTTAGATTGTAAGCTCTAATGACCAGGGCTTCTGGTTCCTCCTGTGTTGATTTGCCCTTATGTTGTAAAGTGCTTCTCAAACTTTGGCGCTATATAAATCCTGTATAATAATAATAATGTTGAAATCAGACAGCATAGTAAACTTGATCACTAAGGCAGAGCTGTAGTTACTATGGAGAAGTTAAGATATGAAATAGCCTGTTAGGCCCCTTTCACACTGGAGCGGTTTTCAGGCGGTATTGCGCTAAAAATACCGCCTGAAAACCGCTCCTAAACAGCCTCCGCTGTTTGTTCAGTGTGAAAGCCCGAGGGCTTTCACACTGAAGCGGTGCGCAGGCAGGGCGGTGAAAAAAGTCCTGCAAACCGCTTCTTTGGAGCGGGGAAGGAGCGGTGTATTCACCGCTCCTTCCCCGCTCCTGCCCATTGAAATCAATGGGACAGTGCGGCTATACCGTGGCAACACCGCGGCTATAGCTGCGATGTACGAGGGATTTTAACCCTTTTTCGGCCGCCAGCGGGGGTAAAACCGCACCGCTAGTGGCCGAATACAGCTGCAAGAATGACGGTACAGCAGCGCTAAAAATAGTGCTGTTGTAGCGCCGACGCCCCCACCGCCCCAGTGTGAAAGGGGCCTTAGGGATAGCCGGAAAAAGGTACTTGAAAGGATCTTCAGTATCTAAAGCAGCTTATGCTTGCACTTTTCTATAGCTTTCAGTGCTAATATGCATGAGTACACATCTAGTAGGAGACTGAGATAAAAATAATTATAATAATAGCTTACTATCCATAGTCTGCGAAGAAAGCACTGTACATTATTAAACAAAGTGCCACTAAACAGAGAATTTAAAATAAAGGTGTACCTATAAAAAGAGAGTGTGAATGCTGCTGAACGCCACTCTGATCAAAGGATCTGTCAACTGAAGTCTGTTCCAAAACCGACACTTCCTGATGTGTCATGACTATGGTAACTCAGATGTAATAATAAGACCTTGTACCACTAACTTGTGCCACTAACTGCTAAACATCCCCTACCCTTTTACCCAATTAAAATTAAAAAACCACAACACAATTTTTGGAGTAAAATTGGCCGTCTCGGCCCTTTATTAAAACAATAGCAAAAATATAAAAAACATTCCTTAAAACAGGAAACCAAAATAATACTACAGTAACCAGAAAAAAGGTTTCCGATCCTTGGAGGCACCAAGTATCAATTATCCACTTCCTATCTGTGTAACTACTTACACAGTCCTCAACCGCACCGGCTCGGGGTCGAACCACATTCTGCAGATACCACAATTTTAATTAACAGTTAACCCACCATAACTAGCATTCCACTCCATACTTTAGATGTGTCCCTAATATCATAAGCACAGCAGGTTGTTTGAAAATGCTTCCAAAGACCCCAACCGCAAGGGCATGAAACACACATTAGACCAACCAATCCAATGCAGGGTGGGCGTGAATGTTCCTCCCCCACGTGTCTTCACCAGATGCCAGGCACTACCTAACTTCCTCAAAAGACTATCCCTATAGCCCCACCCACCTGCTAGCAGCACCAATTAAATATGAGGCAAACACTTAACTACAAAATTTAACTCTGTCTCTCCCTGATGTCATGCTAGCCCTACGCTTATTTATTTATTTATTTTTGCTTCGGGCTGTACTTTCTCCTGTGTTATATCTACAGCACTCAGTGGTTCCCCTGCCAACTCCTGGGCCACTACTTTTCTCTGTAGTGACTTGCTGGTTTAAGGGAAGAACCATTGAGCTCCACAGTGGAAACAGGAAAAACACTGCAGGAAATGCCAATTCTGCAACAGACTTCCCCCACCAACCCATGTGTCACTACTATGACATGTGATCAATGGGTAGAGCCAATGAGTGCTGCAGAGGACATGAAAGAACAACACCTTGGAAAGTGCCAGTTCTGGAACAGACTTCAATCTGTTATTCTTCTTGATCAGATCACCATTTTGTAGTGCAGGCAGCAGGGGATGTTAATATTTAAGTCTTTTTAACAGATATACCTACATTTAAAAATGTAAAATGAACAAAAATCACTTTTAGGTAAACCTGTCATGAAACAAATATTGGATTGCTACTGATGACCACCTTCCCAAAAATGCTGGTTGCCTGCCTATTATGTATGCAGATTAGGAAAGGTAGATGTCCCAGTGTGCATACTTGCTTTGGATCAGTTATCCAATGTATTGGAGAAAAAACTTCCAGTATGGCAGCCAGGCAATAAGCATTTTCAGAAGATGATGGATGCCATTAGTGTTACTACCATGAGATGTCACCTCCAAAGGAAATCTTGGCTTTTGATGAAAAATTAATATACCATTTTTTTGCCATTCAGATACAATATCTAGCTTCCTGCTTGATGATGGGCTCATTTTCTCTACACTGATGTATGTGTCATATAGAGCTTCATTGGTAGTGAGACACGCCCTAACGCCAGTCCTCTTCTAAAGGGATACAAACATTGCAGCTTTTCTTTTTTTTCAACAAAACTGAAGTTAACCTTTAATGCCCGTTCAGATTTCTTTGGTCCCGTGTGTTAACGCACGCGCATTAGGTCACACGTTAAAATACTTGTTGTGGAATGCATTTACCAGCGTATTCAAAATGTACAAAAACAGGCTACTCCGACACAGCACACTACAATGCATGGTGGTGTTTTACCATGCAATGTAGGAAAATATAGATATACATACATAGGGAAATATGTATGTAGGCAACATACATGCGTTTGAGCTGCATTGCCTTAGTGTTTTGGTATGCCATTTAAAATGAATGACACCACAAAGTGCTAATGCACGTAATTCAATGCTGTAGCTCCAGCGCTATCAACATGGTCTGACCATGGTACGTCGTCATAATAGAATTTGTTAATGTAGGGTCAGTTCATTGTAATGTGGCATTTGCTGTAGCAATTCTTCTTTTTTATTTACACCTTAGTGAACTGGGTCTTATTCCTAATCTGATTATTTTAATGTAGCAATAACTCTCGGTGGAGCTGCTGATTTAAGCGGGCTTGTTACCTTCACTCTCGATACCTCTGTTTCACCGGCACCGGGTCTAGGGTTCCGTTGAGTTTACCTCTGGATGATATAAGCACCAAACACTTGAGTAGGTTTTCCAATGCTTTAATAAACGAACAAGGGAAATAGCAGGAAAGAGGTAGAAGGAAAGCTGCAGGGAAGCTCTTCTTAGTATTCTTTAGAACATTTCTCTGAATATTGATCACTTGTAGTTAAAAAAAGGCTCCCGCTGTGGGATTCAATCTTTGCCCGCCTGGATAGACCTCTCTCACTTGTCTAGCAGCCAGTACACAGCACGAACTAAAGTCTCTGCCACAGACTTGTTTGAAATAAAACCCATACGATCCTCTACCACAGGATGTATTGGTTTGTGATGAAAGTCAGACACAGTACTTGAACCTTTAAGCCAAACCCGGCAGTACTGTACTGTAAGATTACTTCGGAATGCATCCTCCAACCGAGTCACCAGGCCCCTCTCCAGACCAGCACTCTGTGTGATCCTTCCATGACGGGTCCTCCCCTGGGATCTCCTCGGTTGTCCAGCTTCTTCACTCAGGATAGACAGCTCAGGACCATTCTTCTGCTGCTGTGGTAGGCCCCAGACAGGCTTCTGGGCCCACCCACATGCCGCAGCGACGTGGGCCTCCGGAACAGAGGAGCACGAGGTGGTATTCCTAGTGCATACCTGTCGGCCAGGAGGGCCAGCAGGTGGCTGAAAACGAACCCTAAAACATGGCGTCTGTCCCATAAATACCCTCTCCCAGAATGCAACTCGGAGGACCACCTCCACCAAGTTGTGCCCGGGACAGAGGAGCACTCATACGCTTCAACATGTTGCTCTTCCAACACCAGCCGATGGTGACAACGACACCCACCGGCACAATGCGGAACTACACGCAACGTCAGCCAAGCTGGAACAGAGGCAAATCTAACTCCCTCCAATAAGCGACCCACTAAATTTACCTATCAGCGGTAGATTAAAATCTACCAGCGCTACATGAAAATAAAAAAACACTACACTTTCTAGCAAGAACTGGCAACCAACTTAGTTAGGCCTGCAACTCTAGTTAGATATAAAAGACAAAAATGAATGCAGCTCTGTAATCACAAATACATCATGAAACGTATTTTGAAACTGCAAGCAGTGTAAGTACTTGTATTTGGCCTAATATCACACTCTGATGCCGCGTACACACGAGCGGAATTTCAGACAGAAAGAGTCCGATAGGAGCTTTACATCATATATTCCGACCGTGTGTATGCCCCATCGGACTTTTTCCGTCGCAAATTCAGACAGACTTAGATAGAGAACATGTTCTATATTTTCCGACTGAAAAAATTACTATCGGAAAAACCACTCGTCTGTATGCCGTTCCGACGCACCAAAAACGACACATGCTCTGAAGCAAGTACGAGACGGAAGCTATTGGCTACTGGCTATTGAACTTCCGTTTTCTAGTCCTGTCGTATGTGTTGTACATCACCGCGTTCTTGACGGTTGGACTTTGGTGTGACAGCGTGTATGCAAGACAACTTGAGCGGAACTCCGTCGGAAAAACCTTCAGAGTTTATTCCAACAGCAAAACCGGTCGTGTGTACAGGGCATAACAGTTTTCATATAGCAGAGCTGGAGTGTAAAGGCCCGTGCACACAATACGAAAATTGGAAGTAAAATTTTGTCTGACGAATGATCTGCTGATTTTCGGATTGTTAGTACGGTGCTTTTGACAGCCAATACAGATTTTTCGTCAGACAAAAGCTGGATGTGCAGACTATAAAATTTTTGTTGGATGTGAACTCATTGTCAGAGTTTCGTTTACTTGTATGGTAGTACGAAAATAGTATAGTATGGTCTTCGTACGAAAAAAAGTATAAGAGCTGCTCAGAAACAATATTAATACATGCAAAACTATTCAACACATTACATCACTTCTGAAGTTGTATTCTGTCGTATGAAAATTTTCGTATGGTGAGTAGCCTCTTCAATTTCGACATGAGACTAGCGTGCAACAAAAAACGAACAAACGGTTGTCCGAAAATCTGATCGCATGTACGAGGCTTTAGAGGAAGAAGCAGCAAAAGTAGCCAATCGATGTGCTGATAAAAAAAGCATGCTGATAGGAGGAAAAAGCAGAAAGATGAGCTCATCATTGTGCTGCTTCTCCTTTTACTGTCCAGTCACAGGCTGGGGGTCAGAGGGAGTGGGTTAAATAAGGCTGGCCATCAGACCTGGTGATATTTAGTGGCAGAAACAAATAAGTACTGGAATAGAAATCTATGGATTGAGGTTGAAAAAAAATTAGGTTGTGTTCCTTTCTTTCAATGGACTATTCATTTTTATTTTTATTTTGGGCTGGAGTTCCGCTTTAACTAGGCACAGGTCCACCAACTTTAACCTCCCCAAACCCCAGCCCTTCTGGTTCACAGAGCAATCATTATGCACTTCCAGATGCTCTAGCGTCTAGACTGTGCATTAGATTTTCCACACCATTCCTACATTCAGGATAGTTGATCTTTAATATACACCAACATACTAGCGTGCATTAACCATCTGTGCATGTTACATGTTTCTGCTGCGCATAGCATGTGGCAACCTATCTAATAAGTGAATTCAGCATTAGACCAATGTTTTTCATTTTTATAATTACAAGACCCTTCCACACTCATGCGGCACGTGTGTAACATTGTGCACGTTCCTGCACGCGCAAAATGTTCTGGCAGGCATGCTGCGGTGCCATTTATGCCTAATGGCACCCCAAATGCATCAGACAACACACATGCACTAAATTACACCAAAGTGCATGGTAACTTATTGTCATGCATTGTAGTGTAATATGATTTATAAAAAAACTTGCTTTTGTGCAATTCTATTGCATAAGAAGACTATTGAAATAAATGGGCTTCCCTAAATACGCAAAAACGCAGGCGCACTGGTCAAACCTGCATAGGTGTGAACCAAGCCTTAGACAACACTGTAAATTTTCTATCATACAATATTAAAAAAATTGCTCACTTAGGTGAAAAAAAAAGCTTTTAATATGCTTATAATATTATATAATAAAAATGTGCCAATTAGTTATGATGATAAATTGGGCGCTTTAGTAAGACAAAATGTAGTAACACATAGTAACCTGTCAGCAATAATTTTTCTGAATGTCTAGACCTGATGCAAGGTGAAATGTGATTGGTTGATTACTGTGCATCGGTGCTCTGCTTTAGCTTAATTGATCCCCTGGTGCTAGAAAATTGTCCCATTGGAGCGATACCCTTCTATAGTGAAAACGTCTATATGTCATTCTCCGCATGTTCACAGGACCACCCTCTTGGAAATACTTTGCACCTGAGGACTTTCACAAGATCCCATCTATTAGAAACAATTAGTCGCTGCAGGTTTAAATGGGATCATTGTACAACTCTGCCACTGGGTATCAGCTGCTGTAATGCAGATCTATAGACTGCAAGCAGTGTGTGTTATAAGCATTGAACGTACCATCTGCTACACAGCCTCCCGCTGCACTAAACAAAAGACTCATCTTTTCAGCTTACACATATCATCAATCCTTACTATTAATTCCTATACTTCCAGTGGGGCCAACACTCCCCTAACCTCAATTACCAACCCACCTCTCTAGTCTTCCCAAACACCTGATACCCTGGTGTAGCCTATGTTTACATGACATTGTCCTAAAGACATGATGGTAGCTAAAGAAGTGGGTATACAAACAAGGTAGTGGAATGCTTCAGGCACTGCGGAGGTTAAGGCATTGTCTTTCATACTGGCTTACCATAGCTAGATGGACAATGCCAGCAAAGACTGACCTTGGGCTAGTGACCTTATTTACATCTTTCAGCCAGACCTGTTTTCATCCCAAAATACTAGATCTCGCTGAAGCTGAGTACCTGAATACCGGTGTGCTTGGCACTCTGGTAATAGAGAAGATATTTCCATTACTCATCTAAAGACATGGGTTGGGTATTATAAATACCACATGGCTTATATGTGACCCATTTATGTCTCATTAGCACTGATACTGTGGGAGTATGCAGCTGTGGTGCTAGGCAATAATTGCATACTATTTTTCTGCAAATGCGTTGTTATCTGCGTTTATAAACAAGTCAACACTTTCCAAAAAGAAGTCACCCAGGCGTCCATTGGCTTGGGACAAGCAGGTGAAAGTGTCTTTTTCCCAGTATAACTGAATGGCATGAATAAAAGTGTGGGGGGAACTTAAGTTTCTTAAGTAGGCACCCAGTCTGGTGTGGTGAATTTTTTTATTTTTGCCCTTGGCAAACTACACTTAGGGCATTGCGGATAAATATATTAGATACAAAGATCCAGAGTCCCAAATGTTCCAAATGTCACAAGTGTATTATTTTATAACTTTTTCCTTAGGCACAGAGACACACTTGTTTTATATTTCATATAGGAAACAGCTACATAAAAAGTGAAGTAACTCACAGCCACCGATGAATTGTTGTTCATTGCTCTAATCTAGGGGTCTCCAAACAGCGGCCCGGGGGCCAGAATCAGCCCTTTGCTTGCTTTTATCTGTCTGTTGGGGCATTATTCCCTCCACTGTCAGCAACAGTGGGGTAGAGTTCCTGCCACTGACACCGACAACGGGGCAATATTCCTCCCACTGATACCAATGATGGGGCACTTTTGCTCCCACTGACACAACAATGGGGCACTATTTCTCCTACTGACACCAAGGATAGGGTACTATTCCTCCCACTGATACGGATGATGGGGCACTATTCCTCCCACTGACACAACAATGTGGCACTATTCCTCCTAGTGACACCAATGATGGGGCGCTATCCCCCCCCCACTGACACCAATGCTGGGGCACTATTCCTCCCCTTAATACCAATGATGGAACACTGTTTCTCCCCTTAATACCAAAGAGGGGACACTGTTGACTCCCACTGACACCAGGAGATTTTCTATTCCCTCTGGCCACAGTCTGGCCCCCCTAAAGTCTGAAGGACCTTAAACTGGCCCTTTGTTTAGGAAGTTTGGAGACCACTGCTCTAATCCAATAAAAGGTGAAAGATATGGATTACTGTATGAGGAATGGTGTACCTTATACATCATCGCTGCTGTTTCAACCTAATAAAAACAATACCTTTTCTACTCTATGCGTCTAATTTTGTAATTATTTTACAAAACAATAAAAAAAAAAGAAAATCTACCAAAAAACATAATAGTTCAATAGTTACAGCACTTGAGCCATGAACACAATCCTAAAGGAAGTCCTAGCCAAAGACCATGAGCGACACACTTCGACCTCTTAGAAGTTTCAATGCACTACAACCCACAAGAATATATGACAGCTCAATTATTAATAATTCTACTGCACGAGAGCCTTGTGTACGTTGCGGCACAGTCTAGTGTAGGATAAACTGGCACAACATCACCAGACGTTTGCTCTAGGTGAAGATACAGGAGAGAAGGTAACTCGTTTTATAGGCAGTAAGGCTATGGGTAGTGTTTTATAAGCAGATATAAATGGTAGGTACGTACGGGTCCCATCAAATCTCGTAGCAATGGTATCCAGGAAAGTATTCTGCGGAGCGAGCAGACCTTTCATCACAGGCATGTTGCCACCACCTTGATACTCTCTCCTCGTCAAGAATCCTTCCGAGTTGCTGCATCAGCATTGAGAGGATGTCACAAAGTAGCCAAGACTCCCTCGTCCTCTGTCTCTAACACCCCATTCAAAGCAAAGGATGCTTCCAAGGCATTACGTCCTTCTTCTGCTTCTAGACAGCCTCGTTAATTAATTTCGTCAGCAATCACAGCTATAGCGATAGTCATTGTTTTTCTTTGATTGTAGCCTGCTGCCTTGTTCTCTCCCTCTCCTCCTGTATGTGTCTCTTTCTATCCCTCTCTCCTCCCATCTGTATTCTCTCGGTCGCTCTCCTTCCCCCTCCCATATTGAGCTGTCCCCATCATATACCTGCCTTCTAACTCACATGGTCCCCTGACTCTCTGCCACTTGCCATTGCCTCCCTCCTCCCGTTCACCAGCACACCTCTGTCTCTGGAGCCCACTCTCTCTGTGCGTCTATTCAGCTTTTTACATTTTTTTTTTTATTTCAAGCTGTCTCTTTATGTAAATCAATAATACCCGAAGTTTGATGTGAATAACCGTAATCAAACTCGTTCCTGCATGCTTGGATAATAGTATTGTATGATCTCTTTATACAACATATTGTTTACAATGCAATAAGATTAAAAAAGAAATGTTAAAAAAAAATAATTGGTCCTACTGGTACAATAAAGCTGGTTTAAGGAACAGAATACACAATACCAAAGCATGCGTGTCATTCAAATTTCTCCCAACATTTAAGAAAAATACAATGAAATGCCACTGAAAATATTTAAATGTCACCTACAGATGCAGCAATTTATCCCTATATATGGTGTTCTAAATATAAAACAAATAGCTTATTTAAAGCCCATCTCCAGGAAAATGGAAACTGAACCCTTGCAGTGGGGCTGTGCTCACACTGCAGGGGTTAATTGCTCGGTTGTCTAGGGGACAGGAGAAACACTTTTAATTACCTGATCATAGGCTTCCCCTGCAGATGGCACTCCCCCATGCTCCAGCAGTGGACTGTCCCTTGGCATTATCACATTCAATGCAGGGCTATGGACCCTGCTTTGGTTTTGATCACGACAAGAACGTAGACCAGGGGTCCCCAAACTTTCTAAAAAAAGGACCAGTTTATTGAAGTTGTCTCTGGGGGGTGGTCTGTGGCCAGAGGGAATATCATTTTTTCTGCCATCAGTGGGAGTAGTAAACAGTGCCCCATCTTCATCTTTGGTATTAGGATGAGGAATAGAGACCAATTATTGGTGTCAGTGGGAAAAAATAGAACCCTAGGAGGCTAGAATTATGCTCCATTGTTGGTGTCAGTGGGTGGAATAGTGGCCCCTGGGCCACAGTTTGGAGACCCCTGCCCTAGACTCCTGAAAGAGGAATCTGTGGAGACCAGTCTAACTGCAGGGAGGAGCAGGGGATCAGAAAAGTAAAGTCTTCTTTTATTGTTAACAACTAAAAAGTGTAGCACTGCCTTACACGAAGTATGTGAATAAATAAATGGCAATCAATATGTATGAATAAAATGTAAGAAAATTTCATACATCCAAAATTGATAAATAATCCCAATAACTGAAAGTGCATATATACATAAGAGAATATATAAAAGTGACAAAAAATGTCATAAAAGTCCTTGCTCCACATAGAATCTTTCACACACAATAATCAAAAAGAAAGTCCAGTGACTAGTGTTATTTCATACAGTCCACCAGATGTAAAGGGCAAAAGATGGAAGCTGAAAAGTATGTAGCAAAAATATCTTCAGTACACCACCACTGTACACCAGCCACCAAATCAATGCAACACTACTGCTTTTACCAGATAGTTGGACCTCAAAAGCTCAGAGGTCTAACAGCTCTTATGGGAGGAATCCCAGACCTTGATGGATGGATGGTGGATGCTCACAGATCAGCCTCTCATCTATGTGTTCAGCTCCAATTGCATCACATCACAGGCACCCAGAATGTGTAAATGTGTAATTAACTCTTGTAGTGCGGGGTACAACTCCCTTTAAATCAGAGTTAAACCTCCATCAAAAAAAAAAAAAAATGGGTCCCAGGAGCTTTTAGCCATGTTACAAGTATGCACAGCATGGTAGCACATTATGGCAGACTGACCTGGCTAGTAAATCACTCCATCGCTCCGCAGTCAGCACTTCCATTGGCCACTGGTGCTGCCATCTTCTCCCAGTCTTCCTTCTGGGTTCCAATTTGGCTGTGATGATATCACTATCACATAACTTTAACAGATCAAGCTGTCCAGCTAAAGTGACAGATGGGTCAGACAAATCATTTAACAATTGAAAATGGTCAACTTTTATTCATTTGGTTAAAACCTTTATTCCAAAAGTTTAAAAAAAACTTTTTGGGCTCATTTACACTTGCTTCGGCTTCAACACACATTAACGGCTAGTTTATATTTTCTTCAAAACAAGGCTTCGGACAGGCTTTGTTAAAGCTCTCTGAATGCTAGTCAGAGCTCCTGTCACTAAATAAAATGATTAGCTTACAGTCATGTTTATACCTTGCTTTTGCTTTGGCTTTGCTTCAAAAATGATACCCCATGTCGCTTTAGTTGTGCTTCAAAGCATCTTCAAAGCCTTCATAGAAGTCTATGGCAAAGCTCGCCTGAAGCCCCACCGAAGCCTCATCAAAGCCCCATGAACTCTCACCGAAGCCTCACCAAAGCCCCACCAAAGCCCCACGAAGCCTCACCAAAGCCCCATCGAAGCTCCACCAGAGCTTCATCAAAGCCCCACCGAAGCCTCATCAAAGCCTCATCGAAGCCCCATCAAAGCTCCACCAAAGCTTCATCGAAGCCCCACCGAAGCCTCATCAAAGCCTCATCGAAGCACCAAGCAAAAGTAAGGTCTGTTAGCTTACAGGGCTGTAAGCTAACCGTTTTATTTAGTGACAGGGGTTTTGACTGGCATTCAGAGAGCTTTAAAAAAGCTTGTCCGAAGCCATGTTTTGAAGCAAGTGTAAACTAGCCCATAACGTAACTGCTTATAGAGTGTTAGCTGGAGTTAGATTAAAGTGATTGTAAAGGTAAAACTTAAAAAAAATATATAACAAACATGTTATACTTACCTGCTCTGTGTAATGGTTTTGCACAGAGCAGCCCCGATCCTCCTCTTCTCGGGCCCCCCGATGGCGCTCCTGGTGCCTCCCCCCTGTTGAGTGCCCCCCCTAGCAAGCGGCTTGTTATGGCGGCACTCATGCAGGCTTGCTCCCGAACCACGCTGTGTGTCCATTGAATCTCAGTCAGATTTTTATGACTGTCTGTGTTCACACTGGAGAGATTGCCCCTTGTGCCCTGTGTGGTCAAATGGGGAAAGCAAGCAATAAAAGCACTTTTGTCATTAGATGAGGAAGGGTTAGAACCTCTGTTTTATTTATTGCTGCCTTTTATTGCTATTAGAAAACATACAGCCTACCTGACAGGCGCCTCCCCTACCCACACAAAAAATATAAAAACAATATTTTTGCTAAAAAATACACCAAAATCATCATTATTAGTGGACACAAACACAAAATTGCTAAATCTAAAAGATGAAACTGTATTGAATTTATGAATAAAGCTCTATGTGTAAATGAAGTCTCGGGGCTCATTCACATGGGTACTGTAGCCTGTACAGTGCAAACCAGCTGCTTTATTTATGTGGTTAGAGCTGTGTGCAAGCAACCTATGGTATGCTATCGAGATGCAGCAGCTGTATGAATATAGCTGTAGGTCCTAATTTGACAGGCATGTAGGTGCAGGTGTATGGTCCCAAACATAGACAGTGTGTATTCGGGACCTCTCACCCACTCCTTCACACCTGTCAAATTATGACCTGAAGCTGTGTTCATATATGTTTATATGTTTATATTTTGTTTCATAATGCTGTTGGGAAAAGCTTTGGTGAAATATCAGTGGTCTAAACAGACCCCTGTTATCTCCCTTTTGAGACACAAAAAGGAATTGAGGACAAAGATTCCTCAATTCCTTTTCTGTGCAACCTCAGCTGCACTACAGATAAATGAACAGGAAGCACTGTACAGAGGCTTCCTGTTCATTCACAACCCGAAGAACAGTAAAAAAGCTTTCCATCCTGAAAGGATGAAGCATAATAAACATGCTTTCCATCCTCAAAGGATCCCCCTGTGTTCACACAGCAGCCGGTGGGAGGGAGAGAGAGCACACAAGGGGGCTTGGGCAGTAAGAAAAATCCAATGGTGGGCAAGGAGGGTGACTGGCGCGGCAATGGGGAAATTACAGCTCTCACTGCAGCAGGTGAAAGCTGGAAGGAGGAAGCAGAGGAGAAGCTGGCTTTTAGCTGCTGCAGTGAGAGCCACACAGGGGGATTGGTTCCAGTATTTAACAACCCCCCCACTGCACCGATCACACTCCTTGTCCACCATCCAATTCCCCCTGCTTGAGTTGTAAAGTTATTCCCGCGCTATCAGGTATAAATAGCTAGATTGGGAAAAGCTGCCTGCACCGAATCGGGTACACACCTGACCTGAAGTAAATTGATATGAAGCATATGACCAAAAAGCCTTTAAGGATATCCACCTATGGGCTCCAGCACATCCCTAACAGTCCTAGATCCGGGGTATGATTCCCTCAGGTGTAGTACAGGGGAGTATAGAGGACGACAAAGCAGGAAGGATCCCAATAGTGTAATATCGTTTTGGTTAAAATAACAGCTGTCTCTATGTGTTCATCTCTAGAGCCTCTAGGTGGATATCCTTAAAGGCTTTTTGGTCATATGCTTTTGCCCTATTACCTTCAGGTAAGGGGCCATTACCCACTGGTGTGTTTGTACACAAAGATGCACATTATGTGATTTGTTAGAAAATATAAGAAACCGCGCTACATAAACTTAAATAATAAAGAGATAGATGTACATCAAACTAATGAGTCCATCAGGAACAAAATGATGTCGATTGTTGTCCGACAGCAGATCACCATGGGACACAGATCTTCATCCCCAGCAATAGTGACATCACACTCAATTCACCATGGAAAGTAGTGTTATGCCCCGTACACACGGTCGGACATTGATCGGACATTCCGACAACAAAATCCTCGGATTTTTTCCTACGGATGTTGGCTCAAACTTGTTTTGCCTACACACGGTCGCACAAAGTTGTCGGAATTTCCGATCGCCAAGAACGCGGTGACGTCAAGCACGTACGACGAGACTAGAAAAGGCCGGTTCAGAACCAAGCGCGGCACCCTTTGGGCTCCTTTTGCTAATCTCGTGTTAGTAAAAGTTTGGTGAGAGACGATTCGCGCTTTTTCAGCATCGTGGCTTTCAGATCGTTTTCTGCCGTTCAGTTTGTGCTTGTGGGTTTGTATCTGCTCTTCAGTGCGTGCAGTCAGTTCGTATCGGAGTTTTCTGTGCGATCTTGTCCGCTCGTTGCTGTTTTTCAGGTCGCTCTTCACAGGCCTTGCTGTTCTTCAGTGCGTTCTGTTACTTCGTTCTGAGCAGCCGACCGTTTTCTAGCCATGTTTCGTATGCGTACTCCTCGTAGAGTTCGTGCTGTGCGGGGGCTTGGTGTTGGGGTCCTGACCTTGACACAAGTCCAGTCCATGAACAGGGTGGGGAGGAGTTCATGGACCAAGAATTGGTTGCTTCAGCGTGACCAGTTCTGTCATATGCCTTTGCTCCGTGAGATCCGTGAGAATAATCCTGGTGATTTCAGGAATTTTCTCAGGATGACGGACCTCGTGTTTCACCGTTTGTTGGCTTCGCTGACCCCCTATATCAGCAGGCAGGATACCTGCATGAGGCAAGCCATCACTCCGGAGCAGAGGTTGGTTGCTACCTTGCGGTATTTGGCCACAGGGAGAAGCCTGCAGGACCTCAAGTTCTCGACAGGCATCTCCCCCCAGGCTCTTCTTTGTGGACATTTACTGCTTGTGTTTGTTTTAGCTGACCCTGACAGAAATGTGTGGAGTCCAGAAAATGTCGTGATTGTGTAACCTTATCCAAAGCACTGTTGGCTGTTATTTACTAAATGCAAAGACACTTTTCACTACAAGTGCACTTGCAACTGCACTGAAACTGCACTTGTAGTGCAAAGTGGATTTGCCCTTAGGAAATTACCCCCATTTTCTCATAAAACAACAATTACATCACCCCAAAAGTGTTGTAGCGTTGAGACAATAATCCACACATTCTTGATGAACAATCTTTTTAATACCAGCACAATCACATGTGCATTTACCAAAGGTTTTTCTGACAAACCGACATGTTTGTTGTATAACATATTTTGTGGTGTCATTATCCAAAATCAAAATGTGCATTTTATAGAAAACAGGCCTGTGTAAAACCCACAAGAAAGACACAAATCTTGATCTTACAAAGTTCACATTTGGTAGAACTGGAAGGCAATATTAGACATGAGTATTTAGGAACTGTGTTTGATATTGCGTTCAGATGGGGGGAAATCACCCCTGGAAAAGCCAAATTTGGAAGATGCACACAAATTTCACAATGTCAACATGTGCTATCTGCCATCACGGGGGATCAAGGGACGTGTTTTGGGGGAGAAAGCCCTTCCTCACCGCTACTTTATTATTGAGGAAGGGGTTGCACCCCCAAAACGCGTCCATTGATCTCCTGTGATGGCAGATAGCACATGTTGGCACACTGTGTGCATCCTCCAAATTTGGCTTTGGGAAAAATCACAAAAACATTTCGCACATTGTAGCACACAAAAGAAGAAAGTGATTTGGAGGGTTTTAAACTCTTCCCAAAACATCAATGATGTTTTTATATTTTGGAATAACATCATTGATGTTTTGCTGGATGTTTTCCAATTGTAAATTACACCCCATGATCTCCCCGATCAGGATCTGGGCACTTTCGGATGTGAAAGGATCTGGATCCACAACCTCACGATCACCTAAAAAGAAAGGAAAACCAAAATAAATTAGGTCTAAAAAAAATGCCGCCATCCATCTCTTATCTGAGCCTGTGGTCGCAGACGCTCACCTGTTGTGGTGACTAGTTCCACCACGTCTTCTTCCTCCTGCTCATCTTGTCTTTGTGGGATTTCCCCTTCTTCCAGAGGGGGGGGGGGGGGCTCTGGTCTGTCCTCCGAGTCTTTTCTCCCCTATGTAAAACAAAAATGGTATAATTAGCACACAGATATTTAATGTCAGAACTATAAAGATGAAACATTGCTTGGAAGTGGGGTACAATTATCTATTTTAGCAGAGTTCCAAGATGTAGCTTTTTTAGTGTCCTTTGTCAACCTGCAATACTTTACCTGTTTGGTACAAGCTTCACAGATGTAGCCCCCCCCTATAGTATACACTGGAGCACCTGTGTGGTCCCCCTAATAAAAAGGGTGTTCTGGGGTCCCACACTAGTGCTCCAGTGTCCAGATGTGAAAACAGCTGCTCAGTGTCCTCTCCTTACACACAATCTAGTTTGCATTTCATTCTAGTAACAAAGCCATCTACACAACCCAATTCTTTGAAGACAAGTATAGGGCGTCAAAATGGTGGCCAAATGCATATGGGCTAAACAATGGTATTTTATATTTGCAACGAAAAATGTGTGATCCGAACGAATAATGTGCCCATGAACATGAAAGTTGCCATTTTAAACTGTACAACAGTTCCTAAAAGCACATGGAGCAGCACGAACGTAATAAACACAAGAACAATAGGAACACAGCACAACTACTTACTTTTTTGCAGCACTCTCCGGATCTTTCTGTACTGCTCATGTTCTCGTAATTTCAGGTCCGACCACCGCTTCCTGAGCTGATCTTTCGATCGTCGTACCCCGAATTTCCGTTGCAGACTCCTGACCACATTCGCCATGATCTTGGCCTTTCGGACATTGTGGTTGGGGTAAGGCCCATACTTTCCATCATAGTCGGCCCTCTTCAGGATGTCCACCATTTCCAACATCTCCCCAAAGGACATATTTGAGTCCTTCAATCTCCTTCTGGATCGGGACGTTTCAGGCTCCGGCCTTTCCTCCTCCTCCTCGTTGCTGTACTTAGCACTATCCTGCTGTCTCTCCGCCATGTGCTCTTCCTCCACTGCGCCGAACGAAAAGGGGCGGGGAATAGAATAGAAAGAACGTCAGGGGCGGGCGGAGTTATACGCATGCGCAGTGTGTATAAATCGTAACGCGCGCGTCTTACGTACGATCTGTGAGCGGAGGAAGGAGCATCGGAGACGCCGATCGTGCTAACGAAGGTAGGATCTAAACTTGGGCCTATACTGCTTCGAAATTGAAGCCTATATTGTAACAAGATTAGGGGAGTTTGGCCTGACATTAGGGTTTGTCTTGTGTTGTGTCTTGCAGAGAAAATGGATGGGTTCAACGACCACAATTTCCTGCCCCTGTTTATTGACAAGTACAGGGAGCTGCCCTGTCTGTGGCAGGTCAGACACCCCCACTATAACCATAAACAGAAGAGGCAGGCAGCGCTGGAGAAACTGCTGGAGTTGGTGAAGCCGGTGGTCCCCACAGCAACCATCCCTTATTTAAAAGCTAAAATTGGTGGCCTAAGGAGCACTTATCTTAGGGAGCGCAAGAAGGTCACAGATTCCCAGAGGTCCGGAGCTGCAGCAGATGACGTTTATGTCCCCAGGCTCTGGTACTATGAGAGACTGCGATTTCTGTCAGACCACACTGAAGTCAGGGAATCCCTCTCCACTCTTCCTTCCACGCTTCCTTCCATACCAGCTGAGGCTTCTGATGTCCAACCTGGGCCTTCCAGCCAGGAAGAAGTGGAGGAGCCCAGCTGGAGTCAGGTAAAGCATTCTTCTACTGATTTCTGGGCAATAAAGAAATGATGTTTACTAGATGTTATTATTGATCACTAATTGCTGCTTAAAAAAAGTGTTTTACATATCAATAGACAGTAGTGGGCAAAAATAATTGGGACAAGAATGCAAAATGCTGGGCTCAGAATGATAGTCTGTTATATTTGTTAACATTGAATTTGCAGCAGTCAGGAGGTGAAAATTGTGTGTGATTGATGAAAACAATACTAAAACTATGTCCCTTTTTCATACACAGGAAGACCTCAGCCAGGAGGAGGCTGTGAAATGTGGCAGTCAGGAGGAGGCGGGGATTAGTGGCAGCCAGGAGGAGGCGGGGATTAGTGGCAGCCAGGAGGAGGCGGGGCTAAGTGGCAGCCAAGAGAAGCCTGGGACAAGTCGCAGCCTGACTGAGTCTCAGGTCCCTCCCCTCCGCCTGCTATATAAAAGGGCCAGGAAGGCCACTCCCAGTCCTGTGCAGGATTCAGCGTACAGGCTGATCCAGGAGGCTTCGGCGTCCCTCAGAGCCTTCCCCAGTCCTGAAGAGGCCTTTGCCTGCATGGCTGGCACCAAATTGCTGGGCATGCAGGAGGGCCAACGCAAGATCTCTGAGGACCTGATTTATAAAGTCCTTCGGAAGGGGGAGAGTGGGGAACTGACACACAAGACGGATGTCATGGAGAGGGACGATCCTCCTCCTCCTCCTCCTCCTGCTGCCACAACTCCACCACCACAGCCAAAGGCTGGAAGGAAGCGTGGAAAGAAGACCTGAGAGTGATGACCTGGGTTCAGTCTGGTCTGACAGAAGATGCAGTCTCTCGTATGACCACAGCCTGGGGACACAGATGTCATCTGCTGCTTTCCGGATCTCTGGGACTTCTGGACCAGACTGCACTCCCTTAGATATGGACTCCTCAGGCCACCAATTTTGCTTTTAAATAATTGATGTCTGCCCTGGGGGTCCAAGGCTTCGCCAACTTCTGCAGTTTCTCCAGCGTTGCCTCCCTCTTTGTTTATAGTTGTGACCCCTTAATAAAATATTTTTAGGTAAATTCTACTCTCCTGTGTGTGTTTTCATCCAAAAAGGACAGTTTGTTGGTGAGTATTCAGGTACATTTCTAAAGTACAATGTGAAATTAACAAGGGACAACAACACCAAACAATCTCCTCCTACAGATTAAATAGAACAACATATCAATGGTGTTGTGGGAACTTGTCACAAAAAACACACAAACATTTTCGGGAGTACAAATCAAAATCAAAAAAAAAAAAAAAATATGTTGTCAGATGTGAGAAATCAAAATATATTGAGGGAATCCCGATAAATAGTAACGAAAGAAGTTTGTGAGAAGTGTGTGTGAATATGAGCATCCAAACGACTTAATTCTTGTCACATTATAAAGAAGAAGAGAGTGCGCTGTATTAAACCATTTTTTACATTGCAGCGTGACGAAAGTGCTTTATCCATTACGAACGCTAAGTTTACCAGAACGAGCTGTCCCGTGTCGGAATTTCTTCTGAGCATGCGTGGCACTTTGTGCGTCGGAACAGGCCACACAGGGTCGGAATTGATGCGATCGGATTTTGTTGTCGGAAAATTTTATCTCCTGCTGTCCAACTTTGTGTGTCGGAAAATCCGATGGAAAATGTCCGATGGCGCCCACACACGGTCGGAATTTCCGACAACACGCTCCGATCGGACATTGTCCATCGGAAAATCCGACCGTGTGTACGGGGCAATAGAGATAGGACAGTCCTTCACCTTTAAAACAACTGCCTCTTACCAGCTCCCTTGATCTCTGGTCAGGAGATCAAATACGCCTTTTAGCTTATAACCCAGCCACAGTCTCAAATAGGGATGGATGTGAAGTCAGATCAACTCCTCCTATTGTCCTAAATGACCCACAAACAGCTTGTCCAATGGCCAGTCATATAAAAGAGAAAAGGGGCTCCCAAAGTGTAAAAACGTATAAGATTTTATTAATGAAAACAGTAATGCACTCACATGTATATGAAATGCTTCAGGCAATAATGGATAAACGAGCCGGCCGGCTCTCTCTGCAATCGCCCGTAGCTTCCGGGACTGCGTGTATGTGTTGTGGTGGCGTCAGCACGCCGCTCTCCCTACGTCGTTTCGTCAAACCTGACGTCATCCAGGGGCTAAGGGGGGCTAAGGCCCCTGGACGACGTCAGGTTTGACGAAACGACATAGGGAGAGCGGCGTGCTGACGCCACCACAACACATACACGCAGTCCCGGAAGCTACGGGCGATTGCAGAGAGAGCCGGCCGGCTCGTTTATCCATTATTGCCTGAAGCATTTCATATACATGTGAGTGCATTACTGTTTTTATTAATAAAATCTTATATGTTTTTACACTATGGGAGCCCCTTTTCTCTTTTATATGACTGGCCATTGGACAAGCTGTTTGTGGGTCATTTAGGACAATAGGAGGAGTTGATCTGACTTCACATCCATCCCTATTTGAGACTGTGGCTGGGTTATAAGCTAAAAGGCGTATTTGATCTCCTGACTGTCCTATCTCTAACACTACTTTCCATGGTGAATTGAGTGTGATGTCACTATTGCTGGGGATGAAGATCTGTGTCCCATGGTGATCTGCTGTCGGACAACAATCGACATCATTTTGTTCCTGATGGACTCATTAGTTTGATGTACATCTATCTCTTTATTATTTAAGTTTATGTAGCGCGGTTTCTTATATTTTCTAACATTTTTCATTGTGGGTATCTCACATTTCTGTAACCGCAGCTTATTATTTAATCCAAGATATAGACATCAGATCAATTTATGTATGTCACATTATACACTTTCTGACAGCGCTGTATTTTTTTATATTTTACATTATGTGATTTACCCTGAGCACTACACTGCAACGATTGCATGTTAGAACGTTGCTGTCACAACTTTAGAAAAAAGAAGGATTTTATGTTGGAGCACTTTGAATTCAATTTTTGGGACATTTATGTTGAACCTGTTTGGATGCACTTTTGCACATTGTCACTATGGGGGTCATTTACTATAGCGCTATAGCGTTAATTCGCGCAAATTGCCGCGAATTAGCGCTAATTCGCGGCAATTCAGCGCTAATTCGCGGCAATTTAGCGCGAATTAGCGCTAATAGCGGTAATTCGCGCTAAAACGGTATTCACTATAGCGCTGGTGAGAAAATTCTCCCAAAATCGAATTTACTATAGCTCCCTGAAACTAAATAGAGCCCAAACCCTTACTCTGCTAAAACCTAGAGAATTGCACATGGAAATAATTTTTAGAGCATGATATAATTGCCTAAATGGTACTGAAATATGCGGTATATTATTTAAAGATTATCTGCTTTTAAACTGTGTGAAAAAGTGATTTCTACACTGAAATATCTTTAAAAGTCTGAAAAGTGAAAAATTCCCCGTTTTGGACAACTAGGTGCCAACACAACTGAGCATGCTCAGACCTGAAAATAACTCTCATTTTAACTCAAGTGTCTTTTTTACCTGGAGGTATAGTAAATACCAAAATGAGAGCTAATTAGAGAGCATTTTTTGGGAGTTAAAATCTGCTCTAATTTAGTCCAAATGAAGTTTCAGTCACTGATTCTAATGGAACAATTCTAACTTTCACAAAAAAAACCTTTTAATGTTGAGATGAAATGTATCTTTCTGTGAAATACATTTTCTTTTGCAACATTGTTGCTTCTACTTAAAATATTTTGATTTTAAGAATGCTACAATGTGGAATGTTTTGATGTTTTGGTAAAATATATTTTTCTCTGTCACTTTCACTTGTTTTTCTTCATCTCACAACAATCTTTACCCCAAACTCACACAGGTGTCTTTATAATCCACAAACAATACCATTGCTGATGAAAATTTAAAATGAATCACAATTTTTTGTACTTTGTATTATTTGCAAATATTCATAATTTGAGCCCAAAAATGTGATATGTGTTCCAACATCAAGAAATCAAAATGTAATTCCCGAAAATTTGAGGGTAATATTCTACTCTCACCCACAAAAAAACACCAAATAACACAGAATAAATCAAGAAGAATAACTCTTGAGTAATGTAATTCCATCACCTGTATGTCCATAGAAATGCAGTATTTATGTGTTTTTATGTGTTTTTATGTGTAGTTATGTGTAGTTATGTGTAGGAGGGTCTCACACGTGGCAGCAATGTGGCTTAGAGGTTAGAACTTCTGCTTAGTATCTCTGAGGGTCTGGGTTCAAATCCCAACCATGTTACTTCATGTAGAGAAGTTGTCTCATTTCCCAGGTCCTATAACTATGTCTTATTGTAGTAGTTATGTGTAGGAGGGTTCCACCACCATTGTAAGTCTTTTCCAGATACACTATATAGCCAAAAGTATTGGGACGCCTGCCTTTACACACACATGAACTTTAATGGCAGCCCAGTCTTAGTCCGTAGGGTTAAAATTTGATTTGGCCCACCCTTTGCAGCTAGAACAGCTTCTGGGAAGGCTGTCCACAAGGTTTAGTCTGCCTATGGGAATGTTTGATCATTCTTCCAGAAGTGCATTTGTGAGGCCAGGCACTGATGTTGGATGAGAAGGCCTGGCTTGCAGTCTCTACTCTAATTCAGCCAAAGGGTGTTCTATCGGGTTGAGGCCAGGACTCTGTGCAGGCCAGTCAAGTTTCTCCACCCAAAACTTGCTCATCCATGTCTTTATGGACCTTGCTTTGTGTACTGGTGTGCAGTCATGTTGGAACAGGAAGAGGCTTTCCCCAAACTGTCCCCACAAAGTTGGGAGCATGAAATTGTCCAAATTGTCTTGGTATGCTGACGCCTTAAGAGTTCCCTTATCTGAAACTAAGAGGCCAAGCCCAGCCCCTGAAAAACAACCCCGCACCATAATCCCCCTCCACTAAATCATTTGGACCAGTGCACAAAGCAAGGTCCATAAAGACATGGATGAGTGATTTTGGGGTGGAGGAACTTGACTGGCCTGCACAGAGTCCTGACGTCAACACAACAGAACACCTTGGGGATAAATTAGAGAGGAGACTGTAGGTCAGGCCTTCTTGTCCAACTTCAGTGCCTGACCTCACAAATGCACTTGGAAGAATGGTCAAACATTCCCATAGACACACTCCTAAACCTTGTGGACAAGAAGAGTTGAAGCTGTTATAGCTGCAAAGGGTGGGCCAAATGAGTTTTGAACCCAATACTAATACTGGGATGCCATTACAGTTCATGTGTGTTTAAAGGCAGGCATCCCAATACTTAGGCCAATATACTGTATATTGCTTGTGACACTGAGCATGGCTATGGACTTAGGGCTAGTTCACACCACAGAGATGCAGAGAACATGTGTGGGTCTGCCCTGGTGGCTAAGTGGGTAGCAGTTCTGTCTAGCAGCACCTGGGATGTTGGTTCACTTCCACCAACATGCTAATGCTTGTGTTGAAGTTTATATGTTCTCCCTGTGTGGGTTTCTCACCACAATCTAAAGACATGCTGGCATCGTATTTGTCTCCTGTCAAAAAAGGTTCTAATGTAAGAAAGTTAATTTTGGACTTTATATTGGAAGCTCATTGCAGCCAGGGACTGATGTTAATGTTTATTAGCACTAATCATGCCCAGGGACTTGGACATTTCAAATTTTAGGGTTTTCACTGCACAGGTACATATGCTTAGAAAACTTTTGCTTTGTTTATGTGGATGCAAATGGACTTTGATCTTTGTCTTGTAGTTGGAGATTTGATGCACATAGCCAAGGCTAACACAGTTGCGAATACTATTATGTGTTCCTGCTCATCAGGTGCAATCACTTTAGACATACATGAAGAGACAGATTGAAAGATACTAGTGGGCGTGTACTTCTATTGGGTGTGTCAGTGTGCTAACAATACAACCTCTCTTATATAAAGGCCTGCAGTAGGGGGGTTCGTTTGGCCTGAGAAGGTCAGGTTTTTTGTTGTGATGGAGAAGGAATGATATTGGGAGATTTGATGAAATTCTTATGCATTTTTTCAATCAAAAGTGGGTTTATGTGGCCATGCTGTCAATGTTGTGTGTGTATTGTTCCTGTCTGATCATGCAAACATCGTTTGGAAGCATCTGCTAACCTACTATTTTTGATCTCGTTTAATTGTGTACACCGAAATGCAGCTTCCAGTAGAACATGGTCACCAATGTATGTATGTGTGGATTGTGGGCTGGTGGTGGGTGTTTTGAATAAGTCTTTTGCAATATTATGTTGGAATGCTTTGTAAGAATGACTGTTAAGTATGTTTCTATAATCTTTCAGATAATAATGTGATGTGTTGCCCGTTATACACTGAAATTAAAGCTGTGTCCACTCTAAGGTTTTGTCTAATTTTAGATTGTAAGCTCCTATGAGCAGGGCCCTTAAAATTCCGTTGCTAAATGTAGTACCATATATCCTGTCCAAATTTTTTTAAAGCTAGTAAATGTAAATTTTTTTTTTTTCTGCTGGTAAAATAAAAGTACATTGAGCTCTTGTTGTGTGTCGGGTTTTTTTTTTTCCTTCTACTTTTCTTTCTTTAGTTTTTGTGGGTGGTGGTTTTGGGAAAGTGCAATATCTCTTTTATATTTTATTTCAATATGTATTTGTGCACCAAAAAACTAATCTCTTTGCCCTGGTTCACATACTACTTTGAAATTGTGCTACTTCACTTGAAGTAGCATGATTTCAAAGTAGCAAGGTCAGCGTGATTTCAGGTGGCTTCATACACAAATGTCTATTGAAGTCGCACCTGAAATCGGCAAAAATAGTGCAGGAACTACTTTAGCAAATTGATGCGGTGCCACAAAAAAAATGTTGCATCAATTGGAACAGTGCCAGTGCCAATAGTCACGCGATTTGATCTCTCAAATCGCATGACCAATCGCTCCAATGTAAACCTAGGCTTCTGCACAACTGCAAGTTAATGATAAAGGTGGAATCTTTATATATAACAGCTGTGGAGAATTGCAGGTAATGAATTCAGCTGGTGGATAGGCAGTGTTTGAATGTGTCAGCTCTGGTTCACATTGGTGTGTGATTTGACATGTCAAATCTGTGGCAATTGCACTGTTCTAATTAGTGCGATTTGTATTGATATTGGTGCAGAAACCTGCAACGATGTCTCTGATGTTGCCCCCACAGTTGGGACTGACATGCAGGAATGAAATTGTGGGAGTTCAGCTGTACGCTTTCCTCCTGCTGTCAGTGTGAACCTGGGCTCAAACTGGGCCTTTTGCCTTTGTAATTCACCTGCTGCTAACCCAGGGACACCATTTCTTAGCAAACTCCCTTAAGTTTACCTTCAAATATATGTAGAAATACAGATTTGCATATCTGAAAATAAAAAAATACTAATCATGGTTGAGATCAAATATTCGCAGCTGCAATCAAAAGTGTGGTTTCACCTTCTGACCTGGAAATTAGTCATTGTATGCACCCAGAAGTTCTTGTGCTGGTCAGGATCTCAATCTAGGTGGACATGGCGAGGTCTCTTTAGCAGAGAGGAGGCGCTGCTCATTGGCCGGGTAAGTGTAGGATATGTACTTGTACTTAATCAATGTAGGGGTGGATGTCATAGTTAGATTTGGTGTGGGTGGGGTTCATTGATTTGTTTGGCATCACCACACATTTGCTTCCGTCCCATGTGCACACATCACTTTCTGCATTTGTTCTGCTGATGTAAATCAGTAAGGACTATGCAAGTATAAATGAGAGCTCCTTTTATTAAAATATATATGACTTGTTTCACAGCTGGGCGAATTTTCCAGCAAATTTGGACCTCTGAGTTGCATGGCAAGTTGTACCCCATGATTCTCAATGACAACCATTCATATCTGTGCTACTTTAAGTCGCACCAACTTCAAAGTAGTCCCTGTACTACTTTGGTGTGACTTGAGGTATATCGGGTACAATATTACACAGGCATTCCCAGAAGTTGGGGCCAAGTTGCAGCGGCAAAATGGCAGCAAAATAGTGTGACTTTCAGGTCGCAGCAGTGTGAATGAGATTCAAGGATAACACCTTTGAATTTGGCCCTATTGTCACTTGTGCATCCTGAAAGTGTAGCAAATTTGTCCCTGCACTACCTTGGTTTGACTGATGCAATTTGAGGTCCATACACCACAAGATTACACAGACATTGCTTCAAGTCATGACAAAGCTGTGCAAATGGGGCCTTATTCAAAGGTGTTATCAATTAATCGCATTAGGTTACTTTCACACTTGGGTGACTTTTCATGGAGCTTTGGACCTCAGAGTCACATGAAAAGTTGTCCCCCTTGATTTCCATTAATATTTATTGGAGCTGCACGATTAATCGTCATCGTAATTTTTTTCCCCTTTACGATCTTGAAAAAAGCATTTCACGATTCTTGCTATTGCAAAGAACTCTCTCTGCTCTTCTGAAGCCACAGCCGAAAAACCAGGAAGTCTGCCAAGAATTAGAACATTCTTTATCAGTGAACTTGACTAGAAACCTTGTAACAATTTGTCAATTAAATAGAATTCTGTGTAAGTGAGGAAAGTTTAACCACTTAAACACTAAACATTTTTCTGACATTTGTTGGTTTCAGGTTAAAATCATTTTTTTTTTGCTAGAAAATTACTTAAAACCCCCAACATTATATATATATTTTTAGTAGAGACTCTAGAGAATAAAATGGTGGTTGTTACAATATTTTATGTCACACTGTATTTGCGCCTTTCAAATGCAATTTTTTTTGGAAAAAATTACTTTAATGATTTAAAGAAAAGAAAAGTTAGCCCAATTTCTTGTGGGATAATGTGAAAGATTTTATGTCACGAGAATCGTGATCTTTTTATTCTAAGCAAAAAAATTGTGATTCTCATTTTGGCCAGAACCGTGCAGCTCTAAAATCTATGCAACTTCACCCATGTTCACATAGGTCTGAATTGACATGTCAAATTGTAGGCCAAATCGGCGCCTATTGATGGCAATGGAACTGTCCGAATTGGTGCGACGCCACAACAATTGTCAAAAGTAGTTCCTGCACTACTTTGGGCGACTTCAGGGGGCGATTTCTTACCTCCCAACTTTTTGAGATGGGTATAAGGGACACCTATTAGCAAAAGTAGGTAGGCATAGGACACCTTCTTAAAGGAGAACAGTTGGGACCTATGTGATTTCACTAGACATTTGTGCAGGAAAGTGCACTGATGTCTCTGAAATCGCTGACAAAGTCAGGCTGAGTCACACTTGTGCAACTTTGGACATCAGAGTCGTATGACAAGTCATACCCCATGACTTTCAATGTGTACCATTCATATCTGTGCGACTTCAAGTAACCCTGACTTCAACGTAGTCCCTGTACTACTTTGGTCTGACTTTGATGCGAGTTGAGGTCCATAGACCTCAAGTTTACACAGGCATTCCCTGGAATTGCGGCAAAATTGCTGATGCAAAATCGTGGGAAAGTTGCGTGTCTTTCCCTGCGACTCCTGCGTCCATAGACCTCAAGATTACACAGGCATTGCTTAAAGTCGCATTAAAATCTCGCAACTTTCAGGTTGCACAAGTGTGAAAGGTGCCTAAGTCACTGTGCTGAGTACTATTTTATATCTAGAATATAAAGTAGTCCCACCATCAAACACTAGTAAACATATGTTCTCAATATAATTGTGCTCAAATGGCTGAAAATCACACAGATGGTATCACCTACTGAAAGCTTGCATTGTACTCAGCAGCGTATGCTGAAAAGAGGCGAACGCCTATTAGCCAATGCCACATCGGCACATCGGCATGAGCATGGTTGTTACTATAATATTAATGCCTGAAATGCAAAATATTATTGTATTGAATCAAACATTAGTAAATGTATTTTCTCTGTAGGTAAGTGCTCAGCTCTGTAGCATAGCGGTATACCCTGCTGCCCCCAAAAGTTCAAGCCATGAATTCAAATCCCACTGACAGCATTACCTCCTAGAAGTGTGCATTGTACTCAGAAGCATAATTAGCCAAAGCACATCAGCTTGCTTTATTCCATATTTTAACTCTTCAAATGCATGCAATGGTATGTACTTATTCAATAATATTATGGTATGGAATTCCAAAATTCAAGGAAAAAAATGTCGTAGGGTCCCCCCAGTACATACCAGGCCCTTCGGTATGGACTTTAAGGGGAACCCCACACCAAATTGTAAAATAAATTTGATGTGGGGCCCCCCAAAATCCATACCAGACCCTTATCCGAGCATGCAGCCTGGAGGTCAGGATAGGGGGGGACGAGTGAGCACCCTCCCCCTCTGAACCTTACCAGGCCACATGCCCCAAAGCACCTTTTCCCCATGTTGATGGGGACAAGGGCCTCTTCCCGACAACCCTGGTCGGTGGTTGTCGGTTTGCAGGCAGGGGGTTTATCAGAATCTGGAAGCCCCCTTTAAAAAGTCGGCTCCCAGATCCTGCCCCCTATGTGAATAGGTATAGGGTACATTTTACCCCTACCCATTCACCAAAAAAAGCAGTGAAATGTAAAAAAAAATCAATAGCCGGTTTTTGACAAGTCCTTTATTGTAAAATAGCTCCGAGCTGTCTTCTTCCCTTGGCCATCTTCTCCAGACGCTGTCTCTCCCTCCTCCATCTTCTCCCCGAGCTGTATTCTCCCAGAGCCGTCTCTCCTGCCGCTGCCATGTTCTCCATCTGCTGTCTTCTTCCGCACCGCTGCTTACCCGCTAATAAAAAAAAAGCTGCTCTTTTTCCATGGTGGTCTTCCTCTGCTGTGTTGTCACCCGCTGTGTGGCGTCTCTTACATAGCCATGGAGCGGACTCTCCGGGTGACATTATCGGATGGCCACAGAAGACCGCCACAAGAAGAGCGGCTTTTTTTTTTATTAGTGGGTAACCGGCTGCGCTGAAGAACACATCAGCGGGGGAAGATGGTGGCAGCAGGAGAAACAGCTCGGGGAGAAGAAACATCAAACACTAGTGAATGTATTTTCTATGTATTTTCTATGTATTTTCTATTTATGACTGTGCTACACCCAATAGGCTAGCAGTTAGCACTTCTACCTTGAAGAACTCATGGGTTCAAATCCCACAGAGAAATACTAAAAGATTGAATTAGTGAAAAAAAAGCAAATGACTATTAGCCAATTAGCCAAAGTAGCATATGCTGAAAATAGGTGAATGCCAATTAGCCAATGCACTTTAAATTTGGCTGATTATATTAACTCTTCAAATGCATGCAATGATATGTAAGTATTCAATACTATTATGGTGTGAAATTCCAAACACCACACACTAACTAATGGGCAGATTACATTTTTTTGTTTGTTCATTTTAATTCGCTTGTGCACTGAAAAAATAAACACAGCTGGGGGATGGTAGGTTGGCTGGTATTTGAACTTGTACCATGAGTGCTGTGGAGACATCTGAGCAGACTACTAAGCCATTGTGCTAAGTATGAGACCTGCATAACAGTGTAGTATGATTAAAGAATGAATATAAATAATTACCGCTTTATAGTCACCTAAATTAAAAAATAAAAAACAACATACAACAAATAGGTAACCTAAATGTTTAATACATGTAACTTTACAGAATAGCAGACATTACTATGTAATAATCATTCATAACTGCATTAGTTAGCAAAAGAAGGAAAGAAATAGGAATACTAATTGCAACATACATCAATAGATGCACACGAGGTAGAGCACATCTCACATAAAAATGTTTCTTTCACATACATGGATCATGGCTACAGTACACTGCTATATAACAACTTGATAAGAATTGGCATTTGTATATACGCGGAAGCGCTAATTAGCGGCAATTTAGAATTTTCAACCGTTTATTCTCCACTTATATCGCTGATTTTCATGCGCAAATTCGCCGTTTTGTTTCCATTTGGCTAAAATTGGCTCTATTATTTGCCATAGTGCCCAGTACTTCCTGGAGTTATAGTAAATGACCCCCTATATGTGATGTATGGTCTTTGGACATTTATGCTGAATTTGTTTGGATGCACTGCCGCACATTGTCACTTTATGAGTTGTATATTTTTGCACACAGTGTAAATCACAGTTTTTACTATAATCTGCACTTTACTAAGAAGTTACACTTTTACTATACTGCTAGCTAGTTAATTTTTACGGTGATATTTATTTATTTATTATGTGGCTATTGATGACTATGTTCTCACGTTTATAATTTATTTGTCTTATCAATATTTAAACTTTTTTTGGTCATTGTCACTTACCACTTAAGCTGACTTTATATTATGTTGATGCATAATTTGATCAAAGCCATTTTATATACATACCCTATGTTTTAGTTTGTACACCTAGGATTAGCGCAGCACCACCCATTCATATCAATTTCATTCTCCCTGCTTGTCAGCTGCCCAGGCCCCCCTGCTGACCCGGCCCCATACAGGAGTGAAGGCAGTACCCCCTTATCGGCGGCCCTGGTTACCGAGGCAGGAAGCAAAGAAAGGAATGGGGTTCCCTAATGGAGACAAAAGCAACTTTGAAAACTTAGTAGAGGTTCTAACCCTTCCCTATATTTCCAAAAAAAACAACTTTTTTTTAAAACAAGAAAAAAGTTTATTGGACAAAGAAGAACACAACGCAAACAGACATCGGCAACAAAAACAGCAGTGTTCCAGAATAGTAACATGGCACGCAAAGGTTACACATGTGATGGTCACATATAATTATTATCCACAATGTAGTACACATAGAAGATCAGCAGATTAGACACAGAACTATTCCAAGCTAATACAAATGTCACCAGCAACACCATACACCAGGCAAAGAAACAGGGAACATAAAAGCAGTACAAGCTATCCCTAAATTCTGTCCATGACAAGGTCAATAGGTAATAAGCTCGGAACAGCCAACCAGTTCTCCCAAAGCTTTTCCAACTTTCCCGGGCCTTTTGTAAGCGGAGGGTGTCTCCCATATGGTTAATCCATTCCCTGTACAGTATGTTGGGGGCTGATCAGACTTACTGTATTAATAAATTACTTTGACTAGAGCTGGGCTTTAATATACTGCATGCTCACAACTTAAATAAATAGGAGTACTGAAATTAATATAAACTGTTCCTCTTTTCTTTTTTTCTTTTTTTTAAACAGATGCATCACGAATGTCATTTTTGTGTTTCAAATCGATTTCTATATGATTTTGATGAATGCTGGCCTTGGTTTATGGCACCCTGTGGTATTCCCTTCTCCTCTAGTAAAAATAACTGCATTTTGCAGACTATTCTTATTTCCAGCAATTCTATTGTTAAAACCCATCTTTGGGAAAATATATAATACACCATCTCTCCCACCTAGGTATCTACCATTTTTTTTTCTTACCTGACTCCTCCATCATGTCACAATTGTAGTCTTCAGGGCCTACCAGGCAGGGGGCCAGGCCAGAATATGGCAAGTCCATATTTCCAGATATCAGCTATTACCTGAAGAACTTTGATGCCAGGGACTCAGGAGCTCCTGCTTCCTCACATCTTTTTTTACTTTGTTTTATTCTGTCTGCTTTGTAAAAGCCAACTTGCCTCCCTGGGAGCTTCATTAAGCACTGAGAAGGCTGACTGAGTGTCTACCAAATGTCCTTTACTCCTACCAGCTCAAATAATGCTAAGTGCAATGCTGCTGGCTTCTTGTCTGCCAGCTGTGAGAAAGCAGCACGGTGCAGACTAGACTGTGTTTTTTTAGTTCTTCTTCACCCCAAGGAAAGGAAAAAAGTTTCAGCAGAGACTTCCACACTGCCTTTTCAGATTCAGGGCAGTGAGGTGGCTTTTATAAAGCAGAGACACTGAAAGAAAAAGGGATATAAAAGTGCTTCAACTTAAAACCAGATAGGTTTAATAGGAATAGGCCGACAATATACAGTATGCTATAATCAGGGCTTTTTTTCTGGCGGAACGCACCGGAACGCCGTCCCGCCATGTTTGCCAGAGCATTCCTTCCTCTCCTCCTAATTGTATAGCCTGCGCCCTGCCCTGCTGCCCACGGAGGGATCAAACACGGGGGGCACCTCTGGCAGAGCACTCCCTCCGTATCCTGTATGTACTCCGCGGCTCTGCCCCGCCTCTCAGTGCTGTCCGGGAGATCGGTTTGGCACTGTGTGTCACGGTATCTGATCGAGTGATCATGGATAATGGTAGGTAGCCAGGCGTTCCTCCTACTCTTCACTAGCCTCATGTAAACTGGACTGGTCTGTTACTATTGTGAGCAAAATGCTGCTGAATGGGGTTGTGCTGCATTCTGGGCTGGGTGATCTGGGGTGGTCTCCTGACTGGGCTGGGTGGTCTGCGAACTGTGCTGTGTGGTGTCTTTGCTGGCCTGGGCCACAGCTTCCTACCTTTTATTATTATTATTATACAGGATTTATAAACAGTAGCGCAGAGCTTTACAACGTTAAGACAGACAGTACAGTTAGTGCCGGTTCACACTACAGCAACTTGGGATCCGACTTGTCAGACCTCGAGTTGCCCCAAGTCGCTGGACATAAGAAATTCCATTGAAATGAATGAGGGCCGTCTTAATGTACACTACTAAAGTTGCTCTGCCTTCAGAAAAGGATCCTGTACTACTTCAAGGTGACTTCTAGGCAACTTGTACCCATATATTTAAATGGAAGTTGCCTCCAAGTCGGATCTCCATCTATATTGAAGCGACTTTACAGGAAAAAGAAAATTTACACAGGTAATTCCCACATTTGCCCAGGCAACCCTCTCCATCCCACAGAGCTGATTATTCTGTGATTGGCCACAGCCAAAGTCGCCTGTCCTGGAGGCAACTTTAAGTTGCGTTGTAAGTTGCGCAAAGTCGCGCTGAAGTTGCCTCCAAATCGCCTTGCAAAGCCACGCAGTTAGTCGGGTTGCCCCTGTGTGAACCGAGTCTTACAATACAATTAAATACAGAAGGAATTAGAGGGCCCTGCTCATTAGAGCTTACAATCTAGAAGGGAGGGTCAAGTGATACAAAAGGTAATAACTGTGGGGGATGAGCTGATGAAGAAAATGAAAGTACAGTAGTCAGGTGGAGGCAGGGTAGGCTTCTCTGAAGAGAAAAGTTTTCAGGGATCGCCCAAAAGTGGATAGAGTTGGAGATAGTCGGACAGATTGGGGTAGGGAATTCCAAAGGATGGGAAAGGCTTGGGAGAATTCCCGGAGACGAGTATGGGAGGAGATGATATAGGAGAGACGAGTATGGGAGAGAGCTAGAGAGCAGGAGGTCTTGGGAAGAATGAAGAGAACGATTAGGTTGGTATTTTGAGACTAGGTTAGTGATGTAGCTGAGGGCCATGTTGTGGATGGCTTTGCAAGTTGTTGTTAGTATTTTGAATTTAATTTGTTGGGTGAGTGGCAGCCAATGGAGGGATTGGCAGAGAGAGGTAACAGACGCTGAGCGGTTGGTAAGGTGGATAAGCATGGCAGCAGCATTCATGATGGATTGAAAGGGGGAATAACCTATTTAAAGGTAAGCCAATGAGGAGGGAGTTGCAGTAGTCGAGGCGAGAGATAACCAGGGAGTGAACTAGGAGTTTTGCGACATCATTGGTTAGGAAGGGATGTATTTTTGGAGATGTTGCGGAGGTTGAGGCGGCAAGCTTTGGACAGTGACTGGATGTGGGGCTGTAAGGAGAGTTCAGAGTCCAGGATAACACCTAGCACCCTGTCATGCAGGTATGGGTTGATGATTGTGCCATTGCTCTTGACAGAGAACTCAGGGGAAGAGACACGTAGGGGAGGAAATATTATGAGCTCAGTTTTGGATAGATTGAGTTTAAGAAAGTATGACATCCAGACAGATATGTCTGTTAGTAAATTAGTGATGCGTGATACCTTTACCTAAGCTGCTTCGCTTGACTTACTTATACCTTCCTCTCCCCTTCTCCCCCTCTGCAATCCCCCCTTTGTCTTTTTGTTTTGTTTATTTGTTTTGTTGTTTTTGTGTGTTTTTGTGTGTCTTGCAGGGGCATGGCCTTGAAAGCAGTCAGTATGAGTTTGGGGACACGCACATGCAGCTACGCAGATTTCAAAACCAATATCAATGGGATTGCCTGCACTGACATGCATAGAACACCTGTGTGTAAACGTACGCCCCGCGTGAACAAGGCCTTACTAAGATAGATAGATAGATACTTTTTTTTTACGTTTTTTTAAATATTTTTTAGAATTTTTTTTGGAGAAAGAGACTGAGGACAAAGAGTCCTCATTCCCTTTCTGCAGCCTCAGCTGCACTGCAAATGAATGACCAGAAGTCTTTGTACAGAGGCTACTATTCAGGAGAAGGAGAGGAAGACAGTCAGCAGCACTGTAGAAGGGGGGGAGGCACACAGCGGGGGATCATTGCTGCAGGTCAAGAAGGGATGCTTAGAACAGTAGTGGTGGCTTTTATTTACTAAGTTAAGGGCACAGCCATGACAAGACAGTTTATTGAAAAGTGTGACTGTCCTGGCAAATCCATGACAGTTGGCAAGTATGCTACTGCACTACTGAAACTGCTTTATGGTTGATATCAATAAGTGCCTAGTTACTAAATTTGATTCTGGAAGAATGTTCAGCTATTTGGACATGCATAGTACATCCAGAGAGTTAAAAGTTAAGCACGAGCTTATGACTGCACTCCATTTTTTTAGCCGACTCCTGGCTGTAAAGTAAAAGAGATCAGGACTCATGGTTACCTCATCCCTTCCAGGACAACATTGGAGGGTTTCAGAATGGTGAGTGGAAGGAGAATGAGGAACATCAGTTCCTCAATCTCCTCTGCACTTAATGAAGCCGGAAGCGTCAATTTTCATCCCGCACTGAATGAAGCTGGAAGTGATGATGATTACCGTATATACTCGAGTATAAGTCGTTCCGAGTATAAGTCGAGGCCCCTAATTTACCACAAAAAACTGGGAAAAACGTATTGACCCGAGTATAAGATGAGGCTGAGAAATGCAGAGGGTCAACAATGCCCATCTGCAGCTGCATGCCTCCCTGTGTCCTGTGCAGCCTACCTGTACCCTGTGCATGTGTCCTGTACCCTGTACATGTGTCCTGTACATGTGTGTCCTGTACAGGTGTGTCCTGTACATGTGTCCTGTGTTCCTGTGTCCTGTGTCCTGTACATGTCCTGTGTGCATGTGCAGCCTACCTGTGTCCTGTGCAGCCTCCCTGTGGTGATCTTCATCCTCCCTGTGGCGATCTCCATCCTCCCTGTGGCGATCTCCATCCTCCCTGTGGCGATCTCCATCCTCAGACGGCGGCCGGCGTGTGATGATACTGTTCGGCGGCCATTCCACAGTTCAAAAGCCGCACCTCCTCCTCGTCTGTGATAGGCTGACCGCTGACTGCCTATCACGGACATTCTCTCATTCTCATACCACGGACGAGGATGAGAGAATGTCCGTGATAGGCTGTACACTGACAGCTGTTCAGCCTATCACAGACGAGCAGGAGGCGCGGCTTTTGAAAGCTGAAATAGCCTCCGAACATTATCATCACACGCCGGCCGCCGTCTGCCTGCATGACATGCTGATCATGCAGACAGATGGCGGTGACTCGAGTATAAGTCGAAGGGGACACTTTCAGCCCAAAAAAAATTCGACATACTCGAGTATATACGGTAAGTCACTTTGGTTTCAGAGCTGTCATAACCTGGCTAATACAGCCAGGGAAGCAGCTAACCAAGCACATGTTTGGTTAGCTGCTTTGGATAGCAGGGGAGACCTTGTGGGTCTAATAGAACTTCAATATCTTCATAAAGAATACTTGTCACCTGCCCAATGCTATCACATGAAGGTTTGGTATTCCCTTGTAATAGCAATAAAGGCAAAAAAATGTATAATACCACTTATTCAAAACACACAAAAAAAGCAAAACATAACCCCGTTGCCCTGCATGTACCCCCAACTGCAACCGCATGCACAGGGTGCGCACGTGTAAATAACCCGCAATTGCACCACACATGTGAGGTATTGCTACGAACATCGGAGTGAGAGCAATAATTTTAACTCAAAACTAATGAGCAGTAAATGCTTTTAAAGCATCACCTATGAAGATTTTTGGGTACCATAGTTATTCCTAATATCACAGGCACACATAATTTTAAGACTTGGCATGTTTGGTATCTATTTACACAATGCAACCCCATCTTTTCATCTTTTATATTTTACAAAAAAATTGGCTATAATATTGTGTGTTTGCACCGAAAATTATTATTTTTTTTACTTAATTGTGCATTTGATAAACAATTGAACAAATATTGTGCAATGTGAAAAATTGCAATTATTGTATGGTGTTCTGGCAAAGGGGGTTTAAGTAATTATACAGTGGGTATAGAAAAGAATCACCCCCTTTAAAATAATAACATTTTGTTGCGTTGCAGCCTGAAATGAAGACAGGCACAGTTTTTGTTTTATCCATCTGTATTTACTAGTGCAACTTATAACAATCCAAGTGAAACATATAACACTAACATGTCAGAAAAAAAAAAAAAACAGAATCACTGAGCTGGAAAAAGGATCACCCCGCTTATGTCAGTATTTTGTTGAACCACCGTTTGCTTTAATTACAGCCTTTAGTCTGTTGGGATATGTCTCTACTAACTTTGCACATCTAGACTTTGCAATATTTGCTCACTTTTCTTTGCAGAACTGCTCAAGTTCGGTTAAATTTGATGGTGACTGTTTGTGGACTGCAGTCTTCAAGTCATTCCATAGAGTTTCAATATGGTTTAAGGCTGGGGTCTGAGCTCTGGCTAGGCCATGCAAGGACATTAACCTTTTTCTCCTTCAACAACTGTGTGGTCATTTTTGCTGTGTGCTTTGGGTCATTGTCATGTTGGAAGGTAAATCTTCTTCCCGTTGACAACTTTCTGGCAGAGTGGAGCAGCTTTTCCTCAAGAATTTGATGGCATTTTGCCCCATCCATTTTTTCTACTATCATTACAAATGCACCAGTTTCTGCTGCAGAGGAACACCCCCCTAACAGGATAATATCACCTCCATGCTTTACTGTAGTAAAGGCGTAATTTAGATGGTGAGCTGTATTTGATTTTCACCAGACATATTGTTGGGTTTTGAGGCCAAATATTTCAATTTTAGTCTTATCTAACCCTTACACCTTTTTCCATGTGGCCTCAGAATTTTAAAGGTGTGCTTAAGGTGGTCAGATGAGACTAAAATTGTTGGTTGAACTGGATGGACTTGTGTCTTTTTTTCAACCAGATTAACTATGCAACCTCTGGGTGATCTATGCACATTGCAAGGAGTTTAACAGACTTTGTTGCAGATTCCTACCTTTTGTTATTCTTAAGAAATAGCTGTCTGTGTCCATTTGCAAAGTGAATCTGTATGGAAGTGATTTTATAATTATCAATCAGCTGTTGCACCTGCAAGGCTCTAATAAGGAAAGTGGAGAGTCTGCATCCATTTAGAGGTGAATTCCCTTTGGGAGTATCTCACCAAAAAGAACATTTTGGCTGCAGGGGATGCCCAAAATCTGGCTTGTATCTTAGTGCAGACTTCTGAGAAAATCAGTAAGCCAATCACACAAGCAGGAAATTACATTTCTGGGAGTAGGCCGTTCTGTACACCATTTGTATACAGAATGCCTCCAGGTTGCCATGTTGCATTGCACTTTACAGACAATTACAGAGTTGCAGACTGAAAAGGAAAACGGAAAAATGTATACTCACCTTTCTGTAATTTTCCTTTCCTGTCGCATCTTCATGGCAGCATACACTTTGCGTTGTGACTCCGCCCCCACAACCTGATAGGACCACATAACTATAAGTTGCAGAGAGGACCCCTGCCCCAGTATTCTCTGTGTATATACATCACCTCAGAAGGGTGGGAGATTGTATGCTGCCATGAAGATGTGACAGGAAAGGAAAATTATGGAAAGGTGAGTATACAATTTTCCGTTTTCCTTTCGCATCATGGCAGCATACACTTTGGGGAATAACTCACAAACTGGGTGGGAATGCAAGTTAAATTTATTAACAAGGAATAGAAAAGTTGGTCTGGATAACGATTCTTTCGAAATCCACTGTGGATAAGCGAGCGGAATCCACCTTATAATGAGACATAAAGGTATTCCTGGAAGACCAGGTGGCTGCTCTGCAAATAGTTTCCGCAGAGACTCTATAGTAGGCTGCCCAGGAAGATGCCACTGCCCTGGAATGTGCCTTTAAGCCCTCAGGTATCTGATGGGTACTTAGTAAATAAGCATTTTTGATGGCCTTAACTAGCCATGAAGCAATGGTGCGTGAGGATGCCGCCTGACCTCTCTTGAAGCGATGCGGGATGATTAGAAGGCTTTCTGTTTTCCTGATGGATTTGGTTGCCGAGAGGTATTCCAAGATGTTGCCCTTGACGTCTAATGGATGAGGGTTGCCCTGATCCGTGACAAGCGCTGGGAGATTAATTTCCTGGTTGAAATGGAAGGATGAGGATACCTTGGGGATGAAGCGATCTGAAGGCCTCAGGACTATTTTCTGGGTAAACGATCAGGTGTGGTTCACTAGCCAGCAAGGCCTGCATCTCTGATACCCTTTTAGCCGATGTTATGGTGATTATGAACAAAACTTTTAGAGTTAGGTCCCAGAGGGAGATATTCACGAGCGGGGAGAAAGGTTCCTTGGATAGGGCTTCCAGAACAACTGAGAGGTCCCAGACCGGAAAGGAAGGTTTTCTGGGGGGCCTTAGTTTTAGGCAGGCCCTTTGAAACTGGATAACAAGGAGATTTTGTGCCCACTTGACTGCTGTCAAGGAGGATAGGGCCGACACTTGGACCTTCAGGGTGCTTGACCCAAGGCCTTTTTCTAGACCTGACTGCAGAAACTCCAAAATTTGTGATACCGAAGGGGAGGATGGGTCCCATCCTTGCCGCTGAGTGAAGGCGACAAATTTTTCCCAGACCTTCCTGTAGGTGTTGTTGGTGGTAGGTCTTCTGGCCTGGAGTAAGGTGTCTACCACCTTTTGGGAACAGCCTTGATCTAAATACCTATTCCTTTCAGTCTCCAAGCCATCAAATGTAGCTTCTCCGGGTTCGGGTGAAGTAGATGGTCCTGGAGAGAAGGTCCGCCGATAACGGGAGAAGCAGGGGGTCTGCCGTGTTCAGTTGCAGGAGGGTAGTGAACCATGGCCAAAAGGGAATCACTGCTACTACTAATGCTGATGATCTCTTGAGCTTCAGAAGGAACCTCGCTATGAGGGGAGTCTGGGGAAAGATGTAACCCAGGCGGAAATTCCAGGGGTGTTGGAGGCAATCTGTTCCCTCTGCTGAAGGAAAGGGAATTCTTGTCAAGAATCTCTGGCATTTCGTGTTTGCAGTTGTTGCTGCAAGGTCTATATCTGGTGATCCCCAGGTCCGAGATATGAGAGCGAATATGGAGACTCAGGGACCACTCGTTGTTGAAGATGAAGGGTTCTGGGTACCCGGGACGTAAACCCCCTCCAAGTCTGACAGGTTCAGCTCTGCCCATTCCATAACAGGATGGACCTCCTGCATCATGGAGCTGCTTCTGGTGCCGCCCTGCCTGTTGATGTAGGCGACAGCCACTCTGTTGTCCATTCTCAGGAGGACCTGTTTCCCTCTCAAAAGGAGGCTGAAGGCAAGGAGAGCTAGAAATGCTGCCCTCATTTCCAGAAAGTTCAAAACTGAGTCCTGTGTCCTGAATGGCCAGCGGTCCTGTGCCCCCATCCCTCCAGGCTGGCAGCTGAGGTCACTTGCATCTCTTCAAGTTGCGAGGCCGTGTCCACCATCGCAGTAATTGCTTGACCTTCTCTGGAATGGAGATTGGCTGGGACATTGATGTGCCATCCCACTGGTGTAGAAAGGAGATCTGGAGGGGTCTTGAATTCCACTGTGCCCATTGGACCATTGGAATGGTCGCTGACAATGAGCCTAAGATACTGAAGCATGCTCTGGCTGGTAATGTTGAGGCTGAGATTGACTTCCTCACTCTCTGGATTAGGAGAGGGATTTTTTCCGGAGGGAGCTCCACTGTGTTTGCCCTGGTGTCCAGTTCGGCTCCCAGGAAGACCATTCTCTGGGTGGGCTGGATATTGCTTTTCCTCCAGTTTATCAGCCACCTTAGACTCTGCAGTATGGAGACTAGGATTTCCCGGTGTTGGATGAGAGATTCCTGGCCGTCTGAGAGAAGCAGGATATCGTCCAGGTAATGGTGGACTCTCATTACGGGTAATAGGACTTTCGTGAATGTCCTGGGTGCAGTAGAAATCCCGAACGGGAGGCTTTGGAATTAGGAGTGCAGATGGTTTAAGGTGAAACTAAGGAATTTCTGGAATGCGGCGTGGATAGGGATATGCAGATATGCATCCTGGAGGTCGATTGAAAGCATCTAGTCTCCCAGATTTATTGCTTGGAGGATCGACTGCAGGCTTTCCATTTTGAATGACTCTATCCGAATTGATCGGTTGAGGTTTTTCAGGTCCAAGGCCGGATGCAGATCCAGGGTTTGAAACAGGAAAATCATGAGCGCTTACTCAAGCTATGAGTAAGCGCTCGAACTAGAGCGCGAAACGCGTCAGCTGTGTCTGTACCACCCGCCTGATTGTCCTGTTTTTTATGATCCAAGTTTTACAATAAAGAAGATGTTTTCAACTTTATCCGGTGTGCGGCATCCAGATTTTCCTGTTTCAAACCCTGCTTCAATTTGCATTTAGCCAGCACCTGGGACTCCTCTCCTCTGAAGGATTCACTAACACACACCTGAAAGCAAGTTCTCCTGAGCGGTGATTTATTTTCTCTGTCTTGTCTGCACCAACGGACGCAGATCCCCTGACTTCTCTTTGACCAAAAATAGCGGGGAGTAAAAGCCTTTGTCTCTTTGTGTTAGCGGAACCTCCACTATCGCCTGTTTTTGAAGAAGATCCTGGATGTACTCGATTAGTGACAGCTTTTTTTCTCGGGATGGTGGAAGTTTGGTTGGGCAGAACCGATCCCTTGGGGGACGTCCTTTGAACGACCATCTGTGTCCAAAATGGATGGTGGCCACCGTCCATGGGTCTTTTATTACTTCCGCCCAAACCAGCCTGAACTTTGTGAGTCTGGCACCCACTACCGCTGGCTGTGCGGGCGTACCTTCAAAAGGACTTCTGGTCACCGGAGGCAAGGAATTTTAGAAAGGACGTCTGAGGATTCTTCCAACTCCTTCTATATTCCTTCCCGGGCCTATAGGCTTTTGCATCCCTGTATCTCTCCAGGAGATTGCGTCTAAAGGGAGGCGGTCTCTGCTGTTTCGGTCTTCTATTCGATGGGATAAGGCCTGATTTTCCGCCGGTCACTTTTGAAATTGCTGCGTCTAACTTCGTCCCGAAGAGGTTTTCCCCGTCATGCGGGATTCGGCACCAATTAGATTTAGAGGCGGGGTCTGCAGTCCAGGGCTTTAGCCATAGCGCCCTTCTGGCCATTACAGAGACCAGCATGGCCCTTGATGCTGATCTAATAGTGTCCACAGAGGCCTCTGCTACAAAATCTCCTGCAAGACTCAGTTCTTGCAGAGCCTTCACTATCTGCTCTTGGTCTGCGTCCTCAGCCACGAGTTTTGCGGTGCCTGAAGACCAACTGGAGATAGCTCTTCCTAGCGCTGCCAGTGCCACGGCTGGTCTGCAAGCGCCTCCTGCAAATAAGTAAGCTCTTTTAAGGTCAGTGTCAACCTTTCTATCAAGCACGTCCCTGAACGTAACTGCATCTTTGATAGGAAGCGTCACATGCCTGGCTAGACGCATCAAAGATGCGTCTACTACTGGGGGGGAAAGTAAAGGAGACACCTTTGGTTCTTTGAGCGGGTACAACTTGGTAAGTCTGTTAGTTAGACTAGTCTTCTTTTCAGAATTCTGCCAATCCTCCTTAACTAGCTCATCCAACTCGTCAATGAACGGGAAAGCCTCTGGAACTTTTTTAAGATTTGGGAAATATTTCCTCTGTTTTTGCTGGGTCTCCTTGGGTTCCTCCCAGTTTATCACTTCCTTGACAGATTTAACAAAAGGCTCTATGAGCGAGAAATCGAACCCGGCTGATGTTTCCAGCTCTTCGTTATCAGACGGGAACTCTTGTTCCCTTGATGTACTAGGATAAGCGGGTGAGGCACTTTGGGCTGTAAACTCCGCATCGGGAGTTGAGACTTGCGGAGTTGAGACTCCAGTAGGTTCTATGGTGTCCGGCTCTTTCCCCTTGGTGGTCTCGTCGATGCATCTGCGACAGGCCAGTTTATCTGGGAGGACGGTGGCCCCACATAACCAGCAGGCATTCCCGACAGTACGGGAGGGGTGCACTGGTGTTCGCGTGCAGGGGATCTTCTTCGAAAGGAGTGGCTATGCCTTGAGTATTATCTGGATCGACTCCTTCTGCGACTCCCCCTGTGGCCTGAGCGATTTCTTCCGAGACATGAGTGGCTTCGCCTATGGCTGCAGTGGCTTCTCCTGTGCGAGTTCTCTCTTCGTCTTGATTTGGACGATCTTGAGGACCTGATAGGGCTGACCAATTTAGGCAGCATTAGTGGAATCCTGCTCTCTTTTTCAATCTTCACTACTTACCAAAAGGATTCCTCCCCCCTTACCTATTAGGCTGATGGTGATCTGCTGGGGCAGCGGCCTCCATAGGGAGAAATAGTGATTCACCTAAAAGAGACAGGAAGGTAAGGACATGCAAAGTAAGGCAGAGAAATTGGGCATGTGATAGGACAGCCACTTACCCAGAAGGGGAGTATACCAGGATGCAGAAAGAGCCTGAGGTAACCAAACATACAGGTACAGGCAGAAGCAGGTCTAATAGCAACAGGGAGCTTTTTTAAAAGTTCCGCCCTGGCCACCGAGGTCGCGTCCCGCTCGCGCATGCGCAGTAGCGCCGCGTGACGCTCTGCGCCATCTTGGGATCTGGCAGAACAAATACGACGCCCTGAGGCAGGTAATGCATATGCGCGGGATCGCTGAGACGCTCAGTGCAATGCAGGGAGCCTACTGAAGGACTACAAGGCACAGGAACCCCAGTGAGGGAAACTAAAATATTCGGAGGCCGCTGCAAAACAACTAAGCCTGTTCAAGGCTTATACTGGAGCCGCTGACATACCCCTGAGATCACCAGAGCGGGGTTCCTTCCATCTTGCTCATTTAGAGGCTGTACAGGCAAGGACTTCTACCCAGGAGAGGCTAGAACCTGGCTGGGGTGAGGCGGTAAGGGGGTGCTTCTTGATCCGTTCGGTCCTGACAGGTGAGGAAAATTAAGAGAATACTGGGGCGGGGGCCCTCTCTGCAACTTATAGTTATGTGGTCCTATCAGGTTGTGGGGGCAGAGTCACAACCCAAAGTGTATGCTGCCATGATGCGACAGGAAAAGTAATTTTTAATAACATTAAATTACAATATGTCTTGTGTCGCAATTGTACATGCTATATATATTTTTTTATTTGCTATTTTTTACCACGAAAGTGAAGTTACCCTTTAAGCCTTATTAAAACAGCTGCTCCCTGCCAAACCATATTTTGTACTTTTTTTTTGCACTGATACATTTCACCCCTGGCAGTGCCCAGCTCTCCAAATCATTTGTTTGACAATCCTCTTGCCTGTTCGTAAATTTAGAGAATTGATTTTCACAATTCTCCTCAATGGGATTCACAAGTTCACAATTTGAGGACTTTTGGCCTTGTTTGCTGAATTGTCAAACCAATCATTAATAATGCCTCCATGTAAACCCCTCCAACTTCTTACTACTATATTTCAAGCATTGACCCAAAGGGTAAACACATATATATTTAGTCACTAGGTGGTAGGATTGTAAAAATCTATTTATTCATTCCATGAACAATATTTACATCTAAAGGAGAATGTGGATGGTAGGTAGATGTCTAGAATATATAGATGCCAATATTATAACACACATCCAGCATGAGAGAGATACCAAAATGATATGATAATTGTGCACATAGTGAGCAGCTGAGCATGAAAGGCCTATGATTAAGCCCTAATCAAGGGTGTAACTCATCAGGATAACCAATGTCTGTTGAGAGTTTGTGCATTGCAAACCATGATGCTGTGGCAATAAAGTTAACTGACAGAAATAATAACAGTTGAGAGTGACCTGAAGGCATGTTGTTTGTATTCAGAGGGAGGAGATGGATCCTGTCTGGTCCAGGCACCCGTGGTGGTGGAAGAGGAAAAGCTCAGGTGGGTTTGGATCCCAGACCACGCCTACCTGAGCCAACAAGCTTATAGTTGGCCCAGTACAGGTAACAGCTGTGCATTCTAAGCCCTGACTGGATAAAGCTTTGCCCAATGAGGGTGCAGTGATTAGCTGGTTGTTAAGGAGCAGGGCCAGGAAATCGGCTGCGCCATCCTTAACAACCGATGAGTCAATAGGCTTTCCCGCTGACAGCTGAATTGAAAAAAGAGAAAAAAGTAAAAAAAAAAAATGGTGTGGGGGTCCTCCTCAGTCCCCTCCCTCTGGGTCTGGTATGGTATGGATTCTTAGGGGAAACCTACAACATTTTTGTAAAAAAAAAGGCGTGGGGTCCCCCCAAAATCCACACCAGACTCTTATCCGAGCATGCTGCCTGGCAGGCCAGGAGAGAGAGGGGACGAGCAAACCCCCCCCCCCCTCCTGAACCATACCTGTCCACATGCCCTCCCACCCAAAAGCACCATGTTGATAGGGACAAGGGCCTCATCCCCACAACCCTGGACTGTGGTTGTCTTAGGGCAGGGGGCTTATCAGAATCTGGAAGCCCCCTTTAACAAGGAGGCCCCCAGATCCTGCCCCCCATGTGAATGAGTATGGGGTACATAGTACCCCTACCCATTAACCAAAAAAGTGTCAAAAAGTAATAAAACACAGAGACAGTTTTTGACAATTCCTTTATTAAAAAATAAAAAAACAATGTCCCCCAATGTAGATCCATCGTCAATCAGGACACCCGCCCCGGAAAAAGAAAAAAAAATCCTCCGCTGTCAACTAAGGCAAACCACCGAATGCCTAGCTTTGCTGTTTGACAGTTCTTATATAGGTAAGGGGCAGAGCCACCTGGGGACATCATCTGGTGGCACCGCCCCACCTTGTGACATCATGGACTGGTGCATGCTGGGTCGGTGATGTCACAAAGGGGCAGTGCCACCAGGTGGCCCTGCCCTTACCTATATAAGAACTGTCAATTGGCAAGCCAGGCATTCGGCGGTTTACCTTAGTTGACAGGGAAGCGTTTTTTTTGGGGGGGGGTCCAGCGGTGGTGGCGGCGTTGTGAATGACAATGGATTTACATCGGGGGGACACTTTTTTTTTAATAAAGGAATTGTCAAAAACTGTTTCCTGTTTTTATTTATTTTAACACTTTTTGGTGAATGCGTAGGGGTACTCCATACTCATTCACATGGGGGGGTGGGATTTGGAGGCCCCCCTATTGAAGGGAGCTTCCAGATTCTGATAAGCCCCCTGCCCGTAGACCCCCACAACCACAGCCCATGGTTGTAGGGATGAGGCCCTTGCCCCATGACAAAGTGCTTTGAGGTGGGGTGTTTCCCAGATTTTCCATGGTGGGCTCCTTGGGTCTGACCCACTGGCCTGTGTCATTGTAAAAGAGATAGGGGTCCTGGAATTTGGTGGTCTTCACTGCTGATGACGTTGCCAGAGTTCATCCTGCCAGTCTGCTGTGTCATGCCGAGTTCAGAGTTCCTGCTGATTAAAGCCTCCCACAATGTAGGGGGAATGCTGGGACTTGCAGTCTGCCCCGAAGACACCAGCTGCTGGATACTTACAAGGTGGACTTTGCCAACTATGGATTCTTACCTCTGCAGGTATTCTGGGGCAGTCACAGGTAGGAACTAGGGATGTTAGAAAAAGACTGCATTATGCTTGGAGCTGTATGTTCAGAACTTTCAATAGAAATTTGGAAACTTTGTCTTTGCCTGGTCCGAAGTTACTAAAGAGGTGCAATGCAAGTAACCGACAAGCATAGTCTACGGCTTGGGTCCACTAAGACACACTGGGGTATGAAGACGCAAATGGTTACCAAGGGTTACCGAAGGTTTCACAAGCAGCCTGTCATAAAGTGTGTGTGTCTAAGGAGGTTGGGATCCCCTCTTGCAAGAGGAGTTGTTGACACCCTCTCAGTGAGCGATCCGTCTTCCATAGCAATGGGAGCAGATCAACACTGTAGAGGTCCTCAGTCTGTGCACAGGCATGGAAATGGAAGAGTTAGGCGAGTACATGCATGGAATCTGAGCTAGGTGCATAGCTGGACCCCATTCTGTTACTGGGAGTGAGGTAGCAGAGGTATGCTGGACAGGTGGAGAGGGCATCGGTTGTGCATGTTCCTCCTGATGCAACAGTGACATTAGTGGTGTACATAATGTAACGCTACCCCCCACAGGAGCCACTGGTGAATGTTGGTTATTTCCCACCCTGCACAGCCAGGCATGTGAATTTCTCAATCACTCCTGAGACAAGAAGCAGTCCTTGCAGCTTTGTTTGTTGCTCGCAAAAGGCCCCGACAGCCTAACACTCCATCTTCCACCCGAACTCCACATTGACCCAGTTGGGCTGACCCTGAGTATTTGAGGGGGTCTGTCCCTGCCAACCCTTCTTTTGGGGATTGGTCAGGGCCCTCAAAACACTCCAGCTAGCTCCTCCCAGACCCCTCCCAACTGCTTCTGGAATCTCCTGTTCTTCCAGTTACCTAGTTTCCCCGAAAATAAGACCGGGTCTTATAATAATTTTGGCTATAAAAAATACACTAGGGCTTATTTTCAGGGGATGTCTTATTTATTTACGGTATGTACAATGATCTTAAAGTGGTTGTAACCCTAAAAAAAAAAAAAAAAAAATCCTGTTCCTTTAAAGCATGATAGATTGCACAGTGCTTGTGCTGTGTCATTGATCCCTCTCCTGTGTCCCCTGTCTTCTCCCCCCCCTCCCCCTGTCAGGTCAGGAGTCAGTATTTTGACATAAAAAACATTTTAAAATCCTTATAAAATTATGTAATTTTTTTAATAAAAATTATACCGGTATAAGGTGCAGCATGTCTCCCTTTGTAATTGTTTTATGGAAAATACCTTTGTTACAACTTTTTTTACAGCTCCCCTGGGCGTCACATGATCTGCCTGAGCTCTTCTTCTCTGCTCTTCTCTGCTCCGAGATCCCCACTGACATCAGCCAGCTCCGTGCACTGAGGAGGGAGGGGCCACAGACGTCAGCCGGCAGGAGAGGAGAAGAGGGAAGAGCCGAGATCCCCGCTGACGTCAGCCCGCTCCATGCACTAAAGAGTGAGGGACCACAGACTTTAGCTGGGAGGAGAGGAGAAGACCCTCGGCGGGTCTGTAAATAAAGTATTTTACAGTACATAATACAGTTACAAAGGGAGACACACACACCTTATAGCAGTATAATCATTCTGCAAAATGGATTACATTCTTTTTAATAAACTTTACTAGAGCTTATTTTAGTGCTTATATTGCAGCCCTCCCCAATAATCACGTTAAGTCTTATTTTCGGGGTAGGGCTTACTTTTGGGGAAAGATGGTAGCAGGGGGGAGTCACCAGAGATACTGCTGATGAGTCATCCAGCCTACCTAAGTCACTCACAACCCTGGCCCAGAAAAGCACACAGCCATGGCTGCCAGCCAAGCCTGCCAATTTACCTACACTAAACAACAACCCTATCACTAGCACTTTAGTGCTACAAAAATATGAAGAGAGTTAACTAGAGTTTAGTCATCTGTTCAAGTGTACACGATGTACAGCCACCTTTGAGTTAGAGTTCACCTTAAGGTTGAGTTATCCCTAAAAGCGACCTCCACCCTGTCCCAGGGCATTGGTGAGCACAGCACAAGTAAAGGTACCCCATGTGTAAGGCAGTGACCCCTTCCAAGGTGCTTAGCCTAGCCTGGGGTAGGCCTCCTATGTGTCCCACACTTGGCGCTCAGTGGGGAGGGGAACATGGAGGTGGTACCAGCCGCCTACCCCTTTATGCTCTGCTACTGTATACGCAAAGAAGAGAATACACAGAGAAGAGCTGCCTATATCTTTGGACCCAAGTATCTGTTTGGAGCCCCCAATATTTTGCTGCTCCTGTAATCTTAGTGGACACGCTATTTTTGCACCTCAGATAATATAATTAGAAGTTCTATGTATGGTGATATATTGTGAGTTGTTTTTTGTTTTTTTAACTTACATATGAATGGAATGCCATGATCTAATAAAGCAGTCACAGTCTTCTGCCCCCTATTGCTTTGCCACCCTGGTCTGTTGGCCTTATCTACAAGTATGGGCTTGCATTCCATTAAACAATACTATGTAAAAACCCTGTGTAGTAAGGTGGTTAACAAGTAAAGGAAATTGACACTCACTAGTCTTCTGTATCAGTCACATACAGTGCCTTGAAAAAGCATTCATACCCCTTGAACTTTTCCACATTTTGCCATGTTACAACAAAAAACATAAATATATTTTATTGGGATTTTATGTGATAGACCAACACAAAGTGGCGCATAATTGTGAACTGAAGGGAAAATGATGAATGGCTTTCAAAATTTTTTCAAATAAATATCTGAAAAGTATGGCGTGCATTTGTATTCAGCCCCCCTGACTCAATACTTTGTAGAACCACCTTTCTCTGCAATTACAGCTAGTGTTTTTGAGATGTCTCTACCAGCTTTGCACATCTAGAGAGGGAAATGTTTGCCCATTCTTCTTTGCAACATAGCTCAAGCTCTGTCAGATTGGATGGAGAACATCTGTGAACAGCAATTTTCAAGTCTTGCCACAGATTCTCAATTGGATTTAGGTATGGACTTTGACTTGGCCATTCTAACACATGAATATGCTTTGATCTAAACCATTCCATTGTATCTCTGGTTGTATGTTTAGGGTCGTTGTCCTGCTGGAAGGTGAATCTCCACCCCAGTCTCAAGTCTTTTGCAGACTCTAACAGGTTGTCTTCTAAGATTGCGCTGTATTTGGCTCCATCCATCTTCCTATCAACTCTAACCAGCTTTCCTGCCCCTGCTGAAAAAAAGCATCCCCACATCATGATGCTGCCACCAACATGTTTCATGGTGGGGATGGTGTGTTCAACGTCTCAACTATCAACCCATCTCCCCCATGCCAAGGTCCTTGGTGTAATCCTGGAACTCGAAACTATCCTTTCGGCCCCACATCCAATTGCTGTCCAAAGTTTGCTACCTCAACCTCTGCAACATCTCCAAGATACACACCTTCCTAACCATTGTCACCACAAAGCTTCTAATCCACTCCCTGGTCATCTTTCGCCTCGACTATTGCAACTCCCTCCCCATTGGCTTACCAACCAAATCATCCTCCAAATCGACCTCCTGCTCGCTAGCTCCCTTGTCACCTCATCCCATGCTTGACTTCTTCCGAGCCTCTCCCATCCTCTGGAATGCTCTACCCCAATCTGTCCAATTATCTCTTCCTTTGTCTACTTTCAGAGGATCCCTGAAAACCCATCTCTTCAGAGAAGCCTATCTGACCCCCACCTATCAACTGTACATTTATTTTCACCATCAGCACATCCCCCACAGTTATTACCTCTTGTATCTCTTGATCCTCCCTCTTAGATTGTAAGCTCTAACGAGCAGGGCCCTCTGATTCCTACTGTATTAAAGTGTATTCTATTTGTACTGTCTACCCTCAAGTTGTAAACCGTTTGCTATATAAATCCTGTATAATAATAATGTGCAGTTTTAGTTTTGCACCACACATAGCATTTTGCTTTTATGCCAATTTTTGGTCTCATCTGACCAGAGCACCTTCTTCCACATGTTTGCGGTGTCCCCCACATGGCTTCTCGCAAACTGCAAACAGGATTTATAGCTTTTTTTCAACAATGGCTTTGAAATGTAAGGGTGCAATAAGGACGGCTAAGATAGAACATGAAAGACACAGAGCGGAGGAGAGCAAAAAAAATCCCAATCAATTCTTTAAGTATGTAAACAGTAAAAAAGGAAGGACAGACCATATTGGCCCCATAAAAAAAATTAGGAAGGACATCTGGTTACAAAGGATGAGGAGATGGCGAAGGTATTGAATTTATTCTTCTTATCAGTCTTCACAAGGGAATCGAGGGGCTTCAGTAACCAAAACTGCAGTGTTTATCCTCATGACTCATCACAGGAAGCACCTCCATGGTTAACAGAGGACAGAATTAAAATTAGACTTGGGAAATGGCTTGCACCCGAAGGTACTTAGGGAACTCAGTCAAGTAATTGCCAGACCATTTACACCTTGGATTTGCCCTGGGATCCCCCTACGCCTGCCCCTTGTGACCCGCTGGTAGGTATCCTACCATTCCATCTTTAGGCTTTCTGGGATACCCGCTGGACTGTGGGGTTTACTTGGGTGGGTGGTGGTTATAGGTGGCCATTCACTTCAGCTCTATGTGGGTTGAAGTGTGTTCATATCTGACAGCCCCACAAAATATATATCCACTATTTTTGTTATGAGTAATTGATGGTATTATATTGTCACCTCTTTTCTGATTGTGATTTTTTATTATAGAGTTCACAATAGCGATACAGGTACAACCAACTGTCCCTGAGGAAGCCGTTTCAGATGAAACATGTAGGACTATTACTACCTGTGTACAAGACTGGCCACCACGTTCCTAGGCTGGGTCTTGTAAAACTGCTACACAGCTGGCTTTTAACTTCCCATTTTTCTGTGCACACCCTTGATATGTAATTTTGTACAATTTTTTAAAGTATTAATTGTCTATAAAACATTATAATTTTTATATTTTATGCATCTTAATTTTCTGTTGGCACCATGATAATCCCCTTATCTCTTCTTTACCATTAATCTTGGAGGGGATGATAAGGGACTATATATAAGATTTTAGTAAAGAGAACGGTATCATTAGCAGTAATCAACATAGATTCATGAAGAATCGTTCTTGCCAAACCAATCTATTTACCTTCTATGAGGAGGTGAGTTGCCATCTAGATAAAGGAAGGCTCGTAGATGTGGTGTATCTGGATTTTGCAAAAGCATTTGACACAGTTCCCCATAAACATTTACTGTACAAAATAAGGTCCGTTGGCATGGACCATAGGGTGAGTACATGGATTGAAAACTGGCTACAAGGACGAGTTCAGAGGGTGGTGATAAATGGGGAGTACTTGGAATGGTAAGGGGTGGGTAGTGGAGTCCCCCAGGTTTCTGTGCTGGGACCAATCCTGTTTAATTTGTCCATAAACGACCTGGAGGATGGGATAAACAGTAATCTCTGTATTTGCAGACGATATTAAGCTAAGCAGGGCAATAACTTCTCCGCAGGATGTGGAAACCTTGCAAAAAGATCTGAACAAATTATTGGGGTGTGCAACTACATGGCAAATGAGGTTCAATGTAGAAAAATATAAAATAATGCATTTGGGTGGCAAAAATATGAATGCAATCTATACACTGGGTGTCACGTACCTGGTAGGTTGTGAGCCTGAAGTGCAGAGAAGGACATCCCTTACAGCTCCCACTCCTCTTCCTCTGGAATGGAGACAGAAGGCCAGGAGTGAGGAGTGGTATGGGTGCCTGGCAGGATCGACAGTCACCGGAAGTTCAGGAGTGGTGACACCCTCTGGGTCCAGAAGCTGAAGAGGACGCTGGATCGCAGAGAGGACCCGGAGCCACAGCAAATAAGGAAGCAGGTAAGTAAGCAGGTAAGTAAGCAGGACTGGAACCAGGAACAAGCAGCAGGTAGTAGCCTGGAACGCTGGACTGGAACCTGGAACAAACAGCAGGTAGTAGCCTGGAACGCTGGACTGGAACCTGGAACAAGCAGCAGGTAGTAGCCTGGAACGCTGGACTGGAACCTGGAACAAGCAGCAGGTAGTAGCCTGGAACACTGGACTGGAACCTGGAACAAGGCAGCAGTTAGTAGCCTGGAACGCTGGACTGGAACCAGGAACAAGGCAGCAGATAGTAGACTGGAACGCTGGACTGGAACCAGGAACAAGGCAGCAGGTAGTAGACTGGAACGCTGGACTGGAACCAGGAACAAGGCAGCAGGTAGTAGACTGGAACGCTGGACTGGAACCAGGAACAAGGCAGCAGATAGTAGACTGGAATGCTGGATACAGGTATCAGTCTGAGGGGTGGTCAAACAAGCCAGAGGTCGGTATCGGTCAATCAGCAGAGGTACCAGGGACAACACAGAGGGATGGTCAGGCAAGCCAAGAGGGTCTGGTGCAGGCGGATAGCAGGATAGTCTAACAGGAAGCCGGGTCAGATAGCAGAGTACACAGGTCAGATCAGGTTAAGGCACACGGAACGCTGTAGAGCAGACAGCGGGGATGGAGTGTGACAGGGCGGTTTAAATAGCCCGCCTGGCATTAGCGGGAGTGCGCGCGCGTGTGCCCGTGCGTGACAGCACCCGTGAACGCGCACGTATGCGCAGTGGAACCCGCGGCCGTGTCCCCCCGCGTCTGGATCGCTGATTATTGGCAGGATCTTCATGACACTGGGGGAGAACCTCTGGGGAAATCTAGGATGGAAAAGGACCTGGGGGTCCTAGTAGATGATAGGCTCAGCAATGGCATGCAATGCCAAGCTGCTGCTAACAAAGCAAACAGAATATTGGCATGCATTAAAAAGGGGATTAATTCCAGAGATAAAACAATAATTCTCCCGCTCTGCGAGACTCTGATCCGGCCGCACCTAAAGTATGCTGTCCAGTTCTGGGCACCAGTCCTCAGGAAGGATGTACTGGAAATGGAGCGAGTACAAAGAAGGGCAACAAAGCTAATAAAGGTTCTGGAGGATATTAGTTATGAGGAAAGGTTGCGAGCACTGAACTTATTCTCTCTGAAGAAGAGACGCTTGAGAGGGGAGATGATTTCAATATATAAATACCATACCGGTGACCCCACAATAGTGATAAAACTTTTTTGCGGAAGGGAGTTTAACAAGACTTGAGGCCACTCATTAAAATTAGAAGAAAATAGGTATAACCTTAAACTCCGTAGAGGGTTCTTTACTGTAAGAGCGGCAAGCATGTGGAATTCTTTTCCACAGGCAAGGTCTCAGCGGGGGGCATCGAATGACCGCAACATACAGGGATATACAATGTAATACTGACATATAATCACACACATAGGTTGGACTTGATGGACTTGTGTCTTTTTTCAACCTCACCTACTATGTAACTATGTAATACAAGAGGAGTGAGCAGCTTTATGACAAGGTCAGTGTTCGTTCCTATTATCAGAGAACTCTTGTTGGCTCTTGGTGGGCGAGGGCATACAATGGCTAAGGTATCAAACGTTTCTGTTGGTTCGGTCACAGAGGGGTCAACAGTCAACTTGACCAATAAGTATCCATCATATGGGAAATTTTGAGCTCCAATACCCCATATCTCCAGTTCCTCCAATTTCTGCAGGGGTAAGTGTTTGAGGTGACAGTCGTAAAAGTCTCTATATAGTAGGGCAACTTGCGCCCCCGTGTCCAGGAGGGCCTTTGTATAGTTTGTCCTCTTGTCTGTATTTGCGTCCCCTTCTTGATGGGCTTCGGGTTTTGCAGGCATCTATGTTGGGCTCTAGAGGGCTGGTATTCACTGATTCTCCGCGACTGGGCACTTAAGGTGAATGGGAGTGGATTGTATGGTCGTTCAGAAACAGCAGTGAGGGCCCTCTGCAACAGTTTAGGCTTCCTCTGTGGTTTCCCTGGGTCTTTGTCTTTTAAGCTAACTGCTGTAGGTGGGCACCCATTTGGCTTCTTCACCAGGGCAGTCTGAGGTTTCCTGACGGCTTCTCGGAACCAGCTGACATGTTTTAGCGGACTTGTGCAGTTGTGTTGGTAACGACCCACTCCTCCGCCATTAAGACAGACTACTTGACTCATAGGCTTCTCTGTAAAACGCCTGTAGGGTTCGAAGTCTGCTTGGTTGTCATTAGCTGGTGGGGTGATCCTGGCTGCTAGCAGCATCATCATCTCCATCATTTGCGACACCTGGAACTTCAAGAGCTCTATCTCTGCGTCATCACTAGTTGCACTAATCAATCTGACCTCAGTGACAGATTCTGGCTTCAGGTTTCTTTTTTTTCAATCCAACAGAGCTTCTTCTCGCACCATCCGGATTAATTCAGGGTACTTCAAAATTCCACCATCTCTTCGAATTTTCAACTGGATCATAATAGGATCTAAGGGCTGAGCCCCCCTTAAAACCTGTTGTGCCTGGACCCTGTCAATTGACCTAGGATCTATACCTTTCTTTAGCAGTATCTGGTGCATTATCTTTTCAAGACGCCTCATGTATTCAGACAGTTTCTCCCCCTCATCTTGGTAGGTATGCTCAAACTGGTACACAAGGTCAGAGGCCTTTTTCTGTTCTTCCAAACACATCTTGCAAAATATCTAAGTAGTTGTGAGCAGTAAAGTCCTGTTTGCTAAGTTTCAGGTTGCGAAAAGCTTCTGAGGCTGGCCCCCTGTAGTCAAAACATAGCCAGAGTTCAGGAACCGGAACGGATAGTCAGACAAGCCAAATATCAGGAAGCCGGAGATGAGCGCAGTAAAACAACAAGCAGGATCTGGAGCCAGAAGGGATGTCAGCCAAGCAAGTCTTTTAACAGGAATGCAGGAGAGCGTCTCTGTGATGTTGACTAAGGCGAAGGCAGAGATCCTCTGGGCTGGACAGCTTATGTAGGCAGGGCTGACGAGCAGGATATCATCAACAGCTGAGTAACTATGGAGAGATAGGAGCTGGCAATTAGCCGAAAGCTGAGCGGCCAGCTCAAAGAAGGAACAGTACCCCCTCCTCCATGACCCCTCCCCCTCAAAGGACCACCAGGCTTGAGGGGAAAACGTCTATGGAAATCACAGAGGATGACAGGGGCATGTATGAGAATGAGACCCAAGAGTGTACCCCTTCCAATGCGCCAGGTACTGTATGCACCCACAGAATCTACGGGAGTCAACAATGGACTGTACTTAATACTCCTCATGGTTCTCAACCTATACAGGGTGAGGACGTGACACCGAGGTGAAAAGCGGTTGCATACCGAAGGTTTTAATAAGGAGACATGAAATACATTCGAAATACACTTTACGAAAATGTTAGAAGGAAGGTCTAATTCGTAAGCCACTGGGTTAATCCTGCGAAGAATACGGAAAGGCCCAATAAACCGAGGTGCAAACTTCAGTGAGAGAACATGAAGTCGGAGGTTGCGAGATGGCAGCCAGACCCTATCCCCAACCTGGTAGAAAGGCGCGGGCCAGCATGGAGTCTGTACCTATCATTAGCATGTCGCAAAGCCTCCCCAACTTGTGCCCAAGTGAAACGAAGACCATGGAGATGCTCCTCTAACACAGGAATACTCTGCGGAACAAATGAGTCAGGCAACATGGAAGATTGGAGAACATAGTTCACCATAAATGGGGACAATCGAGAAGCATAATTCAAGGCACTATTGTGAGCAAACTCTGCCCACGGTAATAGGTCTGACCAGTTGTTATGATGGTCAGAAATATAGCAACGTAGGAATTGCTCCAATGACTGATTGGCTCATTCTGCGGCCCATTAGACTGCGGGTGATAAGCAGAGGAAAAAGCAGGCTGAATTCCCAACTGTACACAAACAGCTCGCCAGAACCGGGACACAAACTGACTACCCCTGTCCGAGACAATCACCTTGGGTAGCCCATGTAAGCGAAAGATCTCCCGAGCAAAAATGGAAGCCAGTTCCTTAAAAGTGGGCAACTTCTTAAGTGGAATGCAATGAGACATTTTTGAGAACCGGTCAACCACCATAAGGATAACTGTTTTGCCCTGGGAGTTGGGTAACTCCACAATGAAATCCATAGACAGGTGGGTCCAGGGCCCCTCTCCATTGGGTATGGGTTGTAGGAGGCCCACTGGAAGATGTTGTGGAGTCTTACTCTGAGCACACACGGAACAGGCAGCTACGAAGGCGGTTACATCAGCACGTAAACTAGGCCACCAGAATTGTTGGGAAGTGGCCCAAAAGAGTTGATTCTTCCCAGGGTGGCCAGCAGCCTTGGGAGAATGGTAAGTCTGGAGCATGGCAGTACTCTCTGGGACAAAGCAACGGTCACAAGGTTTCTCAGAAGGAGCATGGACCTGAGCAGCAAGAATTTTGTCACCCAAAGGAGAAGTGAGACTGGTGCGAACCATAGCCAGAATCACAGGAACTGGAACTGACTCTGACTTGGAAGTGGAGGAAAATTGTTGTGACAAAGCGTTGTTGTGACAAAGCGTCAGCCCTTACATTCTTAGTACCGGGTAAGAATGAGACAATGTAATTGAAACTTGACAAGAAAAGAGCCCATCGGGCCCTTCTGGGAGAGAGGCGTTTAGCCTCAGACATGAATGTGAGATTCTTATGGTCAGTAAGAATGAGAACCGGCAGAGTGGTACCTTTGAGGAGATGTCTCCATTCTTTCAGGGCTAAAATGATCGCCAACAGCTCTCTGTCACCAATCTCATAATTGCACTCTGCAGGTGACAATTTCATGGAAAAGTAGCCACAAGGATGCAAAGCGCTCTCAGAGGTAGGACGTTGAGACAGAAGGGCGCCAACACCAGTCTCAGAAGCAGAAACCTCAAAAAAAAAGTAACATAGGATCAGGATGTGCCAACACAGTAGCGGAAACAAAGGCAGCATTGAGACTCTCAAAGGCCTTAACAGACTCCGGAGACCAACTCTGTGGGTTACCGTCCTTTCTGGTTATATCAGTCAGGGGCTTGACCAAAGATGAGAAGTTACGAATAAACTTCCTATCATAGTTGGCAAAGCCCAGGAAACGCTGCAGAGGATGAAAACCCAAGGGTCGGGGCCATTGCAGAACTACCGAAAGTTTCTCTGGGTCCATCGAAAAACCAGCAGTGAAAATGGCATAACCCAGGAATTTAACCTGTTCATGATGGAACTCGCACTTCTCCAATTTACAATAGAGATTGTTTTCTCTTAGTTTCTGAAGCACACGATAGACATCTGTGTGGTGGCTTTCCAGGGACTTGGATAATATGAGGATATCAAGGGAAATTAATAAAGTGATTTAGCGCCAATACTATTAATCAATAGTATCAAATTAATACATTTGAATAATTCTGGAGAGTAATTAAATTACTCCACCTTATATAAATAAGGTGGAGAAATAATAACATATAAAGTCCAAGAAATGATGTTAAATGGAAGATTAAACGTTCTATATGTATTAGGTTGAGTGTGGTTGTTGTTCCCAATATTCTTAGTGTGGTTCCTTCAATCGTGAGGTCTCACAGGACTCTTACCTCAACGTTGGCTATACTGTGCAGTACCCGCCGTCACCGCTGGGTGAATTCTTAATTATCCTGCATTGTGGTCATTCCTCCTTTGTATATGATGGTGCTCTGTTCTCTCAGTGCTGGCTGTGAGATGAAGTACCCTCCGCCTCCACTGGAGGGATCCTTTGGTTTTGCTGTGTTATGATCGTGCCTCCTCTGTGTATTATATTACCGCTCTGTTTCTTTTCCGATTAATATATTCTGTGACCATATAATGTGGGGCGGTACCTCAATGGAGAGGGGACAGAGAAAAGAAGGGGCCTCTGATAGTGCAGTATGTTTGGTGAAGTAAGAAAACAATTTATTAAAAAGCTTATACTCTTACACAAAGAAAAGTTTAAAAACACAGGGAACAAATTAGGCGTTGTTCTTTGCCTTCTCACGTCACTTCCGGTCGCGGCTCTATCCAGCCAATCCCTACGCGTTACGTTGTTTCACACAACTTCATCTGGGGAACCTGATTGTCCTTTGAAGCAAGCCTTTATTGTTAAATACCGGAAGTAATTAGGCGGCCATTTTTTTGGGGGTCTACGATTTTGTGACTATCGCGGCCATTTTGTTGTGGTTGGTTATAGAAGTATAATGCGGCCATTATTGTTCTTTATGTTAAAATTCTAATCGGCCATCTTTTGTTAATTTAGTGTCCGCAATGTGTGTATGAAACCACATCCACTGTTGCGCTCACTATGGAATACATACATAATAGGCTAAATAGAATTCAGGGAATATTTAAGATATAAATATATATGGACTTATTGCTAGTGTATATGAGTCTCATTTATGGAATTGGTATCAGATAGAGTCACTTGACGTCTGATTGGTGAGACAGTTACTTTTAGTCATACATAGTGCTCAATTTTCTTAATGGAATCTAAACAATCAGTATTGATCAACATAAATATCATACAATAAATATGTTGTGTTCTATATTTTTCATAGCCCCATCTTTAAAATTAAACTTGGGGTGCGTGTTATACACCGGCGTGTGTTATACGCCGATAAATACGGTAATTTTTAATTGTCGGCATGTTTTCTTTATATTCAGCTGATGAGTCATCTATTGTGAAGGACGTGGCAGCTGGCTTCCCGGCTGCTCCTTAGCAACCAGCTCAATGCAATAAATTACCACATAAAAATATGGAGTAATTACCACATTATCGAAACTTTACCGCAATAGTTATTTACCGCACAATTCTTAGTTATTTGAACATTTACACATTTGTTTCCATGTGAGTTATTCTACCACATTTTTTTCAGCGTTATTTTTTCAGCGTTATTTAACTCATTATTATATATTATAATTATTTGATCCCCTGCAGATTTTGTAAGTTTGTCCACTTACAAAGAAATGAAGGGTCTATAGTAAATAATTTGCTTGGGGATCAAATACTTATTTTACTGACTGAACTGCAACTTAATTTATAGCAATTGTTTTATGTGGTTTTTTTTTATTTTTGGTTGATATTCTGTTTCTATCATTTAAAATACACCTATGATAAAAATTATAGACCCTTTTTTCCTTGTAAGTGGACAAATGTACAAAATCTGCAGGGGATCAAATAGTTATTTTCCCCACTGTATATCAAATAATTATTTTCCCCACTGTATATCATTGGGGTTATGTGACTGCTCATTGCTTCTTCCCAGGAGATGTGGCGTATGGTACTTAAAGTATAATTAAATATTGCTACCTGTTTCCATTAGGGAGATTCGCCCTCTCTAATTTTCCCATTTACTGTTATCACAAAAGTGAAAGTAAAAGAAAATACCAAATTTTGGGTTGTCCCCAGAACAGGAATAGTGTGAAAATTATCCAATTGGGATGTTGGTTCTGGTGACAACCAGGGTTTCGCTCACTTTGGAGGGATTTTCTCTCATTTTCTGTTTTGACTTAGGGACAGGAAGTGAAAAAGAAATCTCCTCAATGGGACACAGTTGGCAAAAAGAAGGCGACGGGATTATAACTCTCCCTTACTCTATCCAAAATGAAAAGAAAGGCTTTGCCCTTAGTTCTAATATTTAGGGGGTTTTAATTTTATATATATATATATATATATATATATATATATATATATATATATATATATATATATATATATATATATATATATATATAAACAGATACATACAATATTTTTGTCCTTTGTTTGTGCACTTATTGGATTGAAGACACCTGAATTTCTTAAGTTCTTTATATATTGTCATATTAACTATTGTTTGACAGTCTGACAGGTGTTTTCTTCTGTTTTTTCGTCTCCATGTTGTGAGTGTCTTGTGTTTATCTCATGTTTGTGTTATAATAGCACAGTTCAGTACAGTTGCCCTTTCTGGTCTTTACAGGTTCTGGTCTTTCAGGTTGCCTAAAATTAAATACACAAATTATAAAGCTGTGAAGAATTGATTTGCGTGGCATTTTGAGTACCCAAAGAGACAACTGAACAGAGCTGCACTATTTTAATACAATTATGGTGCAAGAGAAGATATGTTTCTGCTAATTTATTAATGAATACTGGTAACATTCTACCTCCTTCTGCTGCATTAGGCATGCATTTAAGTAGCTCCAACATCAGGGGAAAATGACTAGAGGAATTCAGGGGATAAAGATTTAAAGGCGCTGAAGGGGATGACTGGACAGATAAGCATAATGCCATTATTTCCCAAGGTGCATCTAGAAGGCAGGAAGCTCCCTTTAACCATAAAGTACTGGGGATCTAAATATTTGTTTTAGTGGTAGTGAAAACGGTGGAAAGATGGGTTTCACATTGGCTGAGGATAGATGATGTAGAAAGATAGTTTTTATAATGCACAGAGATGTAAGCACAGATTTGGTTCAATCTAGTTTTGAAATATTGATATCAGAACGTTCTATGAAGGTACAGTATATTCCAGGATATTGAGTAATTATGTATCTTTGTTATGTGATGAATCTGTTTTAAATGTGTATCTCTGTGTATCAAGGTGATGCCTGAACCATCTTCAGGGTTAATTGTTTGACTTTGATGGTAACAGATGTGGGAGCCCTGATATATGGGTAGCTCTTACTTGTGACCCTTACCCTATGAGTATGTAGCACCCTATTAGATAGGTGCTAGGATTAGGTAGATTTTAGTGGGGCTGTATTTTTGTTTGCTAGGTAAATTTAGCTCAGTGGGGCTGTATTTTTGTTTGGTAGGTAAATTTAGCTTGTCTCACTGTAACCAGTGCAGCTGCATGTGATTAGTTAGGTCTGGTCAGTGTTTCAGCTTCGGCAGGGTTTACTGTTTCCTCTGTTTTCCAGAGAGCAGTAGAATCCTATGGAACATAGGTGTGAAGCAATGCAAACAGCAGTATGAATATTTATACAGCCCTGGCCAATCCCAGGGAGGATGGCCCTGAAAGCTGCTGGGAGTCTGTATAAATACTCAAACACAGAGCTTATGGATCCTTGCTTGCAGAGGGGAAGTTCAGTCTGGAGGTGGGCGACATGGGGGTGTGGATTCTGAAACTACAGAGAGCTGACTTAGGGGCTGTCATCTGAACATCTAGTCTGGTATCACAGGAGAAAGGTGTCACATAGATAATGGAAGGAGGCAACAAACTTTCAATGGACATTTGTGAGTACAGACTGCTGAGAGATCTTAGAGACTTTTGGGCTGCTGCAAACCCTCTTGTGCTAGAGAGTCAGCTGTGTGTTTGTGTAAAGGGTGGTGTCCTGAAGAGCTCAGTTTGTCTAGTTCTTTGTGAAGGAACTCTGCTCTTGTTGCTTTAAAGAAGAAGCTTGTTTACTGTAACTGTATCTAGTACAAAGCTAAGGCCACAAATTGCTTGTGCAAGAACTACTGCTTCAGCTTTACAGAAACAAGTTTACCTCAACCTACTACATAGTTCTCTTTTTGGAGTATCCCACTCAGTTCCCTCAACCTTATCCCAGTTACACCAATAAAATAAAAATACGAAAAAAGAACACCCCTAGACTGGTTATTGAGGCAAAGAGAGACTGTGAGCATGTGCCAGGCTGTGGGGAAATTTACTGGGGAAAGAACCTGGGCCATTTCCAGCGGCTCCTTCAGGGGTAGCGCTACAAGTAAGCTGTAGTTAGAGTGAAATGTGTTTAGGTGCTTGTGATCAAGGCAGAACAGTCTGTATTTCCAAGAGTTGAATAAACTTGATCAAGGCTTTTAAAACAGTGAGTGGCTTCTCTTTAAGGTTGCCACCTTTTCTTAGAGCCAAACCCGAACAATTCAGCGAGGCTTGGCATTTTTATTTGTAGCATACACTATGAGATTGTCCCAATGTAAATTTGGGGGGTGGGGGGAGGTCTCTTGGTGTAGTATGGGGGGGGACAGGGGAGAGGAGGGGGGCTGACAGAGGAGGGGGGCTGACTGAGAGGAAGGGGGCTGACAGAGAGGAGGAGGGCATTGACTGTGAGGAGGAGGGCGCTGACAGTGAGGGGGCACTGACAGAGAGGAGGGGGGGCTGACAGAGAGGAAGGGGGCTGACAGAGAGGATTGGGGCTGACAGAGGAGACGACAGATTTGTCGAAACGGCGTAGGGAGGAGCGACATGCTGACGTCACCACCATCCATCGCTAATCCCGGAAGCTACGGCCAGCACCTGTGAGCTGGCCGGCATAAGTTTGTGTATACACACGATTTGAAGCTACTACACTGTAAGTGTATTTCTTGCGATTTTTTTTAATAAATATTATCAGTATTACGCTATGGAGCTTTTTCTTTTATATCTACCCTTGGGATCTGAGTGCTAACATACCATATAGCGGACCCCTTGAGAGGTGACCCTTGGAGCCATACTTCTAGCAGAGACCCAGTGGCTGGGGGACACAGCCACCTGCACATACGATCTCCGTAACAAGAGATCAAAAGATCTGGTAAGGGGCAGATCGTTTTTAGGTGGAGGAATTTTTCCTATCATCACATTCTTCAGGGTGACAACATTACATGCCTCACATCATCAGAAGAGTGGTGTTTTCACCTTTTACCTGTGAAAGATATTCTCAGCAAGGAACGTTTTTGTATGGACTTTGCATATTATGCTGGATGTCTGATTGTTCATATTTAAAGATTAATCATACATGTTTCAATCTGTGGGAATCAAGTTTTAATATTTGTTCCAGCAACATATATTTTTTCTTTAATTATTGTTTATTTTTTTTTTTTATCATATGGGTGCACTGGCTGTGGTCATATAAACGGTTCATGATCACACTCACCTAATTAATAGCAGCGCAGCCTTTTTATGTATAGTATGACAGAGGAGGGGGGCTGAAAGAGAGGTGGGGGCCTGACAGAGAGCAGAGGGGCTGACAGTGGAGGGTGGCTGCGAACATACCTTTGGGTTCCCGCTGTGTGGCAGAGGTCTCAGGCTCCCCGGTCACCTCAATATCTTGTCTCCCCAGCTGTGGTGGAGCAGGAATAGGGTGAGACTCCAAGAGGTGAGGAGCTCTTACACAGATAAGTGTAGGAGGAGCTACACTGATTAGACCCCGGTGGTCCGTGATATGGAGCAGAGAGGCGCACAGCCGCCACCGGCCACATAGTTAACACAGAGCTACGGGGCGGAGGACGGGACAAACAGGGACACAGACAGGTGCTGGCTATATGTTGTGCCTGGGTTTCCAGGGGACAGAAACCTGGGCACAAGTTGCCAAACCCATACTGTCCGAGTCAATCCCATATGGGTGGCAACCCTACTTCCCTTCCTCTTTGTGAATTTTTTTCTTGTATGAATCTGACATTTTATGTTGTCCAATTAATATTGAATTATCGACTTACATCCACATTTTATCTAATAACTCAAGGATTTGCAATCCATCTAATACCTGATAGGAGACTGAAATAGCTAGGTTGGCCTCACTTATATCTCCAGCACAGGCACCACTTAGAGTGGCAATTGGTAGTGGTGTTGAACTGATTCAGAAGCAGAAGTGTGGTCATGGTAATAGCCGAGACCAGCAGTAGGCGAGAGTGAGGTACTGAGGCATAAGCAAGATCAAAGTTTGTAAAAGGAGCCGAGGTCAGTAGCCAGTGATCAGAAGTAGGAGCGGAATCTAGGATCAGCACAGAAGCAAGCGGGGTCGGTATTGGAAGACAAATGCAGGAAACAAGCAAGGAACAGGGAATAGTTGAAGAGCAGTCAACACTGACACTGGATCAGAGCATCCATTAAATTCCCTGAAATCATCTCCGGCTAACTTAGGCATTAATCACACCCACACATTATTGTGTGAGTGGCATGTGTGTGGTACTGGACACAGCAATGCCCTTTTTTCCTTCATCCTTTTATTTATTGAATTTTTATAGAAATGCGACAATACAAATGGACAATAATGGTTTCCAGGCAGGTGTACACAAAAATGCCCATTAATGAAAACAAAAATGTCATAGTTTACAAATTAAAGCGGTAAGGAAAATCATTGGAAACCTTTAGGCGTTTTGCAATCAGTAAGTATTGAAGTGGAAAATGTAAGTGTTGTAAATAGGAAAAACATATTCACCCATCTTGGAAACAATAGTTATGAATAAAAAATGCAGAGTGGTGTGACACCTTTACTGGTGCCGTGATAAGAACAAACAGAAAAGAGAGAGAAAAGGGGGAAAGGTTGGAAGGGGTTGGGGGAGAGGAAGGGGGAGATTGGAAATACAAGAAAAGACCATGGGTAAGAAAAGGCAAGGATGGGTAAAAATCATGGTTGTGGGAAGAGGAAACCTGACCAGGGGTTACAGATCTCACATGAAGCTCATAAGGTATCCGACTTAAAATTGGGGAATCACTCTAGGAAATTGCTGGCCTATCCAAGGGGACCATACCTTGAGAAAGGTTTTTTCTCATCCTCGCCTGTATCATCTTACCTATTATTCTGTATTTAACGTCCACAAGGCATACTGCTGGTTGTGGCATGGCTTTGCGATTGTTTGCCTCGAGCATTGTATTTTTTTTTCTCAATTATTCTCATTAAAGCACAAATTAATTTTGTCAAAAAGACATTGAATTTGTGGAATAGATCTTTTGGACAAGGCCAAACAGAATGCATACTTAAACGATGGTATTTAATGAGATACAGCAAAGTGTGCACTTAATGGTAAGATTAGAAAGGAACCACTTGTCTTGGTGGTCAGCAGGGAACCACTTTGACCCTGTTAGTCGTTAGGGTCTTTTTTATCTCAACTTGATTACTCTCAACATATCTTGGAAATCAGGAGCAATTTAGGTCTCTTTCACAAAAATAAAGCTGTAGTGCAAAGTGTCAGTTTCATTTTCCTGAATGCAATTCATCAAAACAAAATAAACAAAAATAAAAGTTAAAAGAATTTTACCTTCAGTAATTTGCTTGAAAATTGGCAGCCGTAACACAAGTCCTCTACTATCTAATACAGTTCCCAATTTTGTAGTGCTTCCCATCAGCTTTTAAGAAAAATTTGCGACCATTGGTTTTATTTGTTTCCTTTGAAAACTACAGGAAATTGATCAAGATCAACTTCAGTAAAGCCAAAAGTAATTTATAATCAAAATAATCCAAGCCAATTTTCATAATTTGGTTTATCAAAACTGGATTGGGATTGAAACTGTGGGAGGGAGATGGCTGTGCACAGATGTACGCAAGTATATGCCAGTACCCTCATAAACACATGTATAGTGTAAAAGCATTTTCCTGTACATTATACGCATGCTAGTACAAGTACCATTGTAAACTCATGTACACATGCCTACAGCCACTCATATCTTAGAGCTATATGCATATTTACCTGAGTATCCGCGTGTACATGTATAGCCATTCATTTACATGGCCAGCTGTATGCAGTATCTATGCTTTCTGGATGCCAAAAATGGCCAAAATGTACTTTGTATGGACAAAACAACCATACGCCCAAAATAAATCTTCCCTCTCTAGAAAAATTCCTAACTCCCAACAATGACATTACACAATCTGAATGACATTCGTATTCACTGTGCAACCATCAAATGCTCACCTAAGTACATTATTATTATTATTATTATTCAGGACTTATATAGCGCCAACAGTTTACGCAGCGCTTTACAATATAAAAGGGAGACAATACAGTTACAATACAATACAATAGGATTAAGAGGGCCCTGCTCAGAAGAGCTTACAATCTAATAGGGTGGGGCAGGTGGTACAAAAGGTTGTAACTGTGGGGAATGAGCTGGTGGAAGTGGTAGGAGATTAGTAGGAGACGTGATAGGCTTTCCTGAAGAGATGAGTTTTCAGGGATTGCCTGAAGGTAGCAAGAGTAGGGGATAGCCGGATAGATGGAGGTAGGGAGTTCCAGAGGATGGGAGAGGCTCTGGAGAAATCCTGGAGACGAGCATGGGAGGAGGAGATGAGAGAGCTTGAAAGCAGGAGGTCTTGAGAAGAGCGGAGAGGTCGATTTGGGTGATATTTGGAGACAAGATTAGTGATGTAGCTTGGGGCAGAGTTGTGAATGGCTTTGAATGTTGTGGTTAGAATTTTGAATTTAATTCGCTGGGTGATTGGGAGCCAGTGTAGGGATTGAAGTAGAGGGTTGGCAGACACTGAGCGGTTGGTAAGGTGGATAAGTCTGGCAGCAGCATTCATGATAGACTGAAGAGGGGATAGCCTATGGAGCGGTAGGCCAATGAGAAGGGAGTTGCAATAGTCAAGGCGAGAGATAACAAGGGAGTGAATGAGGAGCTTGGTGGTTTCATTTGTTAAAAAAGGGCGAATTTTAGAGATGTTACGGAGTACATGCAAGGTCATTCAAATCTGTAGCAATTGCATATCTGTGAAAAAGTCACTGTCATGATAATTTGTGCCCTCATCAACCAAACTTAATGTTATCTTAATGTTACACTAACAATTTATGCCGCAAATAGTTTTTTTTTCTTTTTTGTTTTACTATTTATCCTCAATAAAATTCAAGGAAATACAAAATATATATATTCAAACTTGCTACCAAATTAAAGCCCTAAAAAAATGATGTATAATACGTAGACTTTGCTAAAATAAAAAATAAAAAAATATGATATGAAATGGAAAAGTAATATTTTAATTAACAGACTTTGTTGATTATGCGTTGGGAAAAATTACAGAAAAATACATTTTAAATTTTTTTTTATTTTACCATTTATTCTTAATAAATAATAAGGGAATAAAAATGCATGTATCTACATTTGCTACCAAATTAAAGCCTATTTGGCAACCAAAAAACTATGTATAATACTTTAGTGTAGACTACTAAACCTAATAGATATAATTTGCGGTACTGAAACATCTATGAAATGGGGTCCTTCAACTTCCGAGCCACACTAAATGCAATACAGCGTCAAAAAAGTGACATGGGAATTTTCAGTCATTGACATTCAGAATGCGTTCCCTTGTTCTGGGCCCTGCTTTGTTCCCATCAAGTGACACCAAGGAATACTTATATGGTACCCTTGTGCACAGGAGAGGGAGCGCAAAATATTATTGGGTGTAGATTTTACCACGCCATCACTGTGTTTGCAAAACTTGTCAATGAACATTTACATTTTGTTGAAAATGTTGTATTTAAAGTTTTTGCATAATTTTGCTGCCAGGTGCATTTTGAAAAATTGGAAACCTTAAGGGGGTCTACTTCCAAACAGTAAAAGCCATTTTGTGGTAGTTTCTGGGGTCCTGCTATTTCTGAGCCACAGTTTGATGGCTAAAAACAGACATGCCAGATTTCAGCCATTGAGAGCCAGAATGCACTTCCTTATTTCTGGGCCCTGCCATGTTCCCACCATGTGACTAATGCCGCGTACACACGAGCGGACTTTACGGCAGACTTTGCCCGGCGGACGGGATTTAGTCGGACAATTCGATCGTGTGTGGGCTCCAGCGGACTTTGTTTGCTCAAAAGTTGGACGGACTTAGATTTGAAACATGTTTTAAATCTATCCGTCGAACTCGAGTCCGGTCGAAAAGTCCGCTCGTCTGTATGCTAGTTCGACGGACAAAAAGCCACGCTAGGGCAGCTATTGGCTACTGGCTATGAACTTCCTTATTTTAGTCCGGTCGTACGTCATCACGTACGAATTCGACAGACTTTGGTGGATTGTGTGTAGGCAAGTCCGTTCATTCAGAAAGTCGGTCGTAAAGTACGTCGAAAAGTCCGCCGGGCAAAGTCTGCTGTAAAGTCCGACCATGTGTACGCGGCATTAGACATACATATGTATAGGATAGGTAGTATAAAGTAGGTTATAACATAATTACCTACTTATTTACCTAAAAAAAAATGAAAAAATATCTAGAAACAACCAATTTATTTTCATTTTTTTTGTTCTAATTTAGAGTAGCCCTAATGTAATGGAAATTTGTAGGTTCTGTATATAATTGTATTGTATTTTGTATGTATTTCACACTACCCTCACTGTGCACACAGCACTAATAATGTTTTCAGTACATGTTTACATTCTTTCGAGTCCTGATTAGAATTAGCCTGCCTATGTAACGCCCCTTGTTACCATAAACGTACAATTGTAATATTAATGTGATACCTACATAATCATGTGTATAAAAACCTTAAATTGCGTCATAATAAAGCAGAACAGTTATTTGGAAAGATGCTGAGTGTATCTTTTGTGTCTGTTCCCTACTGCAGTAGTTATTATTAATTTGGAACCACTAATCAATATGAGGATAGGAGTTGCCTATCATCAATTTAACCGGGACAGCATGGCGAGCTTTGCCTTAGGAGGGGATTCCAGGTAACCCTGAGTATCCGAAACGAGGAGCTTGAGACGATCCGGGAATTTCTGATAATCAGCCGGCTGAGGTAAGCCTTTTGCTTACATTTGAGTTATCAGACTTCCTTGATCGGTAAGGCATTTTCGGGACAAAGGGTACCTATTTTACTCCCCTTAATCGAACTGTATTGATTGGTGGTTATATGTTATGTTGTCCCTGTCTATTGTTCATTGGAGTGTTATAGATAAGAAAGGGAAGAATAGTGCTGTTCACAGGTATATGTAGTAAATCTGCTAGATAAAGTAGTTTAGAGGCAAGAGGGTATAGGCACACGTAGAGAAGAGAGAAGACTGGCCAGTCTTTATGGGCATTGAATTAAGTAAGGGAATGAAGGGTAAGAGACCCTCAAAAATGCCCAGCGCAAGAGGAGCGCTATATGTGAACCGAAGGTGTGGTTCCGCCTATACTGAGCCCCTAGATTATTGGTTAAAGTGGACAGGGATCCACAATGGGTAACTGGGTTACCAAGGTCCACAGGGACTAAGAATCATGCAGAGTAAATAGCTAAAGAAACAGTTATCTATGTGAGCAGGATGGATCAAGGGTGACATTAACACTAGACAGAAAGGGACATTTTCATGTTAAGTTGTGGGATGAATTTGGGGTCAGGCACTATAACTAGTAAAAATCAGAAACAGAGAAATGAGAGGTAAAACAGAATACTTTATATGTTGTCAGAGATGGAAGATGGGATGAGTACTCTGGCTGCCCGTCTGATCATAGAAGCTAGATATAAAAGATAACGGAACAAAATAAGGAATGCAGAATTTATGCAGGGAAATATTAAAGAGTTAAAAGAAAGTGAGAGAATGATATGCATGTGTTGTGTACAAATGGGAAAAAGTGAGATTTTAGAGAGATATTGGTGTATGTGTGTGCGAATGCTGGGACCTTTAGTTCTATCCCTTGTGTGTGTCATGTACGCAGATGTGACCCCCTACTTTGTGCTCTCATGAACGAATGTGGCTGGGATGAGAGGTCAGTGATAAGCTGGAAGGACACCATGCCAATTCCAGTTTTTTTAGATAAAACATTTATAACAAAATGTGCCGGGTTAACGAATCTAATGATAAACAATGTGATCACAATTATTTTGAATCTGTTTTCCAAACATGGTAAAATGAAGGTTAGATAGTGGAAACAGTGGAAACCTTTGATAGTGGAAACAGTGCATTTAAAAAAGGGAAATTAAGTAAAATTAAGTAATAATGAGTATTCATTTCTAATATGAGTTTAACAATTATATAGATATATTGAAACTGGTTTAGACAACCTTTGGTTGGAAATGAAATCCAGGTTATTGAGGAAATTTGTAATGAATGAGATTAGTTTAGATTAAGATAACAATTTTGTAATTTTACATTTATACAATAAGCCCTTATTGAGAGAAAAAAAAGATTAAGATGAGGTTGTTATTTTGAATAAAGCTGCCATAATATTTAACAAAGCCAAGATGGATGGGATACATAAGAAGTTCTTCTACAAAAATGAAATTTTAAGGTTTTTGATAATAACTTGATGTGCGGTCCATGATGTAAGAGTGATAATAAATAAAATTTAAATATAACAGACCCATCACATCAAGTCCACACACCCTGTTAGGATAGATGCCACCTGCAGCCAGTTGTTTTATAGTTTTTGATGCTTTCTGGTCCATCATACAGATTGTTGATCCTTTTGTTTTATTTATTTTTATTCTTGAAATCCAAAGCAGAATGTGTGGATTGTGAAATGATGTGCCCCTTTTTCTTGTAAGTACAGTGGTTTAAGCAGAAGAATATTTTGGATTTATGGGTATCTCTGCATGACCGCAGGGTATTGTTATCATTTATTATAATATTGCCAGGAAAAAGTTGTCTTTTGAAACATGAAACTGGAGTTCTTACACAAATAGCATGATAGAAAACAAGCCATTGTAATATATTTATGCAAGCTGGACCCAGTAATGAAGGGTTCACCCCGATACATCAGAGCTGTAGCTTTTATGCAAAGGTGCTATTAGACAAAGTTAGATATTGTTTTGGTCAATGGTCCGACATTCTGCGCAACAAATATACAGATAACTAAATGTTTGTCTAATGAAAGGTTTAAAATATGAGTTTATTTATGTACAAATCTAACAATGAAAAATGTGGACATTTATTCAAAAGAAAGGAAAAGACACATGTGTTAAATTGATGGTGTAGGAATCAGCTGCTGTGAGCCCAGTGTGAGACACACTCCCTGAAGACCCAGATATTTAATTCTTTGTGGATTTGAGTATGCAGTTTATCACCCAGAAGGATACTCTGTATTCAAAGTCATTGGATCCTTTTTCCCCAGCTCAAGAAGCAGAGCTCCATGTTTTAGCAAAGCCTGTGAGCTACAAAAAGAGTGTATATTTATATAGATAGTCGAGATATAGAGAGCTTTTGGTTCCATTTGAAGGGCCAGAAGTTTGTTTTTACTTCGGCAGGTAAACCAATAAAGCATGCCAAGTTAATTTGATTGGCTGTTTTCAGCCTTCCAGCTTCTTGCTGAGGTAGCCATATTAACTTTCACACATGGAAGCAGACCAGGTGACTAAGGATGCTGCATTTACAGCCCCGCACACTTGATGGGGATTCCACCCTAGTTCTGGCCCAGTATAGCTGGGATTAATAACTCAACTTTAAGGACCCCAGAACAAGAAGAACAAGTGGTCCACAGGGGGCAACTTCTTATGAAACAGGACTTTGGAAAAGGTGATCATTTATGTCTGCCAGCCACTCTTTTCCCTTCAGCTTGACACATGGACCGTGTCATCAGTCACAAGAAGTTATGGCTGCTTTAGTAAATGAGCGTGGGATAGAGCCAGGGTTCTCCACAGTTGTTTTTATAACATACCACTTCTTGTTTTACCTGTTACCAAAAGTGTTACCAAAAGCTGAACATACCTTCCAGAGATCACAAAAAAGATATATCCAGATGCCCAAGTCGGGATCTTACGAGTATGTATTTTGTCTGTATGGAAATGTTTTTTGGATGTCCAGTGGCAAATGCCACAGTAAAAAGTGTTATCAGAAGTAGTTTGTAAGTACAGAGTGCCAGAAAGTACAGAGAGTAACAGAGGAAATAATTTTTTATAGGAGAGTCCTTACTAGAAGTTTTGAGGTTTATTTTTACACCCCCTACTGTCTACAATATAGCGGACAAAGTAGAATAAGAAACTAGAAAACTTTTGCCTGAATGTTTTCTTATATTTTATGAAGCCTCTAAGGGGGATGTTGGACTCTCTCCCTATGGGATTTGGTTTGGGAGTGTGTTTCTCACTTGCTTAAATTTTGTCTCAGCAGCTGAAGTCCTCCATTCGGATCACACAGAGAATGTTGCTGATCTTTTAAGGTTTTTTTGACAAACTCATTTATGTGTTTTCTCCCCAATTCCAGATCCTAAAAGTTTGGAAGGATCTAAAACTAAAGCCAGGTGACTTTTGGATTGTTAAGAGACATTTATATATAAGGAAATGTTTGGAGACTCAATACAGCGTCTATTCCATGTTCAGTTTTTGCAAAACTTGAAGGAAAAGTCACCTGGATCCACACCAGACACTGCAAAAATGACTAAATTAAAGAAATCTCTGTGTTTGATTTGTTTCCCTCTTGTGATCACAGTCTAGGGTACTTTTTGATTCAATTACTTTATTTGTAAGGGATATATATATTTGAAAAATAGTTTAGCCATGTTGAAGTCATATTTGTCTTTTGTACGTCTTCCATTTTATGTAGAATTGTCTGTGTTTACATATGCTGATAAGTCAGCATGCCAACAATTCAGCTAGAAGGCCATTTTGGCCACAGGAGTGTACAGCCAGTACTCTGTAAATATGTCTTATCAATCATTTGTTTTTCACAATGAAAAGTCATTTGGTAATGAAAAAGTTGCTCAGCTATTATTTTCTCCACAATGGAGTTTTTTGCCTCTTTGGCCAGGACTACCTCCACCTAAGCGTTTGTAGGTTCCAGGTTAAAGGTGATAGCAGCTATGGTTAGTGATCAAAATATTGATCAAAAGAGGGGAGACTGTAATGGAAATTTGTAAGTTCTGTATATAATTGTATTGTATTTTGTATGTATTGCACACTACCCTCACTGTGCACACAGCACTAATAATGTTTTCAGTACATGTTTACATTCTTTCGAGTCCTGATTAGAATTAGCCTGCCTATGTAACGCCCCTTGTCACCATAAACGTACAATTGTAACATTAATGTGATACCTACGTAATCATGTGTATAAAAACCTTCAATTGCGTCATAATAAAGCAGAACAGTTATTTGGAAAGATGCTGAGTGTATCTTTTGTGTCTGTTCCCTACTGCAGTAGTTATTATTAATTTGGAACCATTAATCAATATGAGGATAGGAGTTGCCTATCATCAATTTAACCGGGACAGCATGGCGAGCTTTGCCTTAGGAGGGGATTCCAGGTAACCCTGAGTATCCAAAACGAGGAGCTTGAGACGATCCGGGAATTTCTGATAATCAGCCGGCTGAGGTAAGCCTTTTGCTTACATTTGAGTTATCAGACTTCCTTGATCGGTAAGGCATTTTCGGGACAAAAGGTACCTATTTTACTCCCCTAATCGAACTGTATTGATTGGTGGTTATATGTTATATAACAGGTCCCTGTCTATTGTCCATTGGAGCGTTATAGATAAGAAAGGGAAGAATAGTGCTGTTCACAGGTATATGTAGTAAATCTGCTAGATAAAGTATTTTAGAGGCAAGAGGGTATAGGCACTTTGCCCGGCGGACGGGATTTAGTCGGACAATTCGATCGTGTGTGGGCTCCAGCGGACTTTGTTTGCTCAAAAGTTGGATGGACTTAGATTTGAAACATATTTTAAATCTATCCGTCGAACTTGAGTCCGGTCGAAAAGTCCGCTCGTCTGTATGCTAGTTCGACGGACAAAAAGCCACGCTAGGGCAGCTATTGGCTACTGGCTATGAACTTCCTTATTTTAGTCCGGTCGTACGTCATCACGTACGAATTCGACAGACTTTGGTGGATTGTGTGTAGGCAATTACGTTCATTCAGAAAGTCCGTCGTAAAGTACATCGAAAAGTCCGCCGGGCAAAGTCTGCCGTAAAGTCCGACCATGTGTACGCGGCATTAGACATACATATGTATAGGATTAGTAGTATAAAGTAGGTTATAATATAATTACCTACTTATTTACCTAAAAAAAAATGAAAAAATATCTAGAAACAACCAATTTATTTTCATTTTTTTGTTCCAATTTAGAGTAGCCCTAATATAAAAAAAAATAATTGCAAATGTCCAAATTGTTTGCAGTCTAAAAGTTCAGCCTGTTTTCTGTTCAAATTGGTGCAATTTCTGGGACTTTTAAAATATTTTTAAAGACTAGTTCTTTGTTGTCATGTCAGTGTGTGAGAAAAAGGTCCATAAATAAAAGCTAATACATATACCACTGTTTCAAGTATACAACTACAATATATTTTCCCCATTACTTGAAAAGCAAATTAAAAATTGTATTTCAGAAAAAAACACTGTACCCAATTTTTTACATTTTTATGTAATCAAGGGAATTTTTTTTTTTTTTTACAATTTTTTTCTCATTTCTAGGACAAAAAAACATGCAGTCATAGTGAGACAATCTATCATATGTCCAAAATCTGAAAAAAGTCCCCATGCTCAAAGGGTTTTATATGGGATAAAGCAGGGTTGCCAACCTCCCAAAGTGAAATTTGCTGACAGAGACAATTTTTTATTAACGTGACACATACAATTTACTGACAGAATCAAATTTTTTACTGACAGTTCAAAAAATTGGACAAAATTACAGTTTTGTAAGCTATGCACATGTAGCCAGTGCTATTAGCAATGTGCTTAAGTTATAACAAAAGGCAAAAAATATGTTTCTCCCTTTACATGAAGGTCAGGTAATATAACCCAGCACAGAGTTCCCCCTTACATCAGAATCTGCAGGATTCCCCTTTACAAGGGAGAACACTGTGGACTCTGATGTAAGGGAGAACACTGTGGACTCTGATGTAAAGGTGAACTCTGAGGACTCTGATGTAATGGGGAATGCTGTAGACTCTGGTGTAAGGGGAAATTATGATGTAACGGGGTCTCTGGTCACCAGACCCCCCCCCCCACACACACACACACAGTGTAAGGGGGAACTCTGCAGACCCTGATGTAAAGGAGAACTGTCAGGAACCATCAAACTGAGACAGAAGTGCAGTAAAAATTACAATTTTTAATAAAATGGTACAACCAGAGCAAACATAGTCAAAACATAGAGTTTTATGCCGCGTACACACGGTCGGACTTTTCAGCTACAAAAGTCCAACGGACGCTGACGGACTAAAGCTGGCTGGTAATCCGATCGTGTGTGGGCTTCTCCGGACTTTCAACGTACTTTTTTAGCCTCAAATCCGACGTACTTTAGATTTGAAACATGCTTCAAATCTTTACGTCGTAACTACGACGGACCCCGAAGTCCGCTCGTCTGTATGCTAGTCCTACGGACAAAAAAACGACGCATGCTCATAAGCAAAAACTAAATGGAAGCACTCGGTCTAGTAAAACTAGTGTTCGTATTGTAGGTAGCACATTCATCACGCTGTAAAATCTGTGATCGTTGAATGCAGCGCATTTTATTTCTTCTTTACGAATGTTCTAAAGAACGAAGGTGTTTTGCTGTTCATAATCAGAGTTCTCCCAAACTGATTTCTGGATTCTTTTTCTCTTTGATCTCATGAATGATATAGTATGCTTTTTAAAAACAATGTTTCCATACTAATAATACTTTTTCCCTTTATATTTTTTTTTTTTAGGTTTGTAAAGTTACCACAAAGAACCCATTATTCTATTTTTTTTTCTAGTGATTATTTTTTAGTTTTTATATAAAGTGAACCCAAAGCACCGTTTTTGGTTATGTAGATTTTTTTAGTTTCAAGACTTACCACTTGAACATTATTAACATTAGTAATGTATTTTTGGTGTGTTTTTTTCAAACTCAATGAGATTGTTGTCCCTTGTTAATTTAACATTGTGTGTAAAATCAATGATTTAAAAGAAAACACATAAAGTCTTTTGCTAAACTCAAAAAAGATCCATTTATTCATGGTCAAAATAAAATAAAGAGGAAGTCAACGCTGGAAAAAGTCATTGTCCAAGAAAATTGGGATCTTGCGGAGTCCATATAAGAGGGAGCACAATCTGGTCCAAGAATCCCAGAGATCAACAGCACCAGCAGATGATCTAGATGTCCCCAGACTGTGGTCCTACAACAGCCTGCGTCTTCTGTCAGACCAGACTGAACCCAGGTCATCACTTTCTTCTCTTCCCTGCAGCCTTTCCTCCACGCTGCCCTGCAGCCTTCCCTGCAGCCTTCCCTGTAGCCTTCTTTTGAGGCTGTGGCTCTGGTGTTTCAGTTGTGGCAGGAGGAGGAGGAGGAGGAGGAGGAGGAGGAGGAGGGGGGGCTGCCTCATGTAGTTGGGTGTTTTGTGTTAGCGTGCCCTGCAGCCCCTTATGGATTGTTTCCCCAAATAGTCGCTCACAAATGAGGCGCTGCTCCCAATCCATCTGAAGAAGCCTGCTGGCTAAGTAGCAGCCATAGGATTCTTCCGCTTCGGGGGGGCTCGTTAAAAAACGGGTGGCCTCTTGCATGAGGCGCAGGGATGCGTCCTGTGTGACCATCCCCTTCCTGGCCCTTTTTTTGGGAAGGTGGAGGGGAGGCACTTGGGATTGGGTCAGGCTCCTACTGGGCCCAGCCACCTCACTTGGCCCAGCCACCTCACTTGGCCCAGCCACCTCACTGGGAGCAGCCACCTCCTGCCTGACACTGGGCCCAGCCTCCTCCAGGATGATGGTGAATCCGGCCTCCTCCAGGCTGTCCATGGGCCCGGTCTCCTCCTGCCTGCCACTTTCCCCACATTCCTCCTGGATGGACTCATCCTGTGTATAAAAAAAGGACAATAGTTTTAGTATATTTTTTTGGGTTCATCAATGACACACAGTTTGCTTCTCATGACTAGCAAATTCAATGTGAATATATCTCTTTAATAAAAGAGTCTAATCAGACACCCTAATTATTTCAAACAGGTGCCAAACATATTTAGCCACTCCTGTCTATTGATATGTATACACAATTTTGAGTGCAAAATTATTTTAGACAATTATAACATCCAGTTAACATCATTAATATTAGTACAGTAAATATTTGTGAAAATAATTTACCTGACTCCAGATGGTCATATCCGGTTCATCCAGGATGGAAGACCCAGCTTGCTCCTCATCAGCCTCTGCTGGGGTGGAGGGAAGGGTGGAGGGAAGGGTGGAGGGAAGGGTTGAAAGTGATGCCCTGGCTTCATTCTGGTCATCAAGAAAACGGAGTTGATTGTAGTACCACAGCCTGGGTACATAAACATCATCTGCTGATGTTCCTGATCTCCTTGATTCCTGGATCTTCCTATGCTCCCTTTTATACATGTTCCTCAAGACCCCAATTTTCTTGAGCACTGTCTCCATTGTTGCTCCCGGGATGGTCGCCTGGACAAAGGACAGAAGTCTCTCCAGCGTTGACTTCCTCACATGCTTGGCATAATACTGAGGGTGTTTCACCTCCCACAAATTCCTCATCTCTCGATATTTCGAAATAAAAGCTGTAAGGAACTCTGGATCCTTAAATAGGGGATTCATTATATCTGGAAAAGAGAAAGTCACAAGACCAAAAACACTTATTATAGGTTTCTGCTAACCCCTCATCATCTTCTCCCTATGTAGGCCTCATCAATCTATCAAGCCATATAGGCCGCTTGCTACAAAGTCATGACCATAAAACCCCCCAAAAAAAAACAAAGAAAAAAAAATAAAAAATAAAATTACCTTCGTTTTGTAACGTCCTGGTCCACTATCACCTACGCACAGAACGTACGTACGAAACGTGCGCAAGGCCCCTCTTTATACACTACGCATGTGTGAAACTCCGCCTGCGTCGCCCGCCCCTGACGTTCGAAATTAACGCATGTTCTCCGCCCCCTAATTCGACGCACAGAACGTACGTACGACACGTGCGCAAGGCCCCTCTTTATACACTACGCATGTGTGAAACTCCGCCTGCGTCGCCCGCCCCTGACGTTCGATTTTAACTCATGTTCTCCGCCCATTTTTAGTTACGGCGCGTAGTGGGGTAAATAATGGCGGAGACACCTGACATGTCCTCAGGTAGTGGAAAAAGCCCGGAGGCTGGAACGTCCACAAAATCTGTGAGGCCTAGATTTAAGGCCTCCAATATGAGTTTTAAAGAAATGGTGGAGATGGTGGCCATTCTTCACAAAGACGACTATGATGGGAAGTATGGGCCGTACGCACGGCCAAATTTGCGCAAGGCCAAAATAATGGCAAAGGTCATGGACACTTTGCAGGCTTCTTTTGGGGTACAGCGCTCCCGAGATCAACTTCGCAAAAGATGGTCTGACCTGAAACTCAGGGAGCCGGATCAATATAGACGGATCCGGAAAGTGCTTAAAAAAAGTAAGTACTTGTCGTGTTTTTCTCTTGTGTTTATTACCTTGTATACTGCTCCATGTGCTTTTCCTTCCTATACGATTTTTTTGTTCATCGTTTCAAACGATCTTTTACAAAACCTCGTTACATATCTATAGATAGATCTATGTAAAAATATATATATATCTAAAAATATATATATATATATCTAAAAATATATATATATATATATATATATATATATATATCTAAAAATATATATATATATATATATATATATATATATATATATATATATATATATATATATATATATATATATATATATATTTTTTTATATATATATATATATATATATTTTTTTTTTTTTATATATATATATATATATTTTTATATATATATATATATTTATATATATATATATATATATATATATATATATATATATATATATATATATATATATATATATATTTATATTTATATATATATATATATATATTTTTATATATATATATTTTATATATATATATATATATATATATATAACAAAAAAAAAAAGATATAGATAGATAGATAGATAGATAGATAGATAGATAGATATAGAAATGTAAAACATTCTTTTAGAATATTTTAAGTTATCTTTTTTTATTTACATTTAGTTAGATATTTATAGATTTTGTTCCAGATATAGAGAGAGAGAGAGAGAGAGATCAAAAGATTATTAACTATATTTTGAGATATTGATATCTAGATATCTATCTATCCGATATGTCTTTATAATTTTAAATATTGAGGTAAAATAGGAACTCTACACAAACCACTTCACTACAAATGTTAGAAAATGACTATGTACTAAAATATCTGTGTGCTAAGTAGATTAATAATTTTTGGTTTCACATAGGGGAAAAATCACTCAGCCAACAAGAAGACAGTCCACCCCAAGCCAAACATGATTGGGAAATCAGCCCAAGCCCCACTGAGGATGTGGAGGAAGGAGAGGTGGGCGACATGGGCACCCCACCAGGTGAGTGTCTGACACACCAGCTTACGGTAATCTATGCATGGCTGCCTTTTGTTTAATGTAATTTTTCTACTCTATTTTAGGGGATCTGGTTGTGCTTGATTCAAGCAACAGTGCCACCCCCGAGGATGTGGAGGAATTAGGCTACATGGGCACCCCACCAGGTCAGTGTCTGAGACAACAGCTTTATTATGGTAAGGTAAACTATGTATGTGTGCATATTTCTAAATACATTTTTTGGTTTCATTCCACTTTAGGTACACAAAGTGACTACTTCACTTCTGAAAGTGCCCAACGGCTAATTGGTCAAATAATGGCCTGGAATAAGGACATGGATGAAATGCGGAATCGGCTGGATCGTATGCAGCAGGAAATGAAGGACATGATTGATGTTTTGGGCCGAATATAAATGCCCTTTTTGAAACCCCAAAACATCGATCATGTCCTTCATTTCCTGTTTTGCTGACCCCATTCTGGGCCTTCTCTTTATTTTTTTGGCTGAACATAAATGGCTGTTTAACCTAATTTTAAAAAGGAGGGCTGTTTCTCGAAAATACATTCAAAATCCACAAAAAAATAAAACTTGATTTTCAAAAAAACAACAACCCAAAAAAAAAAAAGATTTTAAATTAAAAAAAAAGAAAAAATTGATTTTAAAACCCCCCCAAAAAAAAAAATTGATTTTAAAAACACAAAAAAATAAAAAAATTGATTTTAAAAACACAAAAAAAAAAAAATTGATTTTCAAACCAAAAAAAAAACAAAAATTGATTTTAAAAACACAAAAAAATAAAAAAATTGATTTTAAAAACACAAAAAAAAGAAAAAATTGATTTTAAAAACACAAAAAAAACAAAAATTGATTTTAAAAACACAAAAAAATAAAAAAATTGATTTTAAAAACACAAAAAAAAGAAAAAATTGATTTTAAAAACACACAAAAAAAAAATTGATTTTAAAAACACAAAAAAAGAAAAAATTGATTTTAAAAACACAAAAAAAAAAAAGATTTTAAAACACAAAAAAAAAAAAAAGATTTTAAAACCCCCAAAAAAAAATATTGATTTTCTCAAAAACAAAATAAAAAAATAAACTGGATTAAAAAAAAAAAAAAAAAAAAAAGCCTGTTTGCGAAAATCAAAAAGCCAAAAATATTTTTTTGTTGATTATGTCTAAATATTTAAATATAATTATATTTTTCAAAATTATTAAGATATCATTATATTTTTGTCTATGAACATTTTATACTAAATGCAGAACTGAATGCATAACAACCATTAATAAAAACATCTCCTTATAGGAATTAAATAAATGTGTGGTTTGTTATTTCAATGCTCAGTATCAGTTTGGTTATAATTGTCAAAAAGTTGTTTACAGTGGCAATGGAGCTTTTATTTAGACATTTAAAATGAAAATACAGTTGGCACTACAACTGCTCGACCATAACCTAGGAGAAAGCCCAAAAGAAAGGCAAGCAAGAAATATAATTCAAGATTTCATCCATATTTTTTTTATTTTAAAAAATTAAATATCATGGCCCATTGCAATGGCCCCCCTACCCATAAAATAATTAACATATTGCTGTCTAACTTGACGGGCACTTTGGGGGGCCAAGCCAGTACGGACATTATCCAGGCCCGTAAGGTTGGCATCTATAAGTCCGGCCTCAGGCCCAACTGTGCCTATATAATTCTGAGAATGTTTGTTTAAAAAGTTGTGCAGAATGCAGCACGATAAAATGATAAAATTAAGTTTGTATTCCGCCAAATTAATGGCTGTTTGAAACAGGCGGAACCGGCTGGCCAGAATTCCAAACGCATTCTCAACCACTCTTCTAGCTCTGGCCAGCCGGAAATTAAAAACCCTCCTCTCCGGGGTGAGGGTTCTTTGGGGGAATGGCCTCATGAGGTGCTTGCTCAGAGCGAAGGCTTCATCGGCAATGAAGACAAAGGGGAGTCCTTCCACATTATCCGCATCAGGTGGCAATCCCAGGCCACCACTCTGGAGACGCTGGCAGAACTCCGTCTGGGCAAATACTCCTCCATCCGACATCCGGCCATTCTTCCCCACGTCCACATATAAAAATTCATAGTGTGCAGACACCACCGCCATTAAAACAATACTGTGGAACCCTTTATAATTGAAATAGTATGACCCCGAATGGGGTGGTGGCACAATGTGGACATGTTTCCCATCTATAGCCCCTCCACAATTGGGAAAGTCCCAACGGCTGGCAAAATGGGATGCCACAGTCTGCCATTCCTGTGGCGTTGAAGGAAACTGGGGAATCAAACAAGAAAACCAAAATCAATTAATTTGGAAGCTAACATTGCAATAAAATTAGACAATTCAAAACATTATTCCCCAGCATCAGTATAACATTAAATAATTTAATTCTTCTGGAAAAACTAATATGGAAAGGCACACTTATCAGATTGCTCACCCCCTCTGATGGAACATTGATTACATTTTAGGGGGTTGTGAAATCCCTAAAAAATATTACTTTTAGGACACGCAGGAATTTAGGGACTAAAAAGGCTACAAGACTGCAGTTGTCGCACTCTGCAGTTGCAGTTGCTAACCAGCTTACAGTAAATGAGGTAATGTAAAAAGGCATTCATGTTGCAAGGAGTACACAATCACATGCAAGGGCAATTAATGAAAACACTTTGAGGCTTGCATATGATTTGATGATGAAAATCAGCAGAGCTTCTGCTCATTTACTAAAGCACTAGAACAAATGCACTTGTAGAGTGCACATGCATTTTGCAAAGTGCAACATATATTTTCTTTAGACAAATCAACACCACAGAACATTCAAGCAAATTTTTACGAGGGGGGGGGGTTGGGAAATCTAGCTAATTGCTAATTAGCAGCACACTATTTGGAGTGAGTTTAGGTGGGGGGGTTGGGAAATCTAGCTAATTGCTAATTAGCAGCACACTATTTGGAGTGAGTTTAGGTGGGGGGGGGGGGAAATCTAGCTAATTGCTAATTAGCAGCACACTATTTGGAGTGAGTTTAGGTGGGGGGGGGGAAATCTAGCTAATTGCTAATTAGCAGCACACTATTTGGAGTGAGTTTAGGTGGGGGGGGGGGTTGGGAAATCTAGCTAATTGCTAATTAGCAGCACACTATTTGGAGTGAGTTTAGGTGGGGGGGGGGTTGGGAAATCTAGCTAATTGCTAATTAGCAGCACACTATTTGGAGTGAGTTTAGGTGGGGGGGGGGGAAATCTAGCTAATTGCTAATTAGCAGCACACTATTTGGAGTGAGTTTAGGTGGGGGGGGGGGGTTGGGAAATCTAGCTAATTGCTAATTAGCAGCACACTATTTGGAGTGAGTTTAGGTGGGGGGGTTGGGAAATCTAGCTACTTGCTAATTATAAGCACACTAAATACACTCAAACAAAATACATTCAAAATGAGTAGACTAGGTAGATATGTTCCCATCACTGCATGCTGGGGAGGTTATTGAAGGAAAATATACATGGATGACAAAAAATAACAGGAAAAAAATCCAGCATGTGTGAGGATAAAAAGGGGACATTCACACTATATTGCAATGATGGTAAGTAGTGTTTGAAGCAAGAAATACATTACATTATCAAAGATTACATAAAAGAACATGTGTTGCTAATAAAAGCAAAATATCTTACCTTAATATAGTCCTTCTGCAGGACCTGGATGATGGCAGAACAGGTCTCTGGGATAATGATCCCCAGAGCCTGGGGGGAGATGCCTGTCGAGAACTTAAGGTCCTGCAGGCTTCTCCCTGTGGCCAAAGGTAGCGACCAGCCTCTGCTCCGGAGTGATGGCTTGCCTCATGCAGGTATCCTGCCTGCTGATATAGGGGGTCAGCAAAGCCACCAAACGGTCAAAAACGGGGTCCGTCATCCGGAGAAAGTTCCTGAAATCCTCAGGATTATTCTCACGGATCTCACGGAGCAATGGCATGTGACAGAACTGGTCACGCTGGAGCAACCAATTCTTGGTCCATGAACTCCTCCTCGCCCTGTTCATGGACTGGTCTTGGGCTGAAGAATAAACTACAGCACCAAACACATACAATGCACGAGCTCGACGACGAGTACGTACAGGTAACATGGTTTCAAAACGGTCGGCTGGTCAGAACGCACTAAACAGAACGCACTGAAGAACAGCAAGGCCTGTGAAGAACGACCTGAAAATCAGGAACGAGCGGCCAATAAAACAAAGATTTCTCAATGCCAACTGACCAAACGCACTGAAAAGTAGATACAAACCTCACAAGCACAGACTGAACAACAGTTAAAACGAACTGAAAAATACAAGTCTCACAAGCGCGAATCGTCTCTCACCAAACTTTTACTAACACGAGATAAACACGAGATTAGCAGAAGGAGCCCAAAGGGTGTCGTACGGGCTATTGAACTTCCGTTTTATAGTCTCGTCGGACTTGGTGTACGTCACCGCGTACTAAGCTGTCGTACTTTTGTGTGGTCGTGTGTGTGCAAGTCCGTTCGTATGAAAGTCTGCCGCAAGTCCGCCGAAGGTACGCCGGAAGTATGTCGGACAGGCTGTCCGACTTTTGTAGCTGAAAAGTCCGACCGTGTGTACGCGGCATTAGAGTTAATCCCACCATCCCCCGACAATGAGAGGACCATCTGTTTTGACAGTCCCTCTTTCCACTGTTAGACAGATGTCCCCCCTCTCTCCCCCCTTTGTTTTTTTTTTTTGTTTGTTTGTTTTTTTGTTTTTGTTTTTGTTTTTCCCCCTTCCCTTCACTTGCCCCTTTTTTCTTCCCCCATGGTTAATACATAAACAATATTAATAATAATACCAGTATGTTTTCTAGAACATGACTGTCTTTAACAGTATGCAGATTGTTTTAAGTATATGCATTTTTTCTTAAGATATTGTATTTACAATTTGTGTTTTGTAAACATTTAATCACAATGCTTTGACAATATTGACACGTTCGTGATTCTCAAGAAGGATATAATATTTATGTAAATAGACTCAGTTGCTTATTTGACACTTTATCTGTAGGGGTTTTATGTGGTCATATCCCTTTATCCGCATGCTTATTTTCAGCCCTTCACACATAACTAGCCTTGCCATATAGCCCTCGGCCCATGCCCTTATGCTTCTTGCTCCTGGGCGTCTGCTCTGGCAGGCCATACGGATGCCCAGGGCCTGCACCTTCCATCATTGAGCAGGCCCACTTCCATGCCTGGCACCACCGGGCAGTTTTAAAAGAAATCCCATAAGGGCCTTGCCATTTGGGATTTTTTTCTCCCCTCGGGAACACCACTGCATGCCTTGGCGTCTCGGGGATTGGTTGGAGGGCCCTGTGCGAGGCCCTGAGCGCTGGGCGTGCGAGGCCCTCCCCTCTCCCCGGGGCTCCATGGGTATTGTAGTTTAGAGGCTGTAAGCTGCCCGGGCGCATGCGCACAGGCATCATTGCGTCCGCCTCGAGCCGGCGACGTCACACGCCAGCTCGTTGAAGGACCGATATATACCGGCGTTTCAGGCTGTCAGATCAGCCTGAGCCGGAGGACGACACTAGTGTTGTGACCAGCGAGCTGCAAGGTAAGATGACACAGACGTGGACGCACCCTCTCTTTTTTAACTCACATTGCAAACTACTATGCAACTTTGCATGAATCTGCTCTCACCTGAGAACTATCAGCTCACACTATTATTTACTATGTGTGGTTAGACACCCATCTTTGGGTGTCGTGTATCGTGAAGCCGGCTATCAGACAACTATCTATCCCATGCCAGAGCACCCATATGTGGTGAGCTGTACCTCTTGTCACCTGCAATGCTCTCTATTAAACACTCACCCATTTCTCTGTCAATTGTGTAGTCAGCTACTCCGGTCGGTTGGCTAGATTTCTCAATGCTTCCACCTGTTCATTACAGGGAAACTGTTGAAGCCATTTGAATTGAACGAACAACTCAAATAATCTAGACAACCGCCTGCACTTCTACTTCATTTAAACAAACCTGTCACTTTCCTGCTCCTTTTAAAATAAATAGAAACTTCAAAGATAGATTCCCTATCATCATCATTATTTTCTAGTCTGCCTCTGCAGTTAAATCCACATAAGATCTGATCAAAACTCTTCAATCGCCAGTGTTTTCTCATGGACTTTTAGATAATCGAAGTAATATAGAACCCAGTGTGAGTATAAAAATATACAATATTATAATGAGATACACCGATTCCCCCCCCCCCTCCCCCAACTTTCTCTTTAAACATTCCGTTTCCTCTTCTCTCCCTTTTATTTTCCTCTCCTCTTTTCCCCCATCCCCCCCCTTTTTTTCCTTTTTCCTCTCCCCCCCCCCCTTCCCCCCCCCCTCTCTTCCCTTTCCCACTAACTGTTTCTCCTCAACTTTCCCCCCATTTCCCCATTCCCCAAATATTTCTCCACATAAATTATAAGCTTTATTTAATTTTATTTTTAAACATTTAATCAAAGATTTAACCTTATGGCAACCCCAATATCCCTTAGTGTCTCCCTATCAGCCCTCTCTGACCTTGCCATATTGACCCCCTCGGATTCAATGTATCTGGGATCAAGTCAGGGAACCGGCCAGGCAGTTTAAAGGTGCAATTATTGCATGGGGTAAGTTTCTAAATATCTATAAGCAACTGGGTTCATAATCAACATTGATACTCCGTATGTGTAAATGTTATAGTGATCTGTAAATTTTTGTCATAACTCTGCTTTTTTCTGTTTATTTAGTGGTCTCAATTTAATAAATCTCTTGCACATCCCCTGAGGAAGCTAAAATAGCGAAACATGTCGGGCTAATGTGCAATATTTCTTGCTGTGATTTATTACCCACCTATATAAGACGATGACCACCAAATGCTTATAATATTTTATTGCTAACTCAAAAGTTTGTATTGTCTGTTTTTCTTTTAAAATGAATATGTTAATAAAATCTATATTTTTTATTTACAATAAGTCAAGTGTATAAATTTATGCTAGACACCGTAAAAATCCCCCCATCCCCTATTTTCCCCTTTTTTCTTGATTTAATAGTCAAAACATAGCCAGGGTTTGGTAACCAGAGTGGGTAGTCGGAACAAGCCACTGAAACAGGAATCCAGAGATCAGCGTAGTAGAGGCAGTAAACAGCATCAGGAACCAGAAAGGGAAGTCAGCAAGGCAAAAGTCTTTAACAGGAAAACACAGCAGAGATTATCCAGATATGTTGACCAGGCAAAGGCACAGGAGATCTGATCCAGGCAGTTTAAATAGCCAGCAGGGCTAGCTGACCAGCAGGAAATAAAGACCAGGTGAGTCACTGTGGAATGAAGAGTACTGACAATTAACTAAAGCTGAGCACAGAGCTCTGAGAAGGAAGGGCTGAGCCCAGCTCTGACAGTACCCCCTCCTCAATGACTCCTCCCCCTCAGAGTACCACCAGGTTTCAGGGGAAAACATCTATGGAAAGCACGGAGAAGGACAGGAGCATGTACGTCCGAGGATGAGACCCAAGAGAGTTCCACCAGATCGTACCCTTTCCAATAAACCAGGTACTGTATGAGCCCACAGAACCTACGAGAATCAATGATAGATTGTATTTCATACTACTCATAATTCTCAACCTGAACTGGGTGAGGACGTGGTACCGAGGTGGTGAAGCGGTTGCATACCAAATGTTTCAATAAGGAGACATGAAATACATTAGAAATACGCATATTAGAAGGAAGGTCTAAAGCGTAAGATGCTACACTGGGTGGCCAGCAGCCTTGGGAGAATGGTAAGTCTAGAGCACGGCAGTGCGGAGACTATCAGGGACTAAGCAGCGGTCACAAGGTTTCTCAGGAGTAGGGATGAGCTTCGTGTTCGAGTCGAATGCATGTTCGACTCGAACATCGTGCGTTCCGTCATTCGCGGAATTACGAACGATATGGGCCGTTCGCGCCAAATTCAAGTGGCGTGTCACGGCCCATAATTCACTGCAGCATCGCAGTGCATTGCTGGCTGATGATTGGCCAAGCATGCACTATGACCCGCATGCTTGGCCAATCACAGGGCTGTGTGTACAGAGAGCCGTAATTGGCCAAAGCCAAGGAGGCTTTGGCCAATTATGGCTCAGGGGGTTTAGTACACGCCCCACACTATATAAGGCCGCCTCCGTGGCGGCCTTGTGTAGTGTGTTGTGGTGGAGACTGGAGAGAGATATAGACAGAGAGACAGTGTCATTTGATTTAAGTTAGATAGAGTAGGCAGGTCGAGTCAGTTAGCTGCACTTACGGTGTATTGTGTATGTACTGTATATATGCATCCCAGGTGTTTATATATATATATATATATATATATATATATATATATATATATATATATATATATATATATATATATATATATATATATATATATATATATATACACACTGTATTCAGTTTAGCTAGATCCTGTTTTTCTCTTCCTAATATATTGACAGGGAAGTAGGTGTTTTTACATTATTTCCAGTTAGTATACTGTGTACCCTGCACAGTTACACCTACAGTATAGCTACCTGAAGCCATGTGCTTGTGTGCTTCTTCTGATCCTATTAATAGCACAGGCAGGTTCTTGACATATTTCCAGTTACTGTACTGTGTACCCTGCACAGTTGCACCTACAGTATAGCTACCGGAAGCCAGGTGCTTGTGTAGGCTCTTGACGTTCTTCCAGTTACTGTACTGTGTACCCTGTACAGTTGCACCTACAGTATAGCTACCTGAAGCCAAGTGCTTGTGTAGGCTCTTGATGTATTTCCAGTTACTGTACTGTGTACCCTGCATGCACAGTTGCACCTACAGTATAGCTACCTGAAGCCAGTTGCTTGTGTAGGCTCTTGACGTATTTCCAGTTACTGTACTGTGTACCCTGCACAGTTGCACCTACAGTATAGCTACCTGAAGACAAGTGCAGGTGTTCTCATACTAATAATACTACAGGCAGGCAGTTGATTCTGCTAGCTGCAGTATAATCGGTACATATATATACACATCACAGTTTTGTGCAGCTACAGCTTACTGCAGGCCATTAGTATGTCTGGAAGGCCAACAAGGAGAGGCAGACAGTCACAAGCCAATAAAAGAGGTCAAGCAGGCTCCGTGTCTAGAGGCAACAGTGCTGGTCGTGGACAGGGTGCATCCTCATCAGCACGTGGCCGTGGGACACGCTTGGCCTTTTTTTCGGCAGCTGGCCGCGTTGAGCCGCAACATGCGAAAGACTTGGTCGAGTGGATGACCAAGCCGTCCTCATCCTCCTCATCCTCCCTCACCCAGGCTCAGGGTACGTTATCTGGCAAAGCAGCTGCCAACGCGGCCTCTTCCCTCGGCTCAATGGCATCAGTCACTCCTTCCCTAGCCCCACCATGTACTCCTGAGGTGTCCCCCGAACTGTTTGACCACAGTGTTGGGTATATGCTCCAGGTGGATGTCCAGTGTTTTGAAGGCTCCGATGATGGTACTCAGCTAGAGGAAAGCAGTAACGTGAGCCCAGACAGAGGGGGTGCCCAAGGACGACAGCAATCTGGCAGTCATGTTCCCCCTGCTTCAGCATACTGCCAGGTTTGCTCCAGTGATGAGGAGGGAGGGTATGATGAGGTCACTGACTCCACGTGGGTGCCTGATAGGAGAGAGGAGGAGGAGGCACATCACCAACGAGGCAGGATGCCTTCCAGGGGCCAGCCTAACTGACTGCATCACACCGCAGAGCTCCGCATGTGCAGGGCGCTGCTGTCTTTGCGCATTATTCCAAAAGTTTTTTGGTGTGGGCCTTTTTTGAGACGAGTGCATCAGATCGCACCGCTGCTATTTGCAACATATGTCTCAAGCGTATCTAGCGTGGCCAAAACATCTCCCGCTTGGGCACCACATGCTTGACCAGACATACGTAGACCTGCCATGCAGTAACTTGGTGGTGCAGCGGTTCTTGGGCAGGTACCCGGATTTACAGGATGTCCTGAGGCAGGCCAGGAAAGTCTGTGTGGATTTCCGCCGGTCATATAATGTCAGTGCTCGGCTGGCAGACCTCCAAAAGGAATTTAACCTGCTCAAGAACCGCCCAATCTGTGACATGCCCACCAGGTGGAACTCAACGGTGGCCATGCTGCAGTGGCTGCACACGCAGCAGAGGGTCATCAATGAGTACCTGTGTGACTATGGCACCAGGACAGGGTCAGGGGAGCTTGTTTTTTTTCCCCACGCCAGTGGGCCATGATCAGGGATGCATGCACTATCCTGTCACCATTTGAGGAGGCCACGAGGATGGTGAGCAGTGACAGTGCATGCATCAGTGACACTGTCCCCCTTGTCCACCTGTTGGAGCACATGCTGCGTGAAATAATTGACAGGGCACTTGAGGCAGAACAAAGGCAGGAAGAGGAGGATCTCCTTAGCTCTCAAGGCTCCCTTTATCCAGACAGTGTTCCTGCGTGCCCGCCGATCACACAAGAAGATCAGGAGTAGGAGGAGGATTGTGTCAGCATGGTGGTGGAGCCTGGCACTCAGCATCAGCAGCAGTCTTTAAGGGATCATTTACAGTCCCAAGAAACCCATGGACTTGTACGTGGCTGGGAGGAGGTGGCTGCAGATCATGTTGTCCTTAGTGACCCAGAGGACTCCGGACCGAATGCCTCAGCAAACCTACGCTGCATGGCCTCCCTGATCCTGCAAAGCCTGCGGAAGGATCCTTGTATTCGTGGTATCAAGGAGAGGGATTGTTACTTGCTGGCAACCCTCCTTGATCCACTTTACAAGAGTAAGGTTGCAGACCTTATCTTGCCGTCGCAGAGGGAGCAGAGGATGAAACATCTTTGGGAGGCCTTGCAGAAAGGTCTGTGCAACGCGTTCCCAGAGACTGGGAGGTTACAAACTCTTGTTCCTGGACAATGTGTTGCCGAGGCTTCGGTCAATCAAAGAAGGAGAGGTGGAAAAGGTGGCTGTCAGATCAATGCGTTCAGACAATTTTTTAATCCGCAGTCCCAAGGTATGATCGGTTCCAGCAAGCATCGCCAGCTCCTGTTTTACATGGTGCAGGAATACCTAGGGGCAAGATCTGACTTGGACACCTTTCCCACCGAAAATCCTCTGGGTTACTGGGTCTTGAGGATGGATCATTGGCCAGGGCTTGCACAGTATGCAATTGAGCTACTGGCCTGTCCTGCATCCAGCGTTCTTTCGGAACGCACATTCAGTGCTGCTGGAGGCTTTGTAATAGATCACAAGGTGTGCCTGTCCACCGACTCGGTCGATCGACTGACCTTCATAAAAATGAATCAGTCTTGTATCACCACCAGATACCAAGCACCTGATGCTGATGTAATTTTTTTGAAATGTCAGATCCCTTCAAGACTGCCTATGCTGATGCTGAGTGACTATCCTGTTATGCTGAGTGACTATCCTCTTCCTCCTCAATGATAATGCTGATAGCTTGTAAGAATATTTTTGTTTCTGGGTGCCACCACCAGTGGCTAAGGCCCAATTGTTTAACAGGGGCGTGTAATTACAATTTTTGATGCAATTCTTTGCAGCAGGGCTCGTTCGAGCGCTCCAACTAATGTATCTGTGAGGGGTTGCAGTGTTGTGGCACCAGTGCCTAAGGCCCAATTTTTCAGCCCCTGTTTAACAGGGGCATGTAATTACAATTTTTGATGCAATTCTTTGCAGCAGGACTTGTTCCTGCGCTCCAACTAGAGTATCTGTGAGGGGTTGCAGTGTTGTGGCACCAGTGCCTAAGGCCCAATTTTTCTGACCCTGTTCAACAGGGGCATGTAATTACAATTCTTGATCTAATATTTCACAGCAGAGCCCGTTCCTGTGTCCACCAAGAGTAACTGTGAGGGTTTACAGTGTTGTGGCAACACCAACACCTAAGGCCCCAATTTCTGCAGAGTATATAGGGCAGGCCCCTACTTTCAAACATCCAACTTACAAACGACTCCTACTTGCAAATGGTAGGAGACAACAGGAAGTGAGATAAAATCTACCCCTAGGAAAGGAAATTCTCTCCTGTAAGAGTTAATATGGGAAAAACATTTCTCCTTTCCACTGATGCTTTATCACCAATCCTCGTTTCACTAAAAACCCCACATTTTCAAAAAAACATTTGTCATTGTGACAGAAAGTGAGGTGAAATCTTCTGAAGAGGAGCACAGACAGATAGATTTTTTTGGCTGGAGCTACACTTTAAAAATGTACCAGTTCAAAATTACAAACAGATTCTACTTAACAACAAACCTACAGTCCCTGTCTTGTTTGCACCGCCTGTATACATCTGTTCAGAGTATATAGGGCCTGGGGGCCCCACGCCTTTACTTTTTTTAATTTGGGTGCGGGGTTCCCCTTATTATCCATACAAGACCCGAAGGGCCTGGTAATGGACTGGGGGGGGGGGTTACCCATGCCGTTTGTCTCACTGATTTTCATCCATATTGTCAGGACCCGACATTACATTAAAGCCGCAAGCAGTTTTAAATGACTTTTATTCCTTTAAAAATGTAATTTTGTGCAGGGACTGTTCTAAGCACGGGCTGGGGCCATTGTAAAACTGCCGAACGTTTCTCTGGGTCCATCGAAAAACCGGCAGTGGAAATTACATAACCCAGAAATTTAACCTGTTTGCGATGAAACTTGCACTTCTCCAATTTACAATACAGGTTATTATATAGTTACATATATATAGTTACATATAGTAGGTGAGGTTGAAAAAAGACACAAGTACATCAAGTCCAACCTATGTGTGTGATTATATGTCAGTATTACATTGTATATCCCTGTATGTTGCGGTCGTTCAGGTGCTTATCTAATAGTTTCTTGAAACTGCCCCTCGCTGAGACCACCGCCTGTGGAAGGGAATTCCACATCCTTGCCGCTTTTACAGTAAAGAGCCCTCTACATAGTTTAAGGTTGAACCTCTTTTCTTCTAATTTTAATGAGTGGCCACGAGTCTTGTTAAACCACCCTATTGAGTGGTCACCAGTGTGGTATTTGTATGTTGAAATCATATCCCCTCTCAAGTGTCTCTTCTCCAGAGAGAGATTATCTCTCGGCCTCTGAAGCACACGGCAGACATCTGTGTGGTGGCTCTCTAGGGACTTGGAAAATATGAGGATGTCGTCGAGATAAACCACCACACAAAGCTGCAACAAATCTCGGAGGACATTGTTGATAAATTCCTAGAAAACTGCTGGGGCGTTGCAAAGACCAAACGGCATTACAAGGTATTCATAATGGCCTGTTCTGGTGTTAAATGCAGTTTTCCATTTGTGGCCCTCCTTGATCCTTACGAGATTGCATGCCCCTCTCAGATTAAGCTTTGTGAAACCCATTGCTCCCTTGAGGTGGCCTAATAACTCCATAATCAACGGAATCGGATAAGCATTCTTAATTGTGAAACGATTGAGACCCCTATAATCAATACAAGGTCTCAGTTAACCACTCTTTTTCACAAAGAAGAAACCAGAATCCTTGAGAAAGTGTGTCGGCAACATACTCCTCCATGGCTTTGTCCTCCGACAAAGACAAAGGGTAAACCCGGCCATGAGGGAGTATGGCACCAGGTGTGGAGGCAAACTACCAGCTTGACCTTTGTCAAAGACATCGCTATATTCGCAGTACTCCTCCGGCAGGGAGGAGAGTAAGAGGTCCACAAGAAAACATGTCCTCCTGCATTGTGGGCGACCAGGAAAGAACCTCAGCACAAAGCCAATCAAAAGAGCGTTTGTTCCTCTGTAACCAAGGATAACCAATAACCACCGGGAAATGAGGTGAGGAAATGACTTGGAATTGGATTATCTCATGGTGAAGAGCCCCTAAGGCCATGGTCAATGGAGCCGTCTCATGAGTCACATTGGCAGGCTGTAGAGGTCTCCCATCAATAGCCTCAATGGCAAGTGGAGTCAGTGTAAAAATTGTGAATGTGTCTCTCGCGCTACTGAGAGTAATGATAAAAAGTAAACCTTATACAGAACTTCAAGTGATAAATCAATAATTGCAGCCAAACCTCAAAGTGTATCACAAAACACTAAAATGTAGTAAAACTGAATAGAGTGGTCTCGCTCAAAAAATATGTCACTGAATAACACTGTGATCCAATGTACACACTTAATGGTATTGAATTAATACCTAAATAGGTGAAACATAACAATATGAAAAATCAATGTGCTCTGATATAAAGGGGAATGCTGTGGACCATGATGTAAAAAGGGCAATGCTGCTGACTCTGGTGTAAAGGGGAACTCTAATGTTAGGTGATCTTTGGTTGTGATACACATGCCACATATCGCTGCGCACGCCGGAGAGAGAGCAATAATTCTAGCACAAGACCTCCTACGTAACACTAAACTGATGACCTATAGGGGGCTTTTGAAGCATTGCCTATTGAAAATATAATTATATTTTACCAAAAATGTGGGTAGTTTATTGCATTTGTTTGCCCTAGAATTCACTTTAGTGAGTTTTTTACTGAAATTTTGGGTTTCCTAGACCTTTGCAGTAATATCAAGTGGCATAAAAAATTGGAACTATCATTATTTTATTCTCTAGGGTGTCTGCTTTTAGAAAATATATAATGTTTGGGGGTTTTATTGTAATCTTCAGGCCTAAAATGATTTTTTAAACGTGTGCTAAAAATGCAAAAGTGGCTCTGGCAGAGAATCAAAGTGATATTAGCCTGATACATAGAAGCCAAAACTGACTTAAAGCAGAAGTCATGTTAAATGCTTCCAACAACAATGGAAGTTGGAGACTATCATATTTTTTATATAATTCAGCTGGTAATCCATCAACCCCTGGGGCCTTATTAACAGGTAGAAATTTCAAAGCCTAAGCAAGTTTGGTTAATGAGCCAGGAACATCTTAAGCATCTCTCTCCTGACTCATAAGCTGCGGGAAGGAAACCATATCCAGAAAGTCAAACAAATCAGAAGGATCATATATACCTGTTGACATAAATAAGTCTTCCCCCAGATAAGGAATTAAGGTAGGGTGATCAGACTTCCCTGGACTGAGGACACTGTCCCCGGACCGAGGACACTGTCCCCGGACCAAGTCTATCCTCAGTTTTGTTCCCAGATACAGGGCCGGATTAACGTAGACAGGGCATCCCATCCTGGCTGAGAAACTTCCTGGACGGTCTCACTGTCACTGCCAATGCCCCCTTCTGGAGGATCTCACTGCCACTCCTGCTGCTGTTCAGTGGAGGAGAGGCAGAGGCAAAAATTTACTGTGTGGAGGGCTGAGACCGGGAGGTGAACAGATGGGGGGGTCTAGTTGTACACAGATGAGGGGAGTGGGGGAGCAGGGGTCAGAGCTGATGCAGCTGCATTGAGAGATGGAGAGTTTAGCTTTTGGCGAAGGGCTAGGAGTTTGCTGCAGAGATAATCTGTGAGAGAAGGGTGCAGAGGTGAGCTATGAATGTGGGGGCAGAAGTGTCCTTTGTGCATAGCAAACCTCTAACCCTGCACTCTATGCCTAACACCCTCATGTGTATTATGTAGTCCTGTGCACAGTGCTCTGTGTTTTATGTAGTCCTGTGCCCAGCGCACTGTGTATTATGCAGTCTTGTGCCCAGCGCTCTGTGTATTATGCAGTCCTGTGGCCAGCACACTGTGTATTATGCAGTCCTGTGCCCAGCGCTCTGTGTATTAAGCAGTCCTGTACCCAGAGCTCTGTGTATTATGTAGGCCTGTGCCCAGCGCTCTGTGTATTATGCAGTCCTGTGCCATTTGCCAATAAAAAAAAATATGTCCCCGGATTTCATTTTAAAAATCTTAAAATTAAGAGGACATCAGAGGCTTCCCTTTGGCTACTCATGACCTGATTTATTCTCTTTTCCTTTCTGTCTTTTGATTGAACTCAATAGCCACGTATCTTTGTTTCAACCTGGCTTTGGAGCATGTTACACATTACATATTACACCCATATTTAGGATTTGACAAAATGTAGTGCTCCCCCCATGAGGGCCATTTAAAGGATTTGTACCCCACTGGTTGCCCTGACCTTGCAAATCTTCCTACACCTCTGACACCCTGGTTTCAAACATCTTGTTGTGACCAACAAAAATACACTTAAAGAGCACACACACTTAAATTAAACAGTTTAGTCTTGTTTACTGATGTTTCAAAAGCATTAGAATTCAGTAACAAACTTGCCACTTGCAGAAGGTTTACTATGACAAATAACCCTGAGGGCAGAAAGAAAAATCAAAAGAAACAATAACCGATTACAATATATGTGTAATGAGTACCTACACAAGATCAACAGAATCTGCTTGAATTGAGCTCTGTGGGTCCAGGCAGGTGGAGGGCAGGGGGATGACCCACTCGTGTCAGACCACTCCCTTCTAAAGGGGTTATGCCGCGTACACACGAGCAGACTTTTTGACCGGATTGGTCTGACGGACTATTCGACGGACTTTCGGCGGACTGCCAATGGACTTTCCCAACGAACGGACTTGCCTACACAAGATCACACGAAAGTCCGACAGATTCGTATGTGCTGACGTACGACCGGACTAAAATAAGGAGGTTGATAGCCAGTAGCCAATAGCTGCCCTAGCGTTGGTTTTCGTCCTTCAGACTAGCATACAGATGAGTGGACTTTTTGCTAGGAACTGGGTCTGGCGGAGTTCCGACGTAAAGATTTGAAACATGTTCCAAATCTAAAGTCCGTCAGATTTTCGACCGAAAAAGTCCACTGCAGGTCCGATGAAGCCCACACACAGTCAAAGTGTCCGCCGGACTCGGCCTGTCGGACCAGTCCGGCCAAAAAGTCCGCTTGTGTGTATGCGGCATAAGAGTGCCTGCAAGATCTTCCGTTGGTCGCAGAAGTGTGTGAAAGGTGCCTCACCAGAGCTGGGCTGGTTGGCTGAAGCAGAGGATGGCAGCAGGAACCTTAGATGCAGACACACCGCGGATGGAGGGCCGGCGTCATCAGGCACCGTGCAGAGCAGGACAGATGGGTAACTGGATGCAGGGTCAGACAAGCCAGGTCAGCAATAGATAATCAGATACAGCATAAACAGCAGGCAGAGAATGGTCCAAGTGCAGGCAGAGGTTGGCAACAGGATATCAGACAGATGAAAGTTATAACAAAGTCTTAAAGGCAAGCCAAGGTCAGGATAGGTGGAGAGCAAACATGGTCAGGATAAGGATAAGCCAGGTCAAACACAGAAATCAAGCAGAGATCACAGGAACGGGTATACAGGTAAAGCTGCAGATCAGACAGCAATGCACTAGTGCAGCTGCTGCTCTTATATAGGCCATTTGGCACCAGCATCAATGGCTAACACGCACGCTCATGCGTTCGCCTGTGTGTGATCGTATTTTCATGCATGCGCATAGGTGTGCGCATGTTCGTGACTTTATTTTCGTGCATGCGCATATGCATTAGCCTATGCCTGGCAAGATGGGCACCTGCAGGAGAGTGTCTGTGCATGCCTATCTGCCTCCGCCTAGGAGCTTCGGCTGTGCTATGGCCAACTTTTACCTGCACTCATAATCAGTTTGTTGACCGGCCAGAGCAAATGCTGCATCGTGCTGCTGCCCAGCAGGATCTGCTGTAGATGTGATGAGAGCAGCTTCCAGGCTGCTGCTGGATGACCAGATAAGGCTGGCAGTGGATGCTCCTCTACACACGTGTGATGACTCTCTCCCCACTTGTGACTCGGCCCCAGCACAGTCTAACATTGAGTCACTTGCTTGCAGATCCAGGCTGTGGTCCCAAGAGAGTGATCCTGGCCTAGCCCAGGCTTTTTATTTCTTCTTCCAGCATTCTCCTCTCCCTCCTCAGCTGGCTGGTACTTGTAGTCGATCAACGTCTGACTTGAGTGCAACCCCTGGTTCCTTGGACTACAGGTCCCAAGATGCTTTGTTTCACTCTCTGATATTATTCACCTTGAGGGCAGGGTGTGATTACATAGAGTCTAAGCTGAGCACTATAGAGGAACAGTCTCACTACAATAAGTGCTGCAAAGGGTCTCCTGGTAAGGCAGGCAATATTAGCCAGCTCCTGGCTACGCATGTAACATGTTTCAGCACATGTCCTTCTCACCTCCTCCCCTTGCAACAGATGGGGTTTCCCCTCCCTGCACCTGCTATCATATTTTGAAAACAGCGCTGCTGTGCGAGGCTCTGCCTACACAGCCTTATCATTCATTCACAACAATCTGTGCATGAGAAAACTACAAGTCCCGCCTGGCACCGCAGCAGATTACTTGTAGCTCTCAATGAATTGTGAGGGCACTCATGAGTTCATTCAAAAGCCCTGCAGCATTCGAACTGACAGCCCATACAGAGATATTATGAGCTGAAAGCTGTGTGGGCTTGTCTGCAGGAGGCTAAAGCCTCATACACACGATCGGATTGTTGGCCAACAAAACTGTGGAATTTTGACCGAAGGGCGTTGGCCCAAACTTATCTTGCATACACATGGCCACACAATTGTTGGCCAACAATTACAAACGTAGTGACATACTACACGTACAACATGGTTTTTCAGCTCTTTAGCGCCACCCTTTGGGCTCCTTCTGCTAATTTCGTGTTAGTAGAAGTTTGGCGAGTGTTGATTCACGCTTTTCTTTTCGCACTTTTCATTTAGTTTCTGAATGGCCGTTCGTCAACCAGACATGTTGCGGAATCGGAGGAGATAACGTGTTATTTATTATTGGCCCTGGAGTTATTGCTTTGACATAGTTTTTTTGGTTGAATAATGATTTGATTTGGTATATTTTCTATATTTTTGAAATGCATAGAATGTACTTTTTGGTTAAGTTCTATTGACAGATAACATGTCTAATTTTATTTGTTTTATTTTTTTAATGCACAATAAAAAAATTGTGGAGAATAATACTTGGTTATGTGTTTTACTTCAAATGACAGTTTGGGAGTAGGCAGTTACATTTAAAAAAAATACAATGTAAAATTGACAAGGGACACCAAAACTACGGAATAATGGTGTTGTGGTAACTTGCCCAAATAAAAATAAAAAAAAGCATAATAATATTATTCTTGATATCACTAGAAAAAAAAAGCCTTTGAAAATTTGTTTGCAATAACTCCATCAGTATCACCAGCAAAGCAGCTTTATTATTATCCCATTAATGAAGAAGAGAATGTGCGCTGCATTTGGAGATTTTATAATTTGCCACGTCACAAATGTTGATTTCTCCATTACAACGCTAGCTTATAAGACCAACTGCTTCTGCTTCCAAGCATGCGTGTTTGTACTTTGGACTTTTGTCCGATGGACTTGTGACTTGTGAAAACCTGCTAGCCAACATTTGTTGGCGGAAAGTTCGACAACAATTGTCCAATGGAGCTTACACACAGTCGGATTTACCGCCAATAGGCTCACACCGAACATTTCCCGTCTGAAAATCTGATCGCGTGTACGAGGCATAATATTGCACCCGTGATCCACTGCGGGAAAACGTAATATATGCACACTTTTCTTTCTGCATAAAATTTGATTATTTTTTTTAGCTCGATTCACACTAATGCGTTTTTTTGATGCATTTTGCATTTTGCAGAAATGCAGGGAAATTTTTTAACATGGGTTCTTATGGAACATGTTCACATCAATGCATTTTTGTGCCTCTGCGTTTTTTAAAAGGGTCAAGGACTTTTTTTTCCCGCAAAATGCAGCGTTTTGCATGTAATATTATTAATACTATATTATTAATATATATTATTAATATATATTTTTTTTTTTACACTGTATATAGCTGGTTGCCAAGGAGGAGGCCGGGAAGCCGGCCGCCGCGTCGTTAACAACCGATGACTCTTCCCGCTCAATGTAAAAAAAAAAATGCCGGCTAAAAAAAAAAAGTTGTGAAAAGAAACAGTGTGGGGTCCCCCCCCAGGTCCATGCCAGGCCCTTGGGTCTAGTATGGATTCGGAGGGGACCCCCACACACCAACATTTTTTTTTTAATGGCGTGGGGGTCCCCCCAAAATCCATACCAGACCCTTATCCAAGCATGCAGCCCGGCAGGTCAGGAAGGGGAGGGGATGAGCGAGCACCCCCCTCCTGAACCATACCAGGTCACATGCCCTCAGTCTCTGACCACCTCCTGTATCAAATCTGCAGTCTCTGACCATCTCCAGTATCATGTCTGCAGTCTCTGATCATCTCCTGTATCATGTCTGCAGTCTCTGACCATCTCCTCTAATGTGTCTGCAATCTCTGACCATCTCCTGTATCATGTCTGCAGTCTCTGACCATCTCCTGTATCATGTCTGCAGTCTCTGACCATCTCCTGTATCATGTCTGCAGTCTCTGACCATCTCTTGTATCATGTCTGCAGTCTCTGACCATCTCTTGTATCATGTCTGCAGTCTCTGACCTTCTCCTGTATCATGTCCATAGTCTCTGACCATCTCCTGTATCATGTCTGCAGTCTCTGACCATCTCCTGTACCATGTCTGCAGTCTCTGACCATCTCCTGTATCATGTTCATAGTCTCTGACCATCTCCTGTATCATGTCCATAGTCTCCGACCATCTCCTCTAATGTTTCTGCAATCTCTGACCATCTCCTGTATCATGTCTGCAATCTCTGACCATCTCCTGTATTATGTCCGCAGTCTCTGACCATCTCCTGTATCATGTCCGCAGTCTCTGACCATCTCCTGTACCACGTCCGCAGTCTCTGACCATCTCCTGTATCATGTCCGCAGTCTCTGACCATCTCCTGTATCATGTCTGCAGTCTCTGACCATCTCCTCTAATGTGTCTGCAATCTCTGACCATCTCCTGTATCATGTTCACAATCTCTGGCAGGTCAGGAAGGGGAGGGGACGAGCGAGCACCCCCCCTCCTGAACCATACCAAGCCACATGCCCTCAGGCTCTGACCATCTTCTGTATCATGTCTGCAGTTTCTGACCATCTCCTGTATCATGTCTGCAGTCTCTGAACATCTCTTGTATCATGTCTGCAGTCTCTGACCATCTCTTGTATCATGTCTGCAGTCTCTGACCTTCTCCTGTATCATGTCCATAGTCTCTGACCATCTCCTGTATAATGTCTGCAGTCTCTGACCATCTCCTGTATCATGTCCATAGTCTCTGACCATCTCCTGTATCATGTCCATAGTCTCTGACCATCTCCTCTAATGTGTCTGCAATCTCTGACCATCTCCTGTATCATGTCTGCAATCTCTGACCATCTCCTGTATAATTGTCCGCAGTCTCTGACCATCTCCTGTAACATGTCCGCAGTCTCTGACCATCTCCTGTATCATGTCTACAGTCTCTGACCATCTCCTGCATCATGTCTGCAATCTTTGACCATCTCTTGTATCATGTTCACAATCTCTGACCATCTCTTGTAGTGGTGTCTTACACACATACAAAAATGACATTTAAATCCTGCAAGGCTATTTAAAAACACCTGAACATATTCAAAAAATATGGGCATTAGGTCACACTATATGGCAGCCCACTTACTGCATCAAAGTACCCCATTATTAGTGGGTCCTATACTAGTAAAAGAATGAAAAATCCTGCATCTAAACCATGGGAGATACACTCCTCTTTTATGGGAGAACTGAAGGGACTCCTCCTATGAACTGGTGGACGCTAATAAGAGGTAATGGGGAGTGGAGTTCTCCCATAAAGAGGAGTGTATCTCCAATGGTTGAGACGCAGGATCTTTCATTTTTTTACTAGCGTAGGACCCACTAATAATGGGGTACTTTGATGCAGTAAGTGGGGTGCCATATAGTGTGACCAAATCCCCATATTTTTTGAATATGTTCAGGTGTTTTTAAATATCCTTGCAGGATTTAAATGTAATTTTTTTATGTGTTCGCTGTAATATTTTGTACTGTTTGTTGGTCTTATCAGCACCATCGTGAATGTAAACGCATTTTTAGGGTGTGCCCTCCAAGTATGATTTTGTTTTTTACACATATAGAACTCGCATCACGTGTGTATGTGTGTGTGTGTGTGTGTATATATATATATATATATATATATATATATATATATCTTATTATGTCTCTCCCTTTTTCTTTGTTCCTCCCCCTCTTTTCCATGCATTCTCTTTTTATCCTCTTTTTTTCCCTCTCTCATCTCCTTTCTTGCCCCCTTCGCTCTCACTTATTCTTTCCGGAAAGTGAATGGCTACATGCCCATTTATTGCATAAAATGCTAAATATATATATATATATATATCGTATTTATCGGCGTATAACACGCGCCGGCGTATAACACGCACCCAAGTTAAGGAGGGAATTTTAAGAAAAAAAACTTTTAGGAGTAAAGTTTAAGGAAGAAAAACTTACATTAAAATGCCCATCAATGCAGCGTTATCGGTGTCCATCTGCAGCCTTGTCAGTGTCAGTGCAGCCTTGCCCCAGTGTCCATTGCAGCCATGTCAGTGCAGCTTTGCCCCAGTGCAGCCTTGTCAGTGCAGCAATGTCAGTGCAGCAATGTCAGTGCAGCAATGTCAGTGCAGCCATGTCAGTGCAGCCTTTCTCCAGTGCAGCCTTTCTCCAGTGTAGCCTTGCCCCAGTGCAGCCTTGCCCCAGTGCAGCTTTGCCCCCATGCAGCCTTGCCCCAGTGCAGCCTTGCCCCCCCGTGCAGCCTTGCCCCCGTGCAGCTTTGTGGGATCGCCGCGATCCCTGCCGTCATACACAGCCCTGTGTAAATTTTAAATATGGCGCCGAGACTGCAGGGACTCGGCGGAGCGCTGATACACATAGCCGAGAGTCTTCGGGTTTTCTCGGCGCCGCTTACAGTCCCGCCCAGTTCCGCCCTATGGGCGGGACTGTAAGCGGCGCCGAGAAAACCCGAAGACTCTCAGCTATGTGTAGCTCCGCTCCGCCGAGTCCCTGCAGTCTCGGCGCCGTATTTGAATTTCCACACGGCTGTGTATGTCGGCGGCGATCGCGGCAATTGCCACGATCGCTCCGATCACACACAATTGGGGGGGGGGATCGGCCTATAACACGCACCCAGGATTTTCCCCTGATTTTCAGGGGAAAAAAGTGCGTGTTATATGCCGATAAATACGGTATATATATTTAGCATTTTATGCAATAAATGGGCATGTAGCCATTCACTTTCCGGAAAGAATAAGGGAGAGGGAAGGGGGCAAGAAAGGAAATGAGAGAGGGAAAAAAAGAGAATAAAAAGAGAATGCATGGAAAAGAGGGGGAGGAACAAAGAAAAAGGGAGAGACATAATAAGAGAGAGAACAAGAAAGATAGAGAGAGAGATGGGGAAAAAAAACAAGAAATTTTGATAGAGAGAAATAAAGGGGAAAGAAAGGAGAACAAAGAGAAGGAGTGGTACATCCTAAAATGTACCATAAGGGGTTTAATACAGTATGAGTGGAAGAGACTCAGGGAGCGCTAAATCTCTGCCGGTTAGGGGTGCAATTTACTTGCCTTACCTTGGGTGCTGACAACCCACGCTACGTCCCTGGGGCTGGTATGAAATTATTTCCAGGGCTGGTTTTTATTCCCAGTAGGGCCCTGGATGGGTCTGTGACGTCACAAGGGGTCGTGGCCTCCAGATGACGTAATCCGTTTTCCACGCCCCCATCGGTAATTAAGAAAAGCAAGACTTCGGCGCCGACAGATCAGCAGGACGCAGCATCGGAGGAGGGTTGTCGGCTGGAGGGGCGGCAGAGGAAGAACACCGGACAAAGAAGGCAGAAGAAGAGCGGAAGAAGAAGCGAGGGGAGAAGGAGAAGACCGGAGGATGAAGATGCAGGAGAAGATGGAGGAAGACCGGAGGAAGAAGCGGAGAAGAAGATTTTTAATAAAAGATTTGTCAAAAGCTGTCTACTGTATTTTTTAATACTACACTACTTTTTTTGTGAATAGGTAGGGGTACAATGTACCCCATACTTATTCACATAGGGAGGGGGCCGTGATCTGGGGGCTCCCTTGTTAAAGGGGGCTTCCAGATTCCAATAAGCCCCCCACCTGTAGAACCCGACAACCACCGGGCAAGGGTTGTCGGGAAGAGGCCCTTGTCCCCATCAACATGGGGGCAAGGTGCTTTGTGGTGGGGGGTGCAGAGCTCCCCCTGCCTCAAAGCACCCTTCCCCCCATGTTGAGGGCATGTGGCCTGGTATGGTTCAGGAGGGGTGGGGGGGCGCTCGCTCGTCCCCTCCCTTTCCTGACCTGCCGTGCTGCATGCTCAGATAAGGGTCTGGTATAGATTTTGGGGGGACCCCACACCATTTTTTTTCTTAATTTTGGCATGTGGGTCCCCTCCGAATCCATACTGGACTCAAGGGCCTGGTATTGACCCGGAGGGGGGGGGGGGGAGCCACCCTGTTTTTTCTCTCGATTTTTTTTTTAGCCGGTAATTCTTTTTTTTGACATTCAGCGGGAAGTTCTGTTAGCGCTCCACCTACAGTGTTCACTTCCATTTGGCTGCTGGGATCAGGGAACCACTGACAGCATGAGACATGAGTGGAACCATGCACTGGTGGGTATCCTGGGAGTTCAGATGTGGGGCTGGGGGGCAGTGTGGAGAGCTGTCTTAAGGGGTACACAAGCTTGCTGGGGGTATGGACCGGGGGGGGTGCTGAGGGTATGGCTAAGTGCTGGGAAATACAGAGGTGTGGGGGTGCAGTGTTCTTCTGGGGATAGAGAGTATGCTGGGGGATATAGAGGTGTGAGATGGGTATGGATGTGTGCTTGTGTTCTGTGGAGTATGAAGTTGTTCTGGGGGTACAGAGATGCGCTGGGGAATATGGAAGTGTTCTGTGGAGTATGGAGATGTTGTGGGGGTAAGGAGGTGTGCTGAGAGTTATGGAGGTGTTCTGTGGAGTATGGGGATGTTATGTAGAGTATGGAGGTGTTCTTGGGCTACAGAGATGTGCTGGGGTTATGGAGGTGTTCTGTGGAGTAAGGAGATGTTCTGGGGGTACAGAGGAATATGGAGGTGTTCTGCGAAGTATGGAGGTAAGGAATTGTACTGAGGGGTATGGAGGTGTTCTGTGGTATATGGAAATGTTCTAAATGGGGTTTGGAGGTGTTTTGTGGAGTAAAGGGGTGTGCTGAGGGGTGCGGAGGTGTTCTGTGGAGTATAGAGATGTGTTTGGGGGTATGGAGATGTGCTGGGAGAATGAAGGTCTTCTGGGGATACAGGAATGTTGTGTTGGGTACAGAGATGCGCTAAGGGATAAGGAGGTTGCCCACACACAGCTTGGGGTATATGCAGGCGCAATAACAAAGAAAGCCTGCACACAGGATGGGTGTCAGTGCCTGTCTGAACAAAGCCTTATTACCTGCGTTTTGTTTTTGTGTACTTTTGTTCTTCTTTAGCCCCATAACTACATCTTTCTTTGATAAACTGTAAATGTTTAAATAAAGTATAGCATTAGGTGACTTGTAGGGCCATTCCCATTTTAAATAAATTCCCCAAACCTAATTAAGGTACGTTCTTCACCTCCAATGGCTTGCTGAACACAAAAAATGCGCCTGAATTTCTTTTTTTAACAACTTCAGCCCCGGAAGAATTTACCCCCTTCCTGACCAGAGCACTTGTTGCGATTCGGCACTGCGTCGATTTAACTGACAATTGCATGGTCGCGCGACGTTGCACCCAAACAAAATTGACGTCCTTTTTTTCCCACAAATGGAGCTTTCTTTTGGTGGTATTTGTTTGCCCCTGCGGTTTTTATTTTTTGCGCTTTAAACAAAAAAAGAGGGACAATTTTGAAAAAAAACACAATATTTTGTACTTTTTGCTATAATAAATATCCCCGTTTTTTTTTTTTTTTTTTAAAAAGCAATTTTTTTCTCAGTTTAGGCTGACATGTATTCTTCTACATATTTTTGGTAAAAAAAAAAAATTGCAATAAGCGTATATTGATTGGTTTGCGCAAAAGTTATAGCGTCTACAAAATAAAGGAAAATAGGGGATAGATTTATAACATTTTTATTATTATTATTTTTTTTTTTTTTTACTAGTACTGTAAAAACGTCACTGGCAGTGAAGGGATTAACACTAGGGGGTGCTCGAGGGGTTACCTGTATTCCCTGGGAGGTGATTCTAACTGAAGGAGGAGGGGACTAACTAGAGCAGCGGTTCTCAACCTGGGGGTCGCGACCCCCTGGGGGGTCGATTGCCCATTCTCCAGGGGGTCGCGAATGCTGGCCGAGATGCTGGCCAAGACGGACCCGAAGTTACTGCCTGAGTCCGTCCGTCTCGGCCAGCGAGATGTCACTTCCTGGAGAGGAGGGACTGCACGGAAGTGACGTTCCGTCGCCGCCATCTTGGTACTCTCGTCCGCAGTAAGGCTTAGACTTAGAAGTCGGCAAGCGGACATCTTTGTACACCCACCGAAATCTGCTTGCTGCGGACGAGTTTACCAAGAGGGAGGCAACGAAACATGACTTGCTGAAGAAGAAGAACACCTGTGACTTCTGGTAAGTCAGACACACAGGAAAAGCTGACAAGACAACATTTTTTTTATTATGGTCCTATATATATATATATATATATATATAAAAACGTCCCAGTTGGTTCCTCAAAAGTAGTTATTCCGTGCCAGTGCTAGATACATGTTTGGAAGCTATACACTTTGTGTATCTAGCACTGGCACGGAATAACCACTTTTGAGGAATCAACCGCAACGTTTATATATAAATCAGTGGTGGGGGCACAAACAAACTGAAACAATCAGAAAAAAACCCCCATTAAAACGCTGCAACTGTGCCATCAAATGTCGCCACTGTGCCAGCAAACACTACCACTGTGCCATCAAACGCAGGAACTGTGCCCTTTAATTGTTGCCACTGTACCAAACGCAGCCACTGTGCCCATCAATTGTCGCCACTGTGCCAGCAAACGTCGCCACTGTGCCATCAAACGCAGCCACTGTGCCATCAGACGCAGCCACTGTGCCCTTTAATTGTTGCCACTGTACCAAACGCAGCCACTGTGCCCATCAATTGTCGCCATTGTGCCAGCAAACGTCGCCACTGTGCAGCCACTGTGCCCATCAATTGTCGCCACTGTGCCATCAAATGCAGGCACTGTGCCCATCAATTGTCGCCACTGTGCCAGCAAACGCTGCCACTGTGCCATCAAATGCAGCCACTGTGCCCATCAATTGTCGCCACTGTGCCAGCAAACGCCGCCACTGTGCCATCAAATGCAGCCACTGTGCCCATCAATTGTCGCCACTGTGCCAGCAAACGCCGCCACTGTGCCATCAAATGCAGCCACTGTGCCCATCAATTGTCGCCACTGTGCCAGCAAACGCTGCCACTGTGCCATCAAACGCAGGAACTGCGCCCTTTAATTGTTGCCACTGTGCCAAACGCAGCCACTGTGCCCATTAATTGTCGCCACTGTGCCAGCAAACGTCGCCACTGTGCCATCAAACGCAGCCACTGTGCCCTTTAATTGTTGCCACTGTGCCAAGGGCAGCCACTGTGCCCATCAATTGTCGCCACTGTGCCAGCAAACGTTGCCACTGTGCCAGCAAACGTTGCCACTGTGCCATCAAACGCAGCCACTGTGCCATCAAATGCAGCCACTGTTCCCTTTAATTGTTGCCACTGTGCCAAACGCAGCCACTGTGCCCATAAATTGTCGCCACTGTGCCAGCAAACGTCGCCACCTGTGCCATCAAACGCAGCCACTGTGCCCTTTAATTGTTACCACTGTGCCAAACGCAGCCACTGTGCCAGCAAACGTCCCACTGTGCAGCCACTGTGCCCATCAATTGTTGCCACTGTGCCAGCAAACGCCGCCACTGTGCCAGCAAACGCGACTAGCAAAAATAATTTTACTCTTAGGGGTCCCCACAACTTGGGAAATTTTATCAAGGGGTCACGGCACTAGGAAGGTTGAGAACCACTGAACTAGAGGAAGTGACGGATCGTGGTTCCTAGCTAATAGTAATACACGATCTGTCACTAACTCTGTTTACACACACTCGTCCCTGTTCTGTGTCTCCTGCTCACGATCGCTCGTGGCCGGCGGTCATCGCGTTCGTCGGCCACGAGCATCGGCACCCCCACAGTGCAGCGGGCATGCACCTGCTATCCCGACCCCGCGAGCCGACGTATAGCTACAACGGCTCGCAAAGGGGAGCCAACCTGCCGCAGTATAACTGCAGCGGCTGGTCGGGAAGTGGTTAAGTTGGCAACTTTGACCTTGCTGCAGACATTTGCTTTTTAACCAGTTGCCACTCGCCCTATAGTACTTTTACTGCTACAGGGCGGCCGTGCTGCGCAGTATCACGTGTATATATATATATATGTGATCCTGCCTTTCTGGGTATCGGGCGCAAGTGCCCGCAGCTGACGGCTCGCTCCCGCTGTGATTCTACGCAGCGCCGGCACTCGCTGATTGTTCTGTACACAGGCAGAATGGCGATCTGTCTATGTAAACAAGGTAGATTGCTGCAAAGCAGGGACACAGATCTATGCCTTCCTCTAGTCAAAGCACCTCCCCCACAGTAGTAAAACCCTGGCTAGGTACACAGTTAACCCTTTGATTGCCCCTGATATTAACCCCTTCCCAGTCAGGGCCATTAGTACAGTGACAGTGCATATTTTTAGCACTGATCATCACTGTATTAGTGTCACTGGTCCCCAAAGAAGTGCTGAAAGTGTCAGTTAGTGTCCAATTTGTCTGGCCACAATATTGCAGTCCCGCTATAAGTCGCTGATTGCCGCCATTACTAGTATAAATAAAATAAAAGTTCAGTAAACATATCCCATAGTTTGTAGACGGTATAACTTTTGCGCAAACCAATCAATATACGCTTACTGGGATTTTTTTTACCAAAAATATGTAGCAGAATAAAGATTGGCCTAAATTGATGAAGAAACTTGATTTAAAAAAAAAATTGGATATGTTTTGTTGCGGAAAGTAAAAAAAATATATATTTTTTTTGTTTTTTCAAAACTGTTGTTCTTTTTTGTTTATAGCACAAAAAATAAAAACCACAGAGGTGATCAAATACCACCAAAAGAAAGCTCTATTTGTGGGGAAAAAAAGTCCATCAATATTATTTGGGTAAAGTTTCACACGACCGCGCAATTGTCAGTTAAAGTAACAGAGTGCTGCATCACAAAAAATGGCCTTGTCAGGAAGGGTAATAAATCTTCTGGAGCTGAAGTAGTTTAGCACCTGGGAGTGTGTGTACTTTTGTAAAGCCGACTGTTGTCTTTCAATGTGGAAGTGAAGGCCGATCATTTCCACAACTGCTGTGATGGTGGCAGGATTCAAGTGGTTAAAAAGCCTGTCTTCCGTTCCCTACACTGCACACTCTCTCCTACCAGGTGCAATGTGGAAATTTTAGTTTGCCTCATCTGCCAGCTTGCTGTAGACAGTGAGGGGGGAGCGGGGAATGCATAACCCCCCTCCCTCATTACGCACTGCCGTTGTGGAGGGGAGGGGGGTGGCGGGTGGATGTTTATGGCAGCAAAATGCATCTTAGCCTAAGTAGACAAAAATGCTTGCACCAGCCTTGCATAATCCTAACACTAATTCTGCCACTATCTATCTGCCATAACCATAAAACTAAGCCTACCCCTACCTTCTGCCATGACACTCACCCCAAACCATCATTATGACACTAAGCCTATCACTAACCCCGTATCAGAACCCTTAGCTCACCTTTATTCTCACCCTGAAGAAAACCTACCTAAAAAAAAAAGCTGATTTGCTTTTGACAATGGTTTGACAATGGTTTCATTGTCATGGGTAACTGTTCTCATTCTCAACATATACTGTATATTTTTATGCTTCATTATTGTTTCTGTAGGTATTGTTAGGGGTAAGTTACACTAGTTCCTCGTTGCCTTCCTCCTAGGGTGCTAGAATACTAAAAACCTCTCCGGAATGAGATTTCTGAAATCGAATTACTTTATATGCTAGCCCAATAATAAATAATTACTTTATATGCTAGCCCAATAACAAACCAGAATGCAGCTACAACATATACAAAAATGCGGCTACAACATATACAAGCATTCCTTTAAGTGGCCAGGTATCCGACTAGATCTCCGGACTTTATGGAGACCTTATTCCCTCCCCGTATCTGGGATCCCTCTCATGCACTCTTATCCCTGCTTTATGGAGCAGACAGGGCTTATACTCTCAACCCGTCTTTGGTTTATGAACTAAATTGAATATCAAACTTAAGCGTCAGACCCCCGAAAGGCGCATTCCGTTGCTCATTGGGATGATATTCTTTCAATTCATACCAACCTTGGCAAGGCTCATTCACTTTCTCAACAAGACAGACAGACAGACAGAGACAACAAACAAACAAATAATTCCAGCAATATAAACTAAAATATGCAGTAATTCTAGACTCACCACTACAGAGGCTGGTGTTTTAAAACCAGGAGAACCGTAACTGACAGAACGGATAGGCACAAATCAGGGGAGCACAGAATATAAGAAAAATAAAGCTTTTTCTTACCTGGCCAGGTTTTTGATCTGTGGTTCCCGGAATGCCTATCCTTTTGTTCCGTCAGCGTAGCTCAGCCACCTCTTGTAGTAACTTGGTGAGTCCCTGTTCGGGCGCCAAAATGTTAGGGGCAACTCTTAAATAAGTTGCTTTAAGTTTATATTGCTTTGTCAAATTATTGCTTCTATAAGAATAATGACACGGAGTCAGATTAGTCTGTGTCACAGTCCGGAGCAAGTGAGAACTGCACCCTTTTACCTCTTTCAAAGGCCTTTTATAGGCAGCTCTACAAGCAGTAATCTTATCGGCATTACCAAATGAGGTTAAGGTACAAAGAGTTTCTTATCAGCGAACATGTAATGATTATTCAGCAGTTCCAAATTCCATCTAGATACACATGATACGTACACAGAAGAGAAGGAGCACAAACAATTTAAATAGAACAATTGATACGTACACAGGTAAGAAAGGAGCACAAACAATTTAAATAGAACAATTGATACGTACACAATTTAAGTGGAACTCTAAGTCATTATTTCAACCCTATCAATTTCCCCCTTTGACATCATCCTCTCCTTCCCCCTGGGTCCTCATGAATAAGTTCTAGTCAGTTTTTCCCCAGAGTCCTTTCCCTGACCGCGAGTTGTCAGAGGGGTAGAACCCATCCCCCTAGGTATTACCAACATCTTAAAATTCAAGAAGAGGAGTTTTATAGGAGTAGGGTGATGTCAATACACATTTATCAGTATGCCCTGTCTATTCTCCTAATTTTCCTATTTATTTTCCTGTATACACATATATTTGTGATTGTAAGTGATATTAATATTAGAATAATAATTACCATTGGACTTAACAACCAGTGAAAGGTATTGGTTGCTGTAGAAGACATTTCACTATATATATCCCACCAATGTGGTGCAGTATCCTGTTGTATCTGTGAGGAAAGATGTACTAGTCTACCTTTGTCAATAATTGCGGATACAAGGTTATTCTGTAGGGTATGTTCTAGTGTAAATTACCTACATTATAATCCTTATTGATCTCATATCCTGAATCATTTGCTACTTTAGGATCATCTATAGCCCATTCGAAAGTTGTTGTTTCCTCTACTTCAAGTACATTAATACCAGGAGTCCATGAATATATTTGTAAAACAACAATCTTCAACAAAAAAATATGTAAGTAGATATTTCATCATGTTGTTTTCTCGGGTTGTTTCTTGCAATGTGATGCGTGTATCCAGGTAGGTTTTCCTTCCAGCTTTACTGAGGTGGCTGTGGTCAAGAGTACTTGGTAAGGACCTTCAAACCTGGGTTCCAATGTCTTTCTGGTGTGTTTCTTTACATATACATAATCCCCTGGTAGCAGCGTATGTGTACCTGTTATTGAATTAGGGTCTGGAAGAGAAGAATACACACTTTTGTGGATCTTAGTTAGATGTTGTTGTAATTGTATCACATATGCAGTCAAACTATCACATTGCAATTGCATACTCTGTGGAAAGTATAAACCTAATCTAGGTGCATTCCCAAAAAGTATTTCGTATGGGGATAATCCTGTTTTTCCTGTTGGAGTGTACCTTATAGAGAATAAAGCCAGAGGCAGGCATTCTGGCCAAGGCTTGTTTAACTCTTGCATGGCTTTTTGTATTTTTAACTTTATTGTGCCATTTACTCTCTCCACTGATCCTGGACTCTGTGGGTGGTAAGGGGTGTGAAAACTTTGTTGAACCCCTAACATGGTCATCATGTTCTGCATGATTTCTCCTGTAAAGTGTGTCCCCCTGATTCTATGGTTTCAGGAAGACCAAACCTAGGTATTAACTCAGTGATCAGTTTCTTAGCTGTGGCTTTAGCTGTAGCCGATTTTACTGGATAACTTTCGGGCCAACCTGAGAATAAATCGATACACACGAGGACAAATTCAAAGGGGCCGCTCTTAGGCATTTGTATGTAATCAATTTGCAGTCTCTGGAAAGGGTATTGGGCCCGGACCTGGTGTTTTTGTGGGGTTTTCACTTTCTGTCCTGGGTTATTCAGGAGACAGATTTGGCAGGCTGCACAGTAGTTTCTTGCAGTGCTACTGAATCCAGGGGCGAGCCATCCTTGGTTCACAATCCTATACATGGAATTGGAACTGACGTGTGTGGGTAGGTGAACTGCCGCTGCCATTGCTGGGTACAGAGAGGCAGGTAGGCATATTTTGCCTCCTTCCCTCCATACATTGTCAAGGTCTCGTGCTGCTCCCATCCTGACCCACTTATCTTTCTCGCTTTCCCCTGCTTGCTCCTGTAATTTACTCAGCTGCTGCCATGTTGGTTCTGGGATACTCACCTCTACCGCTGCTAAGGTCTCAGGGCTTCCTTCCCCTAGAGCTGCCTGTTTTGCAGTCAAATCTGCAAATGCATTTCCTTTTGCCTCAATTGTTTTTGCGCTCGTGTGTGCCGCTATCTTCATGATGGCCACTCGTTTAACCTTTTGAAGATTGTTCAGGACTCTCTTAATCCCTTCTCCATGTTTTACAGGTGTACCTGCTGCTGTCAGATAACCTCTAGCCCTCTATATGTGGCCATAATCGTGCGCTACACCATAAGCGTAGGCAGAGTCAGTGTAAATATTCCCTTCTCGTCCTTTTAAGTATTCTAGGGCTTGTTCTAAAGCTTTTAATTCTGCTTCCTGTGCTGAAATGTGGGCTGGTAAGGGCTGTGCTTCAACCACCCGGGTATCAGTCACTACAGCATACCCTGTGTGATATTTACCTTTGTCATCAGCAAACCTGCTACCATCTATATACAAAGTGTACTCAGCTTTTAAAATTGGTGTATCTGTAACGTGTGGGAATCCCATTCCTGTTCCATGAGCTGATAACAATCGTGTTCATCTACTTCTTTAAACAAAAGAGTGTCAGTGTCCTCATTTCTTTTCTCACTAGTACTATTAGTACTATCATTCCCCCTTGCCAAATCTGGTGACTGAAGAGGCAAAAAGGTGGCCAAATTTAAGGTTGTACAGCGCTGAAAAGTGACATTTGGAGGTAAGAGTAAAGTACACTGTAACCTTAATTGCCTAGCCATTGAAATGTGTTTGGGCTGTACCTGAGACAAGATTGCATGTATGTCATGTGTGGTATGCACTACGACTGGATTGTCTAGAACAATCTCTGATGACTTATCTATGATAATTGACACTGCAGCTACCGCCCGTACACAAGACGGTGAACCTCTAGATACTGGATCTAATGCTGCTGAAAAGTAAGCGACTGGTCTTTGTTTTACATGTGCCTGTGTTAGAACACCTGTGGCGTGTCCAGTGATCTCAGCAATGTACAGATTAAATATCTTGGTGTAATCTGGTATACCAATAGCCGGGGCAGAAATCAACAACTTTTTCAAAGTGATAAACGATTCATAAGCTACTTCTGTAAGCATATACGGTACAATTTTCAAACAATCGTATAATGGCTGCATCAAAGCGCTAGCATGTGGTATCCACTGTCTACAATATGACACGATACCTAAAAACATACGCAATTGTTTGAAATTCCGTGGGGGTAACATTCCCTTTATCACTTGAACCCTCTCCTCAGTGAGATGTCTCGTACCCTGTGATATACAATGTCCCAAAAAGATAACTTTTTCCTGACACACTTACAACTTTTTCTTATTAACCTTACAACCCTTTTCTGCCAAAAATCGCAACAAATTAAGGGTGGTGTGCAAGCTTTCAGTCTTTCACTTATCTGTGGAATTAATCCTTCCATAAACTGTCTATTAAAGGCTCGGATCGTGACTGGCAGAGCCAAATCCAATCCCTCATCTGCCATCATACTTTCCATAGATAAGTAAAATTCTGATACAGTCTGTCCTGGCATTTGTTTCATGGGTGATATTGACCCCCTCTCCTGTTGTTTTGCCTGACAGAAAGCTTCTAATCTAGCAATAAAAGGGGCCCTAGAGTCTATGTGTCTGACGTGTCCTGTCTCCAGATTGCCATCCCCATCAACTTGTCCTGCAGGTCTGTGTGGACCTATTTCTGTCATAAACTGGTTAAACAGGGTCAGAGTCATTTTGTGTCTGCATAGATCCTCCCCATCCTGCCAGGTCGCTTCATGTGTATTCATTAACTGTGTCACAAATCTACAGAAAGCAGCTGGCTTTGCTACCGGGTCTGGGGCGCTCTGTATTAATGCCATAAGGGTGTCTGCCGACCATGGTGCCCAAGTCCTTATTTGCATTCTACGAGTGACAGTAGGCGGGGCATTTGGATGGGCTGCTTGTCCAAATTCTGGATTGTTTACCTGAACAATGCGTGTATCAGTGCGTACGGGAGCTACAGTTTCTGGATGAGGTTTTTGTGCCCCACAATGCACACATTCTACTGCCCATTCTGGGTTTTGTGCTCCACAATCCTGACAAACCCATCCTCTCCCCTCAAGTACAGGATATATCTTGTGTGGTTTGTGTTCTACGTCAGTGTATGGGGGTGGGATGGCTGAGCTGGGAGCCTCGACATTTTTTGTTCTTCTATCTTTCATATCCCAACCATCACAATCTGGATTATATTTCCACCCCTCTTCTTTCGCTCTATTTGAGACCTTAATTAAGCATTGAACCTGACGCATCCATTGCTTCTCTAACACCTCTCCTTGTCTGTCCCTTTTTATTTCACTCCATACATCCGGGTCTAAGCCCGCTGCTCCTTTCACCTTAAATTTACGAAGGACATCCTTTAAGTCCTGTGCTTCGGTTTTCCCATAAATGTTCTTAATTATCTGTGGCACCGTATAGTGCTCCACAATTCCCTGACGGGGTTTTGTGTTCCTCTGGCCCATTCTAACAGTCCTGCCTAGGTAGCGTGTGGGACACTTAGTGTACAATATAATGCGGCTACAACATATACAAGAATGAATAATTACTTTATATGCTAGCCCAATAACAAACCAGCTAAGTTACACTAGTTCCTCGTTGCCTTCCTCCTAGGATGCTAGAATACTAAAAACCTCTCCGGAATGAGATTTCTGAAATCGAATTACTTTATATGCTAGCCCAATAATAAATAATTACTTTATATGCTAGCCCAATAACAAACCAGAATGCGGCTACAACATATACAAAAATGCGGCTACAACATATACAAGCATTCCTTTAAGTGGCCAGGTATCCAACTAGATCTCCGGACTTTATGGAGACCTTATTCCCTCCCCGTATCTGGGATCCCTCTCATGCACTCTTATCCCTGCTTTATGGAGCAGACAGGGCTTATACTCTCAACCCGTCCTTGGTTTATGAACTAAATTGAATATCAAACTTAAGCGTCAGACCCCCGAAAGGCGCATTCCGTTGCTCATTGGGATGATATTCTTTCAATTCATACCAACCTTGGCAAGGCTCATTCACTTTCTCAACAAGACAGACAGACAGACAGACACAGACAACAAACAAACAAATAATTCCAGCAATATAAACTAAAATATGCAGTAATTCTAGACTCACCACTACAGAGGCTGGCGTTTTAAAACCAGGAGAACCGTAACTGACAGAACGGATAGGCACAAATCAGGGGAGCACAGAATATAAGAAAAATAAAGCTTTTTCTTACCTGGCCAGGTTTTTGATCTGTGGTTCCCGGAATGCCTATCCTTTTGTTCCGTCAGCGTAGCTCAGCCACCTCTTGTAGTAACTTGGTGAGTCCCTGTTCGGGCGCCAAAATGTTAGGGGCAACTCTTAAATAAGTTGCTTTAAGTTTATATTGCTTTGTCAAATTATTGCTTCTATAAGAATAATGACACGGAGTCAGATTAGTCTGTGTCACAGTCCGGAGCAAGAGAGAACTGCACCCTTTTACTTCTTTCAAAGGCCTTTTATAGGCAGCTCTACAAGCAGTAATCTTATCGGCATTACCAAATGAGGTTAAGGTACAAAGAGTTTCTTATCAGCGAACATGTAATGATTATTCAGCAGTTCCAAATTCCATCTAGATACAGATTGATACGTACACAGAAGAGAAGGAGCACAAGCAATTTAAATAGAACAATTGATACGTACACAGGTAAGAAAGGAGCACAAACAATTTAAATAGAACAATTGATACGTACACAATTTAAGTGGAACTCTAAGTCATTATTTCAACCCTATCAGTATATAAAGGTTGAATCAGAAACACGTTTAATTCTAAAATATTTATGGTCTAAAGAAATGGAATATTTAACTTAATTCGTTCAAATATTATAGTCGGGGGCATTTTTGTTGTGTTTTTTTTTTTTAACCACTTGCTTACAGAGCACTTTCACCCCATTTCCTGCCCAGGCCAATTTTCAGCCTTCAGCTTTCAGCACTGTCACACTTTAAAAGGACTATTGCGCGGTCATGCAAATGGCATTTTTATCATTTTTTTTCACACAAATAGAGTTTTCTTTTAGATGCATTTAATCCCCACTGGGTTATTTTATTTTTAGCTAAAAAAAAAAAAAAAATTAAAAAACAAACGTTTTTCATATTTTGTTATAAAAATTTTGCAAACGGAACATTTTTCCTCCTTCACTGATGGGCACTGATCAGGAGGCACTGATGAGGCTGCACTGATCAGTGGCACGAAGAGGTGGCACTGATAGGCGGCACTGATCAGGAGGCACTGGTTCGCAGCACTAATGGGCACTGATAGGTGGCACTGAGTAGCAGTACTGGTAGGCACTGATAGATGGCACTGGTGGGCACGGATTTGCAGCACTGGTTGTTACTTAGGGGACCGATGCACCTCTAACAAAATCCGGTTACCAGCTTTATTCTTTTCTTTGCGCTGACAGTGTGTCCAGAGTAGTAGGAGGCTGGACACCAAGAAATATTGCCCTAGGATATCATGGGTCTCCCTGCAAATATGGCAGGACTGTTCTCACTGTTTATTGTTGATATTGCAAGCCTCGAGAGAATTTGAGGTAGGAGGCCTAAATTAGATTGCATGCCCAAGGACCTGACAGGGCATCTATTGCTTCTGCCCAAGGGTGAGGTAGATGTGAAAAAACCTCTACAGCTTGATATTGCTTGCTGTATGAAAGGGATGCAGTTCAGGAAAGGTCCACAATCCAACTGGATAACTGGTTGTAGGGACCAATTGTTGGAATCCAGGAATCCTTGGGATAGGTGATTGGCGTCTGTGTTTAAGTGGGCTGGAAGATAGACTACCCTTTGGTCCTTCAAATTCCCCTCTGCCCAAATGAGGATGGGTTCCACTTCCCTTAGTAAGGAACTGTTGTTGGTTCTGCCTTGGTGATATATGTATGATATTGCAGCTCAATTGTCTATTCAAATCAGAACAGATTTGTTCTTGGTCTGAGAGAGCAAATGTCGATGGGAGATAAGCCATCTGAATTTCCAGGATATTTGCGATGATGTCTGCCGCATTGAACATTTATCTCTCTTGAACCAACATCTGGTTGCAATGTGCCTCCTAACCTATTATATTGGCGTCTGTGGTAACTGTGGTCCAGAAGACATGCCTTAATGGACGTGGTTTTACAGGCATTTCCCTCTTTATCCACTAGTACAGACCCCTGTGCATCAAACTTGTTTGATATATGCACTGGGATAGACGGTTTGCTCCATTGCTTCAGGAATTCTAGCTAAAATGTGCCTGAGGTATCCAGGTGTCCATGGGACCATCTGGATACAAAAAGACAAAAATCCCTATTAAGTGGCGTTAGCTCGAGGCTGTTATGTAGGACCATATCCTCACTCCCCTTACTTTCTGAATGATCGCCCACACTTTCTGAGATGACAGGAACACTGTCCCTTTTGCGGTGTTGGTTAAGGTGCCTAAACTGGAGAAAAGATGACTCATTTGATTTACCATGCAACCATATCTTGATAGTGTAGGCCACAGCATCCACCTGTGTTCCACTAGCTGGGCTGGATCTTTTGATAAAAAGAGGATATTGTCTGGTTAGTGATAAGAACTGAGACCCAGTTCTCATAAAGAAGCTTGGATAGTGATCCGAGGCCTCGTGATGGCTCTGAGGGAAGTGCGGGGTCCGAAGGGGAGACTCTGGAATTGTAGATGGGCCTGGTCGACCGAAAATCTCAGGTACTTCTGTAACAGTTGTAGTATGGGTGCATGCAAGTAAGCATCCCTGAATTCCCGGGTACATCTAATTCTGCAGTTCCAGGGAATCAAGTCTGACTTTCCTCCTGTGACGCGAGAAATGGCTTTCTGTAACCTTTCTGCAAAGAGTGATTTACCATCAAAAAAAGGGTATTTATACTGATTTTATTTTGACATAGTGTCAGCTGCCCGTAGTTCTGACCACAATACCCATATGGCTATCACAAGTAGTGACATTGATCTTGCAAAATAAATTGTATGCATCACCATCTAACCAGTAAAGTCTGCTGAAAGCCATAATTCGTCCAAAGCCTTGACTATATATTCCCTAGTTTCCATGTTTTTGGTCCATGCCCACAGGGCTTTGGATACAGATAAGGCAATTGCTGACTTCCAGGCGTTTACCTGCAATTTGGTAAGCTCCTTTAAGTTGGGGTCTATTCATCTGTCTAAAGGATCCTCAACTGAGGCTGAATTATCGATTGGTGAGATGAAATTATTTTTTATACGAAACACTGGCACATCTACCTCCGGTGGACCAGACAAAAAAAAAAAAATGTTCGCACTCTGAGATTCCAAGATTTGCTTGATGTTACCTTTATTGTCACAAGTGTATCAGACAATCACAGGACAAGCAGTTGACGCGTTTCACAATGCGAGAACAAGCAAGCTATCGCTTGTGAAAACGCGCCAACTGCTTGTCCTGTGTTTGTCTGATACACTTGTGATAGTAAAGGCAACATCAAGCAAGTCTTGGAATCTCAGAGTGCGACCATTTTGTTGTCTTATTTGTTTTGGACGATGGTGAGCCGAGGTCTACACCTGATATCCATTTTGCACCTGAATATTGCCAGGAGCGGTGTGTCTCCCTTTGGTTTCTGCTTTAATATCTCCAGTGGACCGCCTGACATTGCAGAATCTTGTTCTGACGATGGATAATGTTTTCCTAGGCAATTGAGAGGAAAAAACATTTTTTTTTTCCTTTCCTCTTCAACAATGTCTCTGATATTACCCATCAGCGTAAGCCTATATTTCCACTATTGCGACCTGAAAGTCGCACAATTTTGCCACAATTTTGATGCGACTTGAAACAATGCCTGTGTATTCTTGAGGACTATGGACCTCAAGTTGAATCAAATTGGGACCGAAGTAGTGCAGGGACTACTCTGAAGTCGCGACTTGAAATCGCATCATTGGAAATCATGGGGTATGACTTGTCATGCGACTTTGCGGTCCCAAGTCACATGACAAGTCGCACTAGTGGAAACCAAGTCGAAAGAAAAAGCTTCTTTAGAAACGGGAAATACATCTTTTGACTACTCAGATGTAGTGTCGGCTTCCTCACAGCCAATAGCTGGCTTTACAGCCTGGACATAGGGCTGAACTAGGAAAAAGTTGAAGTCCGAGTTCTTCTGAGGTATCCTCAGATGGCCCACCATCCAGTGCCGGGACAAGGTCATCTGGTGCCCAGGGCAAAGATGGAAAACTGCGCCCCCCCCCCCCGGCCGCTGTGAAAGCTACAACGCCTACAGATGATGGGATCTATATTGGGAATTTGTTAAATACTAGTATTGGTGGCGATCAGTGACTTAGGCGCGGTTCACACTGGGGAAACTTGTCACGCCCCATTCAGTACAATGAAACCGTTCTAATCGGAGCAACAGGACACAGCACATCAGGGTACATCAGGGCACAGGTCACAGTACATCAGGGCACAGCACATCAGGGCACATCAGGGCACAGGTCACAGTACATCAGGGTACAGAGCCCAGCACATCAGGGTACAGCACACCAGGCCACATCAGGGTACAGCACATTAGGGCACAGCACATCAGGGTACAGAGCCCAGCACATCAGGTCACAGTACATCGGGGCACACGACATTAAGACACAGCACATCGGGGCACAAGGCACATAGCACATTAGGGCACATCCGGGCACATAGCACTTTAGGGCATGGGGCACATAGCACAATAGGGCACGGAGCACAACAGGGCATGGAGCACATCAGGGCACAGGGCACATCAGGGTAAGGAGCACATCAGGGCACATGGCACATCAGGGCACGGGGCACATCAGGGCACATGGCACATCAGGGCACGGGGCACATCAGGGCACATGGCACATCAGGGCATGGAGCACATCAGGGCACGGGGGCATATTGAACATCAGGGCACATAATGGCACATGATGGGGCACATGGCACATTATGGGGCACATCAGGGCACATCATGGGGCACGTCAGGGCACATCAGGGCACATCATGGGGCACATCAGGGCACATCATGGGGCACGTCAGGGCACATCATGGGGCACGTCAGGGCACATTATGGGACACATCAAGGCACATTAGGGCGCATCATGGGGCACGTCAGGGCACATTATAGGGCACGTCAGGACACATCTTGGAGCACATCAGGGCACATCATAGGGCACATAGCACATTAGGGGCACATTGTTTACTAGCCTGCATGCAGAGCAGCGCTGGAAGAATCTGTGATAAGTTCTCTCTCTCATGTCACGCTGCTCCCCGGCGGCCCCTCCTCTCTTCTCGTCCATCCCAGATGATGTCACAAGCAAATAGGGAAGGACGAGAAGAGAGGAGGGGCCACCGGGGAGCAGCGTGACATGAGAGAGAGAACTTATTACAGATGCTTCCAGTGCTGCTCTGCATGCATCTCGATCTACCCGTCAGGCGCCAGCTGTCGGCGATTGACGGGTAGATCCTCCAATGCAGGAAAGAAACTCCGCCTGATAGGGAAGTGAGAGGCGGGGCGGGGCTGGTCTCAGGCTTGTGCCGGGTGCAGGAGCGCTCTTGGCACATGTCAAAAATCAATTTTTGCGCGGCCGGTGTTGTAAACTCTGCATAGGTAGTAGGAATTTTTACAACACCGGTTCACTGGCGCTTCTATTGCGCCCCTCTTCCTCCATTAAATGGTCCCGCCCAGGGCATCTGCTCCTTCCACCCCCCCCCTTGTACCGGCCCTGCCACAATCATCCAGATGTCTAGGAGGGATTTTTGCTGCGTGGTGAGAGGATCCTCTCGAGGATGGCCCAGGAAGAGTTAACTCCTCTGGAGGAGATTGAGCTAATTGCTGCAATAGAACTTCTGTTGTCATTCCGCTATGTATCCCCTGCCCATCTTTTGAGTAGGACAGCTTACCTCTTAACCCTCTGACTCTGTCTGCTGCATAGACTCTAAAAAAGCTTTTGCAGACCAATTGGCTGGTAATGGAATGACCCTGCATGCTCGGCATTTAGGGATTTGAGAGTTGGTGAACATGAAGAACTATGTCTTTTCACAGATGAACCCTCGTCGCTTGCATGGTATCTTGCATGGTATCTTCATCTGGTTGGGGCCTTTATGTTGCCTTGATGTCCGCTAGGTTTTCTTCTGGCCTACAAGGCTGAAATACATAAACGTTCCAGCATAAGTGCTCTCTTCTGTTCTTTTTTTTTTTCTCACCTGGTGGACAATGGCCCATACCTTAAATGTTGGAGAGGGTCTTGTTCGGGTGGCGTACTGCTTATTTTAGGCAACAGACAGAAAAAACAGCTAGAGAAAGATAAAGGAGTTAGCGACTGGTATTTCAGCGGGAGCAAGGAAGTGGTATTCCGGAGTAAAGAAAGAAATGACATTTACCGTTGGAAAAAAACAGGGTCCCCTCCAGGGTCTCCCCGCATAGGCAACCTCCTCAGATGACAACAGGCTGCCATGCGGAAAGCCCCCAGTAATAAAAAATGGACAGGGGAGGGACATCTGTGGAAGATACAACCCTCTAAAAAATGATTTTAACAAACAATGGCAAAAAATGTAAAATTTGCCCCATTCAAGATGGCCACCACGACCTCAGGCCAGACCGCACATGCGCGGCCTGTGGCACTAGGACCTATGCGGCACGCCCGACTTAGCCCGGCCCACCTAGCCGGCTACTGACGTCCATGCATGTGCAGAGCGGGCAGGGAGATGCTGAGGGTCTCAGAAAAGCTGGCGCGAGGTGCGCGCCACCCACTATAGTAGCCAGGAATGAAGAAACAATATCACAAGGAGGGGAAGGTGGTGGGGGAGGAAGAAAGCGAAAAAAAGAGAGAGGAACGCAAAGAAATGAAAATGTGAGAGAGAATGGATGACAGGAGGGAGAAATGGAAGGATAAGGCCAAGTGAAAAATAGATATAGCTGCTTTCTCTGCTGCAGGCTTGAGCAAATGCCAGTATATACATGCAGATATGAGCTCTTAGTTAAGAGACAACTGCTGTCCCAATAGGCCCACAGAAGGGACTCCCTATCTTATCAGCACATTTAGCTGCCCAAGAATAGGGACTGCACCTGGGAGAGGCTTGAACCCAGCTGGAAGCTGCCGATTGCAGAGGTAAGGTAAGGGACGTTCGACCACCATTCACTGACCATGAGGTATGAGGAAAAAAGGAGAATGCTGGGAGTGCACTAATCCTTTTCTTTTATAACATTCACTCGTCCTGAGGGAGGAGCCAAGGCGGAACTTGTCACAGGTATGCTGCCATGGAGGCACCAGGATAAATAGATTCCTGTCACCATGTCAGCCATCTGTAACTAGGTTGTATATATTTATGTCCTTGTGCCACAGATTCACTCTATTGCTAGAATAAAAACTTTGAAAAAATGCCTACCTATAAAAATAAAAAAGAATCAATACTTACAGTGGTATTAAACCCAGAACTAAAAATGTAATATATGCAGCTTACCAATTATAATATGTGGTGGCTGCATTAGTTTTCTTTTTTTTTTCAGTCTTTTTCCTTTTGTTTTCACCTGATGATTCAGCAAGTAACACGCCTCCTGTATTTGAGTGCCTCTACTCTGGATGAAGGAGCACAAGGGCACAGCAGACAGCAGTATTGTTAATCTGGGGGGAGAGGCATGTTAGATGGACTAGCAGATTTAGATACACTAACAAATTGTAGCAAAACTCCAGTTCACACTGCAGTTACTCAAGCAGTTACAGCAAGGGTTTTTCTTTTTCTTTTGGGATTATGGTTTTTAAATAAATAAAAGCTGATTATTATAAGTACCCCTGTCATGGTAAATGGTTTGTCTCAACACTGCTACATCTGCAAGGCAGCTTGTTCTTTTAAAAAACAGACTTACTGGCTGGATCGCCAGGTGAAAATAAAAGAAAGTCTAAAAAAGAAAAATAATGAGGCCACAACATCTAAGTTAGGTAAGCTGCAATATACTAAATGTTTGCTTTAGGGTTTAATACCGCTTTAATTGTAGCCTATCCGCAACTGATATTTTTCAGTAAACAGTCTGAAATTCCATATGCAGTGTTATTTATCAATTGAACCAAAGTCAGTTACCAAATCTATTTAACCTATTTTATTGCTCCTGCTATTAGCCCCAGTTTACCTATGATAGCTTCTGTATGAGATGGTAAAAAGTACAATCAAATTCTGTTCTCTACTGAGCCCTTTAGGTAGTATATGTGTTTTAATTATAATGTTATAATAAGTTTTCCTGACAGACTTCATGGCATCCTACGTATGGGTTAATCCCGCCTCTCATACCTCATAGGACCCTTCTCCCATAAATCTCTGCTTCTAGCCAGAGGCCATGTTCCTTTTTTGTCCTTCTCCTAGGACCAAGGTGATGTCTTGCCTTGGCGGTTTGCACGTCAAATGATGGATCAGGCTGTGTTTTTCTGGAGTCCAGCAATCCCGGCTATTAGCTGGATTGTGATAAATGCGATGCCATGAAGAGCTTACTAGACTGGCCATTGGCAGGCAAGCGGCAACAAGGCCAAGCGCCCCAGCTTTTAGCGGCAGGCCCTTCTTGAACGCCCCGGTCGTGCAGTGACCTCAACACAGCTCCCAGTCCCAGGCCAGATCGAGGTTGTGCCGTGATGGTAACGTATACATATATGATTACACATGGCAGCAGTGTATGTATTTGTATTGTTTGTCTCCTTCCTGCTCTGGCTCCGGTTTCTGGCTAGAGCTGTCTGCGCAACTGCAAGCCACGATCGAGATCGAGGCTTGGTTCGCACGTGTGCAGTCCTGGCAAGATGGCGGCGGTTGCATCTGCACGCGAGCACTGCCGGTCCCAGCGCAAGGCGCGCTGTGGAGCACAGTGACGACAGCGGCAAGTTTAAATAGCTGTCAGATACAGCTATTACTTGGGATGCTCTGCGGGCTTAGGCGGCGGCTTACCCAGGCACATATTCGTTGTTGCCAAGGTAACAGGCAATACAGTGCAGCCGTAGTACAGTTTCTACTACTTTCCTGGTGGTGTACACAGTATCTAATACAATGTGTACAGTTTCTACTACACTTCTGGAGGTGTACACAGTATAAAATACAGTTCAGCCGTAGTACAGTTGTTAATACAGTGCAGGCAGTGTACACAGTATCTAATACAGTGTGTAGAGTTTCTACTACACTTCTGGTGGTGTACACAGTATCTAATACAGTGTGTAGAGTTTCTACTACACTTCTGGAGGTGTACACAGTATAAAATACAGTTCAGCCGCAGTACAGTTGTTAATACAGTGCAGGCAGTGTACACAGTATGTAATACAGTGTGTAGAGTTTGTACTACACTTCTGATGGTGTACACAGTATCTAATACAGTGTGTAGAGTTTGTACTACACTTCTGGTGGTGTACACAGTATCTAATACAGTGTAGTGTTGCAAAACAAAATATATATCATGTCCGGAAGGCCACCAAGGAAAGGCAGATGCTCACAGGCCACTAAAAGAGGGCAAGCAGCCTCTGTGCATACAGTCAACAGTGCTGGTTGTGGACACAGTGCAGCCTCTGCAGGTGACCTTGGAGCACGCGTGTCCTTTTTTTCTGCTGTCCTCATCCTACTCATTCTCTGTCACCCAGGCTCAGAGTAGTTTGCCTTTCAATGCAGCTGCCAAAGCGGCCTATTCCACCAGCTCCTTGTCCACAGTCACTCCTTCCGTAGCCCCAGGATCATGCACGGAGGAGTCCCCAGAACTATTCGACCAGTGTCGGATACATGCTGCTGGAGGATGCGCAGATATTTGAAGGCTCTGATGTTGGTTCCCAGGTTGAGGAAGGGAGTAACGTGGCCCTATACAGAGGGGGTGCCCAAGAAGGACAAGAAACTGACAGTCATGTTCCCCCAGCTGCAGCATACTGCCAAGTTTGCTCCAATGACGAGGAGGGAGGGGATGATGAGGTCACTGATTCTACGTCTGAGAGAAGAGAGGAGGAGGAGGAGGAGGAAGAAGAGGCACAACTCCAACGAGGCAGGATGTCCTCTAGGGGGCAGCTTAAGGGCAGCCACTCTATTGCATCACACCGCAGAGCTCCGCAGGTGCAAGGCGCTGCTGACTCCCCGCTGACTTTTAAAAGTTCCTTGGCGTGGGGCTTTTTTGACACATGTGCAGCAGATCGCACCGTTGCTGTTTGCAACCTATGTCTGAAGCGGATCAAGCGTGGCCAGAACAGCAGCCGCTTGGGCATCACATGCTTGACCAGACATATGACGACCTGCCATGCAGTCCGTTGGCAACAGCACTTGAAAGACCCACATCAAAGAAAAAGGCGGACTTCGCCTTGCTCCTCATCTGGGATCTCCAAACCTACTATACCTCCAGTCCTCTCAAAAACCTGCACTGAGAGGAATGAAGGTATAGCAATAGGTGTCCCAAGTACTTGCAGCTAATCTGCTAGCAGTACACCATCTGGTTTTAGCAGGCAAATTTCCCTACCCCAGTTGCTGAACCATAAAAAGAAATTTGGTCCCAGCTATCCACATGCTCAGCGTCTAAATGCTAGCTTGTCCAAATTACTAGCACTGCAACTGCTGCCTTTTCAGCTGGTAGACTCTGCCCCCTTTCATGAATTTGTGGAATATGCTTGTCATGGGATGTTATACACAACATCCAATGCAGGTGATCAGATCGCTGGGCTGCACCAAGGAATCAGGGACAAACGAGTAAATGAAAAAAAAGGTATGTTTATTGTTAATGATAAAGACACACATGTAATCAAGACAGCAAACCAAAAACAAGTAAATAGTGAGAACACAGCAAACCCCCAAACCCACCTATCTAACTAATATAATACACAAGCAAGGAAACAAACATGACATAAAAATAAGGCAGGGGCAAAAGTGACAAGGGAACACAAACCAGGAATAATGAAGCAGACCAAGGAGCAGGGAACAGGAAACAGGACTCAAGGACAGGATACACAAACAGGGTCCAGGAACAAACAGGAACAGGCTGGAACAAGAGCAAGTACTGGCAGGGACAAAGGCTAGCAGAGGAATTCTGAAACCCTGAAGCCTAGTTTAGGGCGGGTCTATATAGTCCAGCAGACCCATGACAGGTGTACTTGATGGCAAGTCTGAAGTCCAGGCAGGGAGACACCCGCTGGTGGCCACTGGAATTACACCCTTTTGGTGCTGAATGTAATAGTGCCACCAGCAGCTAAAACCGGAGATGACACCGTTCCTGACAGTTCCCCTTCCTAAAGGAGTGGCCTCCGGACGCTCCATTCAGCCCTGGGTACGACAGTCCGAGTGTGTGCAGAAACATCCTAAAATGTTTCCCTGAGTCTGCGGACTTTTTCGCACTTCCAAGGCCAGAGTCTTTTAGTTCACTGGGGGCGTGCCAACAGAGTCTGAAACTAGGACACGCACCCCACCACCCGAGTCAGGAAGTTTGGATCTGGAAATGAAAATTAGCAGGGTAACCGGTGTCTTGCCGAGAAAGTTCCCTCGGCGGATAAGTTCCCCCCTGTACTGCGCAAGTGCTGCGCTTGCTCAGTACGAATGACCAGGAGCCGCCGAAAACAGCCGAAGATGAAAATCTTCAATCAGCTGTACATGGCGCCTGCGCCCTAGGTCCAGGCTGAAGCCCCTCCATCCAAGTGGACCTAGAGGGGAAATAAAAAAGTGCCGAGCGCAGCGAGGCCGTGCCCGAAGCGTGGCGAGCGAAGCGTGGCGAGCGAAGCGAGCCCGCGAGGGGCCCCCTCACAGGCGCCGTGTACAGCTGATTTGTTCTGTATTTAGCTTCGGCTATTTCCGCCGGTTCCTTATCCGCCGAGAGGAACTTTCTCGGCAGAACACCGGCAAGAAACCATCGGAGGCAGACCACACAGGAGCATTACATTCAGACCGGGCGACAGAAAGGATTGATACAGCGGCAAGATGGGCATCAGTCAGGAACAGTTTTAGCAGGCACCATGCCATCAGGCTGAGCAGAAAGCAGAGGTACATCAAGCTGGGCAGTGGCACATCCACATCGAGCTGGGCAGCAGGCAAAGGCACACCGAGTTGGGCAGCAGGCAAAGGTACACCGAACTGGGCAGCAAGCAAAGACACATCAGGCTGGGAAGCAGACAGGAACACATCAGGCTGGGCAGTAGACAGGAACACATCAGGCTGGGCAGCGGACAGGAACACATCAGGCTGGGCAGCGGACAGGAACACATCAGGCTGGGCAGCGGACAGGAACACATCAGGCTGGGCAGCGGACAGGAACACATCAGTCTGGGCAGCGGACAGGAACACATCAGGCTGGGCAGCGGACAGGAACACATCAGCCTGGGCAGTGGACAGGAACACATCAGGCTGGGCAGCGGGCACATCGGACTGGAGAGTGGGCACCGGGACATCAGACCAGGCAGCAGGTACTGGAACTTCAGACTGGGCAGCAGGCACAGGCGCTGGCACATCAGGCAGAACAGCAGGTGCTGGCACAACAGGCACATCAAACTGGATAGCAGCTACTGGAACTTCAAACCGGGCAGCCGGTACTGGAACTTCAGACTGGGCAGCAGGCACATCAGACTGGAAGGTAGGCACATCAGACTGAAACATTGACACTGGGATGTTAGACTGGACCAGGCAGAGACACTGGCACAACAGGCTGAACAGCAGGCATCGAAACATCAGGCTGGGCAGCATACAGGAACACATCAGGCTGGAACAGATCAGCTGGTGGGGAGGCAGGATTGGATACTGGCATGATGGTATGGGTTGGGAAAAACTTCCACTTCTTTTTGGTTTTAGCCACTGGGAATCTATAAGTGGGTACAGGGCTGTAGGTAGTGAATGCAGCTGGTAGAAGCGAAGAGTGAAAGAATGGAAAACAGAGGGAGCAGGTTTTGAAGGGAGATTTAGTGGAGCTGATGGAGGCAGCTGAGAAGAAGCAGGGGGGGTTAAAGACAGGGTAGGTGCAACAGGAGGAAACAGGGTACTGGTATTTCATTGGTAGAAAGGTATATTCGGAGCTAACAGAAGCTGAATGCAACAGACTTGACCAGGCCTGTATTAATGATTGCACTGAATCAGGTTTGTACTTGGCTTGTCTGACCAGAGACTGCACTGATTCAATGCATTTTGCAAGCACCTGAGGACAAGCTGAATATTGTTTAAAAAAAAATGCTGAGTCATCCTCCAACAGCCAAACTAAAGATTCTACCTGAGCTGCACTAAAAGGGGGAGTATAGTCATCACCTCCCTCAGCGACATTAGACAGGGCCAACTCAGCACAGATCTTAATTAATGGTTGCACATCTTCAAACAAAAAACTGCCTTGATCAATAAAAACATGAGCTAGGCGGATGCATTCTAACAATTGTTCCCTAGTGTATTCAGCCAATGTCTGATAACAAATGTCTCTGTCATCAGTTGCCAGGAGCGATAAATACAAAATACTTTCAAAGTCCATCTTTCAACAATAGCTGGGACTCAGGCCCCAATTCCCAGGTGCAACTGATCTGATTGTATGGCTTCAGAATTCTGTCAGGGGATGTTATACACAACATCCAATGCAGGTGATCAGATCGCTGGGCTGCACCAAGGAATCAGGGACAAACGAGTAAATGAAAAAAAAGGTATGTTTATTGTTAATGATAAAGACACACATGTAATCAAGACAGCAAACCAAAAACAAGTAAATAGTGGGAACACAGCAAACCCCCAAACCCACCTATCTAACTAATATAATACACAAGCAAGGAAACAAACATGACATAAAAATAAGGCAGGGGCAAAAGTGACAAGGGAACACAAACCAGGAATAATGAAGCAGACCAAGGAGCAGGGAACAGGAAACAGGACTCAAGGACAGTATACACAAACAGGGTCCAGGAACAAACAGGAACAGGCTGGAACAAGAGCAAGTACTGGCAGGGACAAAGGCTAGCAGAGGAATTCTGAAACCCTGAAGCCTAGTTTAGGGCGGGTCTATATAGTCCAGCAGACCCATGACAGGTGTACTTGATGGCAAGTCTGAAGTCCAGGCAGGGAGACACCCGCTGGTGGCCACTGGAATTACACCCTTTTGGTGCTGAATGTAATAGTGCCACCAGCAGGTGAAACCGGAGATGAAACAGTTCCTGACAGTGCTGTACCTCAGTGGCAGGTTCCAAAACGCCATTTCTTTTCATGGAAGGCCATTCTGGCTCTCTACCGGCATGTGGAAGGCAATGATTTGGCCTCATTGGTCAGCAGTAAGGTGCATATTACCACTGACTCATGGTCCAGCAGGCATGGGCAGGGACGTTACCTTTCCTTCACGGCGAACTGGGTAACTCTGCTGGCAGCTGGGAAAGATGCAGGGCAGGGTTCAGTATTGTTGGAGCTTGTTCCGCCACCACGCCTCCAAAATGCTAGTGGTGATTCTGCCACAACTCTCTCCTCCACCCCCTCCTCTTCTTCTTCCTCTATGGCCTCTTCTGCAGATTTGTCCTCTGAACCAGCGGTGCTCCATAAGCCTTTAAGGGGCTACGCAACCAGATACCATGTAGTGCTTGAGTTGGTCTGCTTAGGGGACAGGAGCCACACTGGGGCAGAGATTCTGTCAGCTCTGCAGGGGAAGGCTCAGAGGTGTTTGACCCTACGCCAGCTTCAGCCGGGAATGGTTATATGCGACAATGGCATCAACCTTCTCTCCGCCCTCCGACAGGGACACTTGACCCATTTTCCATGTTTGGCACATGTCTTGAATTCGGTGGTGGTTCTTGAGCAGGTACCCAGGCTTACAGGATCTCCTGAGGCAAGCCAGAAAAGTCTGTGGTCATTTTCACCGGTCATACAATGCTAGTGCTCGGCTGGCTGACATTCAAAGGGAATGCAACCTGCCCTCCTCATTTGTGACATGCCCACCAGGTGGAACTCAATGTTGGCAATGCTGCAGCGGCTGCACATGCAGCAAAGGGCCTTTAATGAGTACCTGTGCGAGTATGGCACCAGGACAGGGTCAGGGGAGCTTGGCTTCTTTTCGCCTCGCCAGTGGATACTGATTAAGGATGCATGTACTGTCCTGTCACCATTTGAGGAGGCCACAAGGATGGTGAGCAGCGACAATGCATGCATCAGTGACAATGTCCCTTTAGTCTTCCTGTTGGAGCTGCATGGCCTCCCTGATTCTGCAAAGCCAAAGAGATGACCCCAGGATTCGTGGTATCAGGGAGAGGGATCATTACTAGCTGGCAACCCTTCTTGATCCACGTTACAAGGGTAAGGTTGCAGAACTTATCCTGCCTTCGCAGAGTTAACAGAGGATGAAACACCTTCAGGAGGCCTTGAAGAAAGGTTTGTGCAATGCATTTCCACACCCTGGGAGGTTACAATTTCCTGATGCTGGACAACATGTTGCTGAGGCTTCATTCAGTCAGAGGAAGAGCGGTGGAGAAGGTGGCCAGCCGACCAAACAATTTTTCAGTCCTCAGCGCCAAGGTCTGATCGGTTCAAGCAACCATCACCAGCGTCTGCATTACATGGTGCAGGAATATCTAGGGGTAAGAGCAGACTTGGAGACCTTTTCAACAGAGCATCCACTGGGTTTCTGGGTCTTGAGGATGGACCACTGGCCAGAACTTGCTCAATATGCAATTGAGCTACTGACCTGTCATGCATCCAGTGTTCTTTCTGAACGCACATTCAGTGCTGCTGGAGGGTTTGTAATGGATCATAGAGTGCGCCTGTCCACAGACTCCATTTATAGGCTCACATTTAGAAAAATTAATCAGTCTTGGATCAGCAGCTATCAAGCACCTAATGCTGATGTAACTGATTGAATTTTCTATGGATGTGGGATCCCTTAAAGACTGCCTATGCTGACTATCCTATTCCTCCTCAATCTTGATGATGCTAGCTTCCAACAATATGTTTGGTTTAGGGCACCACCACCACCACCCAAGGCCCAATTTTTCTGCCCCTGTTTAACGGGGGCATGTAATTACAATTTTTGATATAATATTTCAACGCAGAGCCTATTGCTGGGCCCAACAAGAGTATCTGTGAGGGGTTACAGTGTTGTGGCACCACCACCCAAGGCCCAATTTTTCTGCCCCTGTTTAACAGGGGCATGTAAGTACAATTTTTGATATAGTATTTCACAGCAGGGCCCGCTCCTGCGCTGTAACTGTGAGGGCTTACAGTGTTCTGGTACCACCAACACTTAAGGCCAAATTTCTACAGAGTATATAGGGCAGGCCGTATACTGCTGTTCAGAGTATATAGTTCCTGGGGGACCCCCACCCCATTTTTTTTTTATTTGGGTGCGGAGTTCACCTTAATAACCATACCAGACCCAAGGGGCCTGGTAATGGACGGGGGGGGGGGGCGGCATGCTGTTTTCTTCAATGATATTCATCTATATTGCTGGGACCCGACAATGCATTACAGCCGCGAGCAGTTTTAAATGACTTTTTTTTCCTTTAGAAATATAATTTTGCTGTGGTATTGTTCTAAACACAGGAAAACTGTGCCACTTTACAGGCATACTATAGACACCCCCAAGGCATGATATTTAAAGGAATATTTCATTTTTATTGTTTCACTTTAAGCATTATTAAAATCACTGCTCCCGAAAAAACTGACATTTTTAAAACTTTTTTTTTGCCATAATACATGTCACCTGGGGCAGGACCCGAGTCCCCAAACACTTTTTATGGCAATAACCTGCATATAAGCCTTTAAAATTAGCACTTTTGATTTTTCCCGTTTGTGTCCCATAGACTTTAACGGTGTTTGCGTGTTCAAACTAATTTTTTGCCTCTCCGCATGTTCTGCTGCGAATCGAACTGGGGGGTGTCCGGCTCATCCCTATAGATAAGCATCTGAACGACTGCAACATACAGGGATATATACTGTAATACTGACATATAATCACACACATAGGTCAAACTTGATGGACTTGTGTCTTTTTTTAACCTCACCTACTATGAAACATCACAGTACTACTACTGCTTTTCTATTGCTTTTGTCATTGCCATTCATCGGAATGAAAATTCCAGGTGCCAATAAATTATTTAAAGCAACTAAACACAGAATGTTTGCAATTCAGTTATTAAGTTATTCATTCTGCAACAATGAAAACTATAACCATGGGCATGCTTTATCAGTATCAGGGGTGCTGACTGGAAGTTGATTCTAAACTAGAGCATTAGTGGAAAAAGGTAACTGCTTGATAGAGCTTTACAGCCAAATATTCATAAACCCAATGAACTATTACACTATGGATATTATAAGTGAAGTAAAGCATAATGGGATCCCAATTATGTACCTTCATAAGAACATATTTTCTCAGGAGTAACATGCCTTTCAAACAGCATATATTACATTTTTATAGCAATGCAAACAAGCTGAATTGTTGCAGATAGCCTGGTGAGAATGGAGATATTTTTTCTTATCAGTAGCTGGACACAACAAATTATTTTCTCACCCTCTGCAGTAATAGGACTTTTTACCCAGGGTTTCTTCCTGGGATGTGTGTCTTTAGATAATACTATTTAATGTAAGGATGTTCTGTCCATCTGTGTACATCACAAGCATCTGTTCAGATAGATAGCATTTGATTGATGGAAGGGTTGTTGTGTTTTGTGTCAATCCTTTACATGCATGTGATGCATCTTTTACTACTATAAGGAACTGACATCAATTTAAAGTGTGGCAGATCTGTGACCTGCCACGTTTGTAAAAAAAGTAAATGGCCCAGGATTCTCATCCATGCAGGGTGAGGGGTTCCAGTGAACTTGTGTTTTTTAGAGGAAACTGACTTTTTAGTTTCCCCCTAAATTGGTAAAACCTGGTTTGGGATCCTCCAGTGCAAGCAGGGCGATCCTCCAGTTCACCCGACTACTACTCTGCACATTGTCCTAGATCGTGCAGGACTACTGTAGGACTGTGTCCAAAATCTAAGGACTGTAGCAAAGATTCTGGGACACTTGCAAGTACGCTTTTAGCATCTCAGTAATTGTAATGAAGTTACAGCTATCTACATGTTTACTGACCGAAAAGGAAAGGCAAGTATTTTTTCTATTTTACAGTGAGATTGCAGCATCAGGTGTCTTAAAGCTCACCATCTCATTATCAATATTGGTAACCAGCAGCTTTTCACACAGCTCTCCACACAAGCAGTGCACAATACTGTTCCAATTGTAGAGTGCATGTAGCATCCTTGTGCCACACTCTCAGACCACAAGGGTCATGTGGCAATCTCCCAGACCCAGAAAAAAAAATAGATCACTAGTTAAAGATCCAGAGAATGGCATTTCTTTTCAGGAAGTCCCCAAAATCTCTATCACTGAACAGCACTCTTCTGACATTCCCTGGGCTTTCAGCAACATTTAAAGCACAGTCCACATCTCAAAAAACACTAAATGCCTTGGTCCCATAGTCAGTTGCTATGGGTTGCCACAGCACAATGTTGTGTGGCTGGGAGAATTCCGGATGAGCCCCCAAATGTAGCGATGGCCCCTAAGGATTCACTGAGTTTTTTTGGGCCCTCCCAGCTTTGCTTTTGGTTATCTGGCCTACACCTGCCCTAAAACACTCACTGTCTCTCTAGCAGTGCCCGAATGACCAACATCCAGACGTAAGTTGTATCTGTTTATGTGCAGTCTTCTCTTCTCTTTAAAGAATCTATAAAGCTTGTCTGTGCTGTCAGAAACAAGGGGACAGAGAGCTGATATGACACACTGCGGAGCTCAGTGAGAAGTGCTCTGAGAGCTGATTGGAGGGAAGGACCCCCCCCCCCCTCTTTACACAGCACACAGGAACAGAGCAGCAGAGGCTGTCAATCTGCTGAAGATCCCTCCGATCACCTATTTTCTTTTGGTGTCAGGAAAACCTGTCGGAAGTGACTGAATGCCGAGAAATGAGGCAGAAGATAGAAATTACATTTAGTGCTCTTAATTGAGACAGGTACACACTATAGAGGAATATGCTTTGTTCATGTTTCATGGCAGAGGCTTACAACCACTTTTAGCTAAGACCAGAAATTTGTTAGTATGTAAGTACCATACAAGAATTGTTAGCAGATCATGACAGGAATTGGATTAGGTTTTTAGAAAGAGGAAGAAAGCTTAACCTACATTTAACTATACAAAGGCTGAGAATGAAATTATCATCAGTATCATACATGTCTACTGACAGCTGAAGACCTTTAGCTAGTTCCAGAAAAAGTAAGAGGCATTATAGAGATGTCAAAGTTTCTAGGATTTTTAAACAATCTAGCTAAATTAAATATATGCTCTTGTGACTACAATTGGGTCCAGCCATAATCCCAGCAATAATGGACTAACTCCTCCAATGCATACTTAAAGCAGACAAAGAAACTTCTTATGACACACAGATTGCTAATTCTACTCTGGAGGACGCTGGTCAGTGATTTATTCTCTTTACCAGGACAGGACTGTCAGCAGTAATGTACACTGAGCGTATGCGCAGCTCAGAGTACATAAATGGCACCTCCTGTGTGCCCTGATGAAGTGACACCCACACACATGCATGGGAATAACATCATCACTGCCCGCCCGCCCATCCAAGCAACCAAACAGTGTGAACCCAGAAAGAAGACTGAAAGAAGATAGATAGCACTGACAGCACAGCGCTGGAGGGCATCCTTTGACAGGTAAGTCTGTCATATGTGCTAGATCATAATGGCATGAAACTGCAGGGCTCCATTTGGAATTTTTTTTTTTTTTTGCAGCGTTTAATTATGATTTTATGTTGTGTGCTTTAAAAAAAAAAATCAGCTTGTTTCATTTTTGTTATAGTACATCTTTTATAGCTCTGAATGGTAACATAAAATAGCAAAACCCATCACCAAAAATGAAAGAAATCTGTGAATATCAAGATCTGAAGTGAAAAAGAGTTAAGTGCATTTTTCACACTGCTGTAGTGTGTTGGCAGCCCATTACTCCTTAGCACCGCCTCTCAGGGTCCTTTAAGTGGGCATTAATGCCTGGGGGGAGAGGGGGCAGCACTGCTTCAGTATGTTGTGACTGCTGTGATTTGCTCTCACAGTAGTCACACAATCAAGAGCCTATCCCCTTGGTCTCCAATCAGAAGCCTTGACCAAGACCTGTCGGTGACAGTTTGGACAATGTACTGGGAGCATGCTCTCAGCACACAACCTCATTCCACCATGGATTCATATTTTCAGCTGCTGAGGGTTAAAGCCCGCCTTTCTTGCTGCCACATATATATGTGTTGCAGTTGACAAGGCGCTAGCGAATATTTTAACATAATGCATGATATTGCAAGCAAGAAAAGAAATAGAAAAAATTTGAAGCTGCTACGACATAAGAACATGAATAGGAAAAGGCATTATAAAGGTTTCCCTAAATTAGGGAAATAACTAAATCAATAATAAAAACACCTGTTACTGGCTATACCACGATCAAACTGATAAACAACCCAGTTGGTGATCAACAAGTGAAATATTAATCTGTCTTTGTATGTGTTTTCTTCAACTGGGAGGCATATGATATGACATGCAGTTCACATCCATAAGTCTTACACTGTTTAGGATAAACAGATGACCCAGCGAGCGGAATAAAAATTCCTGTTTTATCCTGAATCGCTGCATTCCAAAGCTGTAATAAAGCCCAAATTCCCCAGATGGAGGACATGCAGCTTACAATCCTTCATTCAAAAATCAATGCTTGGGTACATATTTCTTGCTGGGTGATATTATATGTAATATATACAATCCATGGAGAGTTTTCCCCATAAAAAAAAAAAAAAAAAATCAATGCAACATTGATTCTCAAAATGCCAGCACAGCACACATCTACAGTTTTAACCTACTTTAGTACCAGCCTATATTACCCATCCTGACCAGGCTATTTTTCTGTTTCCAATGATGTGATAATTAGAGCTTTTCAAACCATTTGTTTGTTTTTTTGTTTACTATATACCGTATATACTCGAGTATAAGTCGAGTTTTTCAGCACATTTTTTTGTGCTGAAAGTGCCCCCCTCGACTTATACTCAAGTCAATCACTTTTCTGCAGCAAAAAAATTCATTTTCTGAACCGACTTTGGGGCCCCATATCTCAGGGCCACTTGGTGCTAGGAACCCTAAATTTGGTCGTGCAAACCCAGTGGAACTGGTACCACAGCTGGAGTTCCTAGCACCAAGTGGCTCCGAGATACGGGGCCCCAAAAATGGTTCGGAAAATGTCATTCTCTGCTGCAGAAAAGTGCTTGACATTTTCTGAATCGATTTTGGGGCCCCATATCTCAGGGCCACTTGGTGCTAGGAACCCAACATATCCAAAGCTGGAGTTCCTAGCACCAAGTGACCCCGAGATACGGGGCCCCAAACCCGGTTCAGAAAATTCTCTGCTGCAGAAAAGTGCTTGACATTTTCTGAACCGATTTTTGGGGCCCTGTAAATGTTATGGTGCTAGTTTCACTGGGTTTGCAGACCAAATTTGGGGTTCGTAGCTCTAAGTGGCCCCGAGATACGGGGCCCCAAAATTGGTCAACTGTGTCCATCTGCAGCAATGTCATTTCAGGACCCTTTGGGTTCAGAGACCCCAAATTTTGGCTGCAGCTAGGGGGCATCTAGGAACCCTTACCTACCGAGTTTGAAATTCGGGGGACCTATGGCTGCAAATGGGCACAGTGAGGCATGCAAATGGGCACAGTGAGGCTGCAAATGGGTAGTGTTGATCCTCTTTTCCACTTACAGTAGCTGTGCATTTCTCACCCTCGTCTTATACTCGGGTCAATAAGTTTTTCCCATTTTTTTGTGGTAAATTAGTGCCTCGACTTATACTCGGAATGACTTATACTCGAGTATATACGGTATATGGATTTTTTTTAATAGAAAGCTGTTCCCTTGACTCTCTGTTAAAATAAAAACAATAAAAAAGACCAGGACAGTGCAAACACCCCCGAAATGACGGAAATTCCGATCGTGTGTACACAAATCCGACAGACAAAGTGCCACGCATGCTCAGAATAAATAAAGAGATGAAAGCTATTGGCCCGTTTATAGTCCCGACGCACATGTTTTATGTCACCGCGTTCAGAATGATCGGATTTTCCGACAACTTTGTGTGACCGTGTGTATGCAAGACAAGTTTGAGCCAACATCCGTTGGAAAAAATCCTAGGATTTTGCTGTCGGAATGTCCGAATAAAGTCCGACCGTGTGTACAAGGCATTACACCAAGATAAGCAATCACCACATGTCTAGCAATAGAGTTAACATGAAGTAGTAGACCCACCCCCCACTTAGCATCAAGGGATTCCTAGACTCTCAGAATTTGAGCTTCAATTATCAAGCTGTCAAAGGCAGTTTGAAGCTGGATGGCAAAACACATTCCTTGGGAACAGATGATCCTGATCCAGTAGATCCGCCAGAGCAACTGTCCAGCGCCCCTTTTAGGTTGGAGTACCACATCTGCCTGGATCAGCCTGGAACACTTTCCATTCCAAACATTCAAGACAAACAAGGGAAGGAAGTACTGAAAGTCACAGGAGCATCCTACCAGAGGACCACTGAACCTGAGTTAAAACTGACTAGCCTATAGTTTGACCTCAGGGGTCTAGTAGTCAAGCTCTGAAGTTGCCTACCTGGGACACAGGTCCAGGTATAACTCCAGGGGTAGAAATTAATCTCACAGGTTTAGGCACTGCCATCAGATGCAGTCTGCCTGCCAAGATGTATACCCATGCCTGACAAGGCTGGAGCCTGACTTTTTGCCAGGGATACCAATCTAGCCTTTTGCTACTGCAAAGCTCTGAATCCACCTGAAAATTGTATGCCACCTTTATGGCATTGTCTGCTTGGATCCAGCTTATTTAAAACAGCCCAGAACTTATGGATGTTACCTTGGAAAACAAGATGCCAAAGGCAACCAACCCCCTTGATATCAAAGGTGTCTAGGTCTCTTGACCATTCCGGGGAACTATCTGAGGTGTCTTTCCATTGTAATGCCTTAAAACAGGAAGAGAAGACTTTCTTGCTCTAGAGCCAGACCCCTGAGTCTCAGGAATAGGGAAATCATCTGACCAAAGACTGAGTCAACTTGTCCCTTGAAGAACAGAGGTCTGTAAAATCCTGGGGTGAAACCAGGCCAAAGGATTGCCTCACATAAGGCTACCCTCAGTTATAGGCTTTTCCTACAAAAGTGGAGATCAAGATCACTCCTGGTACAGACAGTTTGAATCTGAGACTAAAGTGTGTAAAGTTATCAATGAGAAAAAGCACTCTGTCCTGAGCTGTGAGTAGGGCCATCCAGACATTCCCAAGGTGAGTCGGTTCCAGCGACGATCACTGAACCTATCCAAATTACTGGAATATCTAGAAGAACCATGTCAGGTTGCTTGATAGATTGAGAATTATTGGTACAGGCTCTAAGGAGCTCTCTATGAAAATATTTCAAGAAGGCATTGAGGTTAGTACTAGGTCCAGCATCCTAATACATGAGGTGCTGACCAATAGACAAGGAGCAGGATCCCAGAATGGTCGAGCATAGGTCCAAAAGCAAGGCATAGAAAGATGGGAACATTAATTATCTTTGATGCCTGCCAAGCCAGAAAGTGTCCTAGGCAAAGGGAGGCAATGCAAAGTATGTATTTTTCTATGGAAAACTTGCATCTGAACCCAGTCCCTTTTAGGCTACGTTTCCACTATTGCGACCCCATTGTCGCGCAATTCAGAGTGTGACCTCGAGTGCAGCACCAATCCAAATTTACAGTCTCTGGATCCAAGTTGCATCAAAGCAGCGCAGGAACCTTTTCAAAGTCGCTGCAAACCTAAATCGCATAGATTGGAACAGTTGCCATTGAAATCAAAGGTCTGTGACTTGTCTTGCAACTTTATGTGTCCAAAGTCGCACGACAAAGCGCACTAGTGGAAATAGAGCCTAAAGCTTTACGATGCATACCAGATATTGCCATGATGGGCTTTTGGATAGTAAACTGTTTGCCACTACAATTGGGGCAGAAACACCTTGATCCAGAAAACCTTCAGAGGATATATAGAGACCACAAGTGGAGAAAATATGCTTATTAACAATTAGAAGGAGAAAAAGACCTTGCAATCTGTACTCTACCCTTTTTCCGCTAGTATTGACAAGTGTTCAACTTCAGCCACATCTCTAATGCCGCGTACACACGAGCGGACTTTACGGCAGACTTTGCCCGGCGGACTTTACGACGGACTTTCTGAATGAACGGACTTGCCTACACACAATCAACCAAAGTCCGTCGAATTCGTACGTGATGACGTACGACCGGACTAAAATAAGGAAGTTCATAGCCAGTAGCCAATAGCTGCCCTAGCGTGGCTTTTTGTCCGTCGAACTAGCATACAGACGAGCGGACTTTTCAACCGGACTCGAGTCCGTCGAATAGATTTGAAACACGTTTCAAACCTAAGTCCTTCCAACTTTTGAGAAAACAAAGTCCGCTGGAGCCCACACACGATCGAATTGTCCGACAAAATCCCGTCCGCCGGGCAAAGTCTGCCGTAAAGTCCGCTCGTGTGTACGCGGCATAATGCTGTTGACCTGGACTGACCTGGACTGTGCCAAAGAGAACCTGTCCCTGGAAGGCCATGCAGGCTACTTCTTTCGACTGAGGAAATGCTGTAGCAAGTTTTTTACCTAGAGGCCACTGGGGGAGTTTTTGCCCAAACCAAAGATGGGGCCCCCCCATGTGAGCTCTGTCCACTTCATCTGTTCAGCATAATGCATTTTTCTCTTGAATGTAGACAGCTTTCTTTTCCACAATTACCACTAGAATGCATACTGGAACACAGTGCAACTGCAGCCCATCCAAGAGGAGATGTAACACACAATTTATGAGGCCATTCACAGATAAATTCCAAAAAAATTAGAAAACATACTTATCTTGAAAATGCTTTGTCACAGTGTAATGGGTCCACTCACTTCTGGGAGGCAGGCTCCAGACACGGAGAGCTCTTTTGAGGAACAAAGCCCTGGCTGCACTGCTATATGTGGGGCTAGTTGGCACCCCATTTTCACCCCAAAAGATCCAAAGAAGGGGCTTCCTGCCTTATTAGAGCATTTAGCCTCCAAGGTCAGGGACTGCGCTTACAGGAGAGTCTGAACCTGTGCGTAAAAAAAATACCAAAGGTGGCAGGTATGGGTTTCTTCTCTTCACACTGGCTGTGAGTTCCATGAGGGGGAAAAGGGAATGGGCTGTTGTGTGGGTGTTAACTTTTTATAGCTATGTACTGGTCCTGTGGGTGGAAGTAGGCGGGGCTACTATCATACGTATGCTGCCATGGAGGCAGCAGGAAAAAGTTTTCCTATAGTGCTACTTTAAAGATTTGATGCTGCCAACTCCTGATGCCTTTTTTTGCCAAACAGCAATTTTGCATTGGCTCGCGGTGTGGTGTGGCCCCATTCACTTACATGGAAGAGTTTGACAGATGGTGCAGTGGTGTCTCATTTACAGGGCTAAAACGGGCAGTAAAGAGGTGACGCATCGCCTTCTCACCATCTGTTAAAAAACCTCTGAAAAGCAATCCAAGTCTGCATCACTTTTCAAAGGTGCGCCAATCTTGCCATATGTCCAAATGTAGCATTTCTTTCTGTACAGGTTGTTCAGCAGGGACTGCACTGTATGGGGGTGAAAGTCAGACCTGTGCTAACGAGGATTAATTTTTGCTGAATTTTTTGCCAGAGTTTTTGCCAGAGTTCATCTTTAAACATAGAGAGAGGTGCATGTATTGCAGAGATACCGTATACTGCATATGTTTTTGTGTTTTGCTCTGCAATACCTTTTAATGGGAAGACTAGCAAATTTTTTGAGGAAAGTGGGCATCGACAGTACAAGTGTTTATATCCAGACACGTTATCTTTAACATGGATATAGGAAGGAACCCTGGACTGAGTATTCTGTTGGTGCTGTTGTTTAGTATAAATTGTGGGTCTTTTTTTTATGTTTCATTGTAAATACAAACTGCACTTGTTTTAAACGGATGTGGAAGTGGTCCTAGAAATGGTTGCATGGATTTCCAGTAAGGGACAATTCACTGAGAAACCTGACTAATAATTGAATCTTTTTTTTTTTTTTTTGCTTGATAAATGGCTTTGAATTGAATAGAATAAAAGCTTCTGCTGCAGTCTGTTTTTCTGCAATGACTTTTGAGAGGTTATAAAATGATTTTTAAATGACAATAATTTTGTTTAGTGCTGCTTTTTCCCAGTGGGATCAATGTATATCCTGTTATGGCATGCACAGATACCTCTCTGGGTAAGGTTATTGCCTGACCTTTGACTTTAATGTAATTTCGTGTGACAAAAAAATAAATAATTTATACACTCCTCACAATTTTGTAAATATTTGATTATATCTTTTCATATGACAACACTGAAGAAACTACACTTTGCTACAATGTAAAGTAGTGAGTGTACTTCTAAATCCTCTAAACATTCACTCCCCCCCCTGCAGTTAATTTAGCAACAAATGTCCAGACATGTTCAGAAGTGAGAAAGATGTTATCTAAATGTAACCACCCCACCTTAACCACTTTCATACCGGGCCTATTCTGGCACTCCTCTCCTACATGTAAAAATCATAATTTATTTGCTAGAAAATTACTCAGAACCCCCAAACATTATATACAGTATCTCACAAAAGTGAGTACACCCCTTACATTTTTGTAAATATTTGATTATATCTTTTCATGTGACAACACTGAAGAAATGACACTTGGCTACAATGTAAAGGAGTGAGTGTACAGCTTGTATAACAGTGTACATTTGCTGTCTTCTCAAAATAACTCAACCCTAAGTGAAAATGTCCAAATTGGGCCCAAAGTGTCAATATTTTGTGTGGTCACCATTATTTTCCAGCACTGCCTTAACCCTCTTGGGCATGAAGTTCACCAGAGCTTCACAGGTTGCCATTGGAGTCCTCTTCCACTCCTTCATGACGACATCACGAAGCTGGTGGATGTTAGAGACCTTGCGCTCCTCCACCTTCTGTTTTGAGGATGCCCCACAGATGATGGTTTAGAACTGGAGACATGCTTGGCCAGTCCATCCCTTTTCCCCCCAGCTTCTTTAGCAAGGCAGTGGTCTTGGAGGTGTGTTTGGGGTTGTCATCATGTTGGAATACTGCCCTGCGGTCCAGTCTCCGAAGGGAGGGGATCATGCTCTGCTTCAGTATGTCACAGTACATGTTGGACTTCATGGTTCCCTCAATGAACTGTAGCTCCCCAGTGCCGGTGTCTTGCCGAAAAAGTTCCCCCGGCGGATAAGGACCACCCTGTACTGCGTTTGTGCAGTATGAACGACTACAGAGCCTAGGGAGGCACTTTGCAGGGGGCGGCAAAACAGCCGCCCCCCCTGCACAAAAACTTCCCCCAAGCCGTCCTCCCGAGTCCTGGTTCCCGCAGCCTCCTGTGTGCAAACATGCGATGTCGGCGGCCGCATCCGCCATCCACAGCCACTGAGTTGCCTGAGCAGTGGCGGGGTGATCTGTAGCCTTGTGTGCTCTGTGCTGCGCCGGGGTCTGGGAGCCTGGACGTGTCTTCAGACATCAGGAAATCCCGCCCACTGCTTCACCATGCAGCGTGACATGCAGCCCAGACTCAGGTAGGAGGAGAGTGGGGAAGAGTGGATGGCAGCCAAGGAATGAGTGGTAGGCTGTGCAGTATCCTCATGCTGTGTTTGGAGGTCTGGTGGCAGCCCGTTTTGTTGGGACTTGTAATGCACTCTGTGGGGGGCTGAAATATGGCAGCCATCTATGCTGGGACTTGTAGTGCCTTAGACTGTGGGGGGACTGAGAGGAATCCTCAGTCCCCCACAGAGGGCACTACAAGTCTCAGCAGAGTGGGCTGCCATTCTTCAGTCCCCTGTAGTCTAGGGCACTACAAGTCCCAGCATAGGGGGCTGCCATATCTCAGCCCCCCAGAGTGCACTACAAGTCCCAGCATAGATGGCTGCCATATCTCAGCCCCCCAGAGTGCACTACAAGTCCCAGCATAGATGGCTGCCATATCTCAGCCCCCCCCAGAGTACACTACAAGTCCCAGCATAGGAAGCTGCCATATCTCAGCCCCCCAGAGTGCACTACAAGTTCCAGCATAGATGGCTGCCATATCTCAGCCCCCCAGAGTGCACTACAAGTCCCAGCATAGGAGGCTGACATATCTCAGCCCCCCAGAGTGCACTACAAGTCCCAGCATAGGAGGCTGCCATATCTCAGCCCCCCAGAGTGCACTACAAGTCCCAGCATAGGAAGCTGCCATATCTCAGTCCCCCCAGAGTGCACTACAAGTCCCAGCATAGGATGCTGTCATATCTCAGCCCCCCAGAGTGCACTACAAGTCCCAGCATAGGAGGCTGCTCTTACAGAACAGGAGAAGGAGCTGGGGGTGGGGGGTTGTACTGGGAGTGGAGACAAGGAGGCACAGGTTTGAGATGAGGGTTTTTTTTCTGAAAGTGAAGATTTATGCTGGGAGAGGGAGGTAGGAGGGATTTATGCTGGGAGGGGGAGATGGGGGAGGATTTGTGATGAGAGGGAGAATTTATGCTGGGAGGGGGAGGTAGGAGGGATTTATGCTGGGAGGGGGAGATGGGGGAAGATTTGTGATAAGAGGGAGAATTTATGCTGGGAGGGGAAGGTAGGGGGATTTATGCTGGGAGGGGGAGATGGGGGAGGATTTGTGATGAGAGGGAGAATTTATGCTGGGAGGGGGAGGTAGGGGGGATTTATGCTGGGAGGGGGAGATGGGGAGAATTTATGCTGGGAGGGGGAGGTAGGGGGGATTTATGCTGGGAGGAGGAGATGGGGGAGGATTTGTGATGAGAGGGAGAATTTATGCTGGGAGGGGGAGGTAGGGGGGATTTATGCTGGGAGGGGGAGATGGGGGAGGATTTATGCTGGGAGGGGGAGGTAGGGGGGATTTATGCTGGGAGGGGGAGATGGGGAGGATTTGTGAGGAGAGGGAGAATTTATGCTGGGAGGGGGAGGTAGGGGGGATTTATGCTGGGAGGGGGAGATTGGTAGAATTTGTGAGGAGAGGGAGAATTTATGCTGGGAGGGGGAGGTAGGGGGGATTTATGCTGGGAGGGGGAGATGGGTAGGATTTAGGAGGAGAGGGAGAATTTATGCTGGGAGGGAGAGATGGGGGGGATTTGTGCTGGGAGAGAGAGGTGGGGGAGGATTTGTGATGAGAGGGGGGATTTATGCTGGGAGGGAGAGATGGGGGAAGATTTGTGATGAGAGGGGGGATTTATGCTGGGAGGGGGAGATGGGGGGATTTATCCTGGGAGAGAGAGATGGGGGAGGATTTGTGATGAGAGGGGGGATTTATGCTGGGAGGGCGAGATGGGGGAAGATTTGTGATGAGAGGGGGGATTTATGCTGGGAGGGGGAGATGGGGGGATTTATGCTGGGAGAGAGAGATGGGGGAGGATTTGTGATGAGAGGGGGGATTTATGCTGGGAGGGAGAGATGGGGGGGATTTATGCTGGGAGAGAGAGATGGGGGAGGATTTGTGCTGAAAGGGGGATTTATGCTGGGAGGGAAAGATGGGGGAAGATTTGTGCTTGGAAAGGGGAGATTGAGGCAAGGGTTTGCGCTGAGAAGGGGGATTTGTACTGGAAGGGGTTGTATGAGGGTGGGGATTTGTGCTGAAAGGGGGTATTTTTGCTGCTAGGGAGAGATGGAGGGGTCGGGGGTCTGGAAGGGGTGTGGTTTACAGATGATAGGGTGGGTCTTAAATAGGAAGGGGTGTGGCTTTGACAGGAAGGGTGGGTCGTATTTAAATTAGGGGGTGCATGAATTTAGGCAGCCCTAGGGCAGCACAAAACCTAAATACACCACTGGTCAGTGTAGGTGTCAGTGTGGTGGTCAGGTAGGAACCAGGTAGGTCAGTGGTTTGCTCAAAAGTTATAGTGTCTACAAACTTTGGGATATATACTGGAATTTTTATTTATTTATTATACTAGTATTGGCGGCGATCAGTGACTTATAGTGGGACTGCAATATTGCGGTGGACATTCTGACACTTTTGGCACTTTGTGGGAACCAGTGACACTAATACAGTGATCAGGGCTAAAAATATGCACTGTCACTGTACTAATGACACTGGCTGGGAAGGGGTTAAACATCTAGTGCGATCAAAGTTTTTAAAAAAGCCATAAAAATGCCATAAATCTTTCCCATAGTTTGTACACGCTATAACTTTTGCACAAACCAATCAATATATGAGATTTTTTTTTTACCAAAAATATGTAGAAGAATATATATTGGCCTAAAGTAAAGAAGAAATTTGTTTTTAAAAAACATTTTTGGGGATATGTATTATAGCAAAAATTAAAAAATATTGTTTTGTTTTTTTTTCAAAATTGTCGCACTTTTTTGTTTATAGCGCAAAAAATAAAAACCACAGAGGTGATCAAATAGCACCAAAAGAAAGCTCTATTTGTGGGAAAAAAAAGACACATTTCGTTTGGGTACAGCATTGCATGACCGCACAATTACCAGTTAAAGGGACACGGTGCCAAATTGTAAATAGTGCTCTGGTCAGGAAGGGGGTAAAACCTTCCGGGACTGAAGTGATTAAAAAAACAAAACTAATTTCTTCATCAGTTTAGGCCAGGGGTGCCCAAACTTTTGAGGAGCGAGGGCCACTTTATCGACCTGGTAACCGGTTGCGGGCCACAATGAGTGTAAAGGGGGGATGGCAGGTCTGTGTACAGTCTGCATATGTAGAGCAGAGACGGATGCAACCCGCTCTACCCTAAGGGCCCTCCGATCCGCCCAGACAGAAGGGGACAGATCCCCTTCTGTTTTTTTTTTTAAGGAGATCAGATTGCAGATAGGCAGATGTAAGCGCACATGAGTCTGTTTACATCTGCCGCTCTATAGAGGTGAATGGAGGGTCCGTTTGAGTCCACCTAAAAAAACAGACAGGCAGACCCGATCGGACCGATCATGTGAAAGGGGCCTAAGGCTGCTTTCACACTGATGCACAGTGGTTTACCTGCTCCTCAACTGATCTCAATCTTCACTTCTTCCTCAGGATTCCTGCAGCTGGCTTGTACTGCTGGCTGGTACTGCCGGTGGGTACTGCTGACAGGTGCTGGTACTGCTGGCGGGTACTGTTGGCTGGTACTGCTGACTGGTACTGCTGGCGGGTACTGGTAATGCTGGCTGGTACTGGTACTGCTGGTGGCTACTGCTGGCTAGTACTGCTGGTGGGTACTGGTACTGCTGGTGGGTACTGCGGGCTGGTAATAGTACTGCTGGCTGGTACTGATACTGGTGGCTTGTACTGGTACTGCTGGCGGGTACTGCTGGCTGGTACTGGTACTGCTGGTTTATACTGCTGGCTGGTACTGATGACTGCTACAGATGGTGGGTACTGGTACTGCTGGTGGGTACTTCTGGCTGGTACTGCTGGTTTATACTGCTGGCTGGTACGGATGGTGGGTACTGGTACTACTGGTGGGTACTTCTGGCTGGCACTGGTACTGCTGATTCATACTGCTGGCTGGTACTGATGACTGGTACGGATGGTGGGTACTGGTACTGCTGGCGGGTACATCTGGCTGGTACTGGTACTGCTGGTTTATACTGCTGGCTGGTACTGATGACTGGTACGGATGGTGGGTACTGGTACTGCTGGCGGGTACTTCTGGCGGGTACTGGTACTGATGACTGGTACTACTGGCTGGTACTGGTACTGTTGGTACTGGTACTGCTGGCTGGTACTGGTACTGCTGGTTGGTACTGGTACTGCTGGTTGGTACTGGTACTGTTGGTTGGTACTGGTACCGCTGGTTGGTATTGGTACTGCTGGTTGGTACTGGTACTGTTGGTTGGTACTGGTACTGCTGGTTGGTACTGGTACTGCTGGTTGGTACTGGTACTGTTGGTTGGTACTGGTACTGCTGGTTGGTACTGGTACTGTTGGTTGGTACTGGTACTGCTGGCTGGTACTGGTACTGCTGGTTGGTACTGGTACTGAGGGTTGGTACTGGTACTGTTGGTTGGTACTGGTACTGCTGGTTGGTACTGGTACTGTTGGTTGGTACTGGTACTTCTGGTTGGTACTGGTACTGCTGGTTGGTACTGGTACTGCTGGCTGGTACTGGTACTGATACTGGTGGCTGCTGTCCGAGATGGCGTGTTCCTGTGTCCCGACCCGCCATCCCCGAGCATAATTGTGACAGACGCATGCGGCTGCAGTAGAGAGCAGAGCCGATGGTTCCTGTCACAGGCAGGGCAGAATACATTTGGTATCACTCCACCTGTGAAGGAGCCAGCGCTATACAGGAAGCATCGGCTCTGCTTCCTCTAGCGGCGGCTCCGTTCTTAGGCCCTAATGCTCGGAGATGCTGGGTCGGAAACCCGCGATCTGGGCTTGCCGACCCGCCATCCCAGAGCAAGACATGGCGGGCCACATCAGAGGGCGCCGCGGGCCAGCGGTTGGGCACCCCTCGTTTAGGCCGATTATATATTCTTCTACATATTTTTTGGCAAAAAAATAATAAGCGCATATTAATTGGTTTGCGCAAAAGTTATCGCATCTACAAAATAGGGGAAAGGTTTTTTTTTTTGTTTTTTGTTTTTTTGTTTTATCGGGAACGCACATTGCGTCGGACAGATCGGACACTTTTGACACTTTTTTGGAACCATTGACATCTGTACAGCGATCAGAGCTAACTGTAGGGGGGAAGAGACTGTCTGGGGGAGCAGACCGATCGTTGTTCCTATATACTAGGAGCACACAATCGGTCTTCTCTCCCCTGCCTGATTGGGGATTTGTGTGTTTACACACAGATTCCCATTCTGGCTCTGTCAGGAGCGATCGCGGGTGCCTGACGGACATCGCGTCCACCGGGCACGTGCATCGGCTCCTCAGTGACGCGGCAAGTGCCCCCTATACCCCTAAAGCGCCGGCGGGTGGTCGGTTAAGCTTTGATGTTTCCACATATCACATGATATTTCTGATTGCACTGCCAATATACGCTTATGATATATTGATATATGATTGATATATTTCAGTAGAGATAGGCGATCTGAGCATTGGTTTAGCCCCAAACAGCGCCCATTCAGGTGTCCGCCAAACATCCTGCTGAGTTCTCCACAATGCACTGTGGGCTGCACAGTGCATTCCAGGGCCCTGATTGGCTGAAGCAATGCACCTGACTGCTGGAGCACTGTCAGAGCCCTGATTTTTCCAATCTTGGCTCAGAGCTCATAGTCCCACGCCTCATTATAAAAGGTTCCTTCCCACAGGAACCTTTTGCAGTATGTTGTTGGAGACAGTTAGTTAAAGCTAGTTATAGGGCGTACACACGGTCGGACTTTGTTCGGACATTCCGACACTCCCCCCCTGTGTCACCACCATACCTGCACCCCCCTCTCCCCCCCGTGTCACCACCATACCTGCACCCCCCTCTCCCCCCCTGTGTCACCACCATACCTGCACCCCCCCTCCCCCCTCGTGTCACCACCATACCTGCACCCCCCCTCTCCCCCCCCGTGTCACCACCATACCTGCACCCCCTTCTCACCCCCGTGTCACCAACATACCTGCACCCCCCTCTCTTCCCTGTGTCACCACCATACCTGCACCCCCTTCTCCCCCCTCTGCTGGGGGCACCTTATGTAAGGACAGACTCTGCTGGGGGAACCTGATGGCATCTGGTGGCAGGCGACACGCTCAGTGATCCCACTGATTCTGCATTATGGTGAGTTGAATGATTTCATTTTATATTACAATGTAATAGAAATAATGCGCTTCAATCATCCTGACACCATAACAACCATGGTGCCGGGATGATTGAAGTGCTAACACCAGGTGTTTGGAGTATCTTTATCTGCTGATGGTTAAACTCTGGAATAAACATTGCTATTGTAGTGTAGGATCTGGGTCTGCTGTCCCTCCATCCCTCTCCCTCTACCCCCCTTTCCCCCTTTCCCTCTGCATCCCTCATTCATCTCAGACTCTAACCACACCCCATGTAAGCCATGCCGATGTAAGCCACGCCCACTATTTCACGTAAACCACGCCCATTTTTTGCCGCATCTTTCCCTTTTCCTATGCCATGCCTACTACGCATGCCCCGCCCCCTAATTATAGGCTGACTCCGCCTACAGCCAAAAAAGTGTCCTGAAAATTTTTTTTCCAATGTTGGCAACTATGTGAATGGCACAACAATGAGCCTCAGGATCTTGTCACAGTATCTCTGTGCATTAAAAATGCCATCAATAAAATGCACCTGTGTTCGTTGTCCATAGCCAGGGCCGGCCCAAGTCATTGTGCTGCCTGGGACCAAGAATGAAATGCCCCCCCCCCCCCCAAAAAAAAAAAATCATGCCCACCAAAAGGCCCCCACATCCATTATTTTATATCATAATAACTAAAGAGGACTGGTCATGGTGGTCTACATGTATAAGAGTATAAAGAGGACCTGTCATGGTGATTGGGCACAGTGGCAGCATTTGATGGGGCACAGTGGCAGCATTTGATGGGGCACAGTGGCAGCATTTGATGGGCACAGTAACCAGGAAAACATTGGTACAAAGATCAGTTGTTGTCAGATTCAAAACATAGCGGCTTGAGGCCCTTAAAAAAAAAAACCCAATAAGTGTATATTGATTGGTTTGCACAAAAGTTATAGGTTCTACAAACTATGGGATATTTTTATGGAATTAAAAAAAAAAAAATTAATAGTAATTTAATAGTAATGGTGGTGATCAGTGATTTTTAACGGGACTATGACATTGTGGTGGACAAATCTGACACTAAGTGAAACTTTTTAGGGACCAGTGACACTAACACAGTGACCAGTGCTTAAAAAAATATGCACTGAAACTGTACTAATGACACTGGCAGTGAAGGGGTTACCATCAGGGGCGATCAAAGGGTTAAATATGTTCCCTGGGAGTGCTTTCTAACTGTGTGGGGGAGGTACTTTGACTAGGGGAAGACAGAGATCCGTGTTCCTGCTTAGCAGAAATGCAATATCTCCATCTTCCCCTCGCACAGAATGGCGATCTGCCTTGTTTACATAGGCAGACCGCTGTTCTGTCTGCCTCGGGAACGATCTGTGGGTCCCAGTGGACATCGTGTCCAATCACGTTGGGAGCGTTTCACCAGTGGCGTGCATGGGCACCCTAGACCTGAAAAAAAAAAAAGACATACAGGTACGTGATTTCATGTTGAAGGACTGCCCTGCCACAGTATATGTGTGTGGGGCAGTTCGGAAGTGAATATATATATACAAAAGCAGCAGTCTTTTATTATAATAATATTATATAAAATTATATTTACTGCTGATATATAATATTGGGAATCACACAAGACTGCTGCTTTTGTATATATTATATTTTTCTGCTAATATAAATATTGGGGAATGGCTCACAAGAATGCTGCTTATAAAATTTACTTCTGACATCACACACTGGTCTGCCCCTATATCTTCTCTCATCTAGATCATATTTTTTTCTACTTTCTGCGCTTAGGTGGGTTAAGTACCCACAAAGGCTGGATTATTAATTTTGCCAACCAAGGGGACTTTAGTAACTACCTCAGCCACTGCTCAATGTCCTTGTTTTAGCTCCTAACAGTGGGACTATTGTGGAGGGCTGATGTTATCCATCTATACCTGCTTGCAGTATGCCTTGGGTTTTACCAATCTTTCCCACAATACAGTATCCAGTTATTGTCCATACTATAATAAATATGTATATTATGCCATTATACTATACACTGTGGATTCTGAATATAATTGCTGCAGACTGTGTATAATACTGTCTGTCTACAGCTTGAGTCAGGCAGCAATTATTGCAGGACACACTATCTGACTGACACACTGTGTTACACGGTCTCAGACAGTACCAATTACAGGCCACACTTACACTGTTATGCCCCGTACACACGGTCGGACTTTGTTCGGACATTCCGACAACAAAATCCTAGGATTTTTTCCGACGGATGTTGGCTCAAACTTGTCTTGCATACACATGGTCACACAAAGTTGTCTGAAAATCTGATCATTCTGAACGCGGTGACGTAAAATACGTACGTCGGGACTATAAACGGGGCAGTGGCCAATAGCTTTCATCTCTTTATTTATTCTGAGCATGCGTGGCACTTTGTCCGTCGGATTTGTGTACACACGATCGGAATTTCCGACAACGGATTTTGTTGTCGGAAAATTTTATATCCTGCTCTCAAACTTTGTGTGTCGGAAATTCCTATGGAAAATGTGTGATGGAGCCTACACACGGTCGGAATTTCCGACAACAAGGTCCTATCACACATTTTCCGTCGGAAAATCCGACCGTGTGTACGAGGCATTACACATCAAACTGTCTGAGACTGTACCTTCTTCTTAGCTCCAGCCTGAGCCTCCACTACACAGTGCAGACTGTGTGAGACAGCCAGCCAAGGCACTGCGTGGGATCCTCTGCTTAGTTGTGGGTGGGACTGGACTGGAGGTGGGAACAACGTCACGATATGGTGGGAGGCGCACCGCGCCCACGCTCAGCACCTCATTGGCTGTCACAGCACCTGTCCTGGGAACACATTGCCAGCCAGGAAGCAGCCTAAATGTAATCGTGATGGGCATTGGCAGGGTCTGGCCGGTGGCGGTGTCACTTCCTATACAATTGGCAGACACAGACACCGCTGGCTGGGCGGACCATGATGCCTGTACACTGCACGGACAGCAGCAATGCACAGAATTAGGACACACAGAGGTAGCAGTATGCCGCCGAGCCCCCGCGGACTCACATGCCACACTCGCATGTTGAGCCATCTGGGCCAGTCTGCATCCTCCCGGCTAGGCTAGGCAGCAGTGCGCCCTAGGCGGCCGCCTAGCGGGAGCGCCAGCCCTGCGAGTATAGTACTACTCCTGACAACTTCTTGCCAGATGCCACCCCTCTTAAAATGCCGCCTAAAATCATTGTCCCATTGGGTCCCATGATCGGACCAGCCCTGCCTGCGCCTGCCCATACCATAACCCCACCGCCACCATGTGCCACTCGATCCACAACGTTAACATCAGCAAACCGCTCACCCACACAATGCCATACACACTGTCTGCCATCTGCCCTGTACAGTGAAAATTCATCCGTGAAGAGAACACCTCTCCAAAGTGCCAGACGCCATCGAATGTGAGCATTTGCCCACTCAAGTCGGTTACGACGACGAACTGCAGTCAGGTCGAGACCCTGATGAGGACGGCAGGCATGCAGATGAACTTCCCTGAGACGATTTCTGACAGTTTGTGAAGAAATTCTTTAGTTATGCAAACCGATTGTTGCAGCAGCTGTCCGGATGGCTGGTTTCAGACTATCTTGGAGGTGAAGATCCTGGATGTGGAGGTCCTGGGCTGGTTTGGTTACACATGGTCTGTGGTTGTGAGGCCGGTTGGATGTACTGCCAAATTCTCTGAAACCCCTTTGAAGACGGCTTATGGTAGAGAAGTGAACATTCAATTCAAGGGCAACAGGTCTGGTGGACATTCCTGTAGTCAGCATGCCAATTGCACGCTCCCTCAAAACTTGTGACATCTGCGGCATTGTGTTGTGTGATAAAACTGCACATTTTAGAGTGGCCTTTTATTGTGGCCAGCCTAAGGCACACGTGTGTAATAATCATGCTGTCTAATCAGCATCTGGATATGACACACCTGTGAGGTGCATGGATTATCTCGGCTCATTACCAGAGATATAAAACACAAAAGTGTTGCTTTTATAATTTTGCTCAGTGTGTGTGTGTGTGTGTGTGTGTGTATGTGTATATATATATAATCTCTATCATTTCTATTTTTTTACATTTTTAAATTTGTGGCAGTGCTCAATTGTACACAGTTTATAGTGCACCAAGCACCACATTTCATTAGCTAAAGTGCATCCAATCACCCATTTCCTATTGTCTAATAAATTTGTGTAATAAGCACCCCCATTATGTCTGGGAGGCCAACAAAGAGAGGCAGACGTTCCCATGGCGCTGTGAGGGGGCCAGCAGCATCTGTGTGCATAAAAATATGGCCTCATCATACAGACTGGCTCCCCAAGCTGTTGTTTACAAAATAAAGAAAGCTTTCAGGGGAAATCTATTTAACCACTTGCCTACTGGGCACTTAAACCCCCCTCCTGCCCAGACCAATTTTCAGCTTTCGGTGCTCTCACACTTTGAATGACAATTACTCAGTCATGTAATACTGTACCCAAATGATTTTTTTTGTCCTTTTTTTCATACAAATAGAGCTTTCTTTTGGTGGTATTTGATCACCTTTGAGTTTTTTATTTTTTTCGCTATAAATAAAAAAAGACCGAAAATTTTGAAAAAAAACGCATTTTTCTTAGTTTCTGTGATAAAATTTTGCAAATTATTAATTTTTCTTTATATATTCTTTATACAATTATTATATTTTGGCCACAATTTATACTGCTACATATCTTTGGTAAAAATAACCCAAATTAGTGGATATTATTTGGTCTTTGTGAAAGTTAGAGAGTCTACAAGCTGTGATGCAAATCATAAAAAATCGATCACACCTGATGTACTGAGTCTCATTTCTTGCGACCCGAACAAGTCAGGAAAGTCCAAATACCCCTCAAATGACCCCTTTTTTGAAAGTAGACATTCCAAGGTGTTTGGTAAGATGCATGGTGAGCTTTTTGATGTTGTAATTTTTTCCCACAATTCTTTGCAAAATTAAGATTTTTTTTTTTTCCCCACAAAATTGTCATTGTAATAGGTTATTTCTCTCGCATGGCATGTATATACCACAAATAACGCCCCAAAATACATTCTGCTACTCCTCCTGAGTATGGGGATACCATATGTGTGGGACTTTTTCACAGCCTGGCCACATACAGAGACCCAACATGCAGGGAGCACCATCACGTGTTCTAGGAGCATAAATTACACATCTAACTTGTTGACCACCTATTACACTTTTGAGGGCCCTGGAGCACCAGGACAATGACGTGTGACACTGATGACAGATGGCACTGATACGTGGCACTGATGACACTGACGTGGCATTGATGACAGATGGCACTAATATGTGGCACTGATGACAGATGGCACTAATACGTGGCACTGATGACATTTGGCACTAAGACGTGGCACTGGCAGATGGCACTGATGACACTTGACACTGATGACAGATGGCACTAATATGTGGCACTAATGACACGTGGCAGTGATGACAGATGGCACTGATGACAGATGGCACTAATACGTGGCACTGATGACAGATGGCACTAATACGTGGCACTCATGACAGATGGCATTAATATGTGGCACTAATGACACAAGACACTGATGACACGTGACACTGATACGTGGCAGTGGGGAGGGATGGCACTGGGGAGGGATGGCACTGGGGAGGGATGACAGTGGGGAGGGATGGCACTGGCGACAGATGACAGTGGGGAGGGATGACAGGAGACACTGGCGACTTTTTTTTCAGTTTATTTATTTTTTTTTTTTTACACACACCGCTGCAGCGGTTCGCTCACCCTCCTCACACGCTGTCTCTGTGTGAGGAGGGAGAGCCGGCGATGAGAGAGGATCTCATATGTTTACATATGAGATCCTCTCTCATTGGCACCGCCGATCACACTGTAAACGGCCGCTGTCATTGGCCGTTTACGGCAATCTGTGTCCGAGGGACACAGCCAGCACAGAACCTCCGCGATGCGAGCCCGCGGGAGCGCGCATTGCGGAAGTAAACAGCTGGACATCCAGGGGCAGCCGCCCGGCAGATAGCGTCCGCGCTGCAGCCGTCTTTCGGCTATAGCGCGGGTGCGAAGTGGTCAAAGTGATTGTAAAGGTTCCTTTAAAAAAAAATAGCCCAGGCAGAGCTCCTAGTTCCACTGTCTCATTGAGTGCCCCCATGGAGAGCTGCTTTCCATGGGGGCACTTGTGGGGGCGCGCTCCTGTGTCCTGCTGCATCCATTGACAGACAGCAGGACTCGGCCCCGCTCCCGGCTCCAGTGTAACTGGATTTGATTGACTGCAGCGGGAGCCAGTGGCTCTTGCTGCTATCAATCTATCCAATGAGGACCCGAGACAGCAGCTGGAGCTGCTGTGCTCTTCCTCAATGCTGGAACGAATGGGTTCAGGTAAGTAAAAGGGGGGCCCTGGGGGGGCTGCTGCAGCACAGAAAGTTTTTCACCTTAATGCAAAGAATGCATTAAGGTGAAAAACCTTGAGACTTTACAACACCTTTTTTAAATGTCATTTTCCCTTAACGTCTTTCAGGACAGCACCTTGAGAGCGTGGCTCCACCCACTTGACAGGAAACACACCTCCACCAAACTTTAAAAGGAGGCTCCTTCCCACTTATCATCAGTTTATGTGTTTCCTCCGGCGGGAACACATGTGGGAGTTTGGAGCTCTCAAGGTTCTGTCCTGAGAGAACAGGCTCCCTACTCCACTATTTTTACCTACCTCAGGAGAGCCGATTCCTCCCGTTTTCCACAGGCTTACGGGTGCCGGGTGGATGGGCTCCTTCTCCCTCGTCAGTGCTCGGGGAGAGCCAGGACTGCTCCGGGTATTGCTGCTCCCAGGCAGAGGCGTCAGGCATGTCAGGCATTTCTGTTTGTTTTTTTCTTGCCTGCACATGTTTTTTCCCTGACGCCGCCGCCATCTTGGGAAGGGCAGTCAGAGGACTGCATCCGCCGGATGTGAGGTATCCGGAAGTGGGGCGGCATCCAGGGAGCAGGCGCCAGGCGTCATTTCCGCCAGAAGCGCAGGGGGAGGAGGGAGGAATAGGTCTGGTGCCTATATATTGCCGGTTCCGGTCCGGCGCACAGGTGCTATTGGAGTCCGGAACCGGCGTTTTCGCCACAGGCATCACGCTGCTGCCTCAGCATGGATTCAGGAACCACAGCGAGTGGAACAGGCACAGGCACCAGCAAGGCCCAGGTAAGGAGCAGACTGTAGTTTCTGCTCAGCTTTACTGTGGGGTCTCTCTCTAGCCCTCTTCTCTCTAATGTTAGTGAAGTTTGAGGGTATTTTTTCCCCCTGGTGGCGGAGGGGCCTGTCAGGGCACATGAGTCTGATAGCTTTGCTCATTTAGCACCTGTGGTGAGCAACCTTGAGTATTCAGGCTGACTCTAAAAGATGGTTTGTCTTTTTTCTCTCTCTTTTTTTCCCTTATCATGGCAGGCCAAGAGCTCTGACCCTGGGATTAGAAAGAAATGTCCTTCATGCAAAATTAAGTTAAATGAAGGCTGGAAAAAGGCTTTATGTCAAGCATGTATTGACTCCTTGGTGAGGGAAGAAACCACTTCCGCATGCAGTGATCTAATCGCATCTGCTAAAAAAGAATTGGATGCTACCATTCAATCCTTCAGATCCTCACTCACCTATCCATCTGCAAGTCAGCCCACTACCTCACAGTCCTCTCAAGGCTCACTGTTAGTCCCGGCAGTAGAGGCTGAAATGGGTCCTCTGAACCGGGAAGGGCTTTCCCCATCCCATTCTAATGAATCGAATGAGGATAGTGATGAGCTGGAAAATATGTCTTCCAGGTATAAATTGTCTTTGGGTCAGGTGGATGGCCTTTTAAAGGCTATTTATGCTACTCTAGGCCTTGAGGAAGAGCATAAGGAGATGTCTTTACATGACAAGATGTATGCAGGGCTTAGTGAGTCTAAGTCCCGTACCTTTCCAGTCCATGCAGTGATTTCTGAAACAATCAGAAAAGAATGGGCTGACCCTGATAGGAAACCATTTTTCTCTAGGGCTCATAAGAGAAGGATCCCTTTTGATGAAGACCCAGCAGCTCTTTGGAATAAGGTTCCAAAACTTGATGCAGCCTTTTCTCAAGTGTCAAGATCTACTGATCTAGCATTTGAGGACATGGGGATCTTAAAAGACCCCATGGATAAAAAAATGGATCAACAGCTCAAGCGGACTTGGCAATCCATTATGGGCAACCTTAAGCCAGCAATGGCAACTACTTGCATCTCCAGGAACTTGGAGTATTGGGTAAATCAGCTTAAAGCTCATATAATAGCAGATTCCCCTAAGCAAGAAATCCTTGACTCCTTTTCTACCCTCTCAGCAGCCGTAGCCTATGTCTCTGATGCCTCAGCAGAGTCTATCAGGATGACAGCTAAGGCGGCAGCCCTTGCTAATTTGGTTAGACGGGCTTTATGGCTAAAGACTTGGCAAGGGGACACAGCATCTAAAAACAAATTATGCGGGGTCCCTTTTCTAGGAGACTTACTGTTCGGCCCTGATTTGGATTCAGTTCTGGACAGGACTGCAGATAAAAAGAAATCTTTTCCTGTCAAAAAGAAGAAACAACCAGTCAAACGGTTTTTTCGTCCTCAAAGGGCTCAGGAACAGAACAAGCCTCAAGAGAAAAAGAAAAGCTGGTCAGGGCAGAGGGGTAAGGGCAGAAGAAAAGTCCTTTTCCATCCTCCTGCGTCAGCCAGCAAGACGCAATGACAGTCGGTTACAGGTAGGGGGAAGACTACAAGACTTTCTCCCCTATTGGGCAAGCATAACAGAAAACCAGTACATTCTGAATATGCTAGCCCAGGGTTACAATATAGAATTTTCAGATCTCCCCCTAGAAAGGTACTTGGTGACAAATCTTCCAAGAGACGTAACAAAATCCCTGGCAATGAAGAACCTATTAAAGGATCTGATAGATCAGGGGGTTATGACTTACGTCCCACAGGGGGAGCTTTATCAGGGATTTTATTCCCGTATATTCCTGATAAAGAAACCATCCGGAGATTTTCGGTTAATCCTAAACCTGAAACCGTTGAACAGATCAGTCCAATACAAAAGGTTTCGTATGGACTCCATCTTCACGGTCAAGAATCTATTGACGAGGGAATGCTTTATGGCATCAATAGACCTTCGAGATGCCTATCTGCATATCCCTATAGCCCCGCAGTCCCAAAGATTCCTAAGATTGGCGATAAATTTGGGAAAAGAGGTTCTGCACTTGCAATTCAGGGCCCTCCCCTTTGGCCTGTCTTCTGCCCCACGAATATTCACAAAAATAATGGCAGAAGCGCTTGCACCTCTTCGCATGCAGGGGATTGCGGTAATTCCGTACTTGGACGACCTACTCCTTTTTGCCCCCTCCAGGGAAAGACTGCTAGGCAAACTCGGAAAGACCCGAGGTCATCTAGAAACCCTGGGTTGGATCATAAATATGCAGAAGTCAAATTTCAATCCAGCCCAGAAAATACTATTACTGGGGTATCAGATGTGTTCAAGGGAACAAAAGATTTTTCTCACAGAAGAGAAGAAGGGGAAAGTCCTGAAGGTGGTAGCGTCCTTACAGGCAAGCCAGGAATTATCAGTCCGACAAGTGATGTCATCCCTAGGAACCCTAACCGCAACCATACCAGCCATTCAATGGGCAAGGTTACATTTCAGGCCTCTCCAGAGCTTTCTCCTGAGAATATGGAATCACAGGTCAGAATCTCTGGAAGCAAAGGTAAAGATACCCACCAAAGTCAAGAAATCACTTTGGTGGTGGAGAAGACAGGAGAATCTGTCAGAAGGCCTGCTCTGGTCATTTCCAATAGAAAAAGTGGTAACGACAGATGCCAGTGTATGGGGTTGGGGAGCTCACTTAGACCAAGACTTCACGCAAGGAATGTGGTCTCGGACAGAGGCAATGAGGTCCTCAAATTGGAGGGAACTAAAGGCAGTCGCCTTAGCTTTAGATGCCTTCTCTCCTATCCTTCAAGGTTCTCATGTCCGGGTCCTCTCAGACAACGCCACTACCATAGCCTACCTAAACAAACAGGGGGGTACAAGAAGCAAAACACTTCAGTTGCTAGCTTCAAAGATCCTGGTTTGGGCAGAAAAGCATGTTCGGTCCTTATCAGCAGTCCACCTCAAAGGCACCTTAAATGTAGTGGCAGTGTCACGTTCCAATACTCACCGAGGCCGAGATGCCGAGAGCGGCTCGCCCTTACGACCACGCGCACCCAGACCCCCGAAATGGGTACAGGAGGCTGAGGGCACGTGGAGGCACGGGCTTCCGGAAGGGTAGTAGGTTCCGGAGCTGGAAGCGGGTGTCCTGGGATCCGTAGGAAGCAGGGCTGAAAGTACAAGCAGAAGTTAGAGTACAAGCAGGTGATAATCAGAGTATCACAGGATCCAGCAGTGCAGGGGTTAAGCTGACCAGGGTTTGGTACACGGATCAGGCAGCTAGAATCAAGATTGTCCAGCAGAGTAATGGTTAAACAGGCCAGGGGTTTGGTACACGGATCAGGCAGGTTATTGGTAGGATTGTCCAGCAGAGTAATGGTTAAACAGGCCAGGGGTTTGGTACAAGGATCAAGCAGGTTATTGGTAGGATTGTCCAGCAGAGTAGTGGTTAAACAGGCCAGGGGTTCGGTACACAGATCAGGCAGCAGCACAAAGGGATAATCCAGGAGAGTAGTAGTTAAACAAGCCAGCAGGGGGGGTTCGGTACACAGATCAGGCAGCAGCACAGAGGGTGATCCAGGAGAGTAGTGATTTAACAAGCCAGTAGAGGGTTCGGTACACAGATAGGCAAAGTACAGGGTAGACACAGGCTCAGGGAACAGGGAGAGCTGACGACAAACCAGCAACCCGACTGGGTGCTGGTGCCGTCAGATATAGTCCCCCTGCCCGGCGAGCGCGTCAGTGTGACGCGCTACCGGGCACCCGCACGGGCTACGGCGCGCACACGGGGACTGCCGTGCACCCGCGCGCGCCGCACCATCAGGCCGCGGACGGGTGTGCGGCGAAGTGCTCGTCCCGTGCGCATGCGCACCGGAGCCCGGCGAGCGGAGACGCTCGCTGGCTCCTGACAGTGCCCCCTTCCTAAGGGCGGACACTGGACGCCAAGGCTGGTCATCAGTTCTGGATGATCTTGATGGAACTTTCGAATTAACTGTGGAGCGTGCAGATTCCTGGCAGGCTCCCAAGAATTATCTTCGGGGGGGTACCCCTTCCATTGAATCAGGTACTGTAGCTGCCTGCCCCTCTTTCTGCAACCAAGAATGGATTCCACTTCGAATTCAGTCTCGCCATCGATTCTGACTGGCGGAGGAGGTGGTTCTCCTCTTCCCGGAAAAGGACTGGGCACCACAGGCTTCAATAGTGATACATGAAAAACGGGGTGAATCCGGTATGTCTTGGGAAGTGTCAATTCCACAGCCACAGGGTTAATAATCCTCCTGACTTGAAAAGGCCCTATGAATTTGGGCCCGAGCTTTCGAGAAGGCAGCGGTAATCTCAAATTAACGGTGGACAGCCAGACCTCGTCTCCTACATCAAATTTTGGGTTTGCCTTTCTGCCCCGATCGTACTGTCTCTTGTAGTCCTCCTGGGTTTTGCGTAGTGTGTCTTGTATTTTTTGGACGTTGGTTTGTAGTGAATTTATCCTATCTTGGACTGCAGGAACTGCCGTCTCGGGGATGTTGTTAGCGAAGGATGTGGGATGGAACCCACAATTGATCCAGAAAGGTGTTTGGTTGGTGGAGGCATGGATAGAATTGTTGTACGCAAATTCAGCATAGGCGAGGAGGCTCGCCCAATCATCCTGGGATCCCGAGCAGAAGCAGCGGAGGTATTGCTCTAGCGTCTGATTGGTCCTCTCTGTCTGGCCATTGCTCTGAGGATGATAAGCCGAAGAAAGACAAATGTTGATACCCAAGGCCTTGCATAGTTCCCTCCAGAATTTGGACGTGAACTGGACGCCTCTGTCCGACACGATGCTCCTTGGTATCCCGTGGAGCCTAACAACCTCCTTAAGAAAGATGTTGGCCGTGTCTACGGCAGAGGGAGTACCCCTCATGGGCAGGAAGTGAGCCATTTTGGACAGGCGGTCGACAACAACAAGGATGGTGGAGAAACTCTCTGAGCTGGGTAGATCTACAATGAAGTCCATGGAGACACCAGCCCATGGTCGTTCCGGAATGGGCAAAGGTCTGAGCAGACCCCAGGATTTGGTATTTTGGCCCTTGTTTCTCTGACACAGGGAACAGGAAGCCACATATTCTTTACAATCCCTTCTCCATCCTGGCCACCAAAAAGAACGAGAAAGGAGTTCAGCCGTCTTCTTATTCCCAAAATGTCCTGCCATCTTATGATCATGACACATCTGAAGGGTTAGTGGCCGGGTCACTTGTGGTACGAATATTTTTCCCTTAATCCAGAAAAGATCTTCGTATCTTCTCAGGGAATGCACAGTTGGTTCTGTACAAGAGCCTGATGAGGTTTTGATGGAGGATATCAAGTCTGCTTGAGTTAGTCCGAGGAAATTGTGAGGAGAGAGGATAGTGCTGGGTGTTGGTATTTGGGAGTCTGCGGAAAACATCCGTGAAAGGGCATCAGCCTTCCCGTTCTTCGCCCCCGGTCTGTACGCTATATGAAAATTAAAGCGGGAAAAGAAAAGGGCCCAACGGGCTTGGCGGGGTTTTAAGCGTCTGGCTGTTCTGAGGTACTCGAGATTCTTGTGATCCGTAAAGATCATCACCGGATGAACTGCCCCCTCCAGCAGGTACCTCCATTCCTCCAAAGCAAACTTTATAGCCAGCAGCTCTCTGTCACCCACGTCGTAATTGAGTTCCGGTGGGCTGAGTTTCCGAGAAGCGAAAGCTACAGGGTGTAGAATGGCCTTTGGTCCCTGTCTCTGGGAAAGAATTGCTCCGGTTGCGATTTCCGATGCATCTACCTCCAGTATGAAGGGTTGAGTCGGATCAGGATGGCAGAGGATTGGAGCGGAACTGAAAAGTTCTTTTAACTTAAGAAAAGCCTCTTGAGCCGCTGTGGACCACTGAAAAGATTGATGCTGCCGAGTTAATTGGGTAATGGGTGCCACAATGGCCGAGAATCCTACGATAAATTTCCGATAGAAATTGGCAAATCCTATGAACCTCTGTACTCCTTTTTTATTAGACGGAGCTGGCCATTCTTGAATTGCCTGAATCTTCTGAGGGTCCATGGCAACCCCATTGGTAGAGAGTATGAATCCCAAGAACTGTACTGTTGATCTCTCAAACTCACATTTTTCGGCTTTTAGGTATAGCTTATGTTGTAGCAAAGTGGCAAGAACCGTTTTAACGTGCCTCCTGTGCATCTCTAGCGTAGGGGAGAAAATAAGGATATCATCCAGATATACCACGAGGAAGTCATCTAGATATTGTCGAAATATATCATTCACCAGATGTTGGAAAGTGGCTGGAGCGTTACAGAGACCGAATGGCATCACCAAATACTCAAAGTGACCGAATCTGGATCTAAAGGCCGTCTTCCATTCGTCTCCCGCCCTGATCCTGACGAGATTATAAGCCCCTCGGAGGTCGAGTTTAGAGAACACCTTGGCTGATCGGAACCTCTGGAACAATTCAGGGATGAGCGGTAACGGGTACCGGTTCTTAATTGTAATGTTGTTTAGTTGTCGGTAGTCTACGCAGGGTCTCAGGGTACCATCTTTCTTCCCGACGAAAAAGATACCCGCTCCGGCGGGTGAGGACGAAGGGCGGATGAAACCCTTCTCCAGATTTTCGTCTATGTACTGCTTCAGGACCTCCAACTCGGTTTCAGACAGAGGAAATATCCGGCCAAATGGAATCTCAGATCCAGGAAGGAGGTCAATTGGACAGTCGTAGGCCCTGTGAGGTGGTAGGCGGTCAGCCATTTGCTTGCTAAAAACTTCTTGGAACTCGAGGTACTCAGAGGGGACGTGTTGAAGATTGCCTGGTGGTACCGCTATTGTGGCACAGACTTTGGAATCCGGGAGCAGACAGTGCTGAGAGCAATACTGCGAAGAGAAGGATACAGACTTGGTGCTCCATTTGATTAGTGGATCGTGAGCTTGTAGCCATGGTAGGCCAAGTATGATGGGGAAGATTGGTGAACGGATTAGGTCAAACCGTAAGAACTCTCGGTGACCAGAGTCTGTGACTACTGGAATAGGTTGAGTCTCCTGGGTGATGGGACCAGAGCAAGGAAGGGATCCGTCGGCCAAATGTATTTGTAAATTCCGTTCTTTGGTTTGTAGAGGGATCTTCAATCTGTGTGCCAAAGTGGAATCTATGAAACAGCTGCAGGCCCCGGAATCAACGATGGCCTGCAGGCGAGTCTCCCTTTCCGGAAGCTGTAGGGAAACAAACAACATCACATAAGCCTTGGGAATGTCATTGTTTGAAAAGTTCAATACGTTTGATTGAGGGAACTTACTAGGCCTGATCGGACAGCTGCGTAGGAAGTGTCCCGTTCCTCCGCAATAGAGGCAAAGGTTAGACTGCCGCCTGCGTTGCCTCTCTTCAGAGGTTAACGGACCTCGAACCAGGCCAAGCTGCATTGGTTCGGCCTCAGGGACCGATGCAGTGGGAACTGAAGACGAATTTGAGGGTACAGTGGAATGCGGTCTTGGTGACGCCCAGGCTGGGCGAGGTAGCTGAAACCGTTCTGAGCGCCGCTCCCGAAGGCGCCGGTCGAGCTTGGTAGCTGCTTGAATGAGTTCCTCTAGGGAGGCAGGGGTCTCCATCCTGGCTAACTCATCTTTGAGCAATTCAGACAAGCCTTGACGGTATTGATAACGTAAGGCCGGCTCATTCCAGTTGGTGTCGGCCGCCCACTTACGGAACTCCACTGTATAGTCCTCAATAGGTCTTCTCCCTTGGGACAGATGGTGCAGGATAGCTTCGGCTGTGGCCATGCTTTGCGGATCATCGTAGAGTTGGGTCATGCTCTCAAAGAAGGCCTCGATAGTATTCAGGGCAGGATTGCTCTGTTCCATCAGGCTGTGTGCCCACGCCTGGGGTTCTTCGGATAGCAGAGAAATCACAAACCCCACTTTGACGATTTCTGAGGAAAAGGTTCTCGGCTGTAGAGCGAAATAGAGAGAACATGCGTTCTTAAAGGCCCTAAACCTCTTGCGGTCTCCCGAGAACCGTTCAGGTGTAGGAACCCTGGGCTCCGGAAGAGCCATGACCACAGTGGGGTTGGCCGGAGCTTGGGGAAGTGGACCCCCACTACTGGGTGCAGGAGCTGCGGCTGCGGAAGGTAGTAGCCCGGTGATCTGTTGCAGACGGTTATCGATTTGTGTATAACCCTCTTGTAACTTCTGTACGGAGTCCGCTAGGGTCGATACTTGTTGACACAGGATCTCCAGAGGAGAGCGCGCTCTGTCGGCCTCAGACATCTGGCTGGTTTGTACTGTCACGTGCCAATACTCACCGAGGCCGAGATGCCGAGAGCGGCTCGCCCTTACGACCACGCGCACCCAGACCCCCGAAATGGGTACAGGAGGCTGAGGGCACGTGGAGGCACGGGCTTCCGGAAGGGTAGTAGGTTCCGGAGCTGGAAGCGGGTGTCCTGGGATCCGTAGGAAGCAGGGCTGAAAGTACAAGCAGAAGTTAGAGTACAAGCAGGTGATAATCAGAGTATCACAGGATCCAGCAGTGCAGGGGTTAAGCTGACCAGGGTTTGGTACACGGATCAGGCAGCTAGAATCAAGATTGTCCAGCAGAGTAATGGTTAAACAGGCCAGGGGTTTGGTACACGGATCAGGCAGGTTATTGGTAGGATTGTCCAGCAGAGTAATGGTTAAACAGGCCAGGGGTTTGGTACAAGGATCAAGCAGGTTATTGGTAGGATTGTCCAGCAGAGTAGTGGTTAAACAGGCCAGGGGTTCGGTACACAGATCAGGCAGCAGCACAAAGGGATAATCCAGGAGAGTAGTAGTTAAACAAGCCAGCAGGGGGGGTTCGGTACACAGATCAGGCAGCAGCACAGAGGGTGATCCAGGAGAGTAGTGATTTAACAAGCCAGTAGAGGGTTCGGTACACAGATAGGCAAAGTACAGGGTAGACACAGGCTCAGGGAACAGGGAGAGCTGACGACAAACCAGCAACCCGACTGGGTGCTGGTGCCGTCAGATATAGTCCCCCTGCCCGGCGAGCGCGTCAGTGTGACGCGCTACCGGGCACCCGCACGGGCTACGGCGCGCACACGGGGACCGCCGTGCACCCGCGCGCGCCGCACCATCAGGCCGCGGACGGGTGTGCGGCGAAGTGCTCGTCCCGTGCGCATGCGCACCGGAGCCCGGCGAGCGGAGACGCTCGCTGGCTCCTGACAGGCAGATTATCTAATCAGAAGGCAGATTCAGGAGTCAGAATGGAGCCTGAATCCGGAAATCTTTGCAATGATTACCAGGGCCTGGGGTCAACCGCAAATAGACCTATTTGCGTCACAGGAAAATACACAACTCCCAGTATTTTTCTCTATTCACAGAAACGACAAGGCCCAGGGGACAGATGCGTTAATCCAGCCCTGGAACTTCCATCTGGGTTACGCATTTCCTCCTTTCCAACTTATCCAGTTGGTGTTAAGGAAGATACAGAGGGAGAAGGTGGCAGTAATCCTAATTACTCCATTTTGGCCAAAGAGGGCATGGTTTTCCACCATTCTACAGATGGCAGTCAAACCATTTTGGCGGCTGCCTCTCCGGCAGGACCTGCTCCTACAGGGTCCAATACAGCATCCGGGAGTGACCAGTCTAAGCCTCACGGCCTGGTTTCTGAGGAGCAGTTGTTAAGAAACAAAGGTCTGTCACAACCCTTGGTAACTACCTTACTTTCCAGTAGGAAAATAGTGACCAGAAAAATCTATGCTAAATATTGGAAGGTCCTCAACTCTTTTTGTTTTTTGACTAAGAGAAAAGTAAAAAATTTAGTGTCAATTTTGGAATTTCTTCAAGAGGGGGCAGACAAGGGATTGTCAGTCAGCACCCTTAAAGTTCAAGTAGCTGCTTTGGGAGTATTTCTTGAAAGACCAGTCTCTTCTGAGCCCTTGGTTATAAGATTTTTCAAGGCACTTACCAGATCTAGACCAGCTCCGGCTAAGCACTTTCCCAATTGGGATCTATCAGTGGTCCTGCAAGCCCTTACAAAGGACCCCCTTGAACCACTACAAGAAATCTCTCTAAGGAATCTTACTCTTAAGACCTTGTTCTTAGTTGCAATAACATCAGCAAGGAGAATTGGTGAGCTGCACGCCCTATCTGTTAAGAGACCCTTTTTAACTATCTACACAGATAGGATTATACTTAAAACCGATCCGGGTTTTTTGCCAAAGGTAGCGTCAGCACACAATAGGTCGCAGGAGATCATCCTGCCAACCTTTTGCTCTAACCCTTCGGGGGAAAAAGAAGGCAAATTCCACAATTTGGATGTAAGAAGGACTTTATTACAGTATCTGGAGGTAACAAGTAACTTTAGATCCTCGGATTCTCTGTTTATACTTTTTTCGGGTAAAAAGAAGGGCCAACAAGCTTCTAAGGGGTCTATAGCTAGATGGCTTAAATCAGCTATTCTAGCAGCCTACTCTCAGTCGGGGCTATCTCGGGAATAAAAGCGCATTCTACCAGGGCTCAGGCCACTACATGGGCAGAAATGGCTGGTGCCACCCCAGATCAGATTTGTAGGGCGGCTACGTGGTCAAGTTACCTTAAGTTTGTCCGTCATTACAGGCTGGATCTTCTGTCAGCCAGTGAACAGGCTTTTGGCAGAAAGGTCTTGCAGGCTGTGGTCCCTCCCTAAGTGGGTAAGTCTCTGTTATCCTCTCAAGGTGCTGTCCTGAAAGACGTTAAGGGAAAAATCAAGTTAGACTTACCGGTAACTTGTTTTCCAGGAGTCTTTCAGGACAGCAGCAACCCGCCCTTATTGTATTAAATTACTATGCTGTGACTAACCATATTCTGATTATGTGTTCCAGCTCGGGCCGGAGGTTCTCTACTACTACTGATGATAAGTGGGAAGGAGCCTCCTTTTAAAGTTTGGTGGAGGTGTGTTTCCTGTCAAGTGGGTGGAGCCACGCTCTCAAGGTGCTGTCCTGAAAGACTCCTGGAAAACAAGTTACCGGTAAGTCTAACTTGATTTTTTTTTTCTTTATATATGTCAGCTTTGCTGCAGCAGGTTCTATACACGGTAAAGGTATATTCTTCAACTTTACAGGAAGACTAGGAAGACTGAGGGGGACAACCCCCCCCCCCCCCCCCCCAGACACGATATTTAAAGGAATTTTTCATTTTTATTGTTTCACGTTAGGTATTATTAAAATCACTGCTCATTTAAAAACAGTATTTTCTTAAACTTTTTGTTGAATTGATACATGTCCCCCAGAGCAGTACCTGGGCCCCCATACCCTTTTATGGCCAATAACTTGCATACAGTGCCTTGCAAAAGTATTCACCCCCCTTGGCATTTTTCGTGTTTTGTTGCCTCACAACCTGGAATTAACATGGATTGTTTGAGGATTTGCATCATTTAATTTACAGAACATGCCCACAACTTTGAAGATGTTTTTTATTTTTTTTTATTGTGAAGCAAACAACAAATAAGACAAAATAACAGAAAAAGTAAATGTATATAACTATTCACCCCCCTAAAGTCAATACCTTTTGCAGCTATTACAGCTCCAAGTCACTTTGGATAAGTCTCTATGAGCTTGCCACATCTTACCACTGGGATTTTTGCCCATTCCTCCTTGCAAAACTGCTCCAGCTCCTTCAAGTTGATGGTTTGCGCTTGTAAACAGCAATCTTTAAGTCTGACCACAGATTTTCTATTTGTATTGAGGTCTGGGCTTTGACTAGGCCATTCCAACATATTTACATGTTTGCCCTTAAACCACTCAAGTGTTGTTTTAGCAGTGTGTTTGGGGTCATTGTCCTGCTGGAAGGTGAACCTCCATCCTAGCCTCAAATCACACACAGAGAGGTACAGGTTTTGTTTAAGAATATCCCTGTATTTAGCACCATCCATCTTTCCCTCAACCCTGACCAGTTTCCCAGTCCCGACTGCTGAAAAACATCCCCACAGCATGATGCTGCCACCACCATGTTTCACTGTGGGGATGGTGTTCTTTGGGTGATGTGATGTGTTGGGTTTGCGCCAGACATAGCGTTTTCTTTGGCCAAAAAGTTCAATTTTAGTCTCATCAGAGCAGAGCACTTTCCTCCATACATTTTGGGAGTCTCCCACATGCCTTTTCGCAAACGCAAAACGTGCCATTTTGTTTTTTGCTGAAAGTAATGGCTTTCTTCTGGCTACTCTGCCATAAAGCCCAACTCTATGGAGTATACGGCTTATTGTCGTCCTATGTACAGATACTCCAGTCTCTGCTGTGGAACTCTGCAGCTCCTCCAGGGTTACCTTTAGGTCTCTGTGCTGCCTCTCTGATTAATGACCTCCTTGCCCGGTCTTTGAGTTTTGGTGTGCGGCCGTCTCTTGGCTGGTTTGCTGTTGTGCCATGTTCTTTCCATTTGGTTATGATAGATTTGATGGTGCTCCTAGGGATCATCAAAGATTTGGATATTTTTTTTATAACCTAACCCTGACTTGTACTTCTCAACAACTTTGTCCCTTACTTGTTTGAATAGTTCCTTGGTCTTCATGGCAGTGTTTTGTTAGTGGTGCCTCTTGCTTAGGTGTTGCAGCCTCTGGGGCCTTTCAAAAAGGTATGTATATGTAATGACAGATCATGTGACACTTAGATTGATCACAGGTGGACATCATTTCACTAATTATGTGACTTCTGAGGGTAATTAGTTGCACCAGAGCTTTTTATGCGCTTCATAACAAATGGGGTGAATACATACGCACATGCCAATTATCATTTTTTTATTTCTGAAAAATAGTTTTATGTATATATTTTTCTAATTTTACTTCACCAACTTAGACTATTGTGTTCTGATCTATCACATATAATTCAGATTAAAAAAACATTGAACTAAAGGCTGTAATGTAACAAAATAGGAAAAAAGCCAAGGGGGCTGAATACTTTTGCAAGGCACTGTATAAGCCTTAAAAATGGGGACTTTTGATATTTCGAGTTCTGGTCCCATAGAACTTTTTCCCTGTTCTGAAGTTCTGGTGTAGGACATGGGGATGGGGTGTTCTGTTCATCACTATATTTAATTGTTTATTCATTAGATATAGTCCAATAAATAGATAGGGGATTTTGCCTTAGGCCTTGTTCAGATGGGTGCTGGGAGCCGCACTGTATATAGGAGGCCTTTTGGTTTGAACCCTGTATCTGACCCCAGCTTTATGCAGGCAGCCTATGGAAGTGGATGAAGATGCAGCAGCTACATACTGTATGCTGTACATTACAAACTGCTGACCACAACGTTTATTGTCTCAACAGATTATAGTCGCTAGGTAATCCCCAACTACTTCAATAAATGTATTTAAGGTAGGATCAGGCAAAGTTTTTAGCTTTGATGATGAATATCTCATTTGTGCCATTTTGATGAATGAGTATTTTGTGAATACAAGGAATGCAGCATACGTGTGTGTCGTATACTGCAAAAAGGCTCCGAAATCTGTAAGTATATATAAATCCCAGTGAGGAAGGGTACATATCTTTATTATGATAATATCATCTTGGAAATTTGGGTGGTACATGTCTTGCTCTTTGGTTTTAGATATTTTTATATGTGTCTACAAAAAATAAAGTGATTTTTGTATTAGAGAATTTATTTATTTTTTTTTACATATGGTATAGGTTGTAATAACTGGATCATTTTATTAGAAGATAGCCATGTCTGCTTATTAGATATAACATTAAATTGTTGCCCATGTATCATCACAATTGCCTGTATCTCACATTTTTAACCCAATTATTGGCCATGTATGGTCAATACCTATATAAATACTACCATCTCCACTTTATTGCATTCATATTCCCAGGATAGCCCATTTGTAAAGCCAGCACAGCCTGTTTGTTGGTCATGTAGTCCCCAATACCTACTTCTTGGCCATCTATTGTCATGATTTCATTATTGTTGCTCATGTGTTGGCAAATTGTTACCCATGTAATCTCACGAATGCTTATTTTTTTTCTTACCACAATTGTTTATTTGCTGCTTTTACAGCTATTAAAGGGAGAGAGAGGCACAGTGCCATCTGCTGGTTCTAGAATTATAGTGATTTTAAAATTAACGTTAAAAAGTTTGAATTAAATGTGTTATGTGTAAAACAGACAGCCAATATTTTTTAATTATTTTTCTATTGGTGTCTATTTTTCAGCCTATCCATAAAAACATCAGTAAGACATTTATAAAAACCCAATAAAACATGTCCTTAAAGAAAATATAAAAAATGACTCTAGACAACTAGGTCAACAAATTAGTTGTGTATTTATTGTCAAGTTTATCGATCGATATTGATGCTGCAACCACTTTTACCAGTTCAATAATATCACCAGACTATTTGAATGCTTGCCTGGCAAAGTGAATAAAGGGGTTCAGTTCAATGCATCATTTTCATTATTCTCTCATAACTATAAGAACTGATAGAATCTGGCTGCTATGGGCAATATACACTTTAACTACTTCCCGTCCGGCCTATAGCAAAATGACAGCCGGGCGGTGGTTCAGTTATCCTGACTGGGCGTCATATGACGTCCAGCAGGATGAGCCCTAGGGGGCATGTAGTGCAGCGATCAGTGGTGCCGCGTGTCAGTCTGACACACCGCATCACCGGTCTCGGTAAAGAGGCTCTTTACCACGTGATCAGCCGCGTTCAATCACGGCTGATCACGATGTAAACAGGAAGAGACGTTTATCGGCTTTTCCTCACTTGCGTCTGAAAGACGTGAGTAGAGCAGAGTCGATCGGTGGCTCTCCTGACAGGGGGGTCTGTGCTGATTGTTTATCAGCGCAGCCCCCCGCCGCAGATGCCCGCCCAGGACCACCAGGGTGCCACCAGGACCACCAGGGATGGCCACCACATAGGACATCCAGGCATGCCACCCTAGACCACCAGGGATATGCCAATCAGTGCCCAGGCACCTGGCAATCAGTGCCCATTAAAAATGCTTGGCAGTGCCAGTACCACCAGTGATGCCTATCAGTGCCGCCTATCGGTGCCCAGCAGTGCCGCCTATCAGCGCCACCCATAATTACCCATCAGTGCAACTTTTCAGTGCCAATCAGTGTCGCCTGTCAGTACCCACCAGTGCTGCCTATCAATGCCCATCAGTGCCGCCTATCAGTGCCATCTCATTGGTGCCGCCTTATTAGTGCAGCTTATCAGTGCCCATCAGTGAAGGAGAAAACTTATTTTTTTACAAAATTTTATAACAGAAACAAAGAAAAACGTTTTCTTTTTTTAATAAAATTTTCGGTCTTTTTTTATTTGTTTAGCATAAAATCAGATACCACCAAAAGAAAGCTCTATTTGTGGGAACAAAATGATAAAAAATTCTGTTTGGGTACAGTGTAGCATGACCGCGGAATTTAAAAAGTGACAGCGCTGAAAGCTGAAAATTGGCTTGGGCAGGAAGGGGGGAAAGTGCCTGGCTGGTATTGAAGTGGTTAATGTTGACATGGACTTTCACTGTATTGTTCATTTAAGTACAAAAGACTCCATTTTGTTCACATTGTTAAAATGTGTTCTGTAACCTTCACCTAACACACAGACACATCTTCTGCTAGAAGCTCTCTCTGTCTCTACTCCCCCCTCCCCTCTCAAGGTTTTACTTTTGCAATTGTTCTATTCGCTAGCTTTTAATAACATATTTCTTTTTGTCAGTTTTTAATAACATCTCACACCACCCCTTTCTTATTTATGTATAAAATAACATGTAATAATATATTTTGACATTTTAAACACAGTGATTGCGTCCTGTGAATCTGTTCCTGCAATTGCAGTAAAAACTTTTGCTTTTAGAGTCACAATCAGAAATATTCCCATAATAGTTGGCGAGCCAGCCAGGAGTTTGGCAGAGTCTCCAGAAGGAATGCAGGCTAGGTAAGCTGTCCTTAAGCTTGCTATATTTTCTGCCTTTCCTATGTATCCTATCTGTCGGTTCTCAAGGAAACCAGATCACTCTCAGACCTTTCTGGTTGGGTAACGTGTGTGTGTATGTGTTTGTGCCCCCCTTAACAGGTTGGACTGTGTGTGGATAGGGAGAATCCTCTGCATTTCCCTGTGTTGACTCCCTGTGGGCGACCTGGGACAGAGGCGCATTGTAGGGTCAGAGGCGCATGGTAGGGTCAGATAAAACCCACAGAGAAGAGAAGAGACGAGGAGGGTCTCTTAGTGAGTGTTTTTTCTATTGTCATAAACCCCTTCTATCCACATATATAAGTATTCTTGTAAATATGCAGATTTGCTGTACTATTTGTTTTAGAGGCAAGAGGGTATAGGCACAAGTAGAGAAGAGAAAAGACTGGCCCATCATTATGGGCATAACATTAAATAAGGGAATGAAGGGTGAGAGACCCTCAGAAAATGCCCAATGCAAGATGAGCACTAGAGAATATACAAACCAAAGGTACGGTTCTGCCTATACTGAGCCCCTAGATAAATGGGTAGAATGGACAAAAGGAACAGCTAAAAACTTTCAAATCTGAAGAGACTTTTGATTTACAAGTATGGCAAACTTTTATGCACGATTATGGCCCACTACTCAAACTGGCTTGAAGAAGATGTTTAACCACTTCAATACCAGGCACTTATGCACCTTCCCGCCCAGACCAATTTTCAGCTTTCAGCGCTCTCACACTTTGAGTGACAATTACTCAGTCATGCTACACTGTATCCAAACAAAATGTTTATCATTTTCTTCTCACAAATAGAGCTTTCTTTTGGTGGTATTTAATCACCACTGGGTTTTTCATTTTTTGCGATATAAGCAAATAAACTGCGAAAATTTTGAAAAAAACGTACTTTTTTTTAGTTTCTATTGTAAAATTTTGCAAACAAGTCATTTTTCTTCATAAATTTGTGCCAAAATGTATACTGCTACATATTTTTGGTAAAAATAACCCAAATTAATGTATATTATTTGGTCTTTGTGAAAGTTATAGAGTCTACAAACTATGGTGCCAATCACTGAAAATTGATCACAACTGATGTACTATCTCACCTGAAGGCCTATCTCATTTCTTGAGACACTAACAAGCCAGGAAAGTACAAATACCTCCCAAATGACCCCTTTTTGGAAAGTAGACAGTCCAATGTATTTACTAAGAGGCATGGTGAGTTTTTTTGAAGCTGTAATTTTTTCCCACAATTCTTGGGAAAATTAAGATTTTTTTTTTTTTTTTTACACAAACTGGTCATATTAACAGGTTATTTCTCTCACACAGCATATGCATAATTGCAACTACACCCCAAAATACATTCTGCTACTCCTCCTGAGTATAGCGATACCACATGTGTGAGACTTTTACACAGCCTGGCCACATACAAAGGACCAACACTGAAGTAGCACTTTCATGCGTTTTACAAGCATAAATTGCACATATCCTTTCTCAACCACCTATTACACTTTTGAAGGTCCTGGAGCACCAGGACAATTGAATTGTCCACAAAATGACCCCATTTTGGAAAGCACACACCCCAACGTATAATCTATGAGGCATAATGAGTCTTTTGAACGGTTCATTTTTTTCCAGAAGTTTTTGGAAAATGTGGAAAAAAAATGAAAATGCATTTTTTTTACACAAAGTTGTCCATTTATAAGATATTTCTAACACATAGCATGTACATAGCAAAAATGACACCCCAAAATGCATTCCTCTACTCCTCCTGAGTATGGCGATACCACATGTGTGAGGCTTTTACACAGCCTGGCCACATACAAAGGCCCAACATTGAAGTAGCACTTTCATGCGTTTTACAAGCATAAATTGCACATATCCTTTCTCAACCACCTATTACAGTTTTGAAGGCCTTGGAGCACCAGAACAATGGAATTATCCACAAAATGACCCCATTTTGGAAAGCACACACCCCAACGTATAATCTGTGAGGCATAATGAGTCTTTTGAAGGGTTCATTTTTTTCCAGAAGGTTTTGAAAAAAGTGGAAAAAAAATGAAAATGCATTTTTTTTTTACACAAAGTTGTCCATTTATAAGATATTTCTAACACATAGCATGTATATAGCAAAAATGACACCCCAAAATGCATTCCTCTACTCCTCCTGAGTATGGTGATACCACATGTGTGAGGCTTTTACACAGCCTGGCCACATACAAAGGCCCAACATTGAAGTAGCACTTTCATGCGTTTTACAAGCATAAATTGCACATATCCTTTCTCAACCACCTATTACAGTTTTGAAGGCCCTGGAGCACCAGAACAATGGAATTATCCACAAAATGACCCCATTTTGGAAAGCACACACCCCAACGTATAATCTATGAGGCATAATGAGTCTTTTGAAGGGTTCATTTTTTTCCAGAAGTTTTTGGAAAATGTGGAAAAAAATGAAAATGCATTTTTTTTACACAAAGTTGTCCATTTATAAGATATTTATAACGCATAGCATGTACATAGCAAAAATGACACCCCAAAATACATTCTGCTACTCCTCCTGAGTATGGCGATACCACATGTTTGAGACTTTTACACAGCCTGGCCACATACAGAGGCCCAAAATCCAAGTAGCACCTCCAGGCATTCTAGCAGCATTAATTACACATATCATTTTCTGACTACCGATCACATTTTTGCAGGCCCTTCATATTTCTAACACATAGCAGGTACATACCAAATAACAAAAGATTACCTGTGGTTTTAGAAGTGCAGTGGTCCACAGAGGAGAGCATCGGTCCAGGCAGCAGGCAGGAATGAGGTCAGCGACAGCAAAAGCAATCATCCAGGCAGCAGGCAGGAATACTGTCCATAGTTCATACAGGCAGAGATACTGTCAGCACAGCCAGAGCACAGCCAGAGCACAGCCAGAGCACAGGTCCAGGTAGCAGGCAGAGGTGTCCCAGCAGAAATACTGTCCAAAGTCAGTAGAGGCAGCAGGCAGATATATGGTCAACACAGCCAAAGTATTGGTCCAAACAGCAGGAAGAAACATGGTCCATAATGTCATGGGTCTTTACAGGCAGCAATATGGTCAGCACAGCCAAAGTATTGGTCCGGGCAGCAGAAAGGACCATCAAGCTTAGGGCCAGGGGGACAGGGGTAGAGGCTTCTCCCACCCAAATCACTTTGAAGCCTCCGGGCAACCAGACCCTGTTCTGGGAGCACAGAAAACGAAAAACTGGCTTTCTCTACTCAGAACGCTATTCTGAAGCCCCTCACATATGTGAGACCCCCTGTGTACTAAAGTAGATGGCCAAAAGATCAGTCCAAGTAGCAGGCAAAAACATGGTCGATTTAACAGGCCAAGGTCGGTACACGTGGAAGTCAGAAACGTGGTTTAAATCGGCAGGCAGAGGCATCGTCGGTAAACAGGCTAAGGTTGGTACACGTGCAAGTCAGAAACGTGGTTTAAATCGGCAGGCAGAGGCATCGTCGGTAAACAGGCTGAGGTTGGTACACATGCAAGTCAGAAACGTGCAGAAACGGCAAGCAAAGACATCGTCGGTAAACAGACCAGGGTCAGTTAATTAACATGGTAGCAGGCAAATGGGGAAATGGCAGTCTGGTAATAATACAGGGAACTAATATTGGATGAATGCATGATAATTTCTGAAGCAATCTCCGATGCACAGGCCAGGTTGGGAGGGACATTGGGGACAATAATAGCTGGAATCTCTTCTTACTCCTCCTCTGCTGCATACACGGCATTTTTTTGGGCGTCTTCTTCCAGATTCTGTGGGGGGAATGCTATAGGGAAGGTGTTGCTCGTGAAGTCTACTCACAGCACCCGAGCGAATGCTTCCTGGGGCGGGACCTTGTGGGTAAATGAGGGCAGTGACGATCGATTCAAAATACTTGAGGTAGGTGACTTGGTTTTGAGTTGCTTTTTGGTAGCAGACAAACGAATTAAAAAGGGCCATGTGAAAAAGGTGAAAGGCAACTTTCTTGTACCAGTAACGGGACTTTCTGTTTGATAAGTAGGGCTGTAGCATCTGATCGTTTAAATCCACCCCCCCCATATACATATTGTAGTCGTGGACACATTCGGGCTTTACAATGGGGCCGCGTCTTCTTTGGATCTCCACCACGGTGTCATCGTGGATGGTAGAGAGCATGTGGACATCTTTCTTGTCCCTCCACTTCATGGCCAACACCTCCTCGTTCCTCATGAATGCCGATTCTCCCTTTCTTAATTTTTTTGCTAGCAGATTTTTTGGGAATCCCTTACGGTTTTTTTTGAAGGTACCACAGGCCGGGGTTTTTTTATTATAAAGGTGACGAAAAAGGGGCAGGCTGGTATAGTAGTTGTCGACATATAAATGGTATCCTTTGTCGAATAGGGGGTATGCCAGCTCCCAGACAATTTTTCCACTGGTTCCAATATATGTGGGGCAATCATGGGGCTGGAGCTGGGAATCTTTGCCTTTGTAGATCCGGAATGTGAAGACATATCCAGTGGCTCGATCGCATAATTTATTTAACTTCACCCTATACCTGGATCTCTTGCTTGGTATATACTGCTTGAAGTGCAGTCGGCCAGTGAAATGTATGAGGGACTCGTCCACACAAATTTTTTGGTCTGGGATGAAAACTTCTCTGAATCGCTGGGAAAAGGAATTGATTAGGGGGCGTATCTTGAACAATTTGTCATGGTTGGGATGATCTCGGGGAGGGCACTGGGAATTGTCACCGAAGTGGAGAAAACGCATAATCATGTTGTATCTTGTCCTGGACATGACAGCGGAATATATGGGCATGTGTTGGATGGGGTGGGTGGACCAATATGCATGGGCTTCATTCTTTTTTGTAAGCCCCATATTGAATGTTAGGCCCAAAAACTTTTTAAATTCATCCAGTGTGACACATCGCCACTGGAACATGCGGGCGTAGGAAGAATTGGGGTTGGCAGCAATAAATTGGGATGCATATAAATTAGTTTGATCCACCATATCCTGTAGAAAATCTTGGGGGAAAAATAAAGAAAAATAATCGAATTCAGAAAAATTCGTAGTGTCGGGCTGCACACCTGGCTGTGCGGTGAAAGGGGGGATGATAGCAGGTCTTGAGTTGGCAGGCAACCATAAGGGGTTTGCCAGGGCATCGGGAAGGTAGGACTGAGGCGGGGTTCTTCGGGTTGGGCGGGTAATTCCAGTGCTTGTACTGGGCTCCTCTTCCTCTTTCTGGGGTCTGGCGCTGCTGGTGGTAATTCCAGTGCTTGTATTGGGCTCCTCTTCCTCTTCCTGGGGTCTGGCGCTGCTGGTGGTGGGCAGATCTCCTGATCTTGGTCCTGATCTCAATCTTTTGGGAGGGACGGTTTCCTCCGCGGACTCGGACTCTGATCCACTATCCTCCACTGGCTCGTATTCCGAACCAGATGATGTGAGCTCCCCGCTGCTCCCATCATCCGACATGGCAAGAATCTCATATGCCTCCTCAGGTGTGTAAACCCTTTGTGACATTATGGCAATTCTTATTGGCGGGCCTGTGTGGTGGTACAGATGGCGGTATGGGTGGTGGTACCGATGGAGGTACGGGTGGTGGTGGTGGTGGTGGCGGTACGGGTGGTGGTGGTATCGATGGCGGTACAGGTGGTGGTGGCGGTACAGGTGGTGGTGGCAGTACCGGTGGCGGTACGGGTGGTGGTGGTACCGATGGCGTTACAGGTGGTGGTGGCGGTACAGGTGGTGGTGGTACCAATGGCAATACGGGTGGTAGTGGCGGTACAGGTGGTGATGGCGGTACAGGTGGGTGGCGGTATGGGTGGTGGTGGCACCGATGGCGGTACTGACGGTGGTACGGGTGGTGGTGGTACTGATGGCGGCACTAGTGGCGATATTGGTAGCGGCCTGTGTGGCAGTATAGATGGTGGGCCTGATGGAGGTACTAGTGGCGTTACTGGTGGTGGTACCGATGGCGGTACTGGTAGCCTGTGTGGCGGTACCGATGGCGGTACTGGTAGCCTGTGTGGCGGTACCGATGGCGGTGGGCCTGTGACAGATGGGCTGGTTGACAGATGGGCTGATTGACAGATGGGCTGATTGACAGATGGGCTGATTGGCTGGGCTGTGTGACAGGTCCTCTTTATTGGGGGGGGCCGTGTTGTGCACAGTACAGTAATAACGTCAGACAGACACTGAATAACTCACTGATCTCTGCTCTCTCCTCTCACGATCGGTGTGTGAGGAGAGAGCAGGGATCAGATAGTAACAGCAAATTTTTGTTTACATTTGTGACAGGCTGTGATTGGACACAGCCGGTCACCTGGTAAACAGCCAATTTCATTGGCTGTTTACCGATCGGGGAAGCGCTGTGTCCAAGGGACACTCGCCTTCCTCGATCACTACACTGGATGCTTTCGGCGGCGCGCAGGGAGCGCGCCGCCGAGTTTATTGTGACAGGTGATCGGCTGTGACTTTGACACAGCCGATCACGGGGTAAACAGCCAATAGAATTGGCTGTTTACCTAGATCGGGGTAGCGCTGTGTCCGAGGGACACGCGCCGCCGCCGATCGCCGCGCTCCCGCGGGCACGCGCCGGCATGTTATCCTGCTGGACGTCATATGACGCCCAGTCAGGATAACGCAACCACTTCCCGGACGTCAATATGCTATTGACCGGGCGGGAAGTGGTTAATAAAAGTACTGCCCAAATTTACAAAGTTTGGCCAGAAAACTCTGTAGAGGAGGACCCCCACCTTATGTGGCTGCCAGTTTGGCTTTAAGAGGTCCATCCACAAAAGCACAAGAATTAGATTACATGAAACACACAAAAGGTGAGCTGGGAATAATAGTAGAAAGCAGAGGTTTAACAGCCCCATATCAACCTACAAAAAGGGATTTGGCTCGTATCTTAGAAACAGATGATTGGCATAAATCAAAAGGCACATATGCAAAACTAGATCTCTCTGAACTTAAGGCTTTGGCGATAGAAAGAGAGATAGTCTGAACTTCCAGAGCAAACCATAATTTCCAAATTGTGGTAGCAGGATGAAGAGAGAAGAAAGGGAGAAACCATGCCTCTGTCACAGAGCAAACTGTTAAGTTTATCCTGTCAGAACCCAATTAGTTTTTTAAGGTAATGCTGGTCTCAAGTCTCAAATTAAATAGCATGTACCTTTTAGTCCCCAAGAAATGAGAGCCATATTAGTGGGACTGGGAGATCCTAGAAAGAATCCCATTGGGTTTGCAAACAAACTTAGTGCTGCACAGGAGGCAATTGAGGCTTCTGCTACTGACATTCATCAGCTTCTTATTAAAGACTGTGGTCTGGACGTCACAAATCTAGACAAGATGGTTAGTGGATGGAAGGTTTGTGAAAAAATTAAGGAAAAATTGCCCCAAATATATGGACATACCAGACATGCTGAATTTATGAATGCTAAGCAAAGGAAAGAGGAAGCCGCAGGGGCTTATTGGAGGCGGTTAAGCGATATGGCTGAGGAAGCAGGCCTTATGCCCCGTACACACGGTCGGACTTTGTTCGGACATTCCGACAACAAAATCCTAAGATTTTTTTTCCGACGGATGTTGGCTCAAACTTGTCTTGCATACACACGGTCACACAAAGTTGTCGGAAAATCCGATCGTTCTGAACGCGGTGACGTAAAACACATACGTTGGGACTATAAACGGGGCAGTGGCCAATAGCTTTCATCTCTTTATTTATTCTGAGCATGTGTGGCACTTTGTGCGTCGGATTTGTGTACACACGATCGGAATTTCCGACAACGGATTTTGTTGTCGGAAAATTTTATATCCTGCTCTCAAACTTTGTGTGTCGGAAAATCCGATGGAAAATGTGTGATGGAGCCTACACACGGTCGGAATTTCCGACAACAAGGTCCTATCACACATTTTCCGTCGGAAAATCTGACCTTGTGTACAGGGCATTAAAATAGAGGAAGAAAAGGTGGGAGAAACTGCAAGTCCATCTACACAACTGGTGAAACAAAGGTTTCTTGATGGTTTAATAGCCCAGTGTCAATCATGTCAAATAGGGGAGACAATGGTCCAGAGGCCAGAGTAAAAGTATTTTTACTAGAACTACCTTATCCTGGAGGAGAAACAGAATTAACCTGTTTAATCGATACTGGTGCAAGCTGAAGCATTTTTAACCACTTCAGCCCCAGAGGATTTGGCAGCTCAATGACCGGAGGACTTTTTACAATTTGGCACTGCGCTGCTTTAACTGGTAATTGTGTGGTCATGCAACATTGTACCCAAACAAAATTTGCATCCTTTTTTTTCCCACAAATAGAGCTTTCTTTTGATGGTATTTGATCGCCTCTGCGATTTTTATTTTTTGTGATATAAACGGAAAAAGACCGAAAATTTTGAAAAAAATGTTATAAAAAAAATTTAATAAACTCAATTTTAGTCATACATTTAGGCCAAAATGTATTCAGCCACATGTCTTTGGTACAAAAAAATGTCAATAAGCGTATATATATATTGGTTTGCGCAAAAGTTATAGCGTCTACAAACTAGGGTACATTTTCTGGAATTTATGCAGCTTTTAGTTTATGACTGCCTATCTCATCTTCTTGAGGTGCTAAAATGGCAGGGCAGTACAAATGACCCCATTCTGGAAAGTAGACACCCCAAGCTATCTGCTGAGAGGCATGTTGAGTATTTTGCAGATCTCACTTTTTGTCACAAAGTTTTGAAAATTAAAAAAAGAAAAAAAATACATTTTTCTTTTCTTCATTTTCAAAAATAAATGAGATCTGCAAAATACTCACCATGCCTCTTAGCAATTACCTTGGCGTGTCTACTTTCCAAATTGGGGTCGTTTCGCACCAGTCGCAGCCACACATTCATTACATCTGCCATTTCCGGCCCGTTTCTCTGGGGACTCCAGGGCCTGCAGGGGGTTCCTTAGCCAGTGCACAATTCATTTTGAGCTTCAGCACAAAACTTCCTGTCCGATCGGGCAAAGGTAGCCTTTATTGTATCCCTCCTGTCCGGTGAGGCATTAGCCTGGGCTGCCCCTCTGTGGGAACTAAATGATCCAGTGGTTTCTAGCCTGTCTGATTTCTTGAAACTTTTTCGGAATATCCTCGAGGAACCGGGTCGTGTCTCCTCAGCGGCCAGCGCCCTTTTACGTCTCCGTCAAGAGCCCGCTTCTGTGGGACAGTACGCTCTGCATTTTTGTACTTAGACTGCTGAGCTGAGTTGGAATAATGAGGCCATAGTTGCAACCTTTTTACATGGCCTCTCTGATAGAGTGAAGGATGAATTAGCAGGAAAATCTCTCCCTGCTGATCTGGATGGTGTCGTGTAACCAGATCGATATTCGCTTTCAGGAGAGGGCCCTGGAAAAAAGACGCCAGCACTCCCCGTTTTTTAGGCAGCCTGTGCTCCATGTCCCTTCTCTTCATTCCGAGTAACACCTCCTGCCTGCTGAGGAACCTATGCAGCTGGGCCGGACCAAGTTATTTCCCGAAGAACATACTAAGCGCAGAACTCTGGGCCTGTGCCTCTACTGTGGCGCCAAAGGTCATTTTTGTGATACTTGTTCTCTTCGTCCGGAAAAACACTCAGGGCTAATATATCTGGAAGGTGGAGTATTGGATTCTGAAATATCATCTTCACCTTCTCATCTTCTCCTTTCTGTGTTCCTTCATGTTGGTGCTTCCCCTCGTTCGGTCTCGGCATATCTGGATTCCGGAGCCGCTGGCAATTTTATGGACTGGGGAACTGCATCTTCCATGAGACTTACCCTTTTGCCCCTTACAACGCCATTGGTGGTCTTGTCGATTGATGGCACTGTTCTCCCAGGGGGCCCTATCCGCTTCCAGACCCTCCCTGTTAAGATGTCAATAGGGACACTCCACCAGGAGTGGATATCCTTCCTTGTCTTACCTATGGCTTCATCTCCTATCATATTAGGTCTTCCATGGTTACGGCTTACCCTTACCCTTTTGCCCCTTACAACGCCATTGGTGGTCTTGTCGATTGATGGCACTGTTCTCCCAGGGGGCCCTATCCGCTTCCAGACCCTCCCTGTTAAGATGTCAATAGGGACACTCCACCAGGAGTGGATATCCTTCCTTGTCTTACCTAAGGCTTCATCTCCTATCATATTAGGTCTTCCATGGTTACGGCTCCATTCTCCACACGTTGACTGGACTGCTGGACAGATCTTGACTTGAGGTTCCTCCTGTTCCTCCTCCTGCCTACTCAAGATTACCCCAAAAGAGAAACTTCCTGTTGCCACCATCCCAGTATCTTCTGCTCTTCCCGCTGCATATATTTCATTCCATATTTCTGGAATGTCTCCTGCAATAGTCGGGCTGAGGCACTCTCTGGGTCGTGTGGCACTCTGGATGAGGAACCCACCTTCTAACTTGAGTCAATCATTCACTCCAGTTTGCATGGCCATTTACCTTTGCCTGTCCCTGGACCCCCTTGGACGCACACCCAGGCTGACTCGTCCACCATTTCCACGGTCACTACGCCCTGTGATGCGATTCTGGTGGTCGCTGCACCTGGCAATGCTGTTCAGTCGGCCTCTGCATCAGTTCAGCCTATGCCCAGTGAGCTTCCTGCTTCTTCTTATTCAGGACTTTCTATAACCTGGCCACACCCTACTACTACTACGTCCATTCAAACTTGTCTAAGACGCTCAATCCATCCTTTGGATAAACTGCCTCATTCGGCCAGGTGGGGTTTTCAAACTTTTTTTCTGGGCTCTCTGCATTCTGCTTGTGTTTCAGCTATCCAGCTTGACTTCTGTGACACATCACTTTCTAACCAACATGGTCTCAGGGATTCACTGACTTCTGCCCAGTCTGATGATCCTGTGCTGGATGTCCAGCTCATCTTTAAGGGTCTGGGGGACCCTGCTCAGACTCCTGATGGTCTTCTTATGCCCTTACCCATTCCTAAGAAGCCTTTAGCCCTTAATATGTCCTCTACTCCTCTCCCTACCTCGGTTTCGGTCTCTGAGGATAATCTAAAGTACGAGGTTAGTCAAATTCTGGATTCCCGGCGCCGTAGAGGCATTCTTCAGTACCTCGTACATTGGGATGGGTTTGGTCCTGAGGAGAGGTCTTGGATCATTGCATCTGAGATCTTTGCGCCGCATCTGCAGCGCAGTCCATCCTCACCACTAGAGGCTCTAGTGAACACCTGCTGGCTCTTAGACTCCGCACCCTGGGGAATCTATGCTCTAGCTTCCAGTGGGATCTGTGTTAGTGATCCAGTAGACCTGCTTCCTGAACCTCCCAGGGTTCAATCCGCAGCAGTTAGTACTAGGGTCCACTACCTTAGCAGTGCACTTCCGACTCACAGGTGACCCGACACTCAGGCTAGGACAGCAAACAGAAATTGTTACTAAAGTGTTAGTTTCAGACACAGTTCCTACCAATCTTTTGGGAGCTGACATTTTGAACCAAATTTTAGCAAACATAGACTACATTCCTACAGGAGTTCAAGTGGTCAGTATTCTGTCAGGAGAAGTTTTAAATACTGCCTGTGGAGTATTTTTAATCCAAGACTCCACTCCACCATTTCCACCAGAATTAGAAGTGATTCCTGTTTATTTATGGGCCACCAGCAAATAAGTTGTAGGTCTGCTGGACTGCACCCCAGTTATCAGGGCCGATCCTAGGGTCACAGACGCCTGGGTGCAGAAATATTTCTCGCGCCCCCACACGGGCGTGATCTTACCAACTCCTCCCCTTTACAAATGTTTCTATGGCAACGACTCAAACACAGAGATGCTCCCCTTAGAAGTCTTTGTTACCTTGGGATCCTCCCATGATCTCTTAACAGTAAAGAAAATACAGGAAGAGAGTACACTAATGAGACCTGGAGGGGAGTCTCTCTGATGCACACACAGAGGGCTGTCTGTTAGAAAGAGCCCCTAGACATAATATGGTCAAAGACTGCAGACTTGATACAAGAGACGATCAGAGACTGCAGACATAATACAGGAAATGGTCAGAGACCGCAGACATGATACAGGAGACAGTCAGAGACCGCAGACATGATACAGGAGATGGTCAGAGACTGTAGACATGATACAGGAGACGGTCAGAGACTGTAGACATGATACAGGAGATGGTCAGAGACTGCAGACATGAGTACACTAATGAGACCTGGAGAGGAGTCTCTCTGATGCACACGCAGAGGGCTGTCTGTTAGAGCCCCTAGACATAATACGATCAAAGACTGCAGACATGATACAAGAGACGGTCAGAGACTGCAGACATAATACAGGAGATGGTCAGAGACTGCAGACATGATACAGGAGATGGTCAGAGACTGCAGACATGATACAGGAGATGGTCAAAGACTGGAGACATGATACAGGAGACGGTCAGAGACTGCAGACATGATACAAGAGACAGTCAGAGACTGCAATCATAGTACAGGAGATGGTCAGAGACTGCAGACCTGATACAAGACACAGTCAGAGACTGCAATCATAGTACAGGAGATAGTCAGAGACTACAGACATGATACAGGAGATGGCCAGAGACTGCAGATATAATACAGGAGATGGTCAGAGACTGCAGTGCCTATGGACATTAGTAGATATGGCCGGTCAGCCCTCTCATCTGACCCAGCAATACAGCAATGGTTCCTCTGATCAGGCGTCAGCTCACTCTGAACTTCCCATGGCGACTCCGCTGGGTAGCACCCAGATCTGTATTCCTGCAATGACTCCATTCCTTTCTCTACCAGGGATGGAGCTAGGCTGTGTGGCTTTCCCTCTGGTGGCGCAGGGCAGCGGGGGTTTTCTCTCTGATGGTGTTCTCTCAGCACTGCCCTCTCCCTCTGGAGTCCTGGGTGTACTTTCCTGGGTGTAGACCCCCCCAGGACAAACCACCCCCCTCCATTAGTACAGACCCCCACCAGGACAAACCCCCCTTTATTAGTACAGACTCACCCAGGACAAACCCCCCCCCTTCATTAGTACAGACCCCCAAGACAAACCCCCCTCCATTAGTACAGACCCACCAGGACAAACCCCCTCCATTAGTACAAACCCCCCCTCCATTAGTACAGACCCACCCAGGACAAACCCCCCCAATTAGTACAGACCCCCTAGGACAAACCCCCCTCCATTAGTACAGACCACCCCAGGACAACCCCCCCCTCCATTAGTACAGACCCCACCCGGAACAAACCCCCCCTCCATTAGTACAGACCCCCCCAGGACAAACCCCCCCCTCCATTCGTACAGACCCCCCAGGACAACCCCACCCTCCATTACTATAGACCCCCCAGGACAAACCCCCCTCTATTAGTAGAGACCTCCCCTCTCCATTAGTGTACATAAAAACACTCGGGCGGGAGCTAGAGAGATGAGGACAGTGTGCAGCTGCGCCACCCGGGTGGAGAGCAGATGGAGACAGGCTTGGGCGGGGGTGAGAGACAGAGGAGGAGAACACGTCAGGCACGGACTGCCCCCCCCCCCCCCCCCCAGCGATGTCACTGTGCGGCAGGTCTCTCCACACAGAGACCAGCCGCTCTGAACTCCGACGACTGCTCTCCTTCTCTGATAGACATGCAAAACTCATAGAGCGGGTATTTTAGGCCTTTCAAAAACCAGCAGAAGTTGCCATCTTGAATGTAAAAAGACATGCAAAGGGAAATGACATGACAGTCATAGAAAATGCTTTAGTGGACCAAGCGGCAAATGATGCTGCCCTTATGGCATTTGGAGTCACACCCACTGTAGGGGTCGCCCAGGTAGCGGGGACAGATTCCCCTCATCAAGAGCAGTGGGATATAGAAATTTTAATTCAGTTGCAGAACTGGGCCTCTAACAAAGAGAAGGATAAGTGGAACAAATGTAATGCTACCCAAAATGAGCAGGACTTGTGGAGCGCTGAGAACAGGTGGAGTCTACCCAGGAGTTTGTACACAATTTAAGCACAACTGGCACATGGCAATAGTTGTCTTGATAAGGGTGCGATGGTGGCACTTACTGACTGCTATTGGATAGCACCTGGATTTAGTGCACTTGCAGCCACTTGCAGTTTTTGTGCTTCATGTCTCACTTGTGCTCTGTACAATGCAGGGAAGCCTGTCCATGTTCCCCAAAAGCATTCTCCTAAGCCAGATTTTCCTTTGCAAAGAATTCAAATAGACTATATTCAGATGCCCAGAAAAGGCACCCAGAAATCCCTTTTTCTGATTCTCTCTAATTTCTCCCCAGGATAAAGGGATTTGGGTTTGGGTTCATGTTCAGTTTTGGGAATTGGTTTGGGGCTAACAGGAGGGGTCTGTTCTGTTACCTCTAAGTCTAGGCTGATGTTATCTTCACTAGGAGTAGTGTTTCTAACCCTGACAGTTTTCCCTACTAAATGTTTCCACCTCTTCAGCATTTCTGCAGCAGAAATCCCATCTATCTCATCTCTAGGTACTCCTGCCTTTAATAGGTCCACCCACATTTGTTTCCTAGAAATAACTAGCCTGGTTTTCTCTTCACCTCCTGTCTTCTCTACCCCATTCCCTTTCTTCTCTGTTCTTTTCTGCTTGTATTTTTTCCTGTCTGGCCTTGACCTTATCTAATGCCCTGACAGGTTTTGTTTTAGTCTCCTCTAGCTCCCCAACTGGCTTAAAAGGGTAGTGGCTTCATGAATCTTGCTGTTTAATCCCAGGCCTCCCAACAAGGACAATAATGGAGCCCTGAGATTAAATGGCGCAGACTTCATTAGCTTAGAGCGCAGAGCAGACGTAAAGGGCTCCATATCTGGACCCATCCATTCTGGAAAAGTATTTAATCCAGTTATACAACCCATCTCACGTAACCTGGAAATACCCTCTCCTATTGCTCTCCATGAGTAGGTATTTTCCAGGTCAGTAGGACTAGCGTATACTTAGACTATTCCATCTCTCACGAGGTCTAACAGTGAAAAATTCATGCTAAACTCTCTGGCTTTTCGCATTGCCTGACGCAATTGTGGATCATGGGTTAAAATTCCCATAGTCACTGCTTCCTTACCTGACAAAACAACACTGTCCGCCCCTTCATCCCATAAGCGTAGGAGCCAGATCAATAGGGGCTCCCCAGACCTTTGTTTGTATTGTTTTGCCAGCTCATGAAGTTCAGTTTGTATAAACTCCCGTACTTCTTCAAATTCAACATCTCTGGGGTTGTGATAATGCACCTCCCCATCTACCATAGCCTCTCTATCATGTTGCCGTTTCCTATACTTAGTAATGAGAGGTCTGGCATACTTTTTCTTTCGCACTAGCAGATCATCATGCGAAATATCAAACTCTATCTCCTCATCCTCACTATCATTTGAGGAGAGCACATCCTCACAATCCCAATTTTGGGATGTGACAATGGCACGTACCCTGGCTTTACTAACAGGTTTACTGCCCTTCCTTTTCCTTAAGGCATTAATTAATTTGGTCATGAGGGCTGCACACCGCTCTTTCAAATCATCAGCCCGACTAGCAGTTGAACGCACGCACTCTGAAGCAACTGCTAGCTGGTCTTTTAATACCTTAACTTCTGCCTCTGCCTTCTCCCTTCTCTGTGATTCAGTGTAAATAGTATTAAGGAAATACCAGCCCACTGTGGACACTGTCCTCTTCTCTTTTTTACTTAAATCCAACCCCTTAAGGCTAAAATCTACAAAATGATCTGAGACTTTATCACCCCAAGTCAGCTTCAAGGGAGAAGCATACTTCACAAATTCTTTAGCAAGAGGCTCCCCCTCATTGTCTCTGGCCCAGATAGGTAAGCTGCACACTTCCTCTGGCCAACAGAACCCTCTGCAGCTTTGCTTTTCCTAAACAGCTTATGCAGCATTTTACCTAGCACAAGCTACACAACACACTACAGAAAAACAGGTCTGCTTCAGTTGAATTATAGCACAGATCCCTGTTGAGCCCACAAATGTTTTGCTTGCGTCTATGTAGCAAGGTTCTTCTGTGGTATAAGCAAGGAAGCTGAGATTTCTGCAGTGTGTAAATGTGCTTTACTATACAAAGATGCTGTACATACAAAAACTATTACAATATTAGGAATACAATACAAGACTGACAGATATCTATAACAAGCAAAATGCCTAGCAAACTGAACAGCCTATGGTCTATAATAGTACAAATACACTTAAAGGTTACTTATCTTCTGTTACTGTATGTTCGTGATCTCCATTGCCAACGATTCTCCTGGAGCATCAGGCAAGTTTCTTCTATCATGAGTGGCGTTAGATGTTACAGCATGATGGTGTGTGTCTGTCTGTGTGTCCCTACTCACCCCTTTTATGTGTCAGGCTGTTTGCCATAGTTACCAAACAACAGAAAACATGCCTGTTTGCTGTAGCTGTAGAAACAATGGACTATTGAAAATTGTATCTACGTACCCATTGTCTAATTAAGCCAACACCTGACAGTAATCTAACAGTCATTCTTTCAGTTTGAGAGCTGAAAAAAAACAACTAAATCTCTTTCTTGTGTATTGTAGCTATAGAGACAATAGCCTGTTGAAAACTGTAACAATGATATCTACCCCATTGTATAAAACAGCATTTGTTTGAGAAATCTACTCAAGCCAAAAACTGACAATATCTCTATGACCAACCACTATTGTGTAATGTTATGTCCCATGTATCGTAAGTCTGATTAATAAAAAAAATCATATTGTAACAAACGAAACACACCATGCCTTGCAGATGGCCAGGTGTGGTCACGCTTCAAGTGGCTCAAGGAGGTATTGAACTCATGACTACCTGTTTTTTTTTTTAAAAGAACATGTTTATTGTGGAAAAGAAAAGTCAACATACATTGATAATTGCATATCATACAAACGTAAGAAAGGATATTGTACATTGAACGTAGGTAAGTACATTGTAACCTGAGGAGTGTGGCAGTGCATATATACCTATAAGGCTTTAAGTAACGGCAGTTGGCATTTTCCACAAGTTAACACCATCGAAGACAGGAGTTATAACATTTGATATAGGCTTTAGTGTATCACATTGCGGCGTTATATTGGGCAATTACCATGTCCCATATATCAGGTATACAGAATAACATCATAAGTTAACTCACACATGTATTAGCATTGTTTAACCATTTATCCCATATTTTATGGTACTTGTTTGGACATCCCCTGTGTTTGTACATAATCTTTTTATATGGTAGTGACGCATTCACTTCTCTAATCCAGGCCTGTATGGTGGGAGGGTCTGTACTCAACCAATGTTTAGCAACTAATTTTCTGGCACAAAATAATGATTCGCTGAGAAATGTGACTAGGGATCTATCTGTGGTGGCATCTGGAAGTAGTCCAAGGAGACATAATTTGGGGTCAAGTTGGACAGCGTACAAAGTTATACAGCTGAGTCAGGTGTTCTGAAATTTTAGGTGATGTTTTTTTTAACATTCTCCAGTATATCTTCCCAATCAGAGATGTCTATTGGCCCTACATCTTCTTCCCATCTAATCCTTGAGGTGTCAATAATCCTTGCTATCGACTTGTTTCGCAGCGCAGTGTATAGGGTGGAAATAAGTTTGTCTGGGTTTGTTCCTGTAATTACATCTACCAAAGACAGTGTTTGTGGGTTGGGGAGGCCATTCGCAAACTGAGCCTGGAGCGCGTGTTTTAGTTGCATGTATCTAAATTGCATGTGGTGGGGGAGGTCAAATTCCTCACATAGTGTTTGGAAGTGTCTTACGCCAAATATAGTAATGACCTGGAATAGGAATATCCTTTTAGCAGCCTAACTGGTAGCCCCAGATAGGGATATCAGCTCATTCAATTGAGGGTTGTGCCATAGGGGTGTGTGCGAGTGAAAGAAGTCAGCTCCAATAAGTTTGGTCGCCCTCTCCCATACGCTTCTATGTTGGGACAGTAGCAAGTTTCAGTCTTCTCTCTTATGCCTCCTGTTCCCACCTCTAAATAAAACTTGTAATGGGGAATATAAATTACTATTAGTATTCAAGAAAAATTATTTTCCCCGTGGGGCTTTAAAACAGCAATGTACATAATAAAAGGAAGTTCTTAATGGATGTATAAAAAAATGTTTTATCCAATATCATGGTTTGAAGTACAGTATATAGAAAATCATCTAGTACAGTAACACACATCTTATTCCCCAGTGCAGTAGCAAACACATATTAATACACATTGTTACATAGATAGCAAGCCCCGACGCATTTTGACCTGTATATGGTCTCTTCAGGGGGACAGTTGGATCTAAAAAAAGAATTACATAAATCAAATTCAAATACATAAATATATATATATTATTGTGCACCACTTGGATTATACCAAGATAATGAGTTTTTACCGCTCAGTGGTGGAATGGGTGTTCTATAATCCAGGATATGTATTGAGGGCCAATGGAGACACCGTAGGGCTCAGGGGGCCACCCTTAATCTCCCAGGAGAGCCAGCCTCAAGGGGCTTACAAGGAGCCACACTTTGCGCGCCCCCCGGGGGGGGGAATGAGGGGGAGGAGCCCACACCTGCAACAGAAACCCAAGAATAGCCATGTATTAGTTAGAGGAAGTTTAATAATTAACTTAGTAATGTACTGAGTGTTTCCAATTTGTCTATGTGGAGACTGGCGTTGGATTGGATTTTTACTATGTAAATATATTGAGATATTGATTCCGTCCCATAAATGTAATCAACAAGATTTATTGATCGTATGATCCAACAATGCAGTAGTATGGTAAGTCTATTATAATGAATGGGTAATTTAGATAGGTAAAATGGGTGAAAAAGGGGGGAGAGATGTGTGTGTAAAAAACAACAATTGCCTAAATAGAGAAGAGTGCATTGTGTGCTGGAGGATAGTGTGAATGAAATGGTGCATGATGTGGTGACATTACATAGTGCTTGCTTGGTGCCTACTGTGTAAAAACAAAAATGAGGGTAAACTGAGAAGTGAAAAAGTCTAAAAATGGGTGAAAGCCAATCAAAAATGTGTAAATGTGTATGTAGGATGGTGGAAAGTGCTGTGTGGAATAGAAGTGAAATAACAAGAAGTTTACCTTATCAATTGTGTAAATCGTGTAGGCTGGAGGTAGTATTGGACTTGTAAGTAAGTTCAATGTAATAGGCTTGGTGACGATCGTGCAAAAATGGGGGCTCTAGTGTAAAAAGAACCTGGCAGCAGTAGCATCCATCCTGGCCTGTAAGAGATCATGATCTGATTCTCAGGCCTCCAGTCTCCCAGTATATCCAAATTCAGGCAAATGGGATGATCATGTGCAGGTGCAAACCACCCACCCCCCCCCACACACACCGCCCCCCCAAAAAAAACGGAAGGATTGGCGCTGGGACCGCTAGTGGAGCGGCCCACGTGTGGCTCCCCCGGCGTCCCGGAAGGCCAAACAGCCCCGACCGCTGTCGTCATCTCCGCCGCAATACGCGTGATGTCATGACGTCGCGCGCACGCCGGGCCCTTACAGGCATGCGCACTCCGCCAAATGTAAGGAGATGAACACGGGACGCCGCCGGCAAGATAAAGCTCACCTTAACTGCAGAGATGAGCGAAAAAGGGGGCATGCAAAAGAATTTGCATGCCCCCCCTCCTGCCGGGAAGCCGCGAGGGGCCAAATCCACCCCGAGGAGTGAGAGGGGGCACCACCAACACCCGCCAGTCCAAAAATCGGCCCTCAAAACAAAAACAAAATACTAGGGATGGTGTCAATAGGACATTGAATGACTGACTTCATAGGATCACCAACATAACACACAACAGATGTTGATAGTCTGGTGTATTTTTTATTATTTTTTACATGGGCTGTGTGTTACTTCCAAGTCCCCACGTTCCTGCATCAAATGTCGGTATGAAGATAAATAGAGTTTAAATAGAGTTTACAGCAAATGCCATATAAGGCAATTGAGTATCATGCAGTATGGGGGTCTAAGTTAGATTCCTCCTCATGCATGGGACTATTAAAAATTGACCGAGAGGGAACAATTGATTAGCAATGTGCAGGATATGTGAAGAAAAGGAAACACACAGCCCATGTCTTATCTCTAATGTGTCAAGGTGGGGAGGGGTGTTTATCCACCCAAAATTAAAATATGAAAAAAGGAAGACACCTATGGAAGAGATAAGAAAAGCTGTGCACCCCGGAATAGGATTAAGTGGATTCCCACTCGGTCGATTTTTAATAGTCCCATGCATGAGGAGGAATCTAACTTGGACCCCCATACTGCATGATACTCAATTGCCTTATATGGCATTTGCTGTAAACTCTATTTAAACTCTATTTATCTTCATACCGACATTTGATGCAGGAACGTGGGGACTTGGAAGTAACACACAGCCCATGTAAAAAATAATAAAAAATACACCAGACTATCAACATCTGTTGTGTGTTATGTTGGTGATCCTATGAAGTCAGTCATTCAATGTCCTATTGACACCATCCCTAGTATTTTGTTTTTGTTTTGAGGGCCGATTTTTGGACTGGCGGGTGTTGGTGGTGCCCCCTCTCACTCCTCGGGGTGGATTTGGCCCCTCGCGGCTTCCCGGCAGGAGGGGGGGCATGCAAATTCTTTTGCATGCCCCCTTTTTCACTCATCTCTGCAGTTAAGGTGAGCTTTATCCTGCCGGCGGCGTCCCGTGTTCATCTCCTTACATTTGGCGGAGTGCGCATGCCTGTAAGGGCCCGGCGTGCGCGCGACGTCATGACATCACGCGTATTGCGGCGGAGATGACGACAGCGGTCGGGGCTGTTTGGCCTTCCGGGACGCCGGGGGAGCCACACGTGGGCCGCTCCACTAGCGGTCCCAGCGCCAATCCTTCCATTTTTTTGGGGGGGCGGTGTGTGTGGGGGGGGGGTGGGTGGTTTGCACCTCCACATGATCATCCCATTTGCCTGAATTTGGATATACTGGGAGACTGGAGGCCTGAGAATCAGATCATGATCTCTTACAGGCCAGGATGGATGCTACTGCTGCCAGGTTCTTTTTACACTAGAGCCCCCATTTTTGCACGATCGTCACCAAGCCTATTACATTGAACTTACTTACAAGTCCAATACTACCTCCAGCCTACACGATTTACACAATTGATAAGGTAAACTTCTTGTTATTTCACTTCTATTCCACACAGCACTTTCCACCATCCTACATACACATTTACACATTTTTGATTGGCTTTCACCCATTTTTAGACTTTTTCACTTCTCAGTTTACCCTCATTTTTGTTTTTACACAGTAGGCACCAAGCAAGCACTATCTAATGTCACCACATCATGCACCATTTCATTCACACTATCCTCCAGCACACAATGCACTCTTCTCCATTTAGGCAATTGTTGTTTTTTACACACACATCTCTCCCCCCTTTTTCACCCATTTTACCTATCTAAATTACCCGTTCATTAAGTTAATTATTAAACTTCCTCTAACTAATACATGGCTATTCTTGGGTTTCTGTTGCAGGTGTGGGCTCCTCCCCCTCATTTCCCCTTCCCCCCCCCGGGGGGCGCGCAAAGTGTGGCTCCTTGTAAGCCCCTTGAGGCTGGCTCTCCTGGGAGATTGAGGGTGGCCCCCTGAGCCCTCCAGTGTCTCTATTGGCCCTCAATACATATCCTGGATTATAGAACACCCATTCCACCACTGAGCGGTAAAAACTCATTATCTTGGTATAATCCAAGTGGTGCACAATAATATATATATATATTTATGTATTTGAATTTGATTTATGTAATTCTTTTTTTAGATCCAACTGTCCCCCTGAAGAGACCATATACAGGTCGAAACGCGTCGGGGCTTGCTATCTATGTAACATTATGTAATAATGTGTATTAATATGTGTTTGCTACTGCACTGGGGAATAAGATGTGTGTTACTGTACCAGATGATTTTCTATATACTGTACTTAAAACCATGATATTGGATAAAACATTTTATACATCCATTAAGAACTTCCTTTTAATATGTACATTGCTGTTTTAAAGCCCCACTGGGAAAATTATTTTTCTTTAATCCTATTCCGGGGTGCGCAGCTTTTCTTATCTCTTCCATAGGTGTCTTCCTTTTTTCATACTATTAGTATTCTTACATACTAAAAATTGGTATCTTTCTCCATCTGTCTTGTGGATGTAGTAAAAGTGTGAGAGCTGAGCTGCTATGTAGTATGTATACAAATCCGGTAGGGCTGCACCTCCTGAGGAGGTCGGGTTCTTGAGCGTGTTCCAGGCCAATTTGTGTCTATGAGAGCCCCAGATAAAAGAGTTAATAATTTTATCAATTGTTTTAAAGATTTTAAGGGGAATGAGTATTGGGGAGTTCCAGAGCACATAAAGGAACTTTGGCAATAGTATCATCTTAAACAAGTTGATTCTGCCCATTATTCCCAGTGGGAGTCTTGCCCAGGTTTGTGTACGGGATTTTAAGTATGGGAAAAGCGGTTCTATATTGTTAGCGATAAATTCCGGTGGATACATAGTAATCTCTATGCCTAAGTATTTGATGGAGGCAACTCTCTGCAGGGGAAGAGAAGCTGCACTGTGTGTTGGAGATGTCATGTCTAGGGGAAGGATCTGGGATTTGGACCAGTTCATACTGAGACCTGAGTGTTTACCAAATTCCTCAATGGTCGATAGGACTGCTTGTAGCGATGGGCCAGTATCCTCTAGATAGAGAAGCATGTCATCTGCGTACAAACTTAACGTCTCTGTCAAAGGTCCCGCACGCAACCCATGGATATGTGGGTTCTGCCTAAGGGAAATGGCAAGGGGTTCCACTGCTAGGGCATATAATAAAAGGGACAGTGGGCATCCCTGACGAGTTCCCCTTCCCAAGGGAAAGGGATCAGATGTCCATCCGTTCACCACCACACTAGCCATTGGGGAGTAATATAGTAATTGTACCCATTTTATAAAGTTAGGGCCGAATCCGTAGCCCCTGAGACATTCCCAAAGGTATCCCCATTCTACCGAATCGAACGCCTTTGCGGCGTTAAGTGCTACTATCGCTCTATCTCCCGTGTTCTCATGGTCTGCTTGGATATTCATGTGCAGGCGTCTGAGATTCATTGCTGTGTTTTTTCCAGGCATGAATCCCGTCTGATCAGGATGAATGAGGGAAAGAATACTAGTGTTGAGGCGCATAGCTAGTATTTTGGCTAGTATTTTAATGTCAGCCTGGAGGAGCGAGATTGGGCGGTATGATTCTAGTAGTTTGGGGTTTTTACCTGGTTTAGGGATTACTATAATTACTGCCTGGCGAAGAGTTTTAGGGAGGGATTCTGTTTCAAATATGTGATTATATAATTTCAGGAGCTCAGGGGCTAGTATCTCAGAATATGCTGCATAGAAGTCTAACGGTATGCCATCCCCACCCGGTGCCTTGGCTGGTGCTAATGATGCTATGGCCAAGGCAATCTCATCCACCGTGAGAGGGGTCTCTAGGTCTTGCAGTTGGATCTCAGATAATTGTGGAAAGGGGACATCCCGGAGAAACGTACTAGTCTCCTGTGCAGTGACTCCCACCTTGGAGGAATATAAATCCAAATAATATTTCCGAAATGCTTCTGCAACTGTAGGGGGGTCTGAGAGTATGTCATTGTGAGGACCTAGTAGGGTTACTACCACTGGGGGGTTAATGTCTTGGTGGGCCAAGTATGCTAATAATTTACCGGCTCGCTTCCCTTGTTCGAATACGCTTTGTTTTAGAAAGAAGAGTTTCTTTTTAGCATTTTCATATTGTAAGTGGTCTAAGAGACGGGTGTGTAGTCTGATTGCTGTTGCTCTATTCTGAGTGGGGTCTTTATGAAATTCTCGTGCTAATAAATCTGCTTTGTCTAAGGCTTGATTAAGAATTAGGGCGGAGGAGGCTTTTATTCTATTTATGCGCGAGGAGAGGACAGTACGAACATGTAATTTATAGGCTTCCCAAACATGTCCCGCTGGGGCAGTGTCCTTGTTAACATTAAAATAGAATTGCCATTCTTTATGTATGTCTTCTTGGTCTTTCAACATTGAGAGCCAGAAGGGGTGTAGACGCCAGGTGTGAGGTCCTGCGTTTTGGGCTAATTGGAGAGTTGCCCAACAAGGGGCATGGTCAGACAGGGATCTAGTGTTATATCCTGAGCCTGTTAGCCGGGGAATTAGTGTGTCAGAGATTAGAATAAGGTCTATCCGGGACATGGTGGAATGGGTTGCTGAGAAGCATGAGTATGTCTGGTCATGGGGGTGATTGTATCTCCATGCGTCAGTCAATAAAAATTCTTTTAGCGTGCGTCCTAGTCTAGTGGTGTCAGGGAGGTGGGCGCTCTGGCTTGATTGTATTCTATCCATCTGGGGGTTCAAGACCATATTGAAATCCCCCAACCAAATTGCTGGTATATTGGGGTGCTGTGTCATATAGAGTAAGCCTTCTGTAATTAGATTGGATTTGTATGGCGGGGGTATGTAGAATGCCATGATCAAATATTGTGAGCCGTATAGTGTGCAGTGTATGAAGATAAAGCTACCTTGGGGGTCTGTGCGCACCGAGATAATTGCGAAGGGGGTAGTTTTAGCAATGAGAACCGAGACCCCCCGAGAGTATGGAGAGTGGGTGGCATGGAATGCCCATTCTATCCAGCGCAAGCTGGAGTTGTCCTGTAACATGTGTCTCAACTAATACAGTTATATCTGCACGGTATGTTTTAAGGCAAGTAAAAATTGCCGTGCGTTTTAGTTTGTCTCGGATCCCACGGATATTCCAAGTAAGGAATTTTAAGTTAGCCATGTTAGTGGCATAGCAAATTTTATAGAAAGGGTATGAAAAAGGTGTTTTCTTGGGACACATGCCAACCCTCTCCACACCAGTGCAAATGTACCTCCGCCTCTCCCTCTCCCAAAATAACATGTACATACGTTCATTTCATTGCATTGCAAATTATTATACATGTTCTTTACCTTAACTTTAACCATAACATTTTCCCTTCCCACCCTCCCTGCCCTCAGCCTCCCAAACTTGACTGGGGAATACATCCCAAAACTTGTGCTGTTGCTTGCAAAAGAAAAAGCAAATGCACATTGAACATGTCGAAAATGGCAGTAGCCTATTGGGCAGCGCCAGTGTCGGAACAACAGTCTCCCAAGGGGGGGCGAACAAGTACTGGGTGACAGTCCAGCGATAGAGCAACCGCAGTAGGGGTTATCAATCAGAACCAGAAAATCTCCTGAATCTGAATCCGTACTCCGCTGCAGCTTCTAGCAGATAGGGATGAGCAAAGTCTATAGCAGATATCGCATATATACTGTGGTTATAGATCGATGACATTTCCCTGTGTTCTGGTTTGGAGCAGTTAGTAGCATGGTAAGGGTCAAGGAAAAATAAAAAAAGCAAGGGGGGGGGAGGGGGAAAACTGACCAATTGACACAGGAGGAGCGCCTGCTCAGATCAGAAATGGCTGACATGAGGGCAGTTTTAGGAGGATTTAGGGACTTTGTGGCATGGGTCACTTAAAATTCAGTCAGCATTGAAGGCACTTTGGTATCTTCAAGAAATTGCCAAGAAAAGAGTAGGATCGTTTGCAACCAAGTTCAGAACCATGCCTTGTAGCTATCCGTATCCATCCAATGGCATATAAATTGGAATCGCTGTAGGCACATCTATAGATGTATGTTATGGCAATCATGAAGGGTGGTGTGTAAAGGGAATTGTAAAGTGGCACTCACGTATTGTTGCTGGTCGAAACATGGTTTAGGCAGGCCGGTTCTTTTGTGCGTCTTGTTGGACCAGCCATGCTGAAGCCAGATTTGGATCCTCAAAAAAATTTACCCGATCTTCACCGACAATACGGAGGCGGGCTGGGAACAGCATTGCATACTTAATGTGGTGTGCTCTCAGGCGGCGTTTGACTTCAGTAAATCGTGCTCTTTGTCGCTGGACCTCTGCCGAGAAGTCTGGAAATGCTGAAATGAATCCGGATTGAAATGGAATGTTTCCTTTTAGTCTGGCCAGGCGCAGGACCGCGTCACGGTCCCTGAAGTTTAATAATTTTGCGATAAAAGTTCGTGGGGGCGCCCCCTCAGGCGGGCGTCGAGCTGGCATGCGGTGGGCACGCTCCACTACAAATGTTGCCGAGAAGGCCTCTCTGCCATATGTAGCAATCAAAAGTTGCTCAAGAAAGGTGGCTGGGTCTGTGCCCTCAGAGCCCTCCGGTAGTCCAATAAACCGAAGGTTGGACCTGCGGGTCCGGTTCTCCAAGTCGTCTTGCTTTTGTGCTAACTGTTGTAGCTGACGCTGCAGGTCCTCTTGTTAATGCTGCATAGGGTATAATGTGTCCTCTGCCCGCCCAGGTCTAGTCTCAGCTTCAGTGACCCGCTCCCTGAGTTTGGTCATGTCATGTCTTATAAGTGAAATGTCCACTTTTACCTCCTCTATTTTGGATGTTAGAGTGGATTGGCATAAGGATATTGCTTCTAATACCTTTGCAGTGCCGTCCGGTTCTTGATCTGCAGGGGGGCCGCGTGTGTTGCTGGCGCGGCGCCATCTTGTCCCTCAGAGTCCCGCTCCATCCTCCGATGTCGCTCCAGCGATGAAGAGGCGGCGGTATTCCGTTTCGGCGGAGACATAGTGTACCCGGGTTAATGTGCCAGATCCCGGAGGGTTTAGTGATCGATTGCAGTGTTTCTGAGGCAAAGGATGTGAGTAGAAGGATCTGCTGCGAGCGGAGCTTCAGTCACGCACGTCTGCTCACATCGCTGTCCAGGCCACGCCCCCATGACTACCTGTTTAGTGCTCCTGTTACTTTGCCTCTGAGCCACTCCTCAGTTCTTAATTCTGCCTGCTTTCCAGCTTTGCCTAGTTCTGCATGAAATACTAGTGCCATACTTTGGATCTTGTTGCAATTAGTACATGTCACTCCTGGTTCAGCTGAGGCAGTTTATCCAATCAGCTGGGTATAAAACACTGCCTCACTCTGAGGGCTTTGTCAGTTCATTGTCTCCTGTTTTGCCTAAGGTTCCAGTGTTCCAGTGTTCCAGTGTTCCAGTTACAGCGTTCCAAGACTGACTCTGGCTTCTGACCCTGGCTCTGCTTATCGTTTATTCTGACTTCTGGAATCTATTTGCAAGGGTGAGCGTACATCTCTGCACCATGGACTCCAACCTAGGTAAGCCCTTACACATGGTCACTGATGAATGAATTTACTAGTCATGGTCACTGATGAATGAATGTACTGGTCACGGTCACTGATGAATGAATTTACTAGTCACGGTCACTGATGAATGAATTTACTAGTCACGGTCACTGATGAATGAATTTACTAGTCACGGTCACTGATGAATGAATTTACTAGTCACGGTCACTGATGAATGAATTTACTGGTCATGGTCACTGATGTATTAATCTACTGCCACTACTGGTCTCGGTCACTGATGAATTAATGTACTGCCACTACTGGTCATGATCACTGATGATGAATAAATGTACTGCCACTGCTGGTCATGATCACTGATGATGAATGTACTGCCACTGTTGGTCATGGTCACTGATGATGAATTAATGTACTGCCACTGCTGGTCATGGTCACTGATGATGAATGATGTACTGCCACTGCTGGTCATGGTCACTGATGATGAATGAATGTACTGCCACTGCTGGTCATGATCACTGATGATGAATGAATGTACTGCCACTGCTGGTCATGGTCACTGATGAATGAATGTACTGCCACTGCTGATCATGGTATTGATGAATAAATGTACCGCCACTGCTGGTCTCAGTCACTAATGAATTCATGTACTGCCACTGCTGGTTATGGTCACTGATGCATTAATGGCTGACCACTAGTCAGCCATTAATGCATCAGTGACCAGTGGCAGTACATTCATTCATCAGTGACCAGTGGTAGTACATTCATTCATCAGTGACCAGTGGCAGTACTGGCAGTCTTGGCAGCAGCACTGCTTGGGAATAACTGCTGGGTTGGCTGAGAGCTCTGCTGAAGTGCTCATCCAAAACTGTTTCTGTGTAATATAACCTGACAACAAAGAGAAGTGTGTATATAGAAGTGTGTATCAGCACTCCAGTGAGCACGGGGGGCAGAGCGGAGAGCTGCTGATTGCGCAATTGCGTATAGTTTATATACTGTTTTTGTGTGTGTTTGCAAAAATAAAGTGCGCCGGTCTGGATGAAGTCCAGGGCCAAATGTTTTCGTCCCAGTCCAGCCCTGCGGCCTGGTGAGGATGAGGAATGTAAGTTTACTGTTAAGCGTCCCGGGCCCCGTGAGTCCGTCCGTTTCCCGACACACACAGCTGCATACAGCAGGAGGCAGGAGCAGAGAGCAGAGTGGGTGAGGCAGAACGCTCAAGCGCGCCTGTGAAGGGACATCGTTTTCAGCACATGAGGAGGCTCTGGAATCTGGACAGGAGGTAGGAAGGGAGTGGGAGATTATCATCTGTTTTGCTATTTTTGTGAAGAAAATGTTTGCTATATTTTTTCATTAGCATAATTTCGGCACAAAGAGAGGGGGGGCAATGCCAGGTTCAAGGGTGCAGAATTCTCAGGCTTCTTTAGAGAGATTTAACATCACTTTCTGCCCTGGATTGACGTACAAACCTAACTGAAGTCCTTATCCTTCCCTAATCTAAGCAAAACTTGAAAAAAACTTTTTTGACTTTACTTACACTATAATATACTGAATGTAACCTGTAGATTTTATTGGCAGTGTTTTTTGTTTTGTTGTTAACTATGTAATTGAGGAGTAAGGGTCTTTTCTTATATTGTATTTTTCAGTTTCAACCATAATGTCCAGTTACCATCATCAAAGTGGCACTCACAAGCATAAAAAGAAAAGGAAAGACACCTACAAAACTGGGAAACTTCAAAAAATCACACATTTTTTTTTAATGTGTCCAATGTTGGTCAGAGCTCTACAGCAGACCATGATGCAGAAAAAGTTGCTGAGGCAAGCCCAGAAAGCCTTGACCCCACAATTACTGACATGCCAGTACAGGAGCAATTGCTACTTAGCCAGTGTCCCCTGAATGAACCAAGTACAAGCCAGGAGTTAGGAGGTGTTACTGAGGACAATATTGAAAAAGATTATCCTGAAACTGAGATGTTTGCAGCAGCCGATGTTCACTTGACTGGTAGTGACATAGCTGTGCTAACTGACATTGCATCTACAAAATATGTGTAGCGCCCTGCTCCTGTTGATCAGGCTCTTGTATGTAAATTTAGGGGGTTATCTGTTCTGTATATAGTTCAGATTTAATCTGTGACTAAATTGGCTTCTGTTCCAGCATTGGCTGTGTTGCATGTAGTTCCACACTGTTGTCTGTAGGTGTCGTTGTCTCCACAGGCCGGTGTTGGAAGAGCAACAGGCTGAAGTGTATTGAGTGCTCTTCTTTTTCAGAAGTAACCCAGTGGGGGTGGTCCACTGCTGTGCATTCTGGGAAGGGGTACTTAAGGGGCAGATGCCATTTTTTGCTCTCTCTTGCCTCCTGGCCCTCCTGGCCTAAGGTATGTGGTGACTTTTCTCCTGCCTCGGGGCCACGCTGGTCCGAGGCTATGTGACTACAAGTAGGCCCAGAAGTCTGTCTGGGGCCTACTACCGCAGAGGTAGTCCTTAGGCTGCCTTGCCTGTTAAGAAGAAGCCGAGCCAAGCTGGGGAGATCCAGGGGAGGAACCTTGCTGGAGAGAGCCAGGATGAAGGCTGGTCTCTCGGGAGGGCCTGGTAACTTACTTGGATTACACACCTATACCTAACTAATCTACCACACAGTACTGCCGGATAGACTTAAAGGTTCTGGTACTGTGTTTGCTGTTCAACTAATATTACATCCTTTGGCAGAGGATTGTATAACCATTTTGTTCATCTTAAGTCTGTGGCAGAGACTTTTCGTCCGTGCGCCATTCCGGCTGCTAGGTCAGTGAGAGAGACCTATCCGGTTGGGCAAAGATCTAGTGACTGATATATACATATGTCACAGACAGGGCAAACTTTCCAATTACAATTACAGATGCACATGTGAACAGATTTATAATCACAAATGGTCCTTGCAGATCTACAGGGCCATTTAAGAGAGACAATGATAAGGAACAGAGGTGTTTTTCAGTAAAATATTATGAAAAAAACAACAAAAACAGGACTTTAACTACCCACTACCTGGCTCTGTTGTTCTCATAAATTGAATGTTGCATACTTTGAACCATGCTGGTTATTTGGTGACCATAAAAGTCTAGGCTCTGAACCAGCATGGGCAAAGGGGATACAAAAATGCAAAGGTGTAATGTTCTTATCCCTCCACTGGAGGCTCCGACATCTCTCCTGTAATGTTCTTATCCTGTAATGTCCTTATCCCTCCACTGGAGGCTCAGACATTTCTCCTGCAATGTTCTTATCTTTCCACTGGGAGCTCTGATATCTCCACAAACTCTGTCACAGATTTATGACGTCACAACGACATCACCCAGCTCCTCCTCTTGTCCCTACTTAAACAGCCGACGCCATTTGCTTGACGTTCGTGCTAAGAACCTGATGCCAGGCAAAGATCTCCATCAGAAGACTGCCGTCTTCACTCTCTATTGGGCCGGTCAGAGCCCCGACTACCATCTCTCTTTTGGGCCGGTCAGAGCCCCGACTATCATCTTTCTTTTTGGCCGGACAGAGCCCCTCCAACTTCCAGTTGTTGGGCCGGACAGAGCCCCTTCCTCACTAGTAGTCAGAGGCTCTCCTCTGCCCTACCCCCAGTCAGCTTACTTTTTCTGCAGAAAACCTTACCTGTTCCTTTCCACATAGGAGACCAGTACATCTCTCTAGAAGCCACTGGGTGACCCCATCACCAGAAATCCACTCACTGCAAGTATCTTTACGTTTTCTATAAACTTTATTGCTGTGTACTGCTACTATGCTTAAGTTACCTCTGAAGCTGCCCGTTATGGCTGTGTATTACCACTCTAAATAAAACCATTTGTATTTCCAAAACTTAGCTGAGTCTTCCTACCTGATAGCTGTCAAATTTAAAGTTAACTGTTACGAAAATAGTATTCATAGACTTCCGAAGCTGTGATCCACACAATCCAACATAGTTCACTGCATTACAAAAGGCTTCATGAAACCTCTCAAATTCATATAGATTATTGCATAACATATGATCAGTGGTGTAAAAAGGGAACAATTGATGAGGAAAACAAACAACAATTAAGAAAAGAAAAAACTTTTGGAGAGATGTTTTAAATAGAATAGTGAATGTCACCTTGACTATTGCTATGAATAACTTGGTTTTCCGTGGCCACAGAGAAAAAGTAGGAGGAGTCAACAGTGGAAACTTCCTGGCAATAATTGAGCTGCTAGCTGAGTATAATCCCATATTAAAGCAATTGCTACAGTTACCACAGGGAAAAGTCAAATACCTTAGTCCAAAAATTCAAAATGAAGTCATAGATATTTTGGCAAAGCAAGTTCTGAATGACAAATGAAATAGGATTGTGACCTGTCCACACCAATAATTGCATTGACATGTCTCCATCCTAGTAATTTATGACAAAAAAAAGGGGGATGGTAGCAGGACTTTACTTGAGACATGTCAATGGATACAAAGACTGATTGTTCCAGATCAAAGGGGGTTGATCTGAAACAAGTGTTATATCTATAGTTGGTAAAATGTTGTAATAACCATAAATGTACATATAACCTGGGATACCATAATCTCCAAAGATATTCAAAGTATAAAATGGTACAAAATATTTTAATAGGGTTTGCGTAAAACATACTTCATAGAATGCATTGTACAACATGGTTAGACATATACAGGCAGTAAGGCAAAGGGTATAATTCATGTAATTGAGGCAGTTACCGAAAGAAAGAGGATATTGTTATTCTTATATAATAAAACAATATGTGCATCCATAAGTTGGTAACTCTACGCATTTCTTGGCTTTCTACCAATCATCAGGAGTCAGATGCAAATTAACTAAAAATTAAAACAATGAAAACATCTATTAATATATAATCAGTCGAGGATAGATGAAAAGTAAGTACAGAAGAAACATATGTTTCAATAATACTTACAATACGATTCATTGGTCAATGACAACCAATGGGCCGGGATATGTAAGTGGTCTGGGTCAACAAAGTCTCACCCGGGGCTGAGGCTGAGCACATGCCCCCCGAGCCATGGACCACAGCCGCAGAGGAACCGCAGCACCCCAATATAAATACCACCAGGCAGGAGAGGTGCAACCAGGCCGCTGAGCACAGGACGGGCTGTAAAAAGGAGGAAAATTGTATGAGAGTGAGAGGAAGAGGGGGGTTGCCGGGAGGTGGTGCTGGTGTCCTTCTTTGTCTAACTTCCGGGGTTGCGATGCACCCAGTGCATAACCTGTGACCCATCCCATGCCTTGATGGGGCGGGCCGCGACCTTGGTTCATCGACGTCATGTTTCCATGTCCTGCACACGGGGGCCCTGTGACACCGTAGTGCGGGAGTTAGTAGGAGTTTCCACACAGGCTTTGGCGGCATGGGGGCGGGAGGTCAGCGCGATACTTGCATCGCGGAGGGAGTGCTCCCTCCCCTTTGATGCCATCATTACGCCCCCACATGACGTTGGCGTGAGCACGCCCCCGGCCTACGGCATATAGTGGCTGCCCTGGACCGTCTCACTCCAGGCATTGCCATGGCTGGGGAAGGACCTTCCGCTTTGCACCGGCACCATCCACGTGCTGTCCTGCCTGGTGGTGTTTATATTGGGGTGCTGCGGTTCCTCAGCGGCTGTGGTCCGTGGCACGGGAAGCATGTGCTCGGCCTCAGCCCCGGGTGAGACTTTGTTGACCCAGACCACTTACATATCCCGGCCCATTGGTTGTCATTGACCAATGAATCGTATTGTAAGTATTATTGAAACATATGTTTCTTCTGTACTTACTTTCCATCTATCCTCGACTGATTATATATTAATAGATGTTTTCATTGTTTTAATTTTTAGTTAATTTGCATCTGAATCCTGATGATTGGTAGAAAGCCAAGAAACGCGGAGAGTTACCAACTTATGGATGCACATATTGTTTTATTATATAAGAATAACAATATCCTATTTCTTTCTGTAACTGCCTCAATTATATGAATTATACCCTTTGCCTTACTGCCTGTATATGTCTAACCATGTTGTACAATGCATTCCATGAAGTATGTTTTACGCAAACCCTATTAAAATATTTTGTACCATTTTATACTTTGAATATCTTTGGAGATTATGGTATCCCAGGTTATATGTATATTTATGGTTATTACAACATTTTACCAACTATAGATATAACACTTGTTTCAGATCAACCCCCTTTGATCTGGAACAATCAGTCTTTGTATCCATTGACATGTCTCAAGTAAAGTCCCGCTACCATCCCCCTTTTTTTTGTCATAAGTTCTGAATGACATTTTGTCTAAAGTGTAAAACGCACAGTTTTACTCGTTGATTATAGATACAACTCAATATCTCTAAATGTGATCAAATAAGCAAGGTGCTCCGATATGTTTCTATTGAAAGAGATCCAAATACGAGAGTAAACAAATTAACATACATGAGGCATTTCTTGGATTTAATGCTGTTCATGACCAAAGGTATAGAAATTTATGGGCGTATAACACGCACTTTTTTCCCCTTAAAATCAGCTGAAAATCATGGGTGCGTGTTATACGCTGATCTCCGCTCCGCTGAGGGGAGAGGAGCGAGTGCCGCTGATATACACATGGCCGAGTGTACTCGGCTAGGCTCAGCTCCTCTCGGCTCCGCTCACAGTCACGCATTGGACCTGTGTTATGTCCATCATAGTGGCGGGACTACGAGAGGAGCCGAGCCTTGCCGACTACACTCGGCTTTGTGTATGTCGGCGGTGCTCGCTTCTCTCCTCTCACAATCAGTGGAGATCGGCGCCAATTTTAAATAATCAGCGTGCCTGGGCAAGGCTGCAATGACACAAAGCTGCAAAGATACTGGGCAAGGCTGCAGATGGACACTGGGCAAGGCTGCAATGATGGACAAGGCTGCAGATGGACACTGTTAAGGCTGCATTGATGGGCATTTAAATGGTAAGTTTTTTTTTGTTTTTTTTTCCTTAAACTTCCCTCCTAAACTTGGGGTGCGTGTTATATGCCGATAAATACGGTACTTGCATTTATTGATTGGTGTGCAGACTTGAATTTTGCAGAAAGAGGAAAATGCACTTTATGTTCATTGTGCAGCACACAATCTTAATTTGGTCCGCCCAAGATGCTGTGGCAGACATTATGGAGGTCTCAAACTTCATGGGTGTGGTTCAACAATTACAAATTTTTTGGGGGGGGACATTGGAAAGCGATGGGAGATCCTGTCTTCATTTACCAGTGAATCCTCTGTTACACTGAAGAAATTGTGTCCCACATGCTGGCCATCTCACTATGAGTCGCTGCTTGCCTTGTGTTTTCGTTTTGCAGAAAATCGCTATCAAAAATAAGCCTTGTAGCTACCAAAAAAAGTGAAAGAGAAGAGGCAATGGAGCTGAAAAAAAAAATAGTCATTCCAATCTATATTTCTAATTGTTCTACAAACCAAAATATTCTCAAGCATAAATTCTCTGTCTAAACTACTCCAGAGAGCATGGACTTGTCCAAAGCTTCTCATTTAATTAAGACAGCTTTGGATGAGCTATCCAATTTCTGAAGCAGTTTTGGGGAAGCCAGAAATAATACAGTACTGCTTGCACGAAAATGGAATATTATCCCCAGATTTGAAGCAAAACTAATTTGCACTATCAGAAAGCATTTTGATGAATTGTGTGTTGATGAGAGATTAGAGGACCTTGAATGTTTCAAAATCAACATTTTCTATAGGTACTTAGACATAATAGTACCAGTTGTCAAACAGGTTCCAGGGACTTAATCAGGTTGTTTAGCGGTTTGAAATAATTCAACCTGCAGTTCTAGCATTAGCATTGGATGATGATTTGTTTAAAGCTGCATCAAATCTGCAACAAAAGAAAAAGACCTCTCATCAACTTTCGCTGGTCAGCTTCTAAGTTAGACCCCTTTCACACTGGGGCGGTTTGCAGGCGGTATTGCGCTAAAAATGCCGCCTGCAAACCGCCCCTAAACAGCCTCCGCTGTTTGTTCAGTGTGAAAGCCCGAGGGACCGAATGGTCCCCCCTTTTTGTAGGGTTTAATCTTTGCCGTCTGGATAGACATCTCTCACTTGCCTAGCAGCCAGCACGTAGCACGAACAAAAGTCTCTGTCACGGTCTTATCTGGAATAAAATCCGTACGATCCTCTGCCACAGGATGTATTGGTTTGTGGTGAAAGTCAGATACAGTACTTGAACCTTTAAGCCAACCCGGCAGTACTATACTGTAAGATTACTTCGGAATGCGTCCTCCAACCGAGTCACTAGGCCCCTCTCCAGACCAGCACTCTGCATGATCCTTCCATGACGGGTCCTCCCCTGGGATCTCCTCGGTTGTCCAGCTTCTTTACACAGGAAAGACAGCTCAGGACCATTTCTCCCTGCTGCTGTGGACAGGCTTCTGGGCCCACCCACACGCCGCTGCGACGTGGGCCTCCGGATCTGAGGACCACGAGGTGGTATTCCTAGTGCATACCTGTCGCCAGGAGGGCCAGCAGGTGGCTGAAAACGAACCCTAAAACATGGCGTCTGTCCCATAAATACCCTCTCCCAGAATGCAACTCGGAGGACCACCTCCACCGAGTTATCTCCGGGAAAGAGGAGCACTCATTCGCTTCAACACGTTGCTTTTCCTTGTCAAAAGAAGTTTATTGAGTATACAATATTATAAAGATACATAAAGTAAGTTTACAAGGATCTATAAAGTAAGCTCATTGTTTTACAGTAGGGTTTATATAGGTAAATATCATGAAATTTCAAATATTAAACATTGGGTTCACGTAAACCTAAATTAAAGATATATATAATTTCCTTAGTTACTTTTGTAGGTATTTAAATGATTTATACCTACTATACATATTGTTTACAAGTAGAGTGTATATAGGTCAAATAAATTCTGATAATGAGCTTTAATCGTAAGGTGGAGAAAAGGAAAGAGAAAGAAGAAAAAGGGTTGAAAGGTAGAGGTATGGTCCACAAGGTTGTCCCGCTCGTCAGTTTATTATTCTTTTTAGTTCTCTTTGAAGCCTTAGAATGGGTGTCTCTGTAAGTCATTTAATCTGTTACCATGGCAACAGGACAGAGTCATTGAAATTTGACAGGAACTGTTGTTTTATCCAAGGATGCCAAAGTTTTTCAAATTTTGGAATTTGATTTTGATCGATGGCTACCATCTTAGCATGGGACATTGTATTATTCATTCTGTGAATTGTTTCTGCTAGTACCAATGTAGGAGATTTCCATGCCTTGGCCACTGTTTGTTTTGCAGCCGTTATTAGTTGAATCATAAGTTTGAATTGAGAGAGTGTTAACCATTCCGGTTTTAGATTAAGTAAAGTTAAATATGGATCTGGTTGTATTATTTTTTTAAATATTTTAGATGCAAGCACGAAGACTTCCTTCCAGAAGGTTTGGATTACTGGGCACGTCCACCATATGTGTAAATGTGTGCCTATTTCTGGGCATCCTCGAAAACAAAGAGCTGAGGTATTGGGTGAATATTTTGCCACTCTAGCGGGTACAAGGTACCAGCGAGTTAGGACTTTATAATTTGTCTCCAGTGCTAAGATGTTGCGTGAAGATGACTTAGATGTGAGCCATATGTTAGACCAGTCCGTGTCTTCTAAAGTTCGTCCCAGGTCCTCCTCCCACCTCTGAACGTAAGAGGGTCTATTAAGATTTGCTACTCCATATAATTGATTATAAAGTGATGAAATTGTACCTTTAGCAAATGGATCTTTTGTACAGATTGATTCAAAAATGGATAATTGGGATAATGGTGTATCCCCCTTTAGGAATGGTGTATAGAAATTTTTGATTTGGAGATATCTAAATATCTCAGAGTTTGGTAGATCATATTTTTCTCTAAGCGATGGGAATGAAAGGAATGATTTAGATGCTATGAAGTCATTTAGTGTCTGAATGCCTGATGTTGTCCAAGCTTTAAAAGAATTTGGGTAGATCCATGCCGGATAAAAGGCCGGATTTCTGATAAAAGAAAGGAGAGGATTGTGTGGAGATTGTAACTGATATTTGGTTTTTAGTTTATCCCAGAGAGATAAGAAGTGTTTAGTTATGGGATTATGAATTTTAAAGCGGTTTTTAGGATCAAGCCATAACAAGTTTGATATTAATAGAGGGTCATTTTCTGAAGCCTCTATAAATATCCATAATGGGATTTCCTGTTTTGCATGGTATTTGGACAGACTGGCCAAATGTGCTGCTCTGTAGTAGTTAGTAAAATTAGGGTATCCCAGGCCTCCTTTATTTTTGGGAAGATGTAGTGTGTGTATAGGTATACGTGGTTTAGAAGAGCCCCATATAAACGAAGTTGCTCTTTTTTGTACTATTCTCAAAAAATAGGAAGGAATTGGAATAGGGAGGACTCTGAATAGATAAAGCAATTTGGGTAGAATAGTCATTTTGATTGCATTAATCTTCCCTATCCAGGATAAAGGAAGTTGCGACCATTGTTTTATTAGATTTGTGATCTGTCTTAATACAGGAGGATAATTGGTTGAGAATAAGTCAGAATGAGATGCTGTTAAATGAATTCCAAGATATGGGATTGATTTTTCTGCCCATGTGAATGGGAGTGCAGCCCTAGCCGGGATCAATTCCATGTTTGTGAGTGAAATATTAAGCACTAGGCATTTCTTAGAATTAATCATAAGGCCGGATAGGGCTGCAAATCCATCAAGAGCTGGTATTAAGTTAGGACCAGAGATCTGTGGTGATGATAGAAAAAGTAATATATCGTCTGCAAATATACATAATTTGTGTGTAATACCTCCTACTTCAATGCCAGTTATAGTTTGGTTTGTTCTGATGTATTGGGCCATGGGTTCGAGTATAAGGGCAAATAATAAGGGAGATAATGGGCAACCCTGTCGGGTACCTCTTTCAATATTAAAGGCATCAGATTTGTATCCAGCATATTTTATATAGGCTTTGGGTTTATTATATAATGCTTTGATCCATGTTAAAAAGTGGGGTCCAAAACCCCATTTTTGTAATGAATATTGCATATATTGCCAGGATACTGTGTCAAATGCCCTCTTAATATCGAGAGATAGAAAACATAAAGGGATTTTCCGTTTTTTAGCAATATGTGCCAATAACACTGCCCTGCGTATATTATCGCCTGCCTGTCTATTTGGCATGAAGCCTACTTGATCTCTATGTATTAATTTTCCTATAATGCTATTGAGACATTTTGCTATTATTTTTGCTAATAATTTAATATCGAGGTTTAACAGAGAGATAGGCCGATAATTCACACAGGAAGTATCATCAGAAAGGGGTTTTGGGATCATACAAACAATTGCCATTAGTGTTTCTTGCCGAAAAGAATGTCCATCTAGAAGTTTGTTAAAAGTTTCAGTGAGAATGGGAGAGAGTATTTCTGAGAATGTTTTATAGTATAAAGCCGAGTATCCGTCTGGGCCTGGTCTTTTGTTAAGTTTTAGGTCTTTTATGGCGTTAGCAACTTCATCTATAGTTATAGGCTCATCCAAACTGCTTTTTTGATTCTGAGACAACTCAGGAAAGGTTATTTTTGAGAAGGATTCAGCCTCTGTAGGATTAAATTCATTGTTTGTCTTGTATAAAGTTGCGAGATGTGAGTGAAATTTATGGACTATTTTAACTGGATTACAAGTGTAAACATTTTTTGATAATTTCAAACGTATTGGTTTGAAAGATTTGTTAGTTGAATTTAATGCCTGAGCCAAATATGTACCTGGTTTGTTTGTATTCATGTAGAAATTGTGTTTGGAGCGTTTGAGGGATTTATCAACTGACTCAGTGAGAAATAGATCGTATTCCAATCTAGATTTTTCCAGATGAGATTTTGTACTCTGAGATGGATTATCTTGAAATGATATGTAGGCTGCATTAAAATTGAGTTCTAGTTTTTTTGCTAGATTTTTAAATAGTGCCATTTGTCTTTGTATTGTACCACGCAATACAGGCTTATGAGCTTCTCACAGTGTTATTGGGGAAATGTCTGTTGTATTATTAATTGATATGTATTCCTTTAACCACTTGAGCCCCGGACCATTATGCTGCCTAAGGACCAGAGGTCTTTTTCCAATTTGGCACTGCGTCGCTTTAACTGCTAATTGCGCGGTCATGCAATGCTGTACCCAAACGAAATTTGCGTCCTTTTCTTCCCACAAATAGAGCTTTCTTTTGATGGTATTTGATCACCTCTGCGGTTTTTATTTTTTGCGCTATAAACGGAAAAAGACCGAAAATTTTGAAAAAAAATGATATTTTCTACTTTTTGTTATAAAAAAAATCCAATAAACTAAATTTTAGTCATACATTTAGGCCAAAATGTATTCGGCCACATGTCTTTGGTAAAAAAAATGTCAATAAGCGTATATTTATTGGTTTGCGCAAAAGTTATAGCGTCTACAAACTAGGGTACATTTTCTGGAATTTACACAGCTTTTAGTTTATGACTGCCTATGTCATTTCTTGAGGTGCTAAAATGGCAGGGCAGTACAAAACCCCCCCAAATGACCCCATTTTGGAAAGTAGACACCCCAAGGAAATTGCTGAGAGGCATGTTGAACCCATTGAATATTTATTTTTTTTGTCCCAAGTGATTGAAAAATGACAAAAAAAAAAAAAAAAAAATATTTACAAAAAGTCGTCACTAAATGATATATTGCTCACACAGGCCATGGGCCTATGTGGAATTGCACCCCAAAATACATTTAGCTGCTTCTCCTGAGTATGGGGATACCACATGTGTGGGACTTTTTGGGAGCCTAGCCGCGTACGGGGCCCCGAAAACCAATCACCGCCTTCAGGATTTCTAAGGGTGTAAATTTTTGCTTTCACTCTTCACTGCCTATCACAGTTTCGGAGGCCATGGAATGCCCAGGTGGCACAAAACCCCCCAAAATGACCCCATTTTGGAAAGTAGACACCCCAAGCTATTTGCTGAGAGGCATATTGAGTCCATGGAATATTTTATATTTTGACACAAGTTGCGGGAAAGTGACACTTTTTTTTTTTTTTCATAAAGTTGTCACTAAATGATATATTGCTCACACAGGCCATGGGCATATGTGGAATTGCACCCCAAAATACATTTAGCTGCTTCTCCTGAGTATGGGGATACCACATGTGTGGGACTTTTTGGGAGCCTAGCCGCGTACGGGACCCCGAAAACCAATCACTGCCTTCAGGATTTCTAAGGATGAAAATTTTTGATTTCACTCTTTACTGCCTATCACAGTTTCGGAGGCCATGGAATGCCCAGGTGGCACAAAACCCCCCCAAATGACCCCATTTTGGAAAGTAGACACCCCAAGCTATTTGCTGAAAGGCATGGTGAGTATTTTGCAGCTCTCATTTGTTTTTGAAAATGAAGAAAGGCAAGAAAAAACATTTTTTTTTTTCTTTTTTCAATTTTCAAAACTTTGTGACAAAAAGTGAGGTCTGCAAAATACTCACTATACCTCTCAGCAAATAGCTTGGGGTGTCTACTTTCCAAAATGGGGTCATTTGGGGGGGTTTTGTGCCACCTGGGCATTCCATGGCCTCCGAAACTGTGATAGGCAGTGAAGAGTGAAATCAAAAATTCACGCCCTTAGAAAGCCTGAAGGCGGTGCTTGGTTTTCGGGGTCCCGTACGCGGCTAGGCTCCCAAAAAGTCTCACACATGTGGTATCCCCGTACTCAGGAGAAGCAGCAGAATGTATTTTGGGGTGTAATTTCACATATTCCCATGGCATGTTTGAGCAATATATCATTTAGTGACAACTTTGTGCAAAAAAAAAAAAAAAAATTTGTCTCTTTCCCGCAACTTGTGTCGCAATATAAAATATTCCATGAACTCGACATGCCTCTCAGCAAATAGCTTGGGGTGTCTACTTTCCAAAATGGGGTCATTTGGGGGGGGTTTGAACTGTCCTGGCATTTTATGCACAACATTTAGAAGCTTATGTCACACATCACCCACTCTTCTAACCACTTGAAGACAAAGCCCTTTCTGACACTTATTGTTTACATGAAAAAGTTTTTTTTTTTTTGCAAAAAAATTACTTTGAACCCCCAAACATTATATATTTTTTTAAAGCAAATGCCCTACAGATTAAAATGGTGGGTGTTTCATTTTTTTTTTTCACACAGTAATTGCGCAGCGATTTTTCAAACGCATTTTTTGGGGAAAAAACACACTTTTTTAAATTTTAATGCACTAAAACACGCTATATTGCCCAAATGTTTGATGAAATAAAAAAGATGATCTTAGGCCGAGTATATGGATACCAAACATGACATGCTTTAAAATTGCGCACAAACGTGCAGTGGCAACAAAATAAATACATGTTTAAAAGCCTTCAAAAGCCTTTACAGGTTACCACTTTAGATTTACAGAGGAGGTCTACTGGAAAAATTACTGCACTCGATCTGGCCTTCGCGGTGATACCTCACATGCATGGTGCAATTGCTGTTTACGTTTGACGACAGACCGCCGCTTGCGTTCGCCTTAGCGCGAGAGCAGGGGGCGACAGGGGTGTTTTTTTTTTTTTGTTTTTTTTTCTTTATTATTTTTTTGCTTTTTTAATCTTACTTTTAAACTGTTCCTTTCATATTTTTTTTTTTAATCATTTTTATTGTTATCTCGGGGAATGTAAATATCCCCTATGATAGCAATAGGTAGTGACAGGTACTCTTTTTTGAAAAAATTGTGGTCTATTAGACCCTAGATCTCTCCTCTGCCCTCAAAGCATCTGACCACACCAAGATCGGTGTGATAAAATGCTTCCCCAATTTCCCAATGGCGCTATTTACATCCGGCGAAATCTAAGTCATGAAATACTCGTAGCTTCCGGTTTCTTAGGCCATAAAGATGTTTGGAGCCACTCTGGTCTCTGATCAGCTCTATGGTCAGCTGGCTGAATCACCGGCTGCATTCTCAGGTTCCCTGTTGAGACAGGAGAGCCAGAGAAAAACACGGAAGACGGTGGGGGGGGGGCATTCCCTCCCACGGCTTGTAAAAGCAGTCTAGAGGCTAATTAGCCGCTAGGATTGCTTTTACATGAAAGCCGACCGCTGGCTGAAAAGAATGATACCAAGATGATACCTAAACCTGCAGGCATCATTCTGGTATAACCACTCAAAGTCGTGAATGGCGTACCTGAAGACAAAAAAATGGTTAACAATAAAGCACAGTAAACAGTAAAGTGTAAATAATTACACACCTGAAAAACAAACATGATAAAACATAATAACAATAACAATAACAATAAAACATTGCAGAATAGAATACAGTAAAAAAGAGCAGAACAATAGAGAGAGAGAATAGAGAGAGAGAGAACAATAAAACAACAACTATTTTTTTTTATTTCATATTTTTTTTTTTTTTTTACACTTTTTTTGTAACTAACTTTTATAACTGTAACCGGTTCCAGGTTCGGGTCTCTCAAAATGCGATGGCATCTTGGGAGACCCTGTGAAATGGCGCCTAGTCTGTGCAATGCTGTACCCTACGCTAATACTCAACTAGTGAATGGTAGCGTTCAAAACATTCACCAATGCAAAGACCAGGATTGTCAGGACAGGAGGGACAATAATAGCGGGTGTCACGCCTATATCCGCGCTTGCTGCAGACACAACATCTTTTTTGGGGGGTTCGTTGGGTAGGGGTACTCGGGAGGACATAAAAATGCCTCTCATGCAGCCGACTGCATTTGGTTGAGGATGTGAATGGGGGAAGTACGGGCGCTGCAGAAGCGGTGGGTTCCCAATTAGGATTGGCGAATGCAGCAGGAAGGGCATTATGGGCACGACGGGCCTGTGTTTGTCTTTTTGGTGGCAGCGGGACACTACTTGTGCTTGCCACCTCACCAGCTTGAACTGCACTTATGGGACTCGCCACGTCACCACGTGTTACTGCAGTGCTGGTTTGACTACGACCGGGGTGTACTAGGCCGCTGGCGCTTGCCAGTTCACCAAAACGCTACCAAAAAACTGTTAGCGATCGCAGGGATCAGGCCTTACTCTGCGAACGCTGCAGTTATGCGTTTAGTGTTTTGTAAGTGACAGTGATCGATCGATACTGCACTTGGGTGGGCTGGGCCGGGCGGAGGGGCAAAACGCAGGTGCTAGCAGGTATCTGGGCTGATCCCGCTAACACTGCGTTTTTGGGAACCCTAAACTGCTGGTGACGCTAGTATAGATCTGATCGGATCAGATATTGATGCGATCAGATACTATACCACTAAGGGAGGTGTACGGTGCGTGCGTGGGTGTTAGCGGTACTGGCGCTAGCCTGACGCCTGGGGCTGGTGCTTGCCAGTTCACCAAAATGCTACCAAAAAAACTGTTAGCGATCGCAGGGATCAGGCCTGACTCTGCAAACGCTGCAGTTATGCGTTTAGTGTTTTGTAAGTGACAGTGATCGATCGATACTGCACTTGGGTGGGCTGGGCGGAGGCACAAAACGCAGGTGCTAGCGGGTATCTGGGCTGATCCCGCTAACACTGCGTTTTTGGGAACCCTAAACTGCTGGGGACGCTAGTATAGATCTGATCGGATCAGATATTGATGCGATCAGATACTATACCACTAAGGGAGGTGTACGGTGCGTGCATGGGTGTTAGCGGTACTGGCGCTAATCTGACGCTGCCTGGGGCGACGCATATCACCGCCGGGCGATCGGGGGGGCTAAACCTTTATTCGGTAATAAACGGCGGGTGCCCTGACACTATAAAAAATAAACGAACTAACCAGCGTCAACCGTAACGGTTATACGGTGATCAGTGGTGAAAGGGTTAACTAGGGGGCAATCAAGGGGTTAAAACATTTATTAGGTAGTATATGGGGGTCCCTGACGCTATAAAACGCTGACGGCGAACCTAAATATTTACCTCACTAACTAGCGTCACCAGCGACACTAATACAGCGATCAGAAAAATGATCGCTTAGTGACACTGGTGACAGGGGGTGATCAAGGGGTTAAAACTTTATTAGGGGGGGTTAGGGGGGTACCCTCGACCTACAGGGGGGTAACAGTAACTGTGCTAACACAGTAACTGTCACAAACTGACACAGCAGTAATCAGAAAAAAAAAAAAAAAAAAAAACTGCTGGTGTCAGTTTGTGACGGGGGGTGTGGGGTGATTGGGGGGGGATCGGGGGGCGATCGGGGGGGGGATCGGGGTGTTTTGTATGCCTGGCATGTTCTACTGTGTGTGTGTGTGTTGGTGCACTCACTCACATGTCGTCTCTCCTCGGGCCGGAACGGAAACTACCGACCCGAGGGGAGATGACATCACTTCCTTTGCTGCTGTTTAGCATACAGCAGCAAAGGAGTGTTCCCATTGGCCGGCGGCGATCGCGAGGGGGGGGCCACGAACGGATGGCCTCCCCCTCGTCTCTGATCGCCGGGGGACAGAACGGGACCGCCTCGGGCGGCGGGGGGGGGTCCGATCGGACCCCCCACCCGCGGGAGGCAAATCACGTACATGTACGTGATTTTGCCTGCCCGTGCCGCCTTGCCGACGTACATCGGCGTGAGGCGGTCCTTAAGTGGTTAAAGCTTGTTCAATGGCCACCTGATGTAGTGGGTATTTGAGCATTATGTCCGGTAAGTACCACGTTGGGTCATGCGCTTTTGGTATGGCTGAGGCTATAGTAGTGTATACTGCATTATGGTCAGACCACGGTATCGGAATTATATCTGATGCAATAATTTCTGGTATCATTCCTATTGTTAGAAAAATATAATCTATTCTGGTGAAGGTTTGATGAGGGTGCGAGAAATAAGTGAATTTCTTTTTCATTGGGTTACTTTCTCTCCATGAATCTACCAGATTGTATTTGGAAAAAAGTTGAGAAAAAGGTAATCTAGAGGTTATTTTGGATGGTGTAAAAGGTAATTTATCTAGAAATGGGAGGAGAACCTGGTTCGAATCCCCACACATTATCACTGTTCCTATTTTGTGTGTATTAATCACTTGTAATATATGTGAGAGGAATGGTGTAGGTTGTTTGTTAGGAGCGTAGTAGGAAATCACCGTGATTGCTGTATCCATTATATAACCCATGAGTATCAGGTATCTACCTTCTGGGTCTTTAATTTCTGATGATAAGGTGAATGGTGTGGATCGGTGAAATGCAATTAGAGTTCCCCTTTGCTTGGTACAGGCAGAAGCCGTGTAAATTTGTTGATAAAATGGAGAAATATATTTTGGAGTAGAATCTTTGGTGAAGTGTGTTTCTTGGAGGCATACTATGTGAGCCTTCTTGTTATGGAAAGTACGGAAGGCTTTGGTCCTTTTTTGAGGGACATTTATTCCCTGAACATTCAGGGAAAGTATATTCAGTGGTGCCATGGCAACAGATCAAATAGTTTTGACTTACTTTTTGTTATGCAGAGCTGACTGCGCAGATCAACCTGTGTGGACTGAAGAGATGAAAAGATAGAAAAGAAACCAGTGAATTCTGGAGTAAAGAGTGAACAAAAAACATGAGATTAGATGATACATTGTATAAATTATTTTTTGCAAGTAATCACAATTTACCCGTGAAAGAGAATAAATATCTCTCTCAGGGGAATAAGTGCCTTCGTCACACTCCCACATAATATGGTTCGGAGAATGAGGAGGGCTAATGGGGGTACACGGATCTTCCGCTTACAGGAGAGAAGTGCTATGTCAAAAGACATCAAAATGATGTTTCATTAATTGGAGTGCAGAATATGATTTTTGTTGAAATTATTTATTCCAGGGTGGTTGTATATGGTTAGTCTTGCCCTAGGCTAAATAATTCAGTTAGAAAGGTACTGTTAATAACTTTGGTATTGATGAAGATAGTTTGAATTATTTTGGGATTTTAACCCTTTTAGAGTAAACAATTACATATTTTATTCATATGTAACTGTTTAGATATGTTAACTCATAAAATTGAGGTTGTATTGCTTCAGATTAGAATAAACAAAAACATAGTTCTAGGAACTAGTTAGGTAATAATATATTTGTTTTAAGAAAAGAAAGAAAAAGCTTCCATTACTTCTGGATTATTGAACATATTTGTCCTAAAAAGTAATAAATCTATTGTTATTACCTGAAAATATATAACTGAACAAGAATTTCCTTATTTCACTTATATATTCTAATGCCGCGTACACACGAGCGGACTTTACGGCGGACTTTGCCCGGCGGACTTTTCGGCGTACTTTCCGACGGACTTTCTGAATGAACGGACTTGCCTACACACAATCCACCAAAGTCCGTCGAATTCGTACGTGATGACGTACGACCGGACTAAAACAAGGAAGTTCATAGCCAGTAGCCAATAGCTGCCCTAGCGTGGCTTTTTGTCCGTCGAACTAGCATACAGATGGCGGACTTTTCGACCGGACTCGATTTCAACGGATAAATTTTAAACAAGTTTCAAATCTAAGTCCGTCCAACTTTTGAGCAAACAAAGTCCGCTGGAGTCCACACACATCGAATTGTCTGACGAAATCCAGTCCGCCGGGCAAAGTCCGCCGTAAAGTCCGCTCGTGTGTACGCGGCATAAGGCTATATGAATCAGAAGTAATGAGAAATATAACTGGAATGTAACATGATCCCACACAGTGTGTGACTATCAGAATGCAGTTACATTCAGCTATAAATACAGGTTTTTTATAGAGAACCATCTCTTAGTATAATAAATGAAGAGATATCAGGAATTAGGATGTCAGTCCATTGAATCTTCTTGGTCCATGGATGATGTGGCATAACGGCCTCTTTTGTGAGAATGATGATTCCCATTTTGTTCTGAAATTTTCTGAGTGCTGCCTGAAGGTGAAGATGATGCCATTCTTCTGCATGTGGGAGAGTTGCTGCTTGTGGGTTCTGTCAGATTTAATTTTAAAAGGGTTTGTTGTAATTCATCTGCTGATCTGCTTCTGTAAATTGTACCTTGGTAGTTAAATCTGACTGAAAAGATGAAGCCACATTGATACATAATGTTGTGGCGTTGCAGTTCCATTAGTTGGGGTTTCATGGATCGTCTTTTAGTAATAGTAAGTTGGGATAGGGCAGCAAAAATTTGATAATTGTGTCCTTGAAAATTAAGTTCCTTTTTTCTCATGCAGCAATTAGTATTTGTTCTTTCGTTCTGTAATAATGAAATTTTGTGATTATATCACGTGGGGGTCCATCTTTCTTTTTGGCTGTGTAGGCTCTGTGTACTCTGTCCAGTTCTAAATGTTCAATAGGGATATCTGGCTTTAGTTCTTGTAATAGAGCAGTAATAGTAGATTGCAGGTCTGTCACAGTTTCAGGTATTCCCCTTATGCGCAAGTTTGAACGTCTGGCTCTATTTTCGTAATCTTCGAGCTTAGTTTGAAGTATTAAATTCTCTTCTTTAATTGTTCCAATTCTGTTATATTTACTTGGGTTGTAATTCCAATTTCATCCATTTTTATTTCTAAGGCTGCGGTGCGGTTTCCCAGCTCTCTTATTTCTTTGGTTAAGCTTTTTTGTTATTTGGTCTGAGGTTTGTTTTAAAGCCTTATGAAGCATCTTTTCAAATTGTAATAATATTACTGGGGATGCTGAGGAGGCTTGTGGAGAAGTTTGTGAGAGGATTTGTTCTGTATCTGACTCAAATGGAGAGTCTTGCTGTGACATTTTCTGTCTGTGAGAGCGCCCTGATGCTGTATCTTGTGAGGTGACTGGAGCTGCTTTAGTTGCAGTGAGTGCCTGTGAGCTCTTTGTGAGGTGATTTTTATTTCTGCCACGGTTTCCTCCCAGTACCATATTTCCTGCCCAAACTTTCACAGTTTGTTACCCGGGGCAAAAAGGTTCAAATGGATACCTTTTGAGCCTGCAGGCTCCGCTTTGTCCTTCTCTTCTCTCCTCAGCGGTGTGGAGCTCTAACAATGCACGTCTGCTCCGTTAGCCTCCGCCCATCTCCCCCAACACGTTGCTTTTCCAACACCTGCCGATGGTGACAACGACACCCACCGTGGAACTGCATGCAATGTCAGCCAAGCTGGAACAGAGGCAAATCTAACTTCCTATAACAAGCAACCCACTAAATTTACCTATCAGCGGTAGATAAAAATCTACCAGCGCTACATACTCCCCCCAGTACAATAAACGTTGTCCTCAATGTCTGGCATAAAACAATAACTCCCAAGCCTGAGAGCAGGTATTTAAGCTTAAAACTTGGATATAGATAAAGAGGAAGGAAAGACAGTAGAAAGACATTTTAAGATCAACATTTGTAAAACAATATGTTCACATCCGCAAACAAAACCATCCTAAGACTGTATACAACCTCACTATCTATTTTAGCTGAAAAGCCTAACAGCTTGATAGGGGATATAATAGTTCCTGAAAAAGAAAACATATTAAACATACACACAACCTTTACCGTTTCAGGAGCAAAGTCTCATTTGAAAAAATGAAACTCTCTTCCCATTATCTAAATCAGATTAATCTTTAGGAGTCCATCCCTATATATACACAGTGGGGGTCATTTACTAAGATGAATGCACTGCGCTGGTTCAGCCCTTAATTGGTGCGCTGAATAAATCCTTAATCCAGCGTGTGAACCAGCGCAGACACAGGAGTACCTGCACGCGAGAATATTTCCCATCGCGCTGGTTCTCGGCGAGGTACATCTCGCGCTCGCTGCAATAGGAAAAATACTCTTCCTATTAAAGCAGCGCGAGAAAAACCGGCATGGGTTCCCCCCCAGGGGCATACCAGGCCCTTCGGTCTGGTATGGATTTCAAGGGGAACCCCCTACGCTGAAAAAACACGGCGTGGGGTCCCCCCAAAGTCCATACCAGACCCCGATCCAAGCACGCAGCCCGGCCGGTCAGGAAAGGGGGTGGGGACGAGCGAGCGCCCCCCCTCCTGAACCATACCAGGCCGCATGCCCTCAATATGGGGGATGGGTGCGTTGGGGAAGGGGGGCGCGCTGCGGCCCCCCCACCCCAAAGCACCTTGTCCCCATGTTGATGAGGACAAGGGCCTCTTCCCGACAACCCTGGCCGTTGGTTGTCAGGGTCTGCGGGCGGGGGGGCTTATCGGAATCCGGGAGCCCCCTTTAATAAGGAGGCCCCCAGATCCCAGCCCCCCCACCCTATGTGAATGAGTATGGGGTACATGGTACCCCTACCCATTTACCTAGGGGAAAAGTGTCAATAAAAAAACACACTGCACAGGTTTTTAAAGTAATTTATTAGACAGCTCTGGGGGTCTTCTTCCGGCTTCGGGGGTCTTCTTCCGACTTCGGGGGTCTCTCCGGTTCTTCTCCACTGTCTCCGGCCTTTTCTCCCGTTGTTCGACCTGTTCTCTGCGCTCTCCGGGTCTTCTGCCGGGCTCCTCCGCTATCTTCTGCTCTTTTGCTGCTCTTTTGCTATAGTGGAGGAGCCCGGTCTGCTGCCTTCTGCCTTCTTCCCTCTTCTCTTCTTCCGATGTTGACACGGCGCTCTCTCGGGCTGGAATGCTCTCTGGGCGCTCCGCTCTGACTTATATAGGCGGTGACCCCGCCCCCTTATGCCGTCACAGTCCCTGGGCATGCTGGGACTGTGACGTTTTAGGGGGCGTGGTCACCGAGTGATGTTGATCACACCCCCTAAAACGTCACAGTCCCAGAATGCCCAGGGACTGTGACAGCATAAGGGGTTGGGGTCACCGCCTATATAAGTCAGAGCGGAGCACTCAGAGAGCATTCCAGCCGGAGAGAGCGTCGTGTCAACATCGGAAGAAGTGAAGAGGGAAGAAGGCAGAAGGCGGCAGACCGGGTTCCTCCGCTAGCAAAAGAGCAGAAGATAGCGGAGGAGCCCGGCAGAAGACCAGGAGAGTGCAGAGAACAGGTCGAACAACGGGAGAAAAGGCCGGAGACAGTGGAGAAGAACCGGAGACCCCCGAAGACTGAAGAAGGCCCCAAAGTCAGAAGAAGACCCCCGAAGCTGGAAGAAGACCCCCCCTCCCCGGAGCTGTCTAATAAATTACTTTGAAAAACCTGTGCAGTGTGTTTTTTTTTTTACACTTTTTTTCCCTAGGTGAATGGGTAGGGGTACCACGTACCCCATACTCATTCACATAGGGTGGGGGGCTGGGATCTGGGGGCCCCCTTATTAAAGGGGGCTCCTGGATTCCAATAAGCCCCCCTCCCGCAGACCCCGACAACCAACGGCAAGGGTTGTCGGGAAGAGGCCCTTGTCCTCATCAACATGGGGACAAGGTGCTTTGGGGTGGGGGGGCCGCAGTGCGCCCTCCTTCCCCAAAGCACCCATCCCCCATGTTGAGGGCATGCGGCCTGGTACAGTTCAGGAGAGGGGGGCGCTTGCTCGTCCCCACTCCCTTTCCTGCCTGGCCGGGCTGCGTGCTTGGATCGGGGTCTGGTATGGACTTTGTGGGGACCCCACACCGTTTTTTCGGCGTAGGGGGTTCCCCTTGAAATCCATACCAGACTGAAGGGCCTGGTATGCCCCTGGAGGGAACCCATGCTGTTTTTTTTATTTAAAATTTGGCGTGGAGTTCCCCCTCAAGATTCATACCAAACACAGTGCCTGGCATTGGCGGGGATCCAAGTCGGATCCACGTTCAATACAGTTGGTACTCTGTCTGGTTGCTATGGAAATAGCAATCCGTAGCTAATCGCAACCGCAGCTAATTGCACTGTACCAATGCAGCTGATCACAGTACCTGGAGTCTTAAATTTCATAGAAAAAAAAACATGCTTTTAACTGCGGCAGTATAGCCGCCCGTGTCAAAGGCGCCTAAGGCCCCTTTCACACTGGGGCGTTTTTCAGGCGCTTTGGCGCTAAAAATAGCGCCTGAAAAGTGCCCTAAAGAAATGGCTCTATTTACTCCAGTGTGAATCGGGCTTTCACACTGGAGCGGTGCGCTAGCAGGACAGTAAGCCTCAATTCACATCCATGCATGTTGCTTTTGAGTGTTTCTGCAGTGCTTTTTGCGGTGCTTGCCGCGTTTTTGGACTGGCTATTTTGCCGCAATTTTTCTGCGATTTGCGTTTTTTTTTTACACTGTATATAGCGAGTTGCTAAGGAGGGGGGGCTAGGAAGCCGGCCGCTGCATCCTTAACAACCCATGAGTCATCAGCTGACTTCCCGCTCAATGTAAAAAAAAAAAAAAAAAAAGCAGGCTAAAAAAAAAAAAACGAGAAAAAAAACAGCGTGGGGTCCCCCCCAGGTCCATACCAGGCCCTTGGGTCTAGTATGGATTCGGAGGGGACCCCCATGCCAAAAATCCATACCAGACCCTTATCCGAGCACGCAGCCCGGCATGTCAGGAATCCCTCCTGAATCATACCAGGCCGCATGCCCTCAACATGGGGGGATGGGAGCTTTGGGGCAGGGGGGACTCTGCGCCCCCCCACCCCAAAGCACCTTGCCCTCATGTTGATGGGGACAAGGGCCTCTTCCCGACAACCCTTGCCCGGTGGTTGTCGGGGTCTGCGGGAGGGGGGCTTTTCGGAATCTGGAAGCCCCCTTTAAGAAGGGGGCCCCCAGATCCCGGCCCCCCCTATGTGAATGAGTATGGGGTACATTGAACCCCTACCCATTCACCTGTACAAAAAAGTAGTGTAGTGTTAAAAAATACAGTAGACAGTTTTTGACGAGTCTTTTATTATGCAGCTCCAGGGGTCTCTTCCGACTTCTCCACTCTCTTCTCCGCGCTCTCCGGTTCTTCTCCCGTTGACCTGTGCCTTCTGCCGGGTTCTTCTGCTCTTTTGCTAGCTCTTGCCCGGTCTTCGTCATCTTCTCCCCTCTTCTCTTCTTCCGATGTTGACTCATCGCTGTCTCCCGCTGTAATGCAGTGTGCGCCATGCCCAATGACTTATATAGGCATGGGGCGGGGTCACTGGGTGATGTCATCCGGTGACCCCCGCCCCCTTATGACGTTACAGCCCGGGGCAAGATGGGCCTGTGATGTCACAAGGGGGCGTGGCATTCTGATGACGTAATCCGGTTGCCACGTCCCTATCGTTATTTAAGAAATGCAGGACATCGGCGCCGACAGATCATCAGGACGCAGCATCGGAGGAAGGTCGTCGGCGGGAGCGGAGAAAGAAGAACACCGGACAAAAAAGACAGAAGAAGAGCGGAAGAAGAAGCAGGGGGAAAAGGAGAAGAGAGGAGGATGAAGATGCGGGAGAAGATGGAGAAAGAAGCGGAGAAGAAGATTTGTAATAAAAGACTCTTCAAAAACTGTCTACTGTATTTCTTAACACTACACTACTTTTTTTTACAGGTGAATGGGTAGGGGTACAATGTACCCTATACTCATTGACATGGGGGGGCTGGATCTGGGGGCCCCCTTGTTAAAGGGGGCTTCCAGATTCCGATAAGCCCCCCGCCCACAGACCCCGACAACCACTGGGCAAGGGTTGTCAGGAAGAGGCCCTTGTCCCCATCAACATGGGGCAAGGTGCTTTGGGGTGGGGGGCACAGAGCCCCCCTGCCCCAAAGCACCCATCCCCCCATGTGGAGGGCATGCGGTCTGGTATGGTTCAGGCGCTCGCTCGTCCCCTCCCTTTCCTGACCTGCCAGGCTGCATGCTCTGATAAGGGTCTGGTATGGATTTTGGGGGGACCCCCACGCTATTTTTTTATTTTTAATTTTGGCATGGGGGTCCCCTCTGAATCCATACTAGATCCAAGGGCCTGGTATGGACCTGGGGGGGACCCCACGCTGTTTTTTTTCAAGATTTTTTTTTTTTAACCGGCATTTTTTTTTACATTGAGCGGGAAGTCAGCTAATGACTCATAGGTTGTTAAGGACGCGGTGGCCGGTTTCCCGGCCCCCTTCTTAGCAACCAGCTATATACAGTGTAAAAAATAAATAAATAAAACAAAATGCAAAACACGGTACTTGCGTTTTGGATGCAGGTCTATTAAAATCTATTACAAGCAAAACGCTGCATTTTGCGGGAAAAAAAAGTCCCTGGCCCTTTCCAAAAACACAGAGGCACAAAAATGCATTGATGTGAACATGTTCCATAGGAACCCATGTTAAAAAATTCCCATGCATTTCTGCAAAATGCATCAAAAAACGCATTAGTGTGAAAAGAGCCTAAGGCCCTTTTCACACTGGGGCTGGGGGGTGTCTGCGGTAAAGCGTCGCTATTTTTAACGTCGCTTTACTAGCGGGGCGGTTTTAACCCACCACGGGGCAGTTTTAACCCCTCTGTTAGCGACCGAAAAGGGGTTAAATCCGCCCGCAATACGCCGCTGGATCTGCATTTTGCCGGCGGTATCACAGTGCTGCCCCATTGATTTTAATGGGAAGGAGCAGTGAGTTCACCGCTCCAAAGAAGCTGCTGGCAGGACTTTTTGTGATGCCCTGCCAGCGCACCGCTCCACTGGAAAGCCCCCACTGGAGTGAATGGAGCCGCTTCTTTAGGGCGTTTTTCAGGTGCTATTTTTAGTGCTGTAGTGCCTAAAAACGCCCCAGTGTGAAAGGGGTCTAAAAAAAGTCCTGCTAGCAGCATCTTTGGAGCGGTGTATAAACCGCTCCTGCCCATTGAAATCAATGGGACAGCGTGGCTATACCACTGGCAAAACGCCACTGCGGTGGTGTTTTGCGGGCGAATTTAACCCCTTTTCATCCGCTAGCGAGCGGCCGAACACTGCCGGTAAAGCAGCGCAAAAAATTGCGCAGTTTTAACGCGTGTGAAAGGGGCCTAAGGCTCCCCTCACACGGACAGACCTTTCAGGTCCGCCTTGGATCTGAACGAACACTCCATAGGTGACATGATGACATGTCCACTGACATCCGACCCACTTCAATCCTAAAAAGTGTAACGGAGGAAAAACCTATTTTTCCATCCATCTGCGGATTGGATGGGGTGACAAAGGACTTTACGGTCCGTCATCATCCGATCCCCCATAGAGGAGAGCAGCACTCTGACAGGTCTGTCCCTGCACAGTGTGCAGAGACAGACCTGTTATCTGCCTGCCCAGCGGGGATCGACAGAGCGATCCCCCGCTGAGCAGAGCGGGCTCCGTACACGGGGTACAATGTCCCATCGTGTGTATGAGGCTTAAACACCAGAAATTCAAGTTTTCATATCTTTAAAGGTCACCATACACTGGCCAATCAGTTAGATTTTCCATAAATTAAATTCAGTGCAAGAGCCTGTTTGATTTTCTACAATTAGAAGTAATTCTTACAGTGCCATCTTCCTATTACCGCTTTAGCCTAATGCTCTCTTTCCACTATTTCAACACCAAAGTTGCGTGATTTACAATGTGCTTTTTCGGCTTGTTTTCCACTATTGCAACTTGTCATGCCACTAGGGACTGAAAAGTTGCATCACAAGTTCTACCCCATGATTTACAATGAGTACCGTTCATATGTCTGCGACTTCAAGTTGCAGCAACTTCAAAGTAGTCCCTGCACTACTTTGGTCCCACTTTGATGCGACTTGAGGTCCATAGACCTCAAAAATACACAGGCATTGCTTCAAGTTTTGGCAAAAAGTTGCAGGAAACTCGCAGCAAAAAGCACGCAACTTTGGGCTTGCAATAGTGGAAACCGAGCCTTAATGCCGTGTCATACGACAAATTCAAAACATCTGACAAAAAGTCGCACTGAAGTTGGAACAAAGTAGTGCAAGAACTTTTTTTGGAGTTGCACCAATTAGAACGAGGGAACATTGAAATACATGTGTTTTGACTTGTCCTGTGACTTCACATGTGTCAAGTCGCACAACAACTCGCAGTAGTGGGAAGACAGCCTAAGGCCACTTGGGACTGAAAAGTTGCATCACAAGTTGTACCCCATGATTTACAATGGGTACCGTTCATATGTGTGCGACTCGCTTAAGCACATGCCGTATACACAGCGGGCACACATCTTTATTACAGAAATCCATAGTTGGCATGGAAATTAACCACTTGCTTACTGGGCACTTAAACCCCCCTGCTGTCCTGACCAATTTTCAGCGCTGATCCATTTTGAATGACAATTGCGCGGTCATACTTAGCCAAAGGTTTGTTTTTTTTTTTTTTTTAAGTTCCCACAAATAGAGCATTCTTTGGGTGGTATTTGATCACCTGTGTGTTTTTTTTTCTTTTGTTCAAACAAAAGAAAAGACAGATTTTTCTAAAATTTTGTATATTTTGATATTAAATTTTGCAAACAGGTAATTTTTCTCCTTCATCGATGTACGCTGATGAGGCGGCACTGATTGGTTACACTGATAGTCAGCACTGCTTGGGATCACTGGTGGGCATTGATAGGTGGCACTGGAAGGGGGTACTGGTGGGCACAGATGAGGCAAGAATTGCCTCTTCGGGACCAATGTCCCTTGCACCTAAGCCGGTGATTAGCTTTTATCTATATCCTCATGCTGTCAGCGTGAGTAGAAAAAATAAACAGATCGGCCCTTACTTCGATCTGTGATCACCTGAGTCTCAGTGACTATGTCCTATGACAGCCTCCCAGAAAGTCAGGTCCACGCTGTGGCCGTCATTTGGCCATAGCACAGACACCAAGTGGTTAATAGAAAAACAGATGCAGATTTCTAGCACTGGCCAAAAATAATGTTTAGAGCAGGGGTCTTCAAACTGAGGCCCTCCAGGTGTTCAGGAACTACAATTCCCATCATGCCTAGTCATGTCTGTGAATGTCAGAGTTTTACAATGCCTCATGGGATGTGTAGTTCTGCAACAGCTGGAGGGCTGTAGTTTGAGGATCCCTGGTTTAGAGTCAAAGGCAACTGATGACTTTCTATTAAAGGTCTAAATGGACCATTAACATGCATCACAATTGAACTTAGGAATGTGTCTTTGCAAAGTTAAACTCATTAAAATCCTTTCTTATTTTTGCTTGGGGATAGACTGCAGAGGGATTATAAGTTTTGGGGGATGTCTACACCCCTGATAGGGTGAAGACACCTACCAAATTTTGCCAATTTCGCATTCAAAATTATTCACTTCCTGTCGCATAGCCAAACAGGAAGTGAGGGTAAAACCCTACCAATGTATGTCCTTGGGGACACACAGGTCAATCCAAATAGTTTCCCCATTCGGGAAATTGCACTCTAGCATTTTGCCATGTACATCCCAAATTATTATGTATCTTGGGGTTTATTTACTAAAAGGTAAATCCACTTTGCACCACAAGTGCACTTAGAAATTCAGTTGCTGGAGATCCGAGGGGGACATGCAAGGAAAAAAAAATAAACAGCATCTTTGCCTCTACATGATTTGATGATAAAATCACCAGTGCTACCTTTCTGATTTTCATCAACTACACTTGTATTGCAGAAAGGATTTTCCTTTAATAAACCCCAAAATAACTAATAATTTGGGGTGTACACAACAAAGTGCTAGAGTGCAATTTGCATAATTAGATTGACCTGTGTGTCCCCGAGGAAAAATTAGGCTTTTACTCTCACTTCCTGTTTGGCTATGTCAGGAAGTGAAGCCAATTTTAAGAAAAGGGACAAAGCCCAACCTTTAAAAAAAAAAAAAAAAATTTATCTTGATTTCCCTCAAATGTCCACAATTGGAAAAGGATTGGCTTCAGCTTGATTTTAGTTCAGTGCTCTAAATCAGTGCTTCTCAACCCTGTCCTCAAGTACCCCCCAACAGGCCATGTTTGCAGGTTTTCCTTCACCTTGCACAGGTATTTTAAATCAAAGTCAATGGCTTTGTATTTTGGACAGCTTTTTTAGAGAAGATAAAATTTCCTAAACATGTCCTGTCAGGGGAGGACTGAGGCTGAAAACCACTGCTCAAAAAGAAAATTGAATACTTACCACTCTGAAATGTTACTTTCCTGGTCACTATCCATGGCAGCATACGCACAATCCATGCATGTGCTACCATGTAGGCACTAGGAAAGTAACCTAAAACAAAAAAAATTAAAAAAATTATGAAAAAGGGATTTGTCCAAGACATGCCAATCAGCCTAGTTAAGCTGCAGCTGGGAAGTCCGATGCATGAAAAGAACACGCATAAAACAAAGAATTTTTTATTGGTCCAAAAAAAAAAACACACCGGACTTGGAAAAGAAGCAAGGAAAGCAAAATACACACATGTATGTTAATTTGAGACACTAACAGAATAGGTTTGACCCTTTTGTAGTGTAAATTAACAGGAGTTAAAAGGAGTGCACCCACAAATAGACATCTATTAAGGATTAAAACAACATTAGGCACAACATCTTGAGAAAGAATTTTAAAAATAATGCAGCACAGACAGTTAAATCAAAGTGAACAACGTAAAAACAACAAAAATTGCCAACATAAAAAAGATTTCATGGTAAAATAACATAATAAAAGTGTACACTGCGCTAAATTGAAAGAATATATGGTGCGGAGCAGCTACTTACAAGTTGACAACAACAAGTTGACTGGCATGCCCCAGTAGATGATCCATTGATCGAAAAGCTTCGGGCGCTTCCAGCATCCTCCTTGTCGCCCATTTTCGATTTTATACTCTGTGATCACATTTTATTGTTACCTGGCGTTTTTAGCAATAAAAATCCTATTTTTGCTCATGTGGAGCTTGTTTATTTTTTCTCCACATACTTACTGAGAGATTCAACCAGCCTTTACTCCAACCTTTGTACGTGACGCATTGTTCCCTCTGATCCGCACCTTGGCCATCCTTTGGGAGGACCCACCTGGCGACCCCGGGAGATCCGCGCAGAGTTTGACCCAGAAGGTTCGCAGAGCTGTGATGCCCGTTCACTGGCCCTGAGAGGCAACCCGCTCGAGTGACTCCCTGTCGCTGACAAGGGAGTCCATCATATCTGGTAAGAGCTTCTTTCACACCACCTTTACCAAGTCGCATGTTGTTGAGAGATACAACTTGGGGATGATTTGTTGATTCACCTGCGTTTTACCTTCTGTCTTCTTGCATCCATGCATGGTTTTCAGTGGGACATTACATGTCATTTGTTTCCCACTCACCGACAGGATTTTATTCACCTATATTGAGAGACTTACAAGTTTTTTCACTGTTATGTTTATTATTTGTGGACATTTGTTTTTTTTTTTTGTTTTGTTTTTTCAGTTGTTTTCTTGATTGAAGACTTTTGGCACCATTTATGCGCTACTTTTTATTTCATTTTCACATGGTAAAATAACCACCACCCGCCCAAAAAAAAAAAAAAAAACAGCAAACCAAAGTAACAAATAAATTGCATAAAAACATTTGTTTTGCAACAACATAACAAACAAAATACAAATAGAAATAGAAAATACATGTGTTAGAAACTCGATAAGGACACCCAAATGTACTCTCTTGCCGGCTGCCAAGTACACACAATCTTGGCTCTTTTCAGGGCAAAGTAAGCTTTATATAACATAGGTTTGTGTGCTAATGAGGCAATTGCAAACACATGGACAGTCCATTAAACACACAAAATGCAAGTTTTCCCAATGTAGAGACTGAACTTCAAAGTGTGTACACCTGTTAAGGATGTCCTTAAATTACTAACCCAAAAAACACACTCTGAGCATGCCCAGAAACATCCAAGTGATGTTCACACACAAGAAGCACCACCAAAAAAAACAAAGTCCCTGAGCATGCTCAGAACAACCCAAATGCAGCTAGCACAAAATAAGCCACCACACTGTCCAAAATTAAGCACATCATCCAGCATGCACCAAAATTACAGATGGGACAAAACACCCCCCAGTCCAGGGGGGCAACTATAGAGCCTAACATGTGCAAAAGTTATACAACAAATACCATTGCAGTCTAAGGGAACTGGCTAGGCAATTTTACTAGTCCCCACTTGGCTGGCTTATCTTCTAGTTATTGGCCTTAAAATGAGTATGGGGCCTAGGTCCCACTAGAGTTGCCACCTCATCCCTTTAAACCGGAACACCTTTGAATTACACAGGTTCTAAGGCTAATTAAATGCAGATAAGGCACCAAGTGAGTTTAATTACCACCTTAATCAGCCACAGAACCTGTGTAATTAATATGTGTTCGGGTTTAAAGGGATGAGGTGACATATATCAATGTCACCAATTGGACAACCCCAAAAACGAAACAAGGAGAAATGCCTTTAAATATGCCAAATTGCTTAGGGGCCAGTTCACACCAATGCAGTCCAGTGCATATTTTATGCATCAAAAATGCATGGAAATTCGTTTATATGGTGTGCAATGGCATAGTTCACACCAGTGCTTGCCGTTCCAGTGTGTACCAGTTCCAGAAAAAAAAGTAGAACATGCTGGATTTTTTCTGCACTGGACTGTACTGAAAAGCTGTAAACGCATCAAAAACGCAATGGAACGCACTTGTCCTTATTTCACACTGGGGCGGTGGGGGCGTCGGCGGTGAAACGGCGCTATTTTTAGCGTTTTGCGTTTTTGCGGCGGTATTCGCCCGATAGCGGTGCGGTTTTAACCCCCGCTGGCGGCCGAAAAAGGGTTAAAACTGCTCGCATAGCGCCGCTACAGCCGCGGTATAGCCGCGCTGCCCCATTGATTTCAATGGGCAGGAGCGGTGAATACACCACTCCTTCACCGCTTCAAAGATGCTGTTTCCAGGAGTTTTTTTCTCTCCTGCCAGCGCACCGCTTCAGTGTGAAAGCCCTCGGGCTTTCACACTGGAGAAACAGCAACGGCAGTTTTAGGTCGGTTTGCAGACGCTATTTTTAGCGCAATAACCCCTGCAAACCGCCCCAGTATGAAAGAGGCCTTAAGGTTAAGAAAAAAGAGGGGGGGAGCACAGGACTGCATCAAAAAACGCAACAAAAACGCACTGGAATGCATCAAAAACGTGCATGCAGAAAAGCACCTGGAACGTGTCCGGACTGCGTTTCTATGGTGTGAACTGGCCCTAAGGGCAAGATCACACCATAGAAACGCAGTCCGGATGTGTACCAGGTGCTTTTCTGCATGCTCGTTTTTTATGCGTTCCAGTGCATTTTTGGTGCATTTTTGATGCAGTCCAGTGCTTCCCCCTCTTTTTTTCTTAACCTTAAATAAGGACAAGTGTGTTGCAGTGCATTTTTGGTGCATTTAGGTGCATTCCAGTGTGTTTTTGATGCATTTTACAGCGTTCTAATACAGTCCAGTGCATAAAAAATGCAGCATGTTCGACTTTTTTTTTGGGCACTGGAAACGCACTGGAACTGCAAGCACTGGTGTGAACTATGCCATTGAAAACCATACTTTCCGTGCGTTTTTGATTTAGAAAAAAAAAACTGGCCCTTAAGGAATAAAAGTTATTTAAAACTACTCGCGGCTATAATGAAATGTCGGTCCGGCAATTAGGGATGAGCCGAACACCCCCCTGTTCGGTTCGCACCAGAACTTGCGAACAGGCAAAAAATGTGTTCGAACACACGAACACCGTTAAAGTCTATGGGACAAGAACATGAATAATCAAAAGTACTAATTTTAAAGGCTTATTTGTAAGTTATTGTCATAAAAAGTGTTTGGGGACCTGGGTCCTGCCCCAGGGGACATGGATCAATGCAAAAAAAAAGTTTTAAAAACGTCCGTTTTTTCAGGAGCAGTGATTTTAATAATGCTTAAAGTGAAACAATAAAAGTGTAAAATAAAAAGTGTAATATTCCTTTAAATTTCGTACCTGGGGGGTGTCTATAGTATGCCTGTAAAGGGGCCCATGTTTCCCGTGTTTAGAACAGTCTGACAGCAAAATGACATTTCAAAGGAAAAAATGTCATTTAAAACTAATCGCGGCTATAATGAATTGCCGATCCGACCATACACATAAAAGTTCATTGATAAAAACGGCATGGGATTTCCCCACAGGGGAAACCCGAACCAAAATGAAAAAAAAAAATTACATGGGGGAGTCCCCCTAAATTCTATACCAGGCCCTTCAGGTCTGGTATGGATACTAAGGGGAACCCCGCGCCAAAATAAAAAAATAAAAAACATGGCGTGGGGTCCCCCCAAAAATCCATACCAGCTCCTTATCCGAGCACGCAACCTGGCAGGCCGCAGGAAAAGAGGGGGGACGAGAGAGCGCCCCCCCCTCCTGAACCGTACCAGGCCACATGCCCTCAACATTGGGAGGGTGCTTTGGGGTAGCCCCCCAAAACACCTTGCCCCATGTTGATGAGGACAAGGGCCTCATCCCCACAACCCTGGCCGGTGGTTGTGGGGGTCTGCGGGCGGGGGGCTTATCGGAATCTGCAAGCCCCCTTTAACAAGGGGACCCCCAGATCCCTGCCCTCCCCCCTGTGTGAAATGGTAAGGGGGTACAAAAGTACCCCTACCATTTCACAAAAAAACTGTCAAAAATGTTAAAAATGACAACAGACAGTTTTTGACAATTCCTTTATTTCTTCTATTTTCTATCTTTTTTCTTCTTTCTTCTATCTTCCTTCGGTTTCTTCCTCCATCTTCTTCTTCTGGTTCTTCCTCCATTGTTCTCGTCCGGTATCTCCTCCGCGGCGTCTTCTTCCCTTCTTCTCCTCGCGCCGCTCCGCATCCAGCATGATGGCATGGAGGGAGGCTCCCACTGTGTAACGCTTCTCTCTTCATCTTCTTGTCTTCATCTTCTTCTCTTCTTTTCGGGCCGCTCCACACCCATGATGGCATTGTTCCGAGAAAGTCACTTTCTCATTCTATATTGGCCATATTTGTGACTTGGCCAGTTAGTACAACACTTCCCCACATCACCCCCATATTATTGGCACTTCCAGCTTGTTTAAATTTGAAGTTAAACATGCCGTGCACCAGGTCTATAGTGGCGAACAGATCACCTCTTCCTCTGCGCCGGGAAGAGAATAGTAAATGGGGGATCACGCTGTGTTACCGGCACAAATGCTTTGTAAATAAGAAAATGTCATTTGCGCATCGGCGTGCACCGCAAGTCATGGCGCAAAAGCTTCGTAAATCAGCCCCCATTTTTCTCTTAAATGAAGAAAATCCGGGTAGCAAAAAAGCCAGCACGTAGCACGAACAAAAGTCTCTGCCACGGACTTATCTGGAATAAAACCCATACGATCCTCTGCCACAGGATGTATTGGTTTGTGGTGAAGGTCAGATACAGTACTTGAACCTTTAACCACTTGACCACTGGGCACTTAAACCCCCTTAATAACCAGACCAATTTTCAGCTTTTGATGCTCTCACATTTTGAATGACACTCAGTCATGCAACACTGTATCTATATGAAATTTTTGTCCTTTTTTCACACAAATAGAGCTTTCTTTTGGTGGTATTTAATCACCGCTGGGTTCTTTTTTGCGCTATAAAAGAAAAAAGACCGAAAATTCTGTAAAAAAATAAATTTTTCTTTGTTTCTGTTATAAAATTTTGAAAATATATTTTGGCCAAAATTTATACCGCTACACATCTTTGGTAAAAATAACCCAAATCGGTGTATATTATTTGGTCTTTGTGAAAGTTATAGCGTCCACAAGCTATGGTGCCAATATCTGAAAATTGATCACACCTGAAGTACTGACGGCCTATCTAATTTCTTGAGACCCTAACATGCCAGAAAAGTACAAATACCCCCCAAATGACCCCTTTTTGGAAAGAAGACATTCCAAGGTATTTAGAAAGATGCATGGTGAGTTTTTTGAAGTTGTCATTTTTTCCCACAATTCTTTGCAAAATCAAGTTTTGTTTTTTTCGTTTTTTTTTCACAAAATTGTCATATTAGCAGGTTATTTCTCACACACAGCATATGCATACCACAAATTACACCCCAAAACACATTCTACTATTACTCCTCAGTATGGCGATACCACATGTGTGAGACTTTTACACAGCGTGGCCACATACAGAGGCCCATCATGCAGGGGAGCACCTTCAGGCGTTCTGGAGCACCCAGGCCAATTCTGACATTTCTCTCCTACATGTAAAAATCATCATTTATTTGCTAGAAAATTACATAGAACCCCAAAACATTATATATTTTTTTTAGCAAAGACCCTAGAGAATACAATAGCGGTCATTGCAAATTTTTATCTCGTACGATATTTGCGTAGCAATTTTTCGAACGCGTTTTTTTTGGAAAAAAAAACAGTTTTTTGCTTTAAGAAAAAACAAAACAGTAAGGTTAGCCCAATGTTTTTGCATAATATGAAAGATGAAGTTACGCCGAATAAATAGATACCTAACATGTCACCTTTCAAAATGGCACAACCTTGTGGAATGGCGCCAAACTTCGCCACTTAAAAATCCCCATAGGCGACGCTTTAAAATTTTTTACTGGTTACAAATTTTGAGTTACAGAGGAGGTCTAGGGCCATAATTATTGCTCTCGCTCTACCGATGGCAGCGATACCTCACATGTGTGGTTTGAACACCATTTTCATATGTGGGCGGGACTTACGTATGCGTTCGCTTTTACATGCGAGCACGCGGACTGGGGCACTTTAAAAAAATTTTTTTTTTTTTTTATTGTTCATTTTACTTTATTTTAGTTTGACGCTTTTTTCCAGAAAAAAAAAATTTTGATCACTTTTATTCCTATTACAAGGAATGTAAACATCCCTTGTAATAGGAATATGGCATGACAGGTCCTCTTTACAGTGAGATATGGGGTCAATAAGACCCCACATCTCACCTCTAGGCTGTGCCTGAAATAAAAAAAATAAAAAATAAAAAGATCCTGGCTTCGATCGTAGCGGTGAGTCGGTAGAAGCACCGGAGGGCGGCGGGAGGGGGGGGACGTCCCCTCTCGCCTCCCGTAAGAACGATCAAGCAGTGTAACAGCCGCTATGATCATTCTTATGGTGTAGGGAATCGCAGGCTGAAAAAGCTGATATCTGAATGATGCCTGTAGCTGCACCCATCATTCAGATATCCCCGCACAAAGTCAAGGACGTCGTATGACAGAAGGCGGGAAGTGGTTAGAACGCTTTTTTTTTTTAACACAAAGTTGTCCATTTATACAATATTTCTAACACATAACATGTACATACCAAAGATGACACCCCAAAATAGATTCTCCTACTCCTCCTGAGTACAGCGGTACCACATATGTGAGACTTCCACAGCCTGGCCACATACAGAGGCTGGGTATGGCTGAGCATGGCCGAGTATGGCTGAGCATGGCTGGGTATTGCTGAGTATCGCCGAGTATTACTGGGTATGGCAGAGTATGGCTGGGTATCACCGAGTATTGCAGAGTATGGCTGGGTATTGCGGGGTATTGCAGAGTATGGCTGGGTATGGCAGAGTATTGCGGGTTATGGCAGAGTATTGCAGATTTTTGCAGGGTATTGCAGAACATGGCTGGGTATGGCAGAGTATGGCAGAGTATGGCTGGGTATCACCGAGTAGTGCTGGGTATGGCTGTGTATTTCAGGGTATTGCGGGGTATTGCAGGGTATGGCAGAGTATTGCTGGGTATTGCAGGGTATGGCAGAGTATTGCGGGGTATTGCAGGGTATGGCAGAGTATTGCAGGGTATTGCAGGGTATGGCAGAGTATTGCGGGGTATTCCAGGGTATGGCAGATTATTGCGGGGTATTCCAGGGTATGGCAGATTATTGCGGGGTATTCCAGGGTATGGCAGAGTATTGCGGAGTATTCCAGGGTATGGCAGAGTATTGCGGGGTATTCCAGGGTATGGCAAAGTATTGCGGGGTATTCCAGTGTAGGGCAGAGTATTGCGGGGTATTCCAGGGTATGGCAGAGTATTGCAGGGGTATTGTGGGGCATACCAGAGTACTGTGGGGCATTGCAGAGTATTGCACAGCATTGCAGGGCATGCAGAGTAGTGAGGGATGGCTGAGCATGGATGGCTGGATGTCTCTGTGCAGCTCTGTGGGCACTACAGATGCAGCCCACAACGCTGCAGCCATCCATCCATCCCCCTCTCCGCTCACAGTGTACCGATCGGTACACAGGAGGGGAGGAGAGGAACCGGCGTCATCAGATGACGCCGGTTTGTTTACATGTGATCGCTCCGTCATTTGATGGAGCGATCACATGTAAACGGCCGCGATTAGCGGCCATTTACCGAGATCCCTGATGTGCCGGGTCCTCTGGACCCAGCGGTCACGGATGCTCTCGAGTGCGCGCCCTAGGGGGCGCGCGAGAGCAGAATTCTGGGAGGACGTCCCTGGGCGCCCTCCCAGAGTTAAGCAACCGCCCTGTAGCCGTCATTTGGCTATGGGCCGGTTGTTAAGTGGTTAAGCCAACCCGGCAGTACTATACTGTAAGATTACTTTGGAATGCGTCCTCCAACCGAGTCACAAGGCCCCTCTCCAGACCAGCACTCTGCATGATCCTTCCATGACGGGTCCTCCCCTGGGATCTCCTCGGTTGTCCAGCTTCTTTACACAGGAAAGACAGCTCAGGACCATTTCTCCGCTGCTGTGGTAGGCCCCAGACAGGCTTCTGGGTCCACCCACACGCCGCAGCGACGTGGGCCTCCGGAACGGAGGACCACGAGGTGGTATTCCTAGTGCATACCTGCAGGTGGCTGAAAACGAACCCTAAAACATGGCGTCTGTCCCATAAATACCCTCTCCCAGAATGCAACTCTGAGGACCACCTCCGCCGAGTTATCTCCGGGAAAGAGGAGCACTCATTTGCTTCAACACGTTGCTTTTCCAACACCTTCTGATAGTGACAATGACACCCACCAGCCAGTGGCGGCCCGTCCATAGGGGGCGCCTGGGCGTCGCCCCCCCCCCCCCCCCCCTCCAGGCAGCAAAAAAAAAAAAGTCAAAAAAAAAAAATTTTTTTTACTACTGGCCCTTTAAAAAAAAAAAAAAAAGAAAAAAAAAGGTCCTTAAGTGCACTGTGTTCGGACGCCGGATACAGTGCGACGCCGGACACAGTGCACTTATAGGAAGCGCCACGTCTATGCAATCACGAGATTGCAGACGTGGCGCTGCATTTGCGGGCGTTTAGCCCGCCTTGGGGCGTTTTCTGAAGCGCCAAGTAGCTTCCGCCCGGCCATAGTAATACATACTACAGGCGCCGGGCGGAAGCTACTTGGCACTTCAGATTTGATTGACATCTGCCCTGAGTCAGATGTCACTTCCTGGTTCTCTCTCATTGCGCCCGAGAGAGGAAGCAGGAAGAATGCTGCTGCCAGTGTGAGGAGGACACCGCAGGAGACTGAAGGTAAGTACCGCTGTGGGGGGCTCTGATTGCTCTGATGGGGGACACATTCTGTGGGGGGCTCTGATGGGGGACACATTCTGTGGGGGGCTCTGATTGCTCTGATGGGGGACACATTCTGTGGGGAGCTCTGTTTGCTCTGATGGGGGACACATTCTGTGGGGGGCTCTGATGAGGGACACATTCTGTGGGGGGCTCTGATGGGGGACACATTCTGTGGGGGGCTCTGATGGGGGACACATTCTGTGGGGGGCTCTGATGGGGGACACATGCTGTGGGGGGCTCTGATGGGGGACACATGCTGTGGGGGGCTCTGATGGGGGACACATGCTGTGGGGGGCTCTGATGGGGGACACATTCTGTGGGGGGCTCTGATGGGGGACACATTCTGTGGGAGGCTCTGATGGGGGACACATACTGTGGGGGGCTCTGATGGGGGACACATACTGTGGGGGGCTCTGATGGGGGACACATTCTGTGGGGGGCTCTGATGGGGGACACATGCTGTGGCGGGCTCTGATGGGGGACACATGCTGTAGGGGGCTCTGATGGGGGACACATTCTGTGGGGGGCTCTGATGGGGACACATGCTGTGGGGGGGCTCTGATGGGGACACCTGCTGTGGGGGGGCTCTGATGGGGGACTCCTGTTTTGGGGGAACTCTGATGGGGGACACCTGCTGTGGGGGGACTCTGATGGGGGACACCTGCTGTGGGAGGACTCTGGTGGGGGGACTCTGATGGGGGACACCTGCTGTGGGGGGACTCTGATGGGGGACACCTGCTGTGGGGGGACTCTGATGGGGGACACCAGCTGTGGGGGGACTCTGATGGGGGACACCGGCTGTGGGGGGACTCTGATGGGGGACACCGGCTGTGGGGGAACTCTGATGGGGGACACCTGCTGTGGGGGGACTCTGATGGGGGACACCTGCTGTGGGGGGACTCTGATGGGGGACACCTGCTGTGGGGGACTCTGATGGGGGACACCTGCTGTGGGGGGCTTTGATGGGGGACACCTGCTGTGGGGGACTCTGATGGGGGACATCTGCTGTGGGGGGACTCTGATGGGGGACACCTGCTGTGGGGGGACTTTGATGGGGGACACCTGCTGTGGGGGGACTTTGATAGGGACACCTGCTGTGGGGGGACTTTGATGGGGACACCTGCTGTGGGGGGACTGTGATGGGGACACCTGCTGTGGGGGGACTGTGATGGGGACACCTGCTGTGGGGGGACTCTGATGGAGACACCTGCTGTGGGGGGACTCTGATGGAGACACCTGCTGTGGGGGGACTGTGATGGGGACACCTGCTGTGGGGGGACTCTGATGGAGACACCTGCTGTGGGGGGACTCTGATGGAGACACCTGCTGTGGGGGGACTGTGATGGGGACACCTGCTGTGGGGGGACTGTGATGGGGACACCTGCTGTGGGGGGACTCTGATGGAGACACCCTGCTGTGGGGGACACCTGCTGTGGGGGCTCTAAAGGGGACACCTGCTGTTGGGGGCTCTGATGGGGGACACCTGCTGTGGGGGACAAATGCTGTGGGGGACACCTGCTGTGGGGGCTCTAAAGGGGACACCTGCTGTTGGGGGCTCTGATGGGGGACACCTGCTGTGGGGGACAAATGCTGTGTGGGGACACTGATGGCAACTCTGATGTAAGGGGACAGAGGCTGTATTTGGGGGGGGCAGAGGCTGTATTTGGGGGGGACAGAGGCTGCATTTTATGTGACAGAGGCTGTATTTGGGGGGGACAGAGGCTGTATTTGGGGGGGACAGAGGCTGCATTTGGGGGGACAGAGGTTGCATTTGGGGGGACAGAGGCTGCGTTTGATGTGACAGAGGCTGCGTTTGATGTGACAGAGGCTGCATTTGATGTGACACAGGCTGCATGTAAGGACGGACTGCTGGGGACACCTGATGGCATCTGGTGGCAGGCAATGTGGCAGGTGACACACTCGGGGCTCCCACTGATTCTGCATTGTGGTGAGTTGAATGATTTCATTTTATATTACAATGTAACTATAGAAACAATGCGCTTCAATCATCCTGACACCATAACAACCATGGTGCCGGGATGATTGAAGCGCTAACACCAGGTGTTTGGAGTATCTTTATCTGCTGATTGTTAAACTTTGTAGAATACATATTTCTAGTGTTGTGTAGGATCTAGGCCTGCTGTCCCTCTCTCCCTCTCCCTCCATCCCTCGTTCATCTCAGGCGCTAACCACACCACCTTAGAGCCACGCCCACTATTTTGCTGAAACCACGCCCCCAAGTGGGAGGGGTCAAAAAGGAAGGGCGGGGTCTGGCGCCCCCCCATCCTAAAACTTCACCAGCCGCCACTGCCACCGGCACAATGTGGAACTGCATGCAACGTCAGCCAAGCTGGAACAGAGGCAAATCTAACTTCCTATAACAAGCGACCCACTAAATTTACCTATCAGTGGTAGATAAAAATCTACCAGCGCTACACTTATATGCAGGGCTTTTTTTCAACAGGAACTCACCGGAACTGCGTTCCGGGACCTCTGGCAGCCCTCTTCTCCTTAACCTGTCATACTGAAGCCTAGGGCCGGCTTCCATTTATTAATGCCCATTCATTATCTCTGCTTGTGCTTCCGATTTCTAATCAACAGCGCCCTTGTCTGTGCAAATCTGCTGTGTGACAGCATCCACCTCCAGTGCCACTGCTAACCCTGTCAGTGCTTGTGTCTGGTTGGTAGGACCACTGGCGTCCCATCAACCAATCAGGTGTTTGCCCTGCCCCCAGGCCCTGGCTTTCATTGTAGAAGAAGAACGGAACTTTCTCCTCTAAACCTCCCTGGTCTCAGTGACCAAGCTTCCTGGTGTATGTCCTGTAGCTGCCCTAAGAAGACTCTGACCATAATGTAAGTAGGATTTCTGGGGATTCTGCTGTGATGGGGATCTCTGGGGACCCTGCTGTGATGGAGATCTCTGGGGACCCTGCTGTGATGGGGATCTCTGGGGACCCTGCTGTGATGGGGATCTCTGGGGACCCTGCTGTGATGGGGATCTCTGGGGACCCTGCTGTGAGGGGGATCTCTGGGGACCCTGCTGTGAGGGGGATCTCTGGGGAACCTGCTGTGAGGGGGATCTCTGGGGAACCTGCTGTGAGGGGGATCTCTGGGGACCCTGCTATGATGGGGATCTTTGGGGACCCTGCTGTGAGAGTTATCTCCGGGGACCCTGCTGTGAGGGGGATCTCTGGGGACCCTGCTGTGAGGGGGGATCTCTGGGGACCCTGCTGTGAGGGTGATCTCAGGGGAACCTGCTGTCAGGGGGATCTCTGGGGACCCTTCTATGATGGGGATCTCTGGGGACCCTGCTGTGATGGGGATCTCCGGGGACCCTGCTGTGTGGGGGATCTCTGGGGACCCTGCTGTGAGGGGGATCTCTGGGGACCCTGCTGTGAGGGGGATCTCTGGGGACCCTGCTGTGAGGGTGATCTCTGGGGAACCTGCTGTGAGGGTGATCTCGGGGGAACCTGCTGTCAGGGGGATCTCTGGGGACCCTTCTATGATGGGGATCTCTGGGGACCCTGCTGTGATGGGGATCTCTGGGGACCCTGCTGTGATGGGGATCTCTGGGGACCCTGCTGTGATGGGGATCTCTGGGGACCCTGCTGTGAGGGGGATCTCTGGGGACCCTGCTGTGAGGGGGATCTCTGGGGACCCTGCTGTGAGGGGGATCTCCGGGGACCCTGCTGTGAGGGGGATCTCCGGGGACCCTGCTGTGAGGGGGATCTCTGGGGACCCTGCTGTGAGGGGGATCTCTGGGGACCCTGTTGTGAGGGGGATCTCTGGGGACCCTGCTGTGAGGGGGATCTCTGGGGACCCTGCTGTGAGGGTGATCTCTGGGGAACCTGCTGTCAGGAGGATCTCGGGGGAACCTGCTGTCAGGGGGATCTCTGGGGACCCTTCTATGATGGGGATCTCTGGGGACCCTGCTGTGATGGGGATCTCTGGGGACCCTGCTGTGAGGGGGATCTCTGGGGACCCTGCTGTGAGGGGGATCTCTGGGGACCCTGCTGTGAGGGGGATCTCTGGGGACCCTGCTGTGAGCGGGATCTCTGGGGACCCTGTTGTGAGGGTCATCTCCGGGGACCCTGCCGTGAGGGGGACCTCCGGGGACCCTGCCGTGAGGGGGACCTCCGGGGACCCTGCCGTGAGGGGGACCTCCGGGGACCCTGCCGTGAGGGGGACCTCCGGGGACCCTGCCGTGAGGGGGACCTCCGGGGACCCTGCCGTGAGGGGGATCTCCGGGGACCCTGCCGTGAGGGGGATCTCCGTGGACCCTGCCGTGAGGGGGATCTCCGGGGACCCTGCCGTGAGGGGGATCTCTGGGGACCCAGCTGTGAGGGGGATCTCTGGGGACCCAGCTGTGAGGGGGATCTCTGGGGACCCAGCTGTGAGGGGGATCTCTGGGGACCCAGCTGTGAGGGGAATCTCTGGGGACCCAGCTGTGAGGGGGATCTCTGGGGACCCTGATGTTAGGGGGAGCTCTGGGGGCCCTGTTTTAGGCTGAGGGGAATCTGGTAACCTTGATATGAGGGGGTGACAACCCTGATTTAAGTAGGGGAGGATCTGGTAACCCTAATGCAAGGGGGAGACTCTGGGGTCCCTGAGGTAGGAGAGTGAATTTTGGGGACCCTAATGAAACAGAGGAACTCTGAAATAAGGGTGGAACACTAGGGAACCTGCTGTGAGAGAGGACTCTGGGGATCCTGATGTAAGAAGTTAGGGCCCTAATGTAAGGGGGGGGACTTTGGGGACCCTAATGAAAGGAGGGGACTAATGTAAGGGGGAACAATGGGGGCCATGATATAAGGGAGTAGTACTGCTGTACTACCATGACGAAATCATGTGCACAGCAGTGGCGTGGAGCCATAGAACTGCATTAGACACGTCCAGTTCAGGCAACGCCGATTAAAAGTGATAGGCTGTTTAAGTTTTGCTGTGGTATGTATAAAGCTATGAGCAAGAGTATGTTAGAGTTCAGGTCTGGGACGATGGGCCATGGATCAACTACCTGGTTTCACTACCTTCTGGCTGCACCTGGGAACAAAGCCTTACTCCTTCAGAGCCACACAGGGCCCCCTACATAAATGCACCCCACAGAGCTCCCACCTTTCCAGCTCCCCTCCATCATCAAACCACCACCAAATCAGTCCTTAGACTCACACCACATTTTTCATTCCAGTGAATCCACCAATGCAGGGGCATTTTTTCCTCACACTGATGCTGGGGAATTTCTTTCTAAATCGCTGTGAGCCCCAATTGCAGGATAGAATGTGTACTGCTGTTAGAACCCTTTCACACTGGGGCAGTTTGCAGGTGCTATTGCGCTAAAAATAGCGCCTGCAAACCGACCCGAAACAGCCACTGCTGTGTCTCCAATGTCCTGCTAGCAGCATCTAGTGGTGAAGGAGCGGTGTATACACTGTTTCTGCCCATTGAAATCAATGGGGCAGCACGGCTATACCGCCAGGAAAGCGCCTTTGCAAAGGCATGTTGCAGTGGTAAAAAGGTAAAGCGCCGCTAACAATATCGGCGCTTTACTGCCAACGCCGTTCCCGCCCCAGTGTGAAAGGGGCCTTCAACTCATATGTTTTGGTGAGACGTGCTGCGCGCATTGCTATTTACCCCACCTCACCTGCTACTCCACCGGGAAGCAGGGGAGTTGGGGGGGCATCATTTGGCATCTTCACCCTGGGCACTGGATGACCTTGTCCCAGCACTGCTGAAGCCAGTAGAGGAAGTTTTCTGCACAGTGCACTTCCTCTGCTAGCTTCTCTGTGCTAGCGCTGCACAATCAGGGCTGCAGCCCTCGATCACTGTGAGGTCCCATGTTCCAACCTCCAGCTGCTCTAGTGACTCGGGAGGAAGCTTCCATGCCTGCCTGCCGCCGCTATTCAGACTTTGTAGCACAGAGCAGAGGAAGCCTGAAACATCTCCTCAGCTCTGTGCTACAGTAGGGGGATCTCTCCACTGCACTGTGCAGAAAAAAGCCTGCACATATAGAGAGCGGTGATGGCAGAAGAGGTGAGGGATCTGTCCCTATGAAAATGAGGGACAGCTTTGCAGAGACCAGAGAGTTCATTCAGAGAGGAGTGCACTGTGGAAGTGTGTGGGGGAGGGGGAATATGTGCAGAGAGGTAAAGTTTGTGTGTGTTTAGCAGAGGGGAGAGTATTGTACACAGAGGAGAGCTTGGGGGGATTTGTGATAAAAGGTGAGCTGAGAAAGGGAGGAGGAGTAGGAGGTCAGCAGAGAGGGGAGCTGAGGGGAACTTGTGATGAGAGGAGAGCTGGGGGGAACGTGTGATGAGAGGAGAGCTGGGGGGAACGTGTGATGAGAGGGGAGCTGGGGGGAACTTGTGATGAGAGGGGAGCTGAGAAAGTATGTGTGTGGAGGAGGAGGAGGGGGAGGTCAGCAGAGAGGAGAGCTTGGGGGGATTTGTGATAAAAGGTGAGCTGAGAAAGGGAAGAGGAGTGGGAGGTCAGCAGAGAGGGGAGCTGGGGGGAACTTGTGATGAGAGGGGAGCTGGGGGGAACTTGTGATGAGAGGGGAGCTGGGGGGAACGTGTGATGAGAGGGGAGCTGGGGGGAACGTGTGATGAGAGGGGAGCTGGGGGGAACTTGTGATGAGAGGGGAGCTGAGAAAGTATGTGTGTGGAGGAGGAGGAGGAGGAGGGGGAGGTCAGCAGAGAGGAGAGCTGGGGGGATTTGTGATGAGAGGAGAGCTGAGGAGATTTGTGATGAGAGGAGAGCTGAGGAGATTTGTGATGAGAGGAGAGCTGAGGAGATTTGTGATGAGAGGAGAGCTGAGAGGGATTTGTGATGAGAGGAGAGCTGGGGGATCTGTGATTAAGAGGAGAGCAGGGTGATTTGTGATGAGAGGAAAGCTGGGGGTGATTTGTGACGAGAGTAGAGCTGGGGTGATTTGTGATGAGAGGAAAGCTGGGGGGGATTTGTGATGAGAGGAGAGCACGGGTGATTTGTGATGAGAGGAGAGCTGGGGGGGATTTGTGATGAGAGGAAAGCTGGGGGGATTTGTAATGAGAGGAGAGCTAGGAGGGGATTTGTGATGAGAGGAGAGCTAGGAGGGGATTTGTGATGAGAGGAGAGCTAGGAGGGGATTTGTGATGAGAGGAGAGCTAGGAGGGGATTTGTGATGAGAGGAGAGCTGAGGAGATTTGTGATGAGAGGAGAGCTGAGGAGATTTGTGATGAGAGGAGAGCTGAGGAGATTTGTGATGAGAGGAGAGCTGAGGAGATTTGTAATGAGAGGAGAACTGAGGAGATTTGTGATGAGAGGAGAGCTGGGAGGGATTTGTGATGAGAGGAGAGCTGGGGGGAGATTTGTGATGAGAGGAGAGCTGGGGGATCTGTGATTAAGAGGAGAGCTGGGGTGATTTGTGATGAGAGGAAAGCTGGGGGGATTTGTGAGAGGAGAGCTAGGAGGGGATTTGTGATGAGAGGAGAGCTAAGGAGATTTGTGATGAGAGGAGAGCTGAGGAGATTTGTGATGAGAGGAGAGCTGGGAGGGATTTGTGATGAGAGGAGAGCTGGGGGGGAGATTTGTGATGAGAGGAGAGCTGGGGGGATTTGTGATGAGAGGAGAGCTAGGAGGGGATTTGTGATGAGAGGAGAGCTAGGAGGGGATTTGTGATGAGAGTAGAGCTGGGGTGATTTGTGATGAGAGGAAAGCTGGGGGGGATTTGTGATGAGGGGAGAGCTGGGGTGATTTGTGATGAGAGGAAAGCTGGGGGGGATTTGTGATGAGAGGAAAGCTGGGGGGGGATTTGTGATGAGAGGAGAGCTAGGAGGGGATTTGTGATGAGAGGAGAGCTAGGAGGGGATTTGTGATGAGAGGAGAGCTGGGGGGGGATTTGTGATGAGAGGAAAGCTGGGGGGGATTTGTGATGAGAGGAGAGCTGGGGGGGGATTTGTGATGAGAGGAGAGCTGGGGGGGATTTGTGATGAGAGGAGAGCTGGGGGGGGGATTTGTGATGAGAGGAGAGCTGGGGGGGGGATTTGTGATGAGAGGAGAGCTGGGGGGGATTTGTGATGAGAGGAGAGCTGGGGGGGTGATTTTGGGGAATTTTCCTTATGTGATACACAGTTTTAAGCCTTAACTCATTATAATTTTTTGGTGCCGCTGTAAATCTCTCCTCTAAGGAAGGTGTGGCTGAGGGTGGGGTTTGGGTGTGGTTGGGGCGGAGTTTAGGCATGGTTGGGGCCGAGAGTTGGACAGAGAGGGTGAGCTCCTGCACCTTTTCTCTGAGAAAAAAAGCCCTGCTTATATGTATGCCAGCTGTGTACTTTATTGTGTTGGCTAGAGTTCCACTTTACTTGTTTAACTAGCCTCAGTTGTTGAATCGGCTGGTTAACCGATACATTTCTTTTTACATACCTGTCCACAGCTGCCCCATGTGCCCTCTTTGAGGGTGAAATTTTGCCTGATTTGCAATGCTATGTGAATCACTTTTTTTTTTTCCATCTAGTCAAAAATATTTTTCTGCATACACTCTTTTGTAAAGTTTGTGTAGACCTAGCCCATTTACCCATCTAAACCGTCCTGTTTTATGACAAATTACACCTTTCTAGTCAATTAAATCAAAGGATGGCAGGTTTTTGGCTTCTGCACTGCCTGTTTGGCTGGAAAACAGCTTTGGAGAGAATTGGATAAAATCAAATAAAAGAAATGTAGTAAGATATTGTAATTTATCATCATCGTATCTACATATTTTAGATCAAGATTCACTTTTTTCAGGTTGACTTTTTCTAATGTTCTGTTGCCTTGTTTTTGGCTGTTGGATGTTGAAACCATGGCTTCTTTTCCTTTGGTTATTTTTAAAGACATGTTGAAAATATGCACATTTAGCATCAAGGTCTAAATCAAGTAGGTGTAAGCTCAAAAATGTAAGAATTTTATGCCAAGTTAAAGTGCATAGAATGTAAGACCTAATTTATTCCTTCCCTTACAAGGTTATCATCCTGTTAATTTTCCTCTTAAACCGGTGCAGTTTGCCTTGTTTGCCCTTTACAAAACATAAGTGTAAAAGTAGTACACACAATGCTTTGAATTTTGCATTGTATTTATTATATGGTTTTTTAAAAATGTGTTTTGTTGTTCGAAATTAATATAACCTGTTGCCTGGGTACTGTGCCACATGAGTGTAGTAATCTGTTGTTCAATGGCATTAGTTCTTTTTTTTGTGGGGGGCTGTTTGCAGAGGGGGGCCCCATACAACATTTTGCTATGGGGCCCTGTGATTTCTAGTTACGCCCCTGAACCAGCGCACCACCTGCTGAGCTAAAGTCCAGCAAAGAAAGGCTGTTATTAATGCTCAGCCTAATGCCGAGTAAATATGTACTGGGAATGCCTGTATGCATCAGCTTTACATGACCTTACTGCTCCTGTGTCCGTTCAGCCAGCTGCACTGTATGCTCCAAGGCTGTCTTATGGGCTCTGAGCCCTGCGCCGTGTGATACATGTGGACACTGCGTCCCGCACATGGCGCCGTGCTAAGCCACGCCCCATCCCATCCCCCAACACGACCCCTCATTACTTTTAAAATTTACAATTCCCGCGCGGGCGCCGTTTGCATCTGCTGTTCGGCAGGTCTGGTGTGAGGGGAGAGGATAGAAGGGGAAACGTACAGGAAGAAACACGAGGGGCCACCGCGCCCCCGGGGGGGTGCACAAGCTATCTGTTTTGTAGCCTCCAACACCCTTGCTCCCCGGGGGGGGGGAAGCTGCAGTAAGGTGCTAACTTTTCATGGAATATCCAAGAATCCCCCCTCTAATATCCTCCTGGTGGCTGAGACTAAGCATGCTGTCTGCTGCTGACACGGGGCGAGATCTGAGGAGCATGAAAAAGGTAAGTGCATTTTACCCCTCTAGTAGAGAAATTAGGCATGACAACATTTACTCACAGACAAAATCCATAGGTGGACATAAAAGTTCCTAGGATTCTTCACTTACCTGATCCCTGCTGCAAGATTCTGCTGATATCAGACAGATCCAACCTTCACCCATCACGGCGGGCTGCGTTTAGTAAACCTTCAAGGACCTGGTCCCTTTTTATCTGGGTTCCACTCCCTTGGACCTGTATAGCACCCCGCCAGGAAAACTTTATGGTAATGTGAGCATGACCAAAGCACTGGGTCATGGGGGCCAGCCCTACAAAGAGAGGCATTACAGGCAAAACCTTGTTCTTCTAATACAAGGCCCGGCTACCATCCACTTTGGCCTCAGTGGCACTTTGGATGGATCCGGTCTGTAGAGGCTGTTTAAATCCAGTAAGAATCCCCCCTCCAGCGGAGCTCTTCAGAGCACATTTTCACACATGACCAACACCTTAGACACTGGCGAAAAAACTGAGGTGCTCCCGGTATTGGAGGGGTTATGTAGGGAGTGAAGTTCCTGTCTTGGGTGTGCCAGTGTCCATCACCTGAAGGTGGCCTATAACCCACATAGTAATTACTATGCTGCTCTGTGTCCCGTGATGTACGATAAAGAAAAGGCTAGAGATATTGCTAAAGATGGATGGAACACCTTTAAGGGATTAGGAGGTTTTGGTGATTTTTTTAATTGGCATAGCAACATGGTTGCAGAAATTAGGCACTTACATTGTGATGTTCCTATTTCTCATATTTGTTATTTACTTCCTCATCAGGCTGTGCCTCTGTGTGACTACCCACTGTACCAACAAATGGTCCATCAGCCCCGATAAACCCATTATTCTGAGAAAACTGGGAGAGAGCTGAACAGGACGTCGTCTCTCTGCACCAAGGTAACAGGAGTTCCAGCAATCGGCTGAATGTAACGTGGAGAAGAATGGTGTCAAATAAACAAAAGGAGGGAAATGACATGGACTTTGACCGTATTGATCTTTTAAGCACAAGAGACTCCATTTTGTTCACACTGTTGAAATGTGTTCTGTAACCTTCACCTAACACACAGACACATCTTCTACTAGAAGCTCTCTCTGTCTTTACTCCCCCCTCCCCTCTCAAGGTTTTACTTTTGCAATTGTTCTATTCGGTAGCTTTTAATAACCTATTTCTATTTGTTAGCTTTTAATAACATCTCACACCACCGCTTTCATATCTATGTATAAAATAACATGTAGTAATACATTTTGTCATGAACGGACATTTTAAACACAGTGATTGCATTAGAAATCAGAAATATTCCCATAACAAATGTATTATTATGTTTTTGATGAAATGATTCTTTGGTGGACCTCCAATAACTGCCAAGCTCAGGAGATATTGAATTCAAGTCCCAAATGATTTCCATTTTGTGGCAGTGAATCACAGTGAGAAATTGAAACATGCTAGATGGGTTCATGCTTTCAGGAGCGGTCTGATTGGAGAGGATTTATCTTTTGAATGGATCTATTTTTGTATTTTCTTCCTGTGGCTGGAAAATGCAATCACTTCCTTTGTGTGCTGTGAAATAACTGAGCAGGTGCAATGTCTAGTGTCGCTATATATACAGGCATGTGTGCAGTTATTATTAGCATGCTGCAAATTACTGCCTTGGAAGTGTTCATCATGGCACCTCACTAGAGGCTTAAAAGCTGTACCCCCCCGTTTGGGTTTGCATTGTGATAAAGCGCTTCATGCAGTCTAGATGTTAGGGTTCAAGCTTTTATTTAGCTATTACTACAGCTGACTATGTTCATCTTTGAGATGCCGTATGGTATTCTTTACTCTATGGCTTGTATTCTGTTCTACATGCATCTTGCTGATTGTGGTGGCTTTGTTTTTTTCCACTTTCAAATTCCTTCTTATTTTTAACAATATATGTATAAATTAGGCAGAGGTATTTCCCAGGTGCCTTCCCATGCATTTAAAAGGCAACTCCTAGCCAATAACACAAAAAATAATTTAGCATATACAATTGCTTCACAGGCCATGCTTTAATTTATTTTTATTAAAGGAGTTGTAAAGTCTCGAGGTTTTTCACCTTAATGCATTCTATACCTTAAGGTGAATAACCTTCTGTGCTGCAGCAGCCCCCCAGAGCCCCCCTTTTACTTTCTTGAACCTGATCATTCTAGCTTCCAGGATGAGCACAGAAGCTCCAGCCACTCTCTCAGGTTCTCATTGGATAGGTTAATAGTAGCAGGAGCCGTTGGCTCCTGCTGCTGTCAATCAAATCCAGTGACATGGGAGGCAGGGAGCGGGGCAGAGTCCTGCAGTCTGTGTCAATGGACGCAGCAACAGGACTCGCAAGTGTGCCTGCATCAGTGCCTCCATGGAAAGTGGCTCTCCGAGGGAACATTCGAGAAGAGGAGGAGCCAGGAGCACCACTGGGCGACCCCATAAAAGAAGGATCGGGGCCACTCTGTGCAAAACCCTTGCACAGAGGAGGTAAGTATGACATGTTTGTGTTAGCTGAGTATTGAAATTGTGTGCTGCGCTTGAAAGCTTGTATGCAGAGAATACTTTACTTTCATGGAGGATTAGCAAAGGATGTCTTACACAACATTAGGAAACATGACACATGACACAGGAAACAGGAATATACAAGTACATTCACTTAACATAGACAGAACATCCTGTTATTACTTTATCATAGAATAACACACTATAACACTGCAGTGCCATCTGTTGGTTAGAAAGGTATACTGCATATATATATATATTGTCAGTTTATATAAGCGACTTTACATTACATACTGTTGTTCATTTCCAACAGTTTGTTATTTAAAAAAAAAACTTTACAATCCCTTTAAAATGTATCTATCTTTTTCTGTAGCCGCTGTCATTTTCTGTAAAATTCAATGCAATATGGCAACCTGGAGGCCTTCTGTGCAAAGGCGTTTCCTGCTTGTGTGATTGATTCACTGATTTTCCCAGAAGTCTGTGCTAAGATACAAATCAGATTTTGGGCATCCGCTGTAACAGAAATGCCATTTTTAGTGGGATACTCCCTCAGGGGTTAAAGTGGTATTAAACCTAAAATGAAAATGTAATGTACTGCAGCTCACCAATCATTAGATGCGGTGGCTGCATTTGTTTTATTTTTTTAGATTAGGTTTTCTTGCTCAGCTATAGCATCTCTACAGTAGTCAAAACCAAAAATGTAATATATAGCTGTTTACCAGCCATTAGATGTGATGGCTGTATTAGTTTTCTTTCTTTAGGCTTTGCTCCTCTCTGTTTTCACCTGGTTGATCTGACCAGTAACACACCTCCTGTATTAGAGTGCCTTCACTCTAAGAGTGTTAGATGTACAAGCAGATTTAGATACACTAACAAATTGAAGTCAAAAGTCTCACAAACAGTTACAGCAGCAGTTTTTCACTTTTGGTTTTACATAAATAAAAGCTGATCATTGTAAGCAACCCTGTCATTGTTAACTAGTTTTGTCTCAACACTCTAAAAGTTTCTTTTTTTCAACCTGACTGACTGACTAAGACCCCTTTCACACTGGGGCTAAAAATAGCACCTGTAAAGCGCCTGAAAACTGCCTCTTATGCCTCCACAGTGTGAAACCCGAGGGCTTTCACACTGCGGCACTGTGCTTGCGGGACCGGAAAAAAAGTCCTGCAAGCAGCATCTCTGGGGTGGTTTGGGAGCACTGTATACAGCGCTTCTACACCTCCTCTGCCCACTGGAATGAACGGGCAGTGCTTCCCAAGCGCAGCAATACGGGCACTTTTAACCATTTCTGCTAGCAGGGGTAAAAGTGCCCACTAGCGACCGAAAAAGCGCAGCTAAAAGACAGTAAAGTGCCGCTAAAACTAGCAGCGCTTTACCACTAACGGACCCGCCGTTCCAGTGTGAAAGTGGTCTAACTAATAATGTAACTGTTACATCTGCAGGACAGCTTGTTCTGTTGAAAAATAGACTTACTGGCTGGAACGCCAGATAAATAAAGGAAAATTATTGCAGCTATCACATCTAAGTATTGGTAAGCTGCAATATAATAAAGGTTTTCTTTTGGGTTTAATACTGCTTCAAATACTTCTAAAGGGATGCAGACACTGCAACTTGCACTAGGTGACTATAATGAACCAGAATAAATATATGCTGTGTGTTGCCTCAAATCATGTACTAAACTCCAAAATATGTGTTCTTGAACTAAAAATAGCAACAACAAATATACAGTATATAACACGTGATATAAAATACACCAATACATAAAAAATTGTCCACACAGAACATATATAAATGAGTGCTCATACGTCCACGATTCCCAACTGGAAGGTGATATTCAGTGATCAGTGCTGTCACTGTCTTGAAATGTTACATCCAAGCACAAACCTACAATACCAGTGCTAAAGTACAATAAATATCATACATGTAACTGCAAATATATACAGTATAAAAATGGTGATATAGTAAAAAGAAACTGCCATATATCTAAAAATGTCCACTATTTAAGCACTTCAATACAGGGCATTTTCACCCCCTTCCTGCCCAGGCCAATTTTCAGTTTTCAGCGCTGTAACATTTTGAATGACAATTGCGTGGTCATGCAAAAATGTACAGATATGACATTTTTATCATTTTTTCCCCACAAATAGAGCTTTCTTTTGGTGGTATTTGATCACCTCTGCGGTTTTTATTTCTTGCGCTATAAACAAAAGAAGAGTGACAAGTTTGAAAAAAACACAATATTTTTTACTTTTTGCTATAATAAATATCCCAATTTAAAAAACAAAAAACAAAAAAAACAAATTTTTTCCTCAGTTTAGGCCAATATGTATTCTTCTACATATTTTTGGTAAAAAAAATCGCAATAAGGGTATATTGATTGGTTTGCACAAAAGTTATAGCGTCAAAATCTAGGGGATAGATTATTGGCATGTTTATTATTATTTCTTTTTTTACTAGTAATGGCGGCGATCAGCGATTTTTATCGTGACTATGACAAAATGTGTGATAGGACCTTGTTGTCGGAAATTCCGACCGTGTGTGGGCTCCATCACACATTTTCCATCGGATTTTCCGACACACAAAGTTTGAGAGCAGGCTATAAAATTTTCCGACAACAAAATCCGTTGTCGGAATTTCCGATCGTGTGTATACAAATCCGACAGACAAAGTGCCACGCATGCTCAGAATAAATAAAGGGATGAAAGCTATTGGCCACTGCCCCATTTATAGTCCCGACGTACGTGTTTTACGTCACCGCGTTTAAAACGATCGGATTTTCCGACAACTTTGTGTGACCGTGTGTATGCAAGACAAGTTTGAGCCAACATCCGTCGGAAAAAATCCTAGGATTTTGATGTCGGAATGTCCGAACAAAGTCCGACCGTGTGTACGGGGCATTACTGTGATATATTTCCCTAGAATCTAAATCCCCCTGAAGAAGACCAATGGGTCGAAATGCATCGGGGTATTCATGTGGATATTAATTTTATGATACGTTATTCATCTGGGGGCCCTTCTAGCCATAGGTGATGTTTTATGCTGATGTTTGTTACACGTGAACCAGAGTCTGTATTTTACAATAAACTTGTTGCATATTCGAACTCATTATGAACTTGATTTACTTTATTGTTACAATAATATTTAATGTATTATTGCCTAAAAAAAAACCCTGGGGAATTTTTGTTTTGTCTTTTTTGTACTACACTTTTGGGTTGTGCAGCCTTGGGTGCTCTCGTATATGTGTTTTCTCCATTGTTTTCTTCTATTTGGGTGGTTAAACACCCGCTTCCCCCTCTAACACATTGGAGACCCAATATAAGCCATGTGTTAGGTACCTGGTAGGAGAGCCTGACTGTAGGAGAAGACCTCTCATACAACGCTGGTTCAGGAGCCACTGGAGTGGGGACAGTGGTCTCCTGAGCGCAGTGGGGTAGGAGTGCCTGTTGGAGTATAGTCTCTGATGTGGAGGCAGAGATCCCTCCCTGGATGGCAGGACTGCAGGTGAGTGGAGACTGGAACGGCAGCAGACTTGACACACTGGAAGGCAGGACTGCAGGTGAGTGGAGACTGGAACAGCAGCAGACTTGACACACTGGAAGGCAGGACTGCAGGTGAGTGGAGACTGGAACAGCAGCAGACTTGACACACTGGAGGGAGAGATCACTGGAGCTGAAGCTGAAGGTGCAACAGCAAGTAAGCGGCAGGCACAAGCAGACAGTCCGGGTCGGCAGGTAACTGGCACAGGAAATAACAGCAGGCAAGGCAGAGTCGGTGAACAGGCAGAGGTCGGCAACGGTAGCAGATACAGACAGCAGAGTAGTCAGGCAGGCTGGGTCGGGGTTGGAGCAGGTTGGATGGTCAAACAAGCCGGGTCAAATCAGGTAGCAGACAATCAGGATACAGGTCCAAGCAGATTCACAGAGCTGAGACGAAGCAGCGATGTTCCCATGGAATGTGCTAAATGGCGCCAAACCGGCGCTAACGCGAGCGCACGCATCCGCGCCGCGCACCGGCGCGTGCCCGAGCGCCGCGCTGATGCACAGCAACAGTAGCAGTTTGATGCCGTGTCTGAACAGAGGCGCGCCGGCGCATAGGCATATGCACGCGCCCCCGTCTGGTGCTAGTAGATCCCTGACACCATGGCATATTCCAATGGTTTGAAGATGTTGCCCAGTATAGATTGCACTTACCATTAATTGGCATAGGAGAACATTACTCCTGGGATGGAGGAAAACATTTAATCCCCCCCCCCCCCCCTCATCCTTGCTCCAATTGGTTTTCCATTCCAATGGTTCAAGAATGTTGCCCGGTATAGATTGCATCTACCATTCAAGCATAGGAGAACAATTACTCCTAGGATGAAGGAAAACATTCTTTTTCCCTCCCCATCTTTTAACCTTTTTGGTTTTACAATATGTCCCTGGCTTTTTCAATGAATTGTTTAACATCTAGATATATATTATCAGATCAATACTACCACCTTAAATATTTATGAACTATTATATGTGGTTTTAATATCTTGTTTTGGCATGTAAGGTTCACTGCCCACGGGCTGCCGTGTCTGCTCCGTGTCCCAGGGTTGTCATTCCTATCTCCATCTGACTTCCCTGCACGTGGGGGGGAGACGCATTCAACTTTTGCGATTCTCCCCCTTGTGGTCTCCACGGCAAGGCTCTTGCTCAAGAGCAGCCATGAGGAGCTTTTCCCGTGCCGGCGGCGTCCCGTGATCACCGCTGGACTGTCAGTGACGTCACGTGCGTGCGGGTCCTCTCGTGCACGCGCATGGCGTCGTGACGTCACGCGATTGCGTCGGAGGTGATGGCGATTGCCGGGGCTTCCGCCTTCTGGAACGTCGAGGGGGCCACACAGACGCCGCCAGACGGCGGCATGGACGTGTGAGGGATGGTGTGTCAGGGAGTAGTCTACCACCTGGAAGTCATAGGTTAGCCTCCTGAGATCATATAAATTGGCAGTTCCCGGATGATCCTTAGCTGTATCTCGGGAAAGCTGCCACTATATTGAGAAGTATCTAGCACTAGGTAAGTGCTATGTTTCGTATGCCTACTACAGTTGACATTTTTTTTTATTATCATTATTAGTACTATCACTAATCCACTTTTTGGCTTTAGGTATGCCTATATAGCATATTTGTTTCACTTTTGCCATCACCACTCACACACATGTCCTAGTCCATACTTCATTTTTTTACACTTACCCCATACACTTATGGTATCTACTTTAATAATTGAGACATGGCGTTTTTTGTTCACTGGCACTCAATATACACTCCTAGTTTTTATCACTGTTTGGTTTGTTTTAGTTTTATACACTATTTGGTTTCCCACTTTACGCTCCACAGTGCACTCCCACACGATTTTCTCACAACCATTACTATCACCACGGCACTACCAGCACATTCACATCTTCTATCCCTGATTAAATTGGATTTAATACTCTTAACAAATTTTTATTATACCCCATCTAGACACATTTTCATTCATTTGTATCTTATATTTATTACATTATTAATAAAATTATATACTTTAAAGTAATAGGTCCAACTAATAATATATATACATATATACAAACCACTACCTCAGTGAGGACTAATCGGCTATTGCCCTACGGCACTAGATACTTTTAGAATATTTACTATTAAGGTTCCTAACAAAGTCCTTTCATATACAATGGCAGGTGCCTCGCCCCCCGTCCTCTCCCCCGTCCAAGTGAGTGGCCCCTTGTAAGTCCGATGGACTGCGGATGCGCTTGTGGGGCACAGAGAGATATGTGTGGTCTTTGGGATCTCTGGGCCTTCATGTTTTTAAACAATCTGGTTCTTGTGGTGCATCTCCACCATATCATCCACTCAATGGTAAATATGCCTCCATAGATACAATATAATACAGTTATTTATTAACCGAAAATGCTGTGTAAATGTTTCACATCTTGACTAAAGTTTCAAGTTTAAACTCTAACTGTGATATATTTCCCTAGAATCTAAATCCCCCTGAAGAAGACCAATGGGTCGAAATGCATTGGAAATTCATGTGGATATTAATTTTATGATACGTTATTCATCTGGGGGCCCTTCTAGCCATAGGTGATGTTTTATGCTGATGTTTGTTACACGTGAACCAGAGTCTGTATTTTACAATAAACTTGTTGCATATTCAAACTCATTATGGACTTGATTTACTTTATTGTTACAATAATATTTAATGTATTGCTGCCTAAAAAAAACCCCTGGGGAATTTTTGTTTTGTCTTTTTTGTACTACACTTTTGGGTTGTGCAGCCTTGGGTGCTCTTGTATATGTGTTTTCTCCATTGTAGATCTGTGTGTTTACACAGACAGATCCACGGTCCTGCTCTGTTATCGGGCAACTGCAGGTGCCTGGCGGACATTGCAGCAACCGGGCACGCGCATCGGCTCCTGAGTGACGCGGCGCGTGCACACCCCCTAGATGGCCGGGAAGCCGAGGACATCATATGACGCCTGCCCAGGATGGGAGATCCCTCCTGCGGATGTCGTTTGACTATGGCTGGAATGGGAAGTGGTTAAACCACAGTCCATGCAATGGTGTTCGTGCTGCATAATTAACACTCCCCACATGTAATTAATAGTGATAAATTATGCAGCGCGAACACCATTGGACTGTGGTATAAATAGTGGACATTATTAGATATATGGCAGTTTCTTTTTACTATATCTAAGTTCCCACTGACATCAATAATCTTTTCATCTTTAAAAGGGTCATTCTTCCCAATGTCCACAATAAAGAGTGTAGTACTGTCCCCGTAGGGCTTGCTGTGTGTTGACTTCTTGGGCCTCCCTCTGATTACCTGCAGCCAGATGCTAGGGGTTTTCACTTATCCCCCCTTACTCCCACTTGCTCGTTACTCAAAAACAGTCCAGGGTATTTGTGGTTTTGATATTTATTTGGAGCTTGGATGGGAGAGGGGATGAGTTGGATACTCCAACTTGAACTATTCACAGTAGATAAGGACAACTCTCACTTGGCCTTACTAGAAGATTTGTGGAAGCAGACACACTGCTTTAACCATACTGCCACATGTTTGGAAGAATTAAGTCTTGTTACTCTCTCTAGCAGCAGACTTGATGCAACTACTTTATCTTCAGGACCCTCTCTAGCATCCCCTTGACTGACACCTGTCCACTGACTCTTGTAGCTGAAGGGGTGGCCCTCACAGGACAGGCCCAAAGACACAGATCTGTACTCACTGTAGGCAGAATCAGATCCTTGCTGGTGTCCCCTTTCCAGTCAGCTCTGCAGGACTTCTGGGTTCAGCTCCGCTCTGACATCAGGCCCTTAGGTCGACTACCCAAGGCCGCATGGCAACTTCTACAGAGGAGGGGCAGGCTCCCCCCTCCCTCCGGGACCCCGCTCCCCAGCTGAAAGGCCTCAACACATGTGCATGTAAACAGTATCCCAGCATGCAATGCAGCACTTTCCTCTGCCAATAGCATGGGTTGTAACAATTACTGTGCCCTCACTTATCAGGTCCCCTCCCACTGTCCAATATGCCTCCCTATTGGACTAGTGTGAGACATTCAGACAAGCAGAGCTGCACTTGAGCACAATGAGCAGAACTAACCAATAGATCCTGCTTCCTGGTAGGCAGAGAGCACTTTAAGTTTACCTGACCATCGTCCTGGTAAGCAGAAAGACCAAAAACTATACTCTCTTCTAGCACCTACCTAGGAGGGTGTTACAGAGCATTCTTCCCACAGACCCTCACACTAATGTATCATGAGTTAGAGATATAGTAATTTTTAACAGGGGTTCCCTGGGACCGGAAAGGTATTTCAAGGGTTCCTCTGTGTTAAAGAGGTTGAGAAAGGCTGTCTAAGAGGTAAAGCAATGAGTTTCAAATGGAGAGAAGTCCCTGTTACCATGCCATCTTTTTGAGAAATTCATAACACTCCTTCAGGGTCTATTCCCTTGCTGAGCTGGGTCGGTAAGGGTTGGAAAATTGGTAGAAAGGGCATTACTCAGTGCAGATCGGATAGAGCACTGCCATTTTAGGAAAGAGGTGAATTGCATACTTAGCTGGAGGCCTAAGTTTCCCAATATAGTGGTCGTTGGGTCTATACAAGTGGAAATAGATAGTATTTATCCCTCAAAACAGTTCTAGGAGGTATAGGGGTACCATCATCCTCCCCCACTACAGGTTTCCCCTTCTCCTCCCTATTTTTGCTCCTCTCCCCCCCCCCCCACCCCCTTTTTTCTTTCCCTTTATCCTCCCTTATGCTCTTTCCCCTCCCCTACCCTTTCTTCCCTCCCCTCTGCTTTTCCCTAGAAAAACACCCCCCCTCCCATTTTTTTTCCTTTCCTTCCCCTTTTTCCCCCCTCACCTCCCCATCTCTCGCTCCCCCCCCCCCCCCCCCCCCCGCTCATTTCCCTTCTTCCCTTTTCTCTCCCTTCCCTCCCCTCTTTCCCAACTTCTTCCCCTTCTCTCCCTCCCTACTTTTTTGGTCTTTGTATATTTACTTTCTATATTTCAGTGAGTTATATTACACCCATGTATGAGCTAGTCATGGAATACAATTTTCTATTCTGAATGATCCAAAGATACGTGTGCTTGTGGCTGCCTCCCGTGTCCGCCGTGGGGGAGTACCCTCGGGTGCCCTTACTGCTGCTGCTGTCATTGGCTGCTGGTTTCTCCTGGATAAGCAATAGTGTTGGGCAAACGGTTCGGGTTGAGCATAAGTTCAGCCCAAACATTGGCTGTTTGCCCGTTCGGCGAACACCCGAATTGGATGTTTTTTCGGCCCACCGAACACCTCACTGCGTGCCACACAGTATTCTTAGCCCTGATTGGCTGAAGCAATGAAGGCTTTGCCCAATCAGGGCACAAAACACTGTCAGAGTCATGAGTGGAGAAAGTCATGATGACTTAGACCAATCATGGCTCATTGCTCATAGACCCACCCCACACTATAAAAGGTTCCTTCCCACAGGAGTCATTTGCAGTGTGATATTGGAGTGGAGTTAAATAGAACAGGGCTCTGTGCATTCCTACTAGCGAGTTAGTGTGCTATAGTGTGCTATTGTGATTCATTGTGAGTGTAGAGTGTCAGTGTAGTGTGAATATAGTGATAGTGCAGCCCCAGTGTAGTGCATCCATGCACTTTTACTGCAGTATAATGAAGTGTGTCAGTGTAGTGCATCTGTTCAGTTTTACTGCAGTATATTGAAGCAGTGGCGTTGCTAGGGGGGTGGGGGGGTGCGGTCCACACCCAGGTGACACCCGCCGGAGGGGTGACACCATTCCAAGGGTGCCCTGGCTCCCTGTGGCAGTTTATTTTCTAACCAGAACACCTTTCGGCGCCACAGCCGTGCCTGGCCTACTGTGCTTTTCTCCTCCTAACTCAGTACTGCACTGCTGAGCCTAGGACTGTCACACATCTATTCTCTGCCCGTTACACCTGGCCCTGAGCTGGTGTAACAGGAAGGGGGGGCAATGGATTCCAATGGGGGAGTCCTCTGCTGGCCAAACCTGAGGTGAGCTACTGTAATAAGTGGGGGGGTGGGTTGGTGGAGCCACCCAGAGTTGGTGTGCTAACAAGGGGGGGTGGGGGTTTGCTGCTGCACAAAGCAATATTTTATATATATATATATATAGTAGCTAAGCTGCCCACCCTGAGCTGGTCTGTTAAGGGGGGTATATATACACATACATTATATATATATATATATATATACATAGTAGCTGAGCTGCCCACCCTGAGCTGGTCTGCTAAGGAGGGGGGGTTGCTGCTGGACACAGCTATATGATATATAGTAGCTGCCCCCCTGAGCTGGTTTGATAACGGGGGTGCTGCTGGACACAGCTATAATATATATATATATATATATATATATATAGTAGCCTATGAGTTGGTCTGATAAGGGGGGGTGACACCATGGTTTTCCGAACCATGTGACACCAAAGCTAGTGACGCCACTGTATTGAAGTGTGTCTGTGTAGTGCGTCTGTGCAGTGTTACTGCAGTATATTGAAGTGTGTCAGTTTAGTGTGTCCGTGCAGTTTTACTGCAGTATATTGAAGTGTGTCAATGTAGTGCGTCCGTGCAGTTTTACTGCAGTATATGGTAGTGCATTGGTGCAGTTTTACTGCAGTATATGTTAGTGCATTGGTGCAGTTTTACCACAGTATATTGTAGTGCGCCAGTGCAGTTTTACTGCAGTATATTGAAGTGACATCTCTGTCAGCGGCAGTCTTTAAGTTAAAGTGCACAATTACACATTTCCCCATCTCATCATATCTGGGAGGCCATCAAGGAGAGGGGCAGATGTTCCCATGCCACTGTGAGGGGGCCAGCAGCATCTGTGTCCACAGGCAATGGTGGACGTGGTCCACTCTCAGGCAGGATACCATTTTCTCTGTTTAGTGATGCCTGTGCTATCCAGCCACAGTTTGCAGAGGAGGTGGTGGACTGGCTTACTAAACCATCCTCTTCTTCCTCATCCTCTAATACCCAAGCAGAGACTAGTGCGCAGTCCACCACAGCTGCCAGATCGGATTATTCTGCCTCCTTGTCCACAGCTACTCCTGCCATAGCCCCAGCATCATGCATGGAGGAGTCAGCTGAGTGATTTGAACACAGCGTTTAGAGACTTGCATCTTGATGATGTACAGGCATTACTGGATTCTGATGTTGGTTCTGAGGTTGAGGAAGGTAGGAACATGAGCCTACAGAGAGGGGAGAACACTGATAAACAACAAATTGGCTAGCATGTTCACCCAAGCCGCAGCGTATTGCCAAGTTGGCTTCAGTGATGATGAGGATGGAGTTGATGATGATGTAGCAGTACCCCCGTGAGGGCTGCTGATTGACTCTATACCCCACTGGCTACCCCGACTCTGCAGATCCTCTCTTACCTCTGACACCTTGGGTTCCATTCTGTAATAGGATGTTATCAATGAGAAACTCACACAATGTCACTGAACCACTCAGAAAGTTTACTAGAGTGAATAATAAACACAATGAACAATGTGAATAAACACAAACAATAAATGACAGTTAATAGCAATCAGTTTAGATATGAAAACTGTGGATTTAATAATCACAATAGAAAATATATGTAGACAGGTGAAAAATGGGACAAGTGTTCTATATTCTCCAAAACCTATATTAAACACCTTCCCACTGAGGCCTCAATACACACACTGAATTTGCAGAATGTGCTGTACCACAATGGCAGGTTCCCAGTCATTATTTCTTTACACGTAAGGTAATTCCAGCTCTGTACCATCACGTGGAAGCAATGTTATGGCATCGTTGGGCAAGGCAGTCAGCTGCAAGGTACACCTTACTGCTGACTCGTGGTCCAGCAAGCATGGTTAGGGATGATATATTTAGTTCACAGCACATGGGGTAACTTTACTTGCAACTAGGAAGGATGCAGGATGGCTCAGTGCTCGAGCATGTTTTGCCCCCACGTCTCCATACAGCTGGTGGTGATGATGCGAGATTTGTCAGCTCCACCCTCTCCTCCTTCTTTATGCTCTCCTCTGCTGAATTGTCTTATGAACCACCAGTACCCCCTAAGAGTTCAAAGGGCTATTTGATGAGCCAGGCTAAAAGATGCCATGCAGTGCTTCAGCTGGTCTGTGTAGGGGAGCTGAGATTATTTCAGCTCTGTAAGGGCAGGCCCAGAGGCAGTTGACACCATGAAAGCTTGAGCCAATAATGGTGGTGTACAATAATTGCACTAATCTGCCTATCGACGGGGAAAGTTGACACATGTGCCATGCCTAGCACATGTCCTCAATTTGGTGGTGCAGTGTTTGTTAAACAGGTACTCAGGTTTGCAAGATCTTCAGTCCAGCAGTCCAGAAGAGTCTGTAGCCGTTCCAGACAGTCATACACAGCCAGTGTTCCGTTGGCTGAAATTCAGCTGGAATTCTACCTGCCCACCAGCTGGAACTCAACTTTGGCAATGCTGCAGTGGCTGCACATGCAATAGAGGGCCATCAACAAGTACCTGTGTGAGTATGGCACAACGGCAGGCTCAGGGCAGCTCAGCTTTTTCCCCCCATGCCACTGGTTGCTGATAAAGGATGCATGCACTGTACTGTCACCATTTGAGAAGGCGACAAGGATGGTGAGCTGTGACAATGCATGCATGACACAATCCCTGTTTTGTTCCTGCTGGAGCAGATTCTGCTTGGCATTATGGATAGGGCACGCAAGGCAGAGCAGTGGGAGGAAGAGGAGGACTTGCTTTCCTCTTAAGGCCCGCTTAATGCAGACATCATTCTTGCGACGCCACAGAACACACAAGAGGATGGAGGGGGAGGTCATGGCAGTTTTGGAGACATTGAAGCAGAGGAAGACATACGTCAAATCTTAAGAGATGGTTTTCTGTCCCCAGAACTCTTGGGAGTAGTACACATGGCTGGGAGGAGGCAGTTCCAGATACTGTAATCCTCAGTGACCACGGGGACTCTGCTTTTCATGCCTCCACAAACTTGCAGTGCATGGGCTCCCTTATTCCACAAAGCCTGAGCAAAGATCCGAAAATTTGTGGCATCAAGAAGAAGGATCATTATTGGTTGGCAACCCTCCTTGACCACCATTACAAGGGAATGTTTCGGAACTCATCCCGTCCCAACATAGGGAGCAGAGGATGAAATATCTTAAAGACGCCTTAAAGAAAGGTTTATGTAATGCCTTTCCAGACTAGTTTTAAGGCTTCTGTTTCAAAAGAGGAGCGGTGGAGAAGCAGGTCGCCTCAGTGACGCTTTTAAAAAAAAATGAAGTCCTTGGCGCCCAGGGCTGTCAGCTTCCACATCCCATTGGCAGCGTCTGCTTTATTTGGTGGGAAAAAACAATAAAGTCAGACAGCGCTCAGTAGCTCAGTTATGTGTGGGCTCTGAAGTATGTCCACAGTCAATAAACAGTTAAAAACTTGTGTTTTATTCATCAATAAAAAAGAAAATTGTACAGTTGCAAACATTACCAGGCTGTGGACCTGGGCACTGATAGGTCATTGTATCCACTGGCAAGGAAAATAGCATGGGGAGGCGCCAGCCACCATGTCCCCAGAGATGGATTGGGCTGCAGTATGATCTAAGCTGGGCTCAGCCGGCGCAAGTAGGTGACATCACTCGAGCAGCTGGGCGGAAGCAATGAAGCTACTTTTAAAAGGTACTCTGCATCCACAGCATATTAAAGCGGGGGTCCACCTAAACCGCCAAAAAAAAAAAATATTAAAAGCCAGCAGCTGCAAATACTGCAGCTGCTGACTTTTAATACATGGCCACCTACTTGTCCCAGGCTCCAGCGATGTCGGCAGCCGACGCCGAGAACCCGCTCGGTTCTCGGCAGCTGCCGCCGCCATCCTAGGTGAGGGAATCAGGAAGTGAAGCATTGCGGCTTCACTTCCCGGTTCCCTACTGCGCATGCGCGAGTCGCGCTGCGCATCGTAACTGGTCCCCGCTATCTCCTGGGAGCTGTGTGTTTCCCAGGAGACAGCGCGGACTGACAGGAAGAGGCATAGACTCCCATGGGAGTCTATGCCTGAAGTGGGTGCAAATACCTGTCTTAGACAGGTATCTGCACCCCCCTCCCCCCTGAAAGGTGCCAAATGTGACACCGGAGGGGGGGAGGGTTCCCGAAAAGTGGAAGTTCCAGTTTTGTGTGGAACTCCGCTTTAACTCACATTTCGATGGAAAATAAACAGCGCTTATGAATCAGCAACAGTTTCGTTATGGGAGGAGCCAGTGACGTCATCCGAGACACATTGTCAGCGGTGAGAGGAAGGAAAACAAAACTGTTGCTGATTGTTTCATAAGCGCTGTTTATTTGCCATTAAAATGTGAGTTAATATGCTGCGGATGCAGAGTACCTTTTAAAAGTAGCTTCATTGCGCAATGATATTTTTTCCTTTTTTTCTTTGCACTATCCAATATAAATACGAAATGGGAGGATTCTAATTCACCATCATTAAGCCTCAGAATTTCAGGGCAGAGTCTCACAGCCCCATTAAATTGTTTGATTGAAGTAATCGGCAAAAGCATCTATGTTGGAAGGTTTCCTCTGAACATACAAAGAACATTTGTTTGATATACCGTATATAAGGATTGAGACATATCAACCTTTTTTTGCTGGTATTATTTCTTTATTTTACCTGGATGTTCTTTATGAAAGCAGCTATGGATTTTTATTATTTTAATTTCTAATTTTGATTGTAGATCACATATTACATATTATTTCTTACTATATTATATGCTTGAATATATCTTATTAGGAAGTTAATTATTAGCGCACTTATATATTTTAAAATAAGTTTTATTGTGGTGGCAATCAGAGCACTTTTTCACATAAGAGCAGCTTTAATTATTTGGATATTTCCTAATTTTTCACCTACATTCTATAGGTTGTGGATTGTTGGTATATTATCTACTTATATCCCAGTCCCCGATATTTGCACAATTTTTCACTTTTCTATTTATATTTTTATTCACAATATTTTATTCACAATATTTATATACCAGTTCTCATAATTTTCACCTTACATATCAGCGCTTTAGTACACCTAAATAAGATAATGATAAAACCCTCCCTCGCCTCGACCATATTTTCTATCAGGTTGTTATTATGATTTATTGTCTTTATCACAGATGGTAGTAATGATATCCTCCCGAAGAAGCAGTTGTCACCGCTAAACATGCTATACATCGAGAAATAATTACATCTTGTGCCCTTGGTATCACCTGTTGATACTATATTACCAGCATTACAAATTTGAAAAATGTATGTTTTTTAAATTATTGTTTTTATTCATGTATATGGATATGTGTCCTTTTTTAACCAATTTTTTACAAATAAAATGTAAATTATGTTATCATGTTTTTGTTACTTCCTGGGTACTGATATAATCCATTCTCTCTCTTGGGAAATAGTAGGTGGCCCCTAGCCTTCCAAATACAAGTGGAAATAGAATGTTTTTAGATTAAAACACCGCAAACACGTAATACCGAAGGCACAAAAAAGGAAAGATCAGAGGGCTGACGCTGGGAGTGAGGTGAAATCCACAGGAGAGAGGCAAATAACGCACACCTCCCAACCGTCCCTAATTAGCCGGGACCATCCCGGAAATTGGTCCTAGTCCCAGCGAATCAGGGCTAAGTCCTGGAATGCCCATGGCGTGTGTGAGCTGTCTTGGTCAACGCACGTGAGCAACACTTGTATGGCAGCCACATCTCTCCCCTCTAACTCTGACACAGAGACAGTGCAGAGCGGAGTGCACTGAACCTGCCCCTCCTCCTCCTCCTGCTGTGATGTTTTCCTGTACACAGAGGAGGAGGGGGGGAGGGACACCACACTGCCTGAACGGCATCGGATAGCAGAAGATCGGACAAGTTAAAATGCAGGTAACCCTTGCGCTGCTGGCACATCATCACTGCAAGGGATAATTTTTAAGTTCAGTTGGACTTTAACAGCATTTTACATTTTAGGAGAGTGCTGAGGAGTTTGGCTTTCAGGTTATGTTGTACCAGTGTTCAAGTTTGCCAGGTGGTAGAATGGTCGCTGCGTGAAGACTGGCCCATGCATGTCCCCAATCTCCAGCAATAGATTGTATTTTATTTCTGTATAATGTATCATGTCTGCAGTTTCTGACCATATCCTGTATCATGCCCACAATCTCTGACCATATTATGTATTATATCTGCAGTCTCTGACCATCTCTTTTATAATGTCTGCAGTTTCTGACCATATCCTTTCTCATGCCCACAGTCTCTGACCATATTCTGTATTATATCTGCAGTCTCTGACCATCTCTTGTATCATGTCTGCAGTCTCTGACCATCGCTTGTATCATGTCCACAGTCTCTGACCATCTCCCGTAGTATGTCTGCAGTCTCTGACCATCTCCTGTATCATGTCTGCTTTTTCTGACCATCTCCTGTATCATGTATGCAGTCTCTGACCATCTCTTGTATCATGTATAGAGTCTCTGACCATCTCTTGCATCATGTCCACAGCCTCTGAACATCTCTTGTATAATATCTGCAGTCTCTGACCATCTCCTGTATCATTCCCACAGTCTCTGACCATTTCTTGTATCATGTCCGCAGTCTCTGACCATCTCCTCTAGTATGTCTGCAGTCTCTGACCATCTCCTGTATCATGTTGCATTTTCTGACCATCTCCTGTATCATGTCTGCAGTCTCTGACATCTCTTGTATCCTGCCTGCAGTCCCTGACCATCTCCTGTATCATGTCTGCAGTCTCTGACCATCTTTTGTATCATGCCTGCTGTTTCTGACCATCTCCTGAAGTGTATCTGCAGTCTCTGACCATCTCCTGTATCATCTCTGCAGTCTCTGGTCATCTTCTGTATTATGTCCATACCTCTGCTGTGCAGTCCCTGACTATTTTAATTAAGTTCTTTAAGTTAGGCTCTGACAAAGCAATCAAAGCATATTTTATAGGTCCAAGGAAGCACAGGTTTCGTTTAACCACATCATTCAAGCCCCTCCCACTTCTAGGTGCTTGGCCACGCCCACAATTTACCACAACGTAGCGCACCGCAGGTCTTTTCACTCCTCCAGTGTCCCTCATTCTGAAGTTCAAAAGTTGGGAGGTATGCAATAGGCTAGGTGATGTAATATGGAGACCCACAGTTTATGGCTACTGTGGTGGATCCAGTCTAAGGTGTGAGCAAGGAGAGCGGATTGGTGGTACATCTCAAAGTAGGGTAATCCCAATCCCCCAGTAGCCCTTGTTAGCAGAAGCAGTAGTAAAAACACTAAAAGAAAACCTTCATATGCACTATCCAATATCCACAGTTGATCCAGAGGAAGGCAAAAACGCTCTATAAAGCAGGACCCAATTCGCTCCATCGGTTTTCTGATCCCCCAAGAGGCAATCGCATATTCCCTGTATCAACTTTACTTATAAATATTAGTATCCAGTTATATTATGTGCATTTAGGAAAGAATCCAGGCCTTTCTTAAAACAATCTACTATGGATCGTTCTATGATGGGAGGTTGTAATTCTATTTTGGTAGTTTTTGACCGACTTGCCAAGATTGCCCACTTCATCCCAGTGATGGGAACCCCCTCAGCCATAGCAGTTTCTATTATGTCCTGTACACACGGGCAGACTTTTCGGCAACAAAGGTCCGACAGTCTTTCCGACAGACTTTCAACGGACTTTTGACGGACTTCCGACGGACTTTCTAACTTGCCTACACACGATCACACCAAAGTCCGACAGATTCGTACGTGATGACGTACAACCGGACTAAAATAAGGAAGTTGATAGCCAGTAGCCAATAGCTGCCCTAGCGTCGGTTTTCATCCGTCGGACTAGCATACAGACGAGCAGATTTTTGACCGGATTCAAGTCCGTCGGACAAATTTGAAACATGTTCCAAATCTAAAGTCCGTCAGATTTTCGACCGAAAAAGTCAGCTGCAGGTCCGATGGAGCCCACACATGGCTGGATTGTCCACCAGATTCGGTCCATCGGACCAGTCCGGTGGAAAAGTCCGCTCGTGTGTACGCAGCATAAGAGAAATTGTAAGACCCTAAGCATCTGCAGATGACATTGTGTCAGATAGGGGAGTGCAGTCCATCCCTATAGATATAATCCTTATTATCGTTGGGGTATTATCATTGGACAAATGAGCAAACCTAATGAACAAATCAGACTCAGGTGTTTTTCATGAGTGACACAGGGCAATTGGGCCTCATTACTTCCTTTGGTGGGTCCACCCCACCTCTCTCCTCAGATGTTCTATGAAATTTCAGGTTCCTGTGGTGCAAGACAGTTATCTGCAAATCTAGAAATCCAGGTGAAAGCCAAACGATGGGTAGATAGGGGAAGAAGGGTTTGCCCTTCCTTCAGACCAGGCAATTTAGTGTGGCTTTTGACTGTGAAGTTGAGGTTGTCCCTTGAAGAAATTGGGCCCTAGGGTCATTGGCTTGTTCCCTGTCCAGAAGGTCAATTTGCCAGGTGCAGTCAGGCTTACACTCACTGATTCATTCTAGGTACATCTCCCAGCGTTCTATGTGAGTGAGGAGTCCAAGATTGAATCATCATTGTGAATTCCAAATAAGTCACCAGGCAATTTCAGTATCTAATTGTAAGGTTTTTGGATGGGAGTCAGCAAGTCATGTCTGCACAGCAGGGCTAATTATTGCTATCTATCATGCATATCCCAAGAAACCTGGCCCTGGAGGCATTTAGAGGTCTGTGGGATGGGGTGGGGGGGCATTTTATGACACTTCCAGAATCCCTGCCAAGACTTCCTGAGCCCCTGCCAGTTCTTTCATTGCTAATTGCAGAATCCCGGTCAGGACATCCAGTGGCACTCACAGAATCCATGCCAGGACTCTAGAATCTCTGCCAGTATTTCCCGTGGCACTCGCAGAACTCCTGCCAGGACTTTTGGAGTCCTATGAAACAGCACTGTATGAAGAATATTTAAAGGTGTAAAGGGGAATTTAAAATTCCGCTGTTCTTCAGACCAGCTACCTGTGACCAAGAACTATAATTACCAGTTGTTGCTGACATGGAATTCTTGACCATTCTCTCATCTCCTACCTTCTCTACCGTATTCTTCATTGCCAACCCAAACTGTCTGACTACTCTCTGTTCGCCGCCTGCCAAGGCCCATACTTTAACTTGACTACTTTCCAGTTTCCAGATGAATTTGCTGCCTACTCGTTGCTGAAATGGACTGTCTGACTACTCTTTGCTTGCCGCCTGCCAAGACCCCACACTCAATCCTAACTACGCTCTGGTCTCTTGGCTCTGCATCATAACCACACTGCTCTTGTGTCCCCTGGTGGAGTGAACCTGAAGGCTGTGATCTGGTGTCAGCTTGCAGTACAGTAGACTGAGGGCCACTAGGGGCCACTAGATCCTACCCCATCAGGAGCTCTGAAAAAAAGACCAACTAGAGCATGGACTCCATGCCTTGGGGATTAACCCTTGCCAAGGGTGAAACCCGTAACATCATCACTTCACCAGTCCTGGTCTTTTAGTTGGCAGAACTATAGATATACAGTCAGGTCCATAAATAAAGGAACATCGACACAATTCTAAACTTTTTGGCTCTATACACCACCACAATGGATTTTTAAATGAAACAAACAAGATGTGCTATAACTGCATACGTTCAGCTTTAATTTGAGGGTATTTACATCCAAATCAGGTGAACGGTGTAGGAATTACAACAGTTTGTATATGTGCCTCCCACTTTTTAAGGGACCAAAAGTAATAGCACAATTGGCTGCTCAGCTGTTCCATGGCCAGGTGTGTGTTATTCCCTCATTATCCCATTTACAAGGAGCAGATAAAAGGTCCAGAGTTCATTTCAAGTGTGCTGTTTGTATTTGGAATCTGTTGTTGTCAACTCTCAATATGAGATCCAAAGAACTGTCACTATCAGTGAAGCAAGCCATCATTAGGCTGAAAAAACAAAACAAACTCATCAGAGAGATAGCAAAAACATAAGGTGGGGCCAAATCAACTGTTTGGAACATCCTTAAAAAGAAAGAACGCATCGGTGAGCTCAGCAACACCAAAAGACCCGGAAGACCATGGAAAACAACTGTGGTGGATGACCGAAGAATTCTTTCTCTGGTGAAGAAAACACCCTTCACAACAGTTGGCCAGATCAAGAACACTCTCCAGGAGGTAGGTGTATGTGTGTCAAAGTCAACAATCAAGAGAAGACTTCACCTGAGTGAATACAGAGGGTTCACCACAAGATGTAAACCATTGGTGAGCTTCAAAAACAGGAAGGCCAGATTAGAGTTTGCCAAACAACATCTAAAAAATCCTTCACAGTTCTGGAACAACATCCTATGGACAGATGAGACCAAGATCAACTTGTACCAGAGTGATGGGAAGAGAAGAGTATGGAGAAGGAAAGGAACTGCTCATGATCCAAAGCATACCACCTCATTAGTGAAGCATGGTGGTGGTAGTGTCATGGCGTGGGCATGTATGGCTGCCAATGGAACTGGTTCTCTTGTATTTATTGATGATGTGACTGCTGACAAAAGCAGCAGGATGAATTCTGAAGTCTTTCGGGCAATATTATCTGCTCATATTCAGCAAAATGCTTCAGAACTTATTGGACAGCGCTTCACAGTGCAGATGGACAATGACCCGAAGCATACTGCAAAAGCAACCAAAGAGTTTTTTAAGAGAAAGAAGTGGAATGTTATGCAATGGCCAAGTCAATCACCTGACCTGAATCCGATTGAGCGTGCATTTCACTTGCTGAAGACAAAACTGAAGGGAAAATGCCCCTAGAACAAGCAGGAACTGAAGACAGTTTCAGTAGAGGCCTGGCAGAGCATCACCAGGGATAAAACCCAGCGTCTGGCGATGTCTATGCGTTCCAGACTTCAGGCTGTAATTGACTGCAAAGGATTTGCAACCATGTATTAAAAAGTGAAAGTTTGATGGATGATTGTTAATCTGTCCCATTACTTTTGGTCCCTTAAAAAGTGGGAGGCACATATACAAACTGTTGTAATTCCTACACTAATCACCTGATTTGGATGGAAATACCCTCAAATTATAGCTGAAAGTCTGCAGTTAAAGAACATCCTGTTTGTTACATTTTAAATCCATCGTGGTGGTGTATAGAGCCAAAAAGATTAGAATTGTGTCTATGTCCCAATATTTATGGACCCGACTGTATTTCAGTGACATCTCTACTTCTACCACTGAAAGTAATCTGGGAGATGCTTGAACATTAGCAGTGACATCACAGGCACAACATGACATCATGGAGAAAAAAGAGGTGGAGGAACCCAAGGAGTTCTATAGGGGAGTAAAAGAGCAATCAGCATTTTCCTCTTCAGGTAGGAAAAATCTTTATTAGTGACAAAAAATTTAATGAATAATCGGTAGTCAGCAGGCTACATGGACAATAAAACATTAAAATTACAACGTTGCCACTAGCACAGACACACTTTACTGATGTAAGACTATGAAGGATCATAACCACATGGAGATATAACATCAAGTATTAAACAGCAGAATAGGCTTTGGATCAGGTGAGGACAGTTGGCAGGGAACTGAGGTCGCGTCGGCATCAGAATGGTAATCCACTCACACTCTATGTACCACAATCTATCAAGCCAACATACAGTATCTCACAAAAGTGAGTACCCCCCTCCCAATTTGGACATTTTCACTTAGGGGTGTACTCACTTTTGTTGCCAGCGGTTTAGACATTAATGGCTGTGTGTTGAGTTATTTTGAGGTTGCAGCAAATTTACACTGTTATACAAGCTGTACACTCACTACTTTACATTGTAGCAAAGTGTCATTTCTTCATTGTTGTCACATGAAAAGATATAATAAAATATTTACAAAAATGGGAGGGGTGTACTCACTTTTGTGAGATACTGTATAACTCCAATGTATGGGTTATAAACACGCCCTTTTATAACACCCTTGCCCGTCCTCCAGGAACTTTACCTTTGATAACAGGAGTCTATTTAGGCCATCTCCTCCTACGGAAGGAATATAGATGCCTGAAGTGTTATCAGCATAGAGTTAATCTCTGCCCATCACTCTTCCCATATAGTGCACCTGTGAAGGAACCCGCTCTATCCAGAAAAGAGCTCGATTGAGCCATAGGACGACAGGTGACCCGCCGGTAGCCTCGCATCACTTAAGGCTTCCACCTGTACACAGGAGATACATACGTCCACTGCACACGCAGTCTAAAGTCTCACGGACCAAAAGGAGATGACACAAGAGCTGACTGCTCTCAGCGCAGAGGACGCCCGCACCTCACTCACCTGTAGCCAGTTACTCTATTGCTGGTTCACACAGTTCTCACTCCTTCATCCGCTACTGTATCCTCGATCCACTAACTGTGAGTAACACCTTATACCCTCCGTGACGGTGAGCCGCCATCAGAAGGGGATATCCCTGATCCCTTCCCATGGAGCGGATTATGGCTGATTTTTGAAGGACCCTGGATTCAATAGCCATTCCTTCCATTGCCTTCCATGTGTACATGGTCTGATGCCAGTATGGACTTCCATAATTACTATCAAGGGACTGCTTGTCAGGGCTGGGCTCAGCCCTTCCTTCTCAGAGCAGGTCGCTCAGCTGTCAGTTAATTGCCAGCTCCAATCTTTTCCACCGTGACTCACCTGATAATGATATCCTGTTCGTCAGTCCTGCTGGTTACTTAAGCTGTTCAGTTCAGTTCCTCTCTGTCTTCGCCTTGGTCAACACATCCAGAGACTCTCTCCTGTGTACCTCTTGAAGACTTGCTTGGCTGACATCCCTTCTGGTTCCTGATTGTTGTTCCACTACACTGATTCTCCAGTTTCCTGATTTACTGGCCTGTCCTGAAGTATGCTGATCTCTGGCTCCCTGATGTCCTGGCTTGTCTGACTATCTGTTCCGGTTACCGAACTCTGGCTATGATTTGACTAAGTTGCTCTGTTTACCTTTTACTATCATTATTATTAAACAAGTGTGATTTTAACTGCACTTCTGTCTCGGTCTGATTCATGGTTTCTGACACTGCTCAATTCTCTACCTACAATCACTGTAATCTTTATGGAGGAGGTTTATGTGTTTATAACCCATACATTGCAGTTATATGTTGGCTTGATGGATCGTGGACCCGGGTGTGTCTGTGCTAGTGCCAATGTTGTAATTTTAATGTTTAATTGTCCATGTAGCCTGCTGACTACCTATTTCATTACATTATTTGTCACTAATAAAGATTTTTGCTATCTAAAGAGAAAACCACCGATTGCTCTTTCACTCCCCCATAGAACTCCTTTTGTTCCTCCCCCCCTTTTTTCTCAATTCCGTAACTGTGTGTTTGAGGGTGTTATAAAAGGGTGCCACCAGGCTGGTGAGTCGCTACCCCTTTTGTACTGGGTTGGACACTCACATATGTCCTATGAGACAATCTGTAAATCCCCCCCCCTTTTCCACAAAATGGCATCATCCCATCACACCTGCAATATTTTAACATATTTCCTGACAAAGACAGTGTGTTGGTATCACCATGGTGTATGAAGAATATTTTTATTTCAATACTTAAACCATTCATGTACAGTACACCTCTTGGAAATTTGTAAAATCACACAGTATATGGCATATCTAGGAGCTACTTGCATTGTGTACTGAACAAAATTTTGATGTGTCATACCCTTCATATAATATGTAATAACATTATTATCATTGTTTGTTTAGAATTTTTATTTTAAGCACCATCTCATGCCACTATTATGAAATAATCAGCAACAAAATAATATTTCCATTGGTGCCTTTTATTTCTGACACTTTTGCAGCTAGTAAGCTACAATGAGACTGGACAAAGGCAGATGGTCAGCTTTGCTCTGTGCACAGTAGAGTACATGCTGTTCATTTAAAATTCATATGTTTCAGCAATAAAAGAGATGTGCTGGCAACTCAGCTGCTGGACACTTTACAGTAGTGAACATGACCATGCCCAAAAAAATATTATTACATTGAAAGTTAATCTGGACAGTGTCACTTCAACAATTTGCTACATGTGCAAGCTTTTTTGTAGGTGATATGTTCCATTTATAGGACCAATAAACCTAAACCCAAGCTTGTTTATTATAAATGGCTAATAATAAAAATATTAAAAAATAAGATATGAATTTTTAGTATTCTATTGATGGACACTTCAAATAAACCCTTAATACTTTTCCCTGGCCTTACATCAGATAGTAGAGTGCATTATGCTATTTAGCAAATGCCATTATGTGAAATACCTCCAATTCTGATGGGTATGCATATTGTAATCGGTATGGAGAACTTATCTAAACCTATCAATGAATTAATAGGAACTTTTACCTACATAATGGTGAATTATTGTATGAATATATTAAATACTACTTTAGATGAGATAACTTGAGTTTAGGTTTATTGACCCTTGGTAGTTCCTTTACAGGAACATATATCATTATAGGGAACATGGTCCTTCCCCAGTAAAGACCACATAGAATTCCAGGTGCTGCTACATGTTAGGGTCTTGTTGGCAGATGGAGCCCTTACTGACATTAGCAGGCTCCATCAATGTAGGACACAAGGACAGGGGAGATTGCGTGCTGGATACCAAGATGTTCACAAACTGGTCATTGTTACACCGTCTCTTCTGGGTTAATTGAGCTCGTTTTCCCATGGTGAGGATGCCTGCAGCTTGGTTCCCTGAGCCTTGGAGCAACCTTTGAAGCCGTGTCTGTAGAGTCTGAGAGCTGCTCTTCCTTTTCCCCAAGGTTAGAATCCCAGCAGCATGGTTACCTGATCCACGTAGGAGGTCATACAATTTACAGGAGCAGGTCTTCTGTCTACAGCAGTCTGGTGCACTGTCTGAGGTCAACGCTAGTGAGCAAAGAAGAGCCAAGATCAGCACACAGCAAGTCTTCTTCACCTGTAAAAATTAACACTGATATAAGTATATTCAGTGGAAAAATTTAACACAATTACTTAAGCAGTGTTAAAGAGGTAATGAACTGTGGAAGCTTTGCCCAGTAAAAGGTAGGCAGTGGACTAGTGACCGTTATTGGTTATGGTTTTCTTACAGCTGATCTTTTCCCCATTATTGACTTACCCTACCTTCTTCCGTGTATAGACACTACATGGTTACATAGTTAGTCTGGTTGAAAAATGACACAAGTCCATCTAGCTCAAACAATAAAACATTATTTCCCTTGATCTCATACTGCAGATTTACAGCTTTGAGGCTGCAGGCACAAAACATGCCTAGACATCCTCACATACCAGGATGTGCACTGCTAATTTTCACGTGGAATTCAAAACCAAAGGTTACATTTTCAGGGTACTACTGATGCACAACTAACATGTTCCCTGTAAGCCCCCTTTCAAACAGATGAACCGATCGGGTCCGCCTGTCAGTTTTTAGGTGGACCTGATTGGACCATCCACTGCTCTTTAATGGAGTGGTGGGTGTCAAAGGACATGTGTCCGTTGACACCCGCCAATATCCAATCCAACCAATCCAATCCTATCTGCCAAAAACTGACAAATGGGGATCCATTCCCCATCCATCTAGCAGATAAGATCAGATGGCTGTCCTGTGTAAATGCACAGGCGGTCCGTTTACATCTAACTGCCCATAGAGGACAAACCCTTCGCTTACTTAGCAGGGAACAGTGGAAAGATTCCCCGCTGACCAAGTGGACTTATGGCGCAGTCTGTCTCATGTGAAAGGGGCCTAATCTTTACTTTTTGAATTTAGGTCTGCTTTTAGGCCGAACTGCAGGCAATGGTTTTTACAAATAGTTGTAAGCCACGTTAAACCTTAAGTTTATGCGTTTAAGAAAAATTTACAAAACAAAAAATTCAGCACAAAGGACGGTGTGACAAACCCGACCAGGACAGGGGCTTTTGGAGAGGACTAGGGGCAAGCCTCCTACCCACTGATTATGGCCCATGGAGAGAGCAGATCATTCTCCAATGATGGACAACAATGCGATGAATGCTGAGAGCGAGGCTTGGATTAATTCTTTAAAAAAGGGCAATAAAGTTTCCCTTCTGAAGTGGATGGAAAGAGGTAATGTTAATCTTGTACAGGTTAATGGGCAGAGGGATATGGTGGCCCTCCTGTAGACTGGGTTGGAATCAAAAATATTAACAATATCCCTCAAGAGATCTATGAAGATAAATTAATTCCACCTTTTCAGGCTACTGGAACATTTTATAAGTTTGTCTCCTAGACTGTTGTAGACTGTTGCCGGATAGTCTGAGGTGGGGTGGGATCACTGTTTGTTATGCATTTTTTGTTAAGTAGGTCTCACTCATGTGTGCCTCCTAGGTGTAAACTCCCATTGTTAATTGAGTTAATTGAGTCACCTATTATTTCCGTCTGTTGGCTAATTTGGCTAACTATAGGAGGTTCCTATGAAAGCGATTAGCCTTGTGTCAACTTTTGCTCGTTATCTAAGCATTGTGTGATGTTTTGGGTAATATTTGGTTTTATTGTTCATGAAGTGACTGACCTACTTTTGAAGTGTATAAAAACCTGTATTTCTGTTCAATAAACAGTCATTTGTTTTGTTTCACCTCAACATCTTGTCTATGTATTATGCTTGCGATATTAGGGCTGGTATTAGCTCTCTGTGTACTGGAAGGGTTTGAAGAGCAGGGGGCACTGTTTGGTGGAAGCACCCAAGTGGGGTGGAAATCGGTTCCCTTACAGACGTCACTTACATAAAAAAGGAAATGTCCCTTGTGTTTGTGCTAGCTGTCCTGGTTGAAATCTGAAGTTCTCTGCCCACCTCTTAACCCCCCACAGCCATGATCTTCCAGTGCTGTAGAAGTTAAGGAGGAACTGTAGTCTGCTCACATAATTTGTAATAAAAACATCTTTACCATTCTGTAGCTTCCCTCCAACCACTTTGCATATTAGTTTATACCTGTATATACTGTGATTCTATACTTGCCAAATATGCTGCATAAATCTCCCTCCACTTAGTCTGGTTGCAGCCATTTTAACTGTGGGCAGCTGAAGCTGCTGCCTGTTCACTTCCTGGATTTACACAGACACAGAGAGGCGCACCTCCAGCTCTGCTGCCCTCATTGGCCCTCTTATGACTCCCCTCCCCCCGGCAAACTCTCACGAGAGGGAGAGATCTGTGCATGATGTCATAAGTCTAGGCTAATGATCAGACAAGAAATAGGAAATGGGCTGTATAAGGTATTTACTGGCAGAAAAAAAAATTCTATCCAAGTTAAAACAACAAGGGCCATGGATTTAATAGATGGAAAGTTGAAAAAATTTCTAAAGGTCCGCTTTAAAATCAACCTGTCATAAGCACTTGTCAAGAATGCAGACTATGCCTACCCTTTCGGTCCCTCGTCTCCATTCTTAGAAGCTGTACTATAGCTTCCATGAATGAAAAATGATCAATGAATGGAGGAGGCAGACCTTTCATTCATCCATCCTTGCTTCAATTATAGATTGCTTTTCATTCTTGGTAGCTTCTATGAATGGAGGAGGGAGGTGGAAATGGCGGGCATCAGCACAAAAGACACTTCTCATTAAAAGAAAGTAAGGTCCCTTTTTGCTTCTTTTTAAATATTACTTAAACCTAGGCTTTAAAGCGTTTGTTACCCAACGCTTCATATTCCTGATATGTGCCTGCTGTACCACGTACTTGTTTGAGAAAGTATCCTGTTCTTTTTGTATTGCTTCCTTTATGTGACATCCCTGGTGTTCCTGCTTGCTCAAGTGCTTTCCTATTAACAACTGACCACACTAAGCAGGAGAGCACACCATGGTCAGTTCTCTAGCTATGCTGGTAACTCAGTGTACTCTCCTTCAAAGATCAGACTTGTCCTGATATGTCCCCGCTGCACAAAAAGGGAAAAAAGGTATTTATATATTTTTTTACATCTATACATTTATAGATCTTTATATCTATGGTAAAGGTTTTGCCCTTCATTTCTATTTTAAACTGAATAGGTTGTTTTACAAGGTGATCGTTTACAATCACTATAAATAAGCCTTTGCTATACTTCTGGCTAGGGATGAGCCGAACACTCCCAGGTTCAGTTTGCACCAGAATATGCAAACAGGCAAAATATTTGTGAGAAACATGCGAATACCGTTGTTATTATATGCAAGTTATTGCAAGCTATTGCCATAAAAAGTGACTGGGGACCCGGGTACTGCCCCAGGGGACATGTATCAATGCAATAAAAAGTTTTAAAAACAACCGTTTTTTCAGGAGCAGTGATATTAAGAATGCTTAAAGTGAAACAATAAAAATGAAATATTCCTTTAAATATCATGCCCGGGGGTCCCCTTATTCTGCCTGTAAAGTAGCGCATCTGTGTGATGAGTTTTACAGTCCCGCAGCAAAATGACATTTCTAAAGGAAAAAATGTAATTTAAAATTGCTTGCGGCTGTAATGTATTGCCGGCTCCCAGTAATATAGATAAAAATCAAGGAAAAAAACAGCATGGGTTCCCCCCCAGTCCATACCAGGCCCTTTGGGTGCATATTAAGGGAAAATCCACGCCAAAATCTTTAAAAAAAACAGTGTGGGGTCCCCCCCAAAATCCATACCAAGCCCTTTGGGTCTGGTATGGATTTTAAGGGGAACTCCACACCAAAATGTAAAAAAAAATTGCTGTGGGGGTCCCCCCAAAATCCATACCAGACCCTTATCCGAGCATGCAGCCTGGAGGGGGGCGAGTGAGCGCCCCCCCTCCTGAACCATACCAGGCCCCATGCCCCTTAAAATTCATGGGGACAAGGGCCTCATCCCCACAACCCTTGCCCGGTGGTTGTGAGGGTCTGCCAATGGGGGGCTCATCGGAATCTGAAAGCCCCCTTTAACAAAGGAGCCTCCAGATCCCGCCCCCCTTATGTGAATGGGTATCGGGTACATTGTACCCCTACCCATTCACCAAAAAAAATGTCAAAAAGTAAAAAACACAAAAAGCAGTTTTTGACAAATCCTTCTTCAATCACGGCGCAGACGGACCCAAAAAATAGAAAAGAAAAGCTCTGCCACGATGGGAGGCGTCACGCCCACTGCTGTCTTTTCACGGTGACAGCTGTTATAAAGGCAAGGGCGGGGCCACCGTTGACGTATTCAGATGACCCCCCCTCTGATGGCACATGCCTTTAGAAGGGAGGGGTCACTGCGCCTTGATTGAAGAAGGATGGACATCGCGGGACACTTTTTTTTCTTTTTTAATAAAGGAATTGTCAAAAACTGTCTTTTGTGGTTTTTACTTTTTGACAATTTTTTGGGGTGAATATAAAGAGATTTCCAAGTTCAAATTACCAACCAGAAAGCGACCAACAGAATTGACCTGTCTAACAATATGCATTAAGAACAGGGGTTTAGTTTCACACATTTACAAATACATGCGTAAACTGCAGGCCCCCGCCAAGGCACCCTGTTTCCTGCAGTCCCTAACTACTGAAAGTCTCCATCTTGGAAGCACATGCATTTATAATGGATAGGTAGGGGATAGGTGAGCCTGGAAGGAGCCACCCCTCCTTAAAGGTACAGGGTCACACTGAACACCCAGCACATTGGCAGCAAGGGTGTCAGTGCATTTCCTAACCAATATATATATATATATTCAACAACTGGCCTGACAGGTTGCTTGCTCGGATAAGGGTCTGGTATGGATTTTGGGGGGACCCCCACGCCATTTTTTGATTAAATTTTGGCACAGGGTTCCCCTTAACCACTTCAATACTCTGTGTTATATATACTACACTGCCTGCACTGACTGAATATCTAGTCTACACTAAATGTGTAGTATATATATATATATATATATATATATATATATATATATACAGGGCATTTTTCAGTGGGTGAACGCAGTTCTGGCACCTCCAGCACTGAATGTATGTAATGGCAAGGAGTGCTGGGTGGGCTAGAGGGTCTATTGTTGCTGGAGCGGATCTATTTTTGAGTGGCGGTCTATTGTTGCTGGTGGGTCAATTATTGCTAGAAGGGATCTACTATTGATGGAGGGGATCTGTTGTTGCTGGCTGCTGGATAGTCTATTGATGCTGGCTGCTGGGAGATCTGTTGTTGCTGCTGGGTGGTATTTTGTTGTGGGGGTTCATTGTTACTGGGGGGGGTCTATTGTTTCTGAGTGAATCTATTGTTGCTGGGGGGGTCTATTGCTGCTGGCTGTGGGGAATCTATTTTACTACTTTTCTTGCTATCATTAACAAATTTCATACAAATTACTTTGCACCACACCGCTATACTTGGCTCTGTACTCTCTAAAAGGGGCAGTACTGAGAGGTGGGTAGGGGATGAAACCAAGCAATGGTGCTCAGAGGTGGGTAGGGGAGCAGCCTATTGGATTAGGGTGTGCACCCCAAAACTCAAACACACATGCCTTTCTCTGCAGCCTCAGCTGCATTGGACAGTGAACGAATGGATAGTGCTCTGCGCTGAGTGGCTTCCTGTTCATTCACAAAATGAAACATACTTAACACAGTTTACTAGGCTTCAGTTATGATTGAACACAGTGAGTGTGTTCACTGTGTTCATTTAGAAAAGGAAGAGGCCGGTAAATGACATTTATTTTTATTTTTTATTAGAGGTACTTATGTAGCATCAATAATTTATGCAGCGCTTTACACTATATTGTACATTCATGTATCAGTCCCTGCCCCCAAGGAGCTCACACTCTAAGGTCCCTAACTCACATTCATACACATACTAGGGCAAATTTAGGCCCCTTTCACACTTGTGCGACCTGAAAGTCGCGCAACCTTGCTGCGATTTTTGATGCGACTTGAAGCAATGCCTGTGTAATCTTGAGGTCTATGGACCTCAAGTCACATCAAAGTCAGACCAAAGTAGTGCAAGGACTACTTTGAAGTCGCTGTGACTTGAAGTTGCACAGATATGAATGGTACTCGTTGGAAATCATGGGGGGGTACGACTTGTCATACGAATTTGCAGTCCCAAGTCGCAGGACAAGTCGCACAAGTGTGAAAGGGGCCTTAGACAGATGCCAGTTAATCTACAAGCATATCTATTGACTAGCCCCTTTCCCCGCTCTCCATACTGAAAAATCTCCCCCTGTAGCAGCTGGGGGAGAGGGGAGGAGGGTGCCAGCAGCACTGCGGAGGGGGAGCACAACACGGGGAGAAGCCCAGGAAGTAGGGGGAATCTGCACCGCAAAGTGTGATTAGGGTGTGCCCAGGCACACCTGGCACACCCCCTGCGCACGCCTATGATAAACACACTGCCTGCATGCCGTTAACTAACCTGCCTGCCTAATCTAGCTCAATTTATCTCCATCCACACACTATACATGGCCACTATGTAAGCAGTTTTTTGGCCAATTATAGCTCTTACAGCAGAGCACGCTGTGCTTGGCCAAAGCATGCAGTTCATGTGTATGCTTTGGCCAATCATTAGACATCCATGCACTGCAATCTTGCGATGAACGCCCATATGTTCGGTTAGTTTGCAAGCTTACGTTCGAATCGAACCACAGGCTCATCCCTACTTCTGGCTCTGCAGTGTTGTTTATCCTCCCCTTGCCTTGTTCACATGATGCTTTCTTCTCAGAAAACTATTCACAAAATCCAAAGAGTTCTGTGAATAGGTAAGTGGAGAGAGGGGCTGACGAACAACACTGTGGCTTTCCTGTATGAGAGCTGTAAATCTCATAGCCTCTTTTTCTATACTTCTGGCCTCAATGAAGGTGTAAATATTACAGAAATGACAAGCATACCTAAAGTGGCATACACCCCGTAAGACTTGTATTTACAAAATTAAAGGAGAAGTATGGCCTAAACTATTTTGGCTATATTTCTCCTGTAGGTCACAGGAGTGCGGTTCACTCTGCACTCCTGTGACCTATTTTCAGCAGTGGGCTTTAGCTGGTCTGGGCTCAGGAAAGAACTCAACTTTACAGTCGGGATCCACCCAGATGCCGAACTGGATCCAGATTGGATCGATGCTGCATCCACCTAGGTGAGTATAAATGTATTTTTTCTGAAACCTGAACTTCTCTTTTTACATAGTTATGTAACAATAACTCTCGGCGGAGCTGCTGGTTTAAGCGGGTCTGTTACCTTCACTCTGCTTCCCTCTGTTTCACCGGCACCGGGTCTAGGGTTCCGTTGAGTTTACCTCTGGACGACACACGCACCAACACTGGAGTATGTTTTCAATGCTTTATTAAACACTTGAAATAGCAGGAAAGAGGTGGAAAGGAAACTGCAGAAGAAACTCAAACATCTTCTTGTAGGGTTCTTTTGACAAATCTCCTGGTGGAATTCAGATATTGTATGGAATGCGCTCCCCTCGTGGGACACACTCTTTGGTCATCTGGATAGGCCTCTCTCACTAGCCTAGCAGCCAGTACGCAGCACGAATCAAAGTCTCTGCCACAGACTTGCTTCAGGGAACAAAACCCGTACGATCCTCTGCCACAGGATGTATCAGATTTTTCTGTAATGAATGTCAGTCACAGTGCTTGAGCCTTTAAGCCAACCCGGCAACACTATGCTGTATAGTTACTTTCGGATACGTCCTCCAACCGAGTCACCAGGCCCCTCTATAGACCAGCACACTGCGTGATCCCTCCAAGACGGGTCCTCACCTGGGATCTCCTCGATTGTCCAGCTTCGTCACACAGGACCGACAGCTCAGGACCATTCCTCGGCCGCGTGGTAGGCCCCAGACAAGCCTCTGGACCCACCCCTGCGCCGTAGTATCGTGGGCTTCCGGGACGGAGGACCACGAGGTAGCTCCTTAAGGCATACCTGTCGGCCAGGAAGGCCAGCAGGTGGCTGAAAAAACGCACCCCAAAATATGGCATCTGTCCCACAAATACCCTCGCCCAGAATGCAAGTCGGAGGACCACCTCTACCGAGTTGTCTCCGGGACAGAAGAGCATCCATACGCTTCAACACATTGCCTTTCCAACACTAACCAGTGATAACAGCGACACCCACTGGTCAGCATGGAAACACACACAACGTCAGCCAAGCTGGAACAGAGGCAAACTTAACCTTCCTAATGAACAATTTACTAAATTTACCTAACTTGTGGTAGATTGCAAATCTACCAGCGCTACAGTTACATAGTTAGTCTGGTTGAAAAAAAGACACAAGTCCATCTAGTTCAAACAATAAAAGGGAACAATTTTTTTTTACAATCCTATATACACAATCTTATACCCACAGTTGATCCAGAGGAAGGCAAAAAAAAACAGCAAAGCATGAACCAATTTGCTTAAGCAGAGGAAAAAATCCTTCCTGATCATTCCTGATCCCCAAGAGGCAATTGAATATTCCCTGGATCAACTTTACCTATATACAGTGGGGACGGAAAGTATTCAGACCCCCTTAAATTTTTCACATCAGACCAAAGAATTTTATTTCTCACCATCTTGGAGTCCTTCAGGTGTTTTTTTTTAGCAAACTCCATGTGGGCTTTCAGGTGTCTTGCACTGAGGAGAGGCTTCCATCGGGCCACTCTGCCATAAAGCCCGACTGGTGGAGGGCTGCAGTGATGGTTGACTCTCTACAACTTTCTCCTTTCATCTTCTGACTGCATCTCTGGAGCTCAGCCACAGTGATCTTTGGGTTCTCCTTTACCTCTTTCACCAAGGCTCTTCTCCCCCGATAGCTCAGTTTGGCCGGACGGCCAGCTCTAGGAAGGGTTCTGGTCGTCCCAAACGTCTTCCATTTAAGCATTATGGAGGCCACTGTGCTCTTAGGAACCTTAAGTGCAGCAGAAATTTTTTTGCAACCTTGGCCAGATCTGTGCCTTGCCACAATTCTGTCTCTGAGCTCTTCAGGCAGTTCCTTTGACCTCATGATTCTCATTTGCTCTTACATGCACTGTGAGTTGTAAGGTCTTATTTAGACATGTGTGTGGCTTTCCTAATCAAGTCCAATCAGTATAATCAAACACAGCTGGACTCAAATGAAGGTGTAGAACCATCTCAAGGATGATCAGAAGAAATGGACAGCACCTGAGTTAAATATATGAGTGTCACAGCAAAGGGTCTGAATACTTAGGACCATGTGATATTTCAGTTTTTCTTTTTTAATAAATCTGCAAAAATGGCAACAATTCTGTGTTTTTCTGTCAATATGGGGTGCTGTGTGTACATTAATGAGGAAAAAATGAACTTAAATGATTTTAGCAAATGGCTGCAATATAACAAAGAGTGAAAAATGTAAGGGGGTCTGAATACTTTCCGTCTCCACTGTATATTAGTATCCATTATTATTATATACATTTAGGAAGGATTCCTTTTTTAAAGCAATCTACTGAGCTGGACAGAACCAGCTCTTGAGGGAGTCTATACCACATTTTCACAGCTCTTACTGTGAAAAAGCCTTTCTGCATATGGAGATTAAATCTCTTTTCCTCCAGACATAAAAAGTGCCCCCTTGTCCTCTGTGAGTTATTCACCTTAAAGTGAATAACTCAACACCAAGTTCACTATATGGACCACTTATGTATTTGATCATGTTGATCATATCCCCCCTAATCTCCTCTTCTCAAGAGAGAACAAATTTAGTTCCTCTAATCTTTCCTCATAGCTGAGCTCCCCCATGCCTTTTATCAGTTTGGTTGCCCTTCTCTGCACTTTCTCCAGTTTCTCGTAATCCTTTTTGAGAACTGGTGCCCAAAACTGAACTGCATAATCCAGATGAGGTCTTACTAATAATTTGTACAGGAGCAAAATGATATCTCTCTCTGTGGAGTCCATACCTCTCTTAATACAGAAAAGGACTTTGCTTGCTTTGGAAACCACTGCTTGGCATTGCATGTTATTATTAAGCTTATGATCTACCAGAAAACCCAGATCCTTCTCCACCACGGATTCCCCCAGTTGTACTCCCCCCTAGTACAGTGCCCTGAAAAAGTATTCATACCCCTTGAAATTTTTCTTAATTTTGTCATGTTACAACCAAAAAATGTAAATGTATTTTATTGGGATTTTATGTGATAGACCAATACAAAGTAGCACATAATTGTGAAGTGGAAGGAAAATGATAAATGTTTTCAACATTTTTTACAAATAAATATCTGAAAAGTGTGGCGTGCATTTGTATTCAGCCCTCTTTACTCTGATACTCCTAACTAAAATCTGGTGGAACCAATTGCCTTCAAAAGTCCACCTGTGAGTGGTTTAATCTCAGTATACAGTGGACATAAAAAGTCTACACCCCCCTGTTAAAATGTCAGGTTTCTGTGATGTAAAAAATATGAGACAAAACAAAAATCATTTCAGAACTTTTTCCACCTTTAATGTGACCTATAAACTGTACAACTCAATTAAAAAGTAAGCTGAAATCTTTTAGCGGGGGGGGGGGGGGGGGTGGAAAAATAAAAAACTAAAATATTGTGGTTGCATACGTGTGCACATCCTCTTATAATTGGGGATGTAGCTGTGTTCAGAATTAAGCAATCACATTCAAGCTCATATTAAATAGGAGTCAGTACACACCGGCCATCATTTAAAGTGTCTCTGATTAACCGTAAATAACGTTCAGCTGTTTCAGTAGGTCTTTCCTGACATTTTCTTAGTCGCATCCTACAGCAAAAGCCATGGTCCGCAGAGAGCTTCCAAATCATCAGAGGGATCTCAATGTTAAAAGGTATCAGTCAGGAGAAGGGTACAAAATAATTTCCAAGGCATTATATATACACTGAAATGCAGTGAAGACAGTCATCCTCAAGTGGAGAAAATATGGCACAACAGTGACATTACCAAAAACTGGACGTCCCGCCAAAATTGATGAAAAGACGAGAAAAAAGCTAGTCAGGGAGGCTGCCAAGAGGCCTACAGCAACATTAAAGAAGCTGCAGGAATATCTGGCAAGTACTGGCTTTGTGATACATGTGACAACATCCCGTATTCTTCATATGTCTGGGCTATGGGGTAGAGTGGCAAGACAGAATCCTTTTCTTATGAAGAAAAACATCCAAGCCCAGCTACATTTCTCCAAAAGATATGTTTGGTGCAAAAACAACACTGCATATCACCAAAAGAACACCATACCCACCGTGAAGCATGGTGGTGGCAGCATCATGCTTTGGGGCTGTTTTTCTTCAGCTGGAACCGGGGCCTTAATCAAGGTAGAGGGAAGTATGAACAGTTTCAAATACCAGTCAATATTGGCACAAAACCTTCAAGCTTCTGCTAGAAACCTGAACATGAAGAGGAACTTCATCTTTCAGCATGATAATGACCCAAAGCATGCATCCAAATCAACAAAGCAATGGCTTCACCAGAAAAAGAAGAATGTTTTGTAGACATGTGCATTCATTTTCGTCCTAATGCATTTTCGTCCAAATTTTGGGTATTTTCGTTACTGTTTTAATAAACGATAACGAACGTGCAAAATCTGCGACAACAGTTCGATATAGATAGGAGATTCGACATGACGCTGACAATAGCGATCTGTGTCCATCGAACCTGTGGTCGAATGTGCCTAACCTTAGCTCTATTAGTCCAAGATTATTCTACATAGAGAGAAAAGATTTGACATAGAGAGAAAGCACCCCCCCCCCCCCCACTATCAGACTCAGGGGGCAGCTCAGCTACTATGTACAGTATATTTTTATATTTTTATATAACTTGGCAAATCTCGCCAAGTTGGCCAGAACAATCTACACAGGCTTTCCAGCCCTCAGTTAGGGAGAAAAGTTGCCTGTCATGTCTGGGCTTTTTCCACCCCCCCCCCCCCTCCTCCCTCCTCCCTCCTCCCTCCTCTTTTCACTAACTTAAGAGGAGTTCCACCCGAGGTCCATTAAAAAAAAAAAAATTAAAAGTCAGCAGCTACAAATACTGCAGCTGCTGACTTTTAATTGGACACTTACCTGTCCCAGGGTCCAGCGATGCGGGGGATCGAAGCCCCACTCGTCTCCCCCTCCGTTCAGCGGCGCCGGCATTGCAACTGTGGGCGCCGGGCTGTGGCTTCACAGCCGGGCACCCACTGCGCATGCGTGAGCGGCGCCGCGCGCCGTGATTGGCCGCTCAGTCACCTGGGACTTGTAATGGGTCCCAGATGATTGACAGGAGGGAGGGAGCTGAGCCCTTCCTGTGCCGAGGAGGAAGTGATGTCACCAGCCCAGGCACTGGAAGAGGCAGACTACGAGGGACCACCTAGCAACAGGCATTTAGAGGTAAGTAAAAAAAAAAAAAATATCCAAATGTTTTTTTGTATTTTTTTTTTAGGATTTTTCATGTATTTTTTTTTTTTTGGGTGGAACCCCACTTTACTGAGTGTAATATGAGCTGACACACACAGCTCTGGATTGAGTGGACTCTATTGTGCTTCTAATGGCTGGAAGAGGAAAACAACAGCCAATGGAAATGATTGTACAGACCTGAGGAAGAGCAGCTATGGATTCTGGGACATGAAGTTCTCACACAAAACAGCCCCATAGATTGGAATACAGAGAGAACTACATACCCCACGATTCTTTGCAGGGAAGAAAGTAAAGGACTCCATTTTGTGTCCTGAGGGAAAAGTTCGGTCAGTCATGAGGGAGTGAAGAGGCCAGGCCTAAGGGAGAGGTGTTGGCTCTTAGATGATTTCCCTGTGTGATTCAGGCCTTCGCCGTGAGTTGGGGCATCCTGCCTGAGAAAGGGGGACCCCAGGTGGATATCGAGGTGCATCTCCATCAGTGTTGAATCATCCCAGCGTGAGGGGACTGGTCGGCCGCCATTATACAGAGAAAAGATACAGAGACAGATTTTGGACAGAGTCTAACAGCCAGCTGAGATCCACAGTGGTGAGGACACAAGTCAACACTGCAGTATAATATCTGGCTAGCTGAAGACAAACTGCAAATTGAGGAATATTCATCACTTTATTCTTTTACAATCTCTGCTGCTCTGCATTGGAGAATTGCTACAACCTAGGGGGAGCCATTTAGTGGAATATAGTTGGAACTTGCATTGTATTACTGTATTCACTGTTGTGCATTCTTTCTTTGTGTATTGGTCTGTGTGCTGAGGCCTCAGTGGAAAGGTATTCAATACATGTGTTAAAAGTATTGAAGATCTATCTCCCTGTGCACCTGTTCACATATACCTTTTCAGGTTGTCATGAGGTTACAAGTACATATGTATGTGCACTGCATAATATTTTTGTCAATCATACATTGTGTCCATTCATATACTTAACTGTGTTTATTCTTTATTCTTTTGCCTCAGTAAACATACCTGAGTAGTTCATTGATTTGTGTGTGAGTCTATTTACTACCACAGAACGGAATCCAGAGCTTTGGTAAATATACTTCATGGTTTATCATTACTGTGTTTTCTCTCTATTGCCAGGTTCCACACTAATATTACCAAGCAGGTGTGCCAGAGGGGTTGAGACCGTTCTTGGGGTTGAGAGGCAGAGTACAGAAACAAACATTCATTAAGCGGCTCCTCAGGGGGTAGTGCTACATATATATATATATATATATATATATAAAATATAGGGTGGGCAGCTCAGCTACTATATATATATATGTAGCACTGGTAGATTTGCAATCTACCGCATGTTAGGTAAATTTTGTAAATTATGTGTTAGGAAGGTTAAAAGTTCGCCTCTGTTCCAGCTTGGCGTTTGCATGCTGACCGGTGGGTGTCGCTGTTACCACTGGTCAGGGTTGGAAAGGCAACATGTTGAAGCGTATGGATGCTCCTCTGTCCCGGAGGCACGCTCGGTGGAGGTGGTCCTCCGAGTTGCATTCTGGGCGAGGGTATTTATGGGGCAGACGCCCCATATACATATATATATATGTATAGCACTACCCCCTGAGGAGCCGCTTAATGAATGTTTGTTTCTGTACTCTGCCTCTCAACCCCAAGAACGGCCTCAACCCCTCTGGCACACCTGCTTGGTAATATTAGTGTGGAACCTGGCAATAGAGAGAAAACACAGTAATAATAAACCATGAAGTTACCAAAGCTCTGGGTTCCGTTCTCAGCTGTGGTAGTAAATAGACTCACACACAAATCAATGAACTACTCAGGTATGTTTACTGAGGCAAAAGAATAAAGAATAAACACAGTCAAGTATATGAATGGACACAATGTATGATTGACAAAAATATTATGCAGTGCACATACATATGTATTTGTAACCTCATGACAACCTGAAAAGGTATATGTGAACAGGTGCACAGGTCCAGAGGCTTGTCTGGAGCCTGCCACCGCGGCCGAGGAATGGTCCTGAGCTGTCTGAAGCTGGACAACCGAGGAGATCCCAGAGGAGGACCCGTCTTGGAGAGATCATGCCGTACGCTGGTCTATAGAGGGGCCTGGTGACTCGGTTGGAGGATGTATCCAAAAGTAACTATACAACATAGTGTTGCCGGCTCGGCTTAAAGGTTCAAGCACTGTGACTGACTTTCACTACAGCAAATCTATACATCCTGTGGCAGAGGATCGTATGGATTTTATTTCCAAACAAGTCTGTGGCAGAGACTTTGATTTGCGCTGCGTACTGGCTGCTATACCGGTGAGAGAGGCCTATCCAGACGAGCAAGGAGTGTGTCCCACAAGGGGAGCACATTTCAAATAGTATTTGAATTAAACCAAGACCTTTTGCCAAGAGAACCCATTTAGAGAATATTTGAGTTTCTTCTGCGAGTTTCCTTTCTACCACTTTCCTGCTACTTCCTAAGTTGTTTGTTTAATAAAGCATTGAAAACGTACTCCAGTGTTGGTGCGTGTGTCGTCCAGAAGTAAACTCAACGGAACCCTAGACCCGGTGCTGGTGAAACAGAGGGAAGCAGAGTGAAGGTAACAGACCCACTTAAACGAGCAGCTCCACCGTGAGTTAGTGCTACATATATAAAATATAGCTGTGTTCAGCAGCAACCCCCCCGTTAGCACACCAACTCTGGGTGGCTCCAACCCACGCCGCCACTTATCACAGCAGCTCACTTCGGGTTTGGGCAGTAGAGGACACCCCCATTGCAATCCATCACCCCCTTGCCCGTTACACCAGTTCAGGGTTCAGAAGTGCAGTACTGAATAAGGAGGAGGAAAGCACAGCAGGCCAGGCATGGTGGCGGCACCGAAGTAGGGTTCCAGCTGGAAAAAAAAACTGCCACAGGGAGCCAGGGCCACCCTTGGCATGGTGTCACCCGGGTGTGGACCGCACCCCCTGCACCCCCCTAGCAACACCACTGGGCATAACTGCAAACCTACTAAGACATGGCCGTCCACCTAAACTGACAGGCTGGGCAAGGAGAGCATTCATCAAAGTCCAGTTCTGGGCACTAGTCCTCAGGAAGAATGTGCTGGAACTGGAGAGAGTCCAGAGAAGGGCAACAAAACTAAAGGGACTAGAGGACCTTAGTTATGAGGAAAGGTTACGAACACTGAACTGGTTCTCTCTGGAGAGGAGATGCTTGAGAGGGGATATGATTTCTATGTACAAATACCGTACTGGTGACCCCACAATAGGGATAAAACTTTTCTGTGAAAGGAAGTATAGCAGTACGTCTGTTAGAGCTTGTGGAGGTGACCTCCCGTGGTATCCGCCCGGGTGTTGTCCCTTAGGTCACGATCACCGATGTGGAAGGGTTGTCATGGGTGGAAGTTAACTGCTCTAATAGATTAGAGGATCGTTTTAGAATAACCTAGTCAAACAAAACCAGGACATTTACATCCACTGGATGGTTGGCTTGTGTTGTCATCCATTGTGTATTCATGTCGGTTGTTTATTTATTGGATCACACCTCCCTGCGACACCATCTGGGGGGGCTCGTCTACAATTTTGGCCCTGTTACATGTCTGTCCGACTAGGCGATCGACCTGTCTTGCAGCATTTGGGGTAAAGGTGAGGGGGTTAGTGCCCTATGGGGGCTCATTCATTAGTCATCCATTTTAATATTGTAATTGGGTTACGACCTTCTACTTTTATTTGTTATTAATATCAGTTCTTCCTGTTTTCAGGACCTTTGGGCTCCTTCCCTTGTCAGTTTGACAATGTGGCGTTGCTTAGCACTCCCTTAGGTGGCCTGAGCATGTATTACTTTGTCTCAGCTACAGGAGTTAGGCGACCCGGGTCATTCAGCTAGATAGTGTGGTATGTCCACTCTTATATCAGGACGACCTTTGTGTGATGTCTTATGTACATCAGACTGCTGCCACCCTGAGTCAGGTTTATAATGTTACTTGATACACGGTCTGTTTGATTGGCCACCTCTGTGTGTGTGACCAATGAGTGTGGGCCGGACCCTTCGTGGCGTCTGTTGTTGTCTTGGTGCCTTGGTACCGGCATCTGTTGTTGCCTTGGTGCCGTTTCTATACCTCTCACTGGGGAGCTCAGATGCCCTGAAGGGGAGTGGCTAACATTCCAGCAGGTTAGCTATTGGTCCAACCACCTCGGCGGGGATGATGTCAGCCTTGGAGCTGGCCGCTCGTCCCCTCCACACACGAGGCTTGGAGCGCACGCTTCACGTGGAGGGGTTAAGGAGACACCAGCGGCACATTGGCTGCTGGCTGTTGTCTCCGCCCTGATCACGTGATCGGCGAGGCTTGGGACGCAAGCCTTAGGAATAGATTATGTTCCTCTAGTCACTGTGGATGTGAGGCTTGGAACGCAAGCCGTGTTGACGGTTTGGCGTTCGTGGCTATCAGTACTGTTTGCACTCCCGCCAGACCTGCGATCTACCCTTACAATTCCAGGCCCAATGTATTTTGCTAATATGTATGAGATTATTAATATATATGGCTGGTTTTAAATGTTTATGATATCTGTCCTTTTACTTCCGGTTCCGCCATGATGGGAGCGGACCTAGCCAATTTGAAATGCTGTATACAGTCTATATATATGGGCAATGTGGGGAGGCTGCTTTATGCTCCTGTTGAAGACTTTTCAGTCAAAACGCGTAGGGCGTTTCAGCTTCCCACGTTGCCACCATTTTATTTACTTGTGATCACTTTTTACTCTGTAAGGGTTTTTATTCGTTAAAATCCTTAATTTTTCACCTACGCCATGTGGAGCCTTTTTCTTTTTTCCTCCATGACTCCATCCTCAGCTGCTTCCTTTTGACCTTTTAGTTCCTGAATTGGAGAGTGTGCGAGTGAGAGGTTAACTTCCACCCATGACAACCCTTCCACATCGGTGATCGCGACCTAAGGGACAACACCCGGGCAGATACCACGGGAGGTCACCTCCACAAGCTCTAACAGACGTACTGCTATACGGCAGATATGTCCTACAAGATCTGGTAAGAGTACGTAATCTTTTGATGTCTGTGGCGTGTTCCCTGGGGTTGCCCTACATCTAAGTTTCCAGTCAAAGTCCATTGTTAGAGCTCCTCCTCTGTCTGAGAAGACTTCCTTTGATTTTATATTTGTGGACTCTGGCCCCAGAGCATATCACATTGCACTATAGACATTTCTGTATATCCCACATGTTTCGGTATTGTGTTGATTCACAATTGTTTTTAGGTTTTTTCTAATAATATACAATGTAATGCTCACACAAAATCACACACATAGGTTGGACTTGTGTCTTTTTTCAACCTCGCCTACTATGTAACTACAAAGTATTGACTCAAGGAGGCTGAATACAAATGCATGCCACACTTTTCACATATTTATTTCTAAAAAAAATTGAAAACAATTTATCATTTTCCTCCCACTTCACAATTATGTGCCACTTTGTGTTGGTCTATCACATAAAATCCTAATAAAATACATTTACATTTTTTGTTGTAACATGGCAAAATGTGGAAAATTCCAAGGGGTATGAATACTTTAGGCACTGTATGTATGTATGATGCATGCATATTCTTTACATTTATAAAAATTAAACCTCATTTGGCACACAGTTGCCCAATTAAACAGTGCATTGAGGTCGGATTGTAAATTGGAGACATCCTGTAAGGACGTTATTCCACTGCATAGCTTGGTGTCATCTGCAAACACTGAAATGGTAATTTTAATCCGAAACTCTATATCATTTATAAAGATATTAAAAAGTAAGGGTCTCAACAATGAACCTTGGAGTACACCACTGATAACCTTAGACCATTCAGCGTATGAATAATTTACCACTACCAGTGGTGTATTTAGGTTTTGTGCTGTCCTAGGCCTGACTAAACTCGTGCACCCCCTAATTTAAATATGACCCACCCCTTCCTCTCAAGGCCAAACCCCTTCCTGTTTATGACCTGCCCTATCATCTTTGTGGGATGCCCCCCCTTCCCAGTTATTGTGTCCCCCTCCACTGTAAACAATACACAGACCTCAGAACAGCAGAGCGGCTCTTGCAGTTCACTCATGTCCCTCCTCTGTGGCTCCTCCTCCTCATGACTGTGTACACAAGAACATTGGAGCTGAGGAGGGGAATCCTCAATGAGCAGTGCGTGCCTGTCAGTGGGAAGAGAGGTGTCGGCTGCCACAGAAACGTGATCGCTGTGTTTGGGACCCCGGGCCACAGATGTCTTGAGTGGCCACGCTAGCATGCCCCTGTCAGGCCAGTTCCCGGAGCTCAGTGCCAGAACTTATTCTGGCACTGGGCTCCAGGATTCAGCCTGAGTGCCCTAATAGTTGATGCAGCCCCGGTTGGGACCTGAGGCCCCTACAATAGTATGGACTATGCCCTCCTGATGGCGGCCCTGTGTGGAGCTGGGACTCTGGGGAGGGGGCTTTTTTGCCCCCCCCTATAAAGTGCCGCCCTAGGCCTTGGCCTTGTTGGCCTAGGCCAGGATACAGCGCTGACCACTACTCTCTGAATACGGCCTTTTAGCCAGGTTTTTATCCATTTACAAATGGATTTTTCTAAGCCTGTAGACCAGTGGTTCTCAACCTGGGGGTTGGGACCCCCTCGGGGGTCAAATGATGATTTGCCAGGGGTCACTGAATCCTTGGCTGTTCCTGAAGCCTGCACCACTCTCCCAGTCTTTTTGCGGCCACCCAGCAGGGCTGTTCCTGGAGCCTGTGGTCGCCCACTCAGCCTCTTCGCAGCCGCCCATTCAATTCACAGCAGAGACTAGAGGTCAGCTGACTGGTGAGGAATGTGAAGTGGGAGGAGCTGGAGAAGACCCTATCTCCTGATTTCGGCATAGGTGTCACTGCTACAAGACATTACCAAGTCGGAGACACAGTGAGTAACACTACCTGTGATTATAGTTGCCATTAAAAGGCCACACTACAGTTTTCAGATCAGCAGATGACCTTGATCAAGAGCACCTAAGTTGGCTGATCAGAACTTCCCCCAGCACTTCCACGAATCCCACCCCCCACCAGTACTGCCACTCATCCCATTCCTCCACCAAGGAGTAAGAGAAGGAATAAAAATAGAGAATACATGGAGAGGAAAAGAGGGGGAGGAACAAAGAAAAAGGGAGAGAAAGCATAAGAGAAAGAACATGAAAAACGGCTAGAGAGAGGGATGGGGGAAAAAAACAAGAAATTAGGATAGCGAGAGATAAAAGGGAAAGAAAGGAGAACAAAGAGAGGGAGTGGTACATCCTAAAATGTACCATAAGGAGTTTTAATACTGTACGAGTGGAAGGGACTCAGTGAGCGCTAAATGTCTGTGGGTTAGGGGCGCAAATTATTTGTCTTGCCCTGGGTGCTGACAACCCAATGAAAATAATTTTACTTTTAGGGGTCCCCACAACTTGGGAAATTTTATCAAGGGGTCACGACACTAGGAAGGTTGAAAACCACTGCTGTAGACTTTACTTTACATATTAGCTGTGTGTGGGGAACTGTGTGAAATATTGCAAAATCCAAGTATACAACGTCCACATCCTTTGTCTAAGGTTTACTTACCTCCTCATAAAAAGAAATCAGATTTGTTGTTTTAAAAAAAATGTCTAAAGTCCAGCTTTAAATAAGTAAGTCTTCATTAAATAGTATGTAGTACTTAATTATTATCTGTAGATGGCTCCAAAGCCTTTAGCTACAGCAAGTCCTGAGACCAAGAGATAATTAAAACAGCAGCACAAATATACGACTGTGTTGTCTTGGAATTTGCTTACAAAGGACCAATATAACGGTCTGTCTAATAAATTTCAAGTTATACCATATTATTTTTGAACAGTCAAAAAGTAGGAGCGCTAACATTTTGCAGTGTATTTGCTGAGTAAACGATGATATAAAAATATGATTCTTACCAATTAGGCATGTAAGATGTTCTAAAAGAATAAAAGTCACAATCAAAAGCACTTCCATTGATGTAAAACTGGTATGTAAGTTTTCATAATAACCAGGATTACTTGTGTCAGTAGCAGTTGGAGGTAAGTCTATGACTGTAATAATAGGTGATTATATTAAACTGAATGCAAAACTTTTTTTCCCCCATTTTGGATAGAGTAAGGAAAGGGTTATTTTCTTATTCTTTTGTGCCATCTGTGTCCCATTTGGGGATCCTATCCCAAAGCCACAACAGGAAATGAACGTAAATCCCTCAAAAGTGAGAAAAATTCTTGGTTGTCACTAGAAACAGTGGCCCTATTCAAAGATTTCCTCTCTATTACTATGCTGGTGACCACTCAAAATGTGGGATTTGCTTTAACTTTCAGTAATAATGGTAAACAGAACAAATGGAGAGGGTGTCCCTAACAGGCGAACCTGTTTATTGTAATGTAGTTTATATACATCTCTTGTTATTTTAGTTAACCCTGCCGATTCTGGTCTGGGATTCTGTCGCTCAGGCTCAGTAATTATAGTAACTATAGTATAGGCTAGAGCCAGGTTAGGCATCCGATGGACACCTCTGGAAGTTAAAGATCCAGTTGCATGTAAGGTTAGAAACTACTAGGGACAAAGTGCAGAGAAGATGGGCTGACTCTGAATTCCAGAGTTCCAGTGCCACACTATAGTTTCTATATGTGAGAAGCTGTGCTTCAAGCTGGTTGGGCAACAGGATGAAGAGATTTCCTCATCAAAGCTGATCTTCACTTCAGGTCTCCAACACAAAGATGGACACTGCATCCTGATCATTCTCAGGGGCTCTTGCAACTGAACTTTCCTGCAACATTCATCTAGAGCAGTGGTTCTCAACCTGAGGGTCGGGACCCCCTCAGGGGTCGAATGGTGATTTGCCAGGGGTCACTGAATCCTGGGCTGTTCCTGATGCCTGCACCACTCTCCCAGTCTTTTTGCGGACACCCAGCATGGCTGTCCCTGGAGCCTGTGGCCACCTAGCTGGGCTGATCCTTGAGCCCGCGGCTGCCCACTTAGCCTGTTCGCAGCCGTCCAATTAATTCAAGGCATAGCTGGGGGGCAGAGACTAGAGGTCAGCTGACTGGTGAGGAATGTTAAGTGGGAGGCGCTGGAGGAGACTCTATCTCTTGATTTCGGCATAGGTGTCACTGCTACGAGATATCACAAAGTCGGAGCCACAGTGAAGCCGGAGACACAGTGAGTAACACTACCTTTGATTATAAATCAGGTAGTAAAAGTCCCCACTACAGTTCTCAGATCAGCAGATGACCTTGATCAAGAGCACCTAAGCTGGCTGATCAGAACTCCCCCCAGCATTGCCACTCATCCCATTCTCCCCAACCCCACCAAGGAGTAAGAGAAGGACAAAAAAAAGAGAATACACGGAAGGCAGAGGAAAATAGGGTGAGGAACAAATAAAAAGGAAGAGAAAGAACAAGAAAAAATGGCTAGAGAGAGCAATGGGGGGAAAAAACAAGAACATTTGGATGGAAACAGATAAAAGGGAAAGAAAGAGAGAGAGTGGCACATGCTAAAATGTACCATAAGGGGGTTTTAATATTGTACGAGTGGAAGGGACTCAGGGAGCGCTAAATGTCCATGGGTTAGGGGCGCAAATTACTTGTCTTGCCTTGGGTGCTGACAACCCAGGCTACGAAAATCATTTTACTGTTAGGGGTCCCTACAACTTGGGAAATTTTATCAAGGGGTCACGGCACTAGAAAGGTTGAGAACCACTGATCTAGAGGTACTGTACATAGGTGGAGCATTGTCACTCAGGCAGTGTAGTAGTGGCTGGGGGTCTTCTCACTGGGCAGTAGATACAGCCAGGGTTTGCTGGAATTGTCAGTGCCTTCAAAGACCCTAGGCATGGTTAGGAGTAATAACTGTTCTGTTAGTACATTGAATGTATTTTATGCATTGACTGCATCATTCTCTAATATTGTATGTCATTCTGTTTTGTAAATGAAGGGGCTAATATTGCCATTTTATACTCCAAAACTGAGATTTTGTTGATTGGTTATGTTTTTATTGGGGGTTATGAGGTCAGGGGTAATTGAGCCTTGGTATTCTGAAAGTCCCTCAGTCATGTGTCTACTTCTTTTGCCTTGGAGTCTCACCACACCATTTTGTGCAATGTGACCCTACTAGAGAGAATGACACTTTTTAGAACTGGCTATATTGGTAGATATGTTGTAAGTAAAACAGAGATAATGCGCATTCCCCTTTTCCAATCAACAGTGTTTGTGACTTCCAAATGGCCACTCAGGTGCCAAGCACTGCATCATGGGAAGAAGGTCACATACTTCCTAGAATATACAGAATTTCAAAGGGCTTAAGCAAGCAGAACAGCAGGCAACATGGGGAAGGTAGGTAGCAGCAGGAGAGGATATCTAGTTAAAATGCACCTAAACTCCAAACATGAAAATTGACTATGTTATAGGGAAAATATAGAAGTGTTAATTGTGTGTAAGCAGCAGCCAGAAAATTTTGTTTGAAATTCCTCCTAAAAAAAAAAAAAATTGCAGTGCACTTCCATTCCTGGTACAGAAGTGTGACTAGGCATGTGGCCTAATGACACTGACACTGATCACGCTCCCTGCAATCGGGAGCGGTGATCTGTGATGTGTCACACACAGCCCCTCCCCCCCACAGTTAGAATCACTCCCTAGGACACACTTAACCCCTACAGCGCCACCTAGTGGTTAACCCCTACACTGCCAGTGACATTTTTACAGTAATCAATGCAATTTTATAGCATTGATTGCTGTATTAATGCCATTGGTCCCAAAAATGTGTCGAATTTGTCCGATTTTGTAATAGCGGCATTTTACCGCCGACACCGCCCCCGCCTCAGTGTGAAAGGGCCCTTATGCACATTGTCACTTTATATATTTTTCTGCACTTTAATAGTTATATGCTTCATTATATTGGAATTTTGAATATTTATTATTATACTTTACGAGTAGTAGTTTTCACTTTATATTATGCGTCAGCAATCCTTCATTTTTAGTGTTATTGCACTTCATCACATCTATGATGGTTTTTATTGCTGTGTATTACTTTTCACTGTAGTTTGTGATATATCTATTGCAGTTTGATTATAACTGTAGGTATTGTTTTATTCTTGATAGGGTGAGTGAGCGCCACATATATATATATTTATTTTTAAATACCCCCAAAAGAAAGCTCTATTTATGGAAAAAAAAAGGACGTCAATTTTGTTTGGGAGCCACGTTGCACGTGCAATTGTCAGTTAAAACGCACAGTGCTGAATCGCAAAAAGTGCTCTGGTCAGGAAGGAGGTAAATTCTTCTGGGGCTGAAGTGGTTAACTCTCTTGAGAAAACAAACATGCCACTGCTCTTGCGTAATAGATAGTTCATGTGTTAGTTGTTTTTAAATGTTGAAATGAGTTGCACAAGTATTTGGTATAAAGAAATAAAATCAGTTAACAGCATGCAATCAACAGCATTAAGCTGTACATTATTGTCTGCAGTTGCTAGCTGTGTCCACCATTGATTCAGGGAAGTGGGGTCTCGGGAAAATAGCTGGGATTTTCTATGAGCTGAAAGCTCAGTTGGTACTTTATTCTTCCAAACACAGCATCCAAAAAAAGAAAAACATGAATACTGAATTATGGCAGTTCCTACATGTTTTATTCTGGAGTTCTTTACATGTTCTTTGAAAATACTAATTCTGATTATACAAAATATTAAGGAGAGAGATTCTATATCCCTATATGCCCACATTCTAAAATATTATCCAGAAAACAACATTTAGAATAGCACAGGACTTTCAAGGGCATATAGGAAATGTCACCACAAGAACAATATTGTAAAACCTATAATCTTTATTGTACAAAAAATATTTTTATTAACAATGTTACGCCACATCCAATATGATTAATATAAGGTTCTCAATATTTTCCACATGATTACATAGCACGAAACAACATTCCACATGTCCACTGAAGGTGTTTTGAAAAATCCTACATCTTCAACAGGATCATATGCAGATGAGATCCATGCATTAGAACCCAATCATGTTAAAAACATGGAATGTAAACATGTATTGAAGAGTGGTTAAAAAAAGGCCTTTATTTCCAGGAGGGGATCATGGAGAAAAAGCAGATGACCCTAGGAAACTCCATTATTATACAAGGGACGCCCAAAGGAAGGTAGTTCTTAACCATTTGCTTACTGGCACTTAACCCCCTCCTATCCAGACCAATTTTCAGCTTTCAGCGCTGACGCACTTTGAATGACAATTGCGCGGTCATACAACACTGTACCCAAATGAAATTTTTATCATTTTTTTTCCCACAAATAGAGCTTTCTTTTGGTGGTATTTGATCACCTCTGCGGTTTTCATTTTTTGTTAAAAAAAATATAAAACACCGAATTTAAATTTTTTTATTTTTTTTTTATATTTTGTTATAAAAATTTTGAAACAGGTAATTTTTCTCCTTCATTGATGTATGCTGATGAGGCGGCACTGATGGGCACCTGTGATGGGCATTGATGGGTGGCAGTGATGGGCACTGATGGGTGGCAATAATGGGCACTGATCGGTTACACTGATAGGCAGCACTGCTAGGTGGCACTGATTGGCATCACTGGTGGGCATTGATATGTGGCACTTGTGGGCATTGATGGGTGGCACTCATGGACATTGATAGGTGGCACTGTGGGCACTGTCAGGTGGCAGTGGCAGGTGGCACAAATGAGGCATAATTGCCTCTTCCTCTTGGAGAACGATGTCCCTTGCAGATGAGCTGGTGATCGGCTAACCGATTACCAAGCTTTTGTTTACATCATGTGATCAGCTGTCATTGGCTGACAGCTGATCACATGGTAAGGGGCCGGGGCTGGCCCCTTACTCGGACTGGTGATCATCCCAGTCTCAGCGACTCGGTGATCACAGCGTGCTTCGCAGGGCGTGCGCAGGGCGCTTGCACAGGGGAGGCCGTCATATCATGGCCTCCCGGAAATTCTGGTCTGCTGGTCAGATATAGCGCGGATGCCAAGAGGTTAAACCAGAATGGATTCACAGGGGAAGACTGTAAAAGGTCCCAGGGTATCATCAATCTGTAATTTCACATGATGTTCCAGCATGTCCAGGGATCTCCAACTGGAGATTGCTCCTTTGGGCATGCCTTCTGTAATAATGGAGTTTCCTCCGATCATCTGCTGTTTCCTTATGTTCCCTTCCTGGTAATGAAGTCTTATTTCAACCACTCTTCAATAGATGTTTACATTCCATGTTTTTAACATGATTGGGTTCAACTGCACGGATCTCATCCACCTATGCTCCTGATGAAGTTGTAGGATTATTCGAAACACGTTCAGCTGACATGTGTTTCATGTTATGTAATCATGTAGAAAATCTTGAGAACTCTATATTAATTATATTGGATATGGCGTTACATGTTTTTAAAACATTTTTTGTACAATAAACTTTATAGGTTTTACAATTTTGTTCTTGTGGTGCCATTTCCTACATGCCTTTGAAAGTCCTGTGCTACTCTATATGTTGCTTTGTGGAAAATTTTGACTATACCTGGCCATGTTTTAGGGCAATACAAGAAGTTTGTATAAATAATAATCAGCTTCACAATGGAAAACTGGGCACTGTTTTTTTGCTGTAGTCTCTCTGAGAAGGAGGGAGCAGTTTGCACGACCCAAAGTGGTCACTAGGGGGCACACAGCTGTAATGTTTAGCCCACCCTATGAATAGTAGGACAGAGGGGGATTTTTTTGTGGAGGGTCCCCTCAACAGTTGCATGTGTATTGGAAAGACATGCACTATTTAAAACAGGAGGGTGCTGGTATGAACTAATAAAGGATAAGTTCACCCTTGTAACATATTACATGTTACACCTATATTTGGTGACAGCGGGCAGGGGATCCTCTCCCCGCACCTGCTGTTCCAATTTAAAAACAGCATGGCTGTGCGGGGCTCCGCCCATGTGGCTGCATCATTTATTCGTAGAGCGCTGGTAAGCAGATATGGGCAGATGGCTAACTGAGAGTCTGCAGGAGTCTGGCATTGCTCCCATGATCTGCTGATTGCGGGTGCAATGCTTTACAGGCTACAGTGTAAAAAAAATAATAAATGCACATTTTTTTACCTGCAAAAAGATGTGCAATTAGTTTTTATGTAACTTATCCATTAAAGTGATACTAAAGCCTAAAAGTTTTTTCCCTTAATAAATTATATGCATTAAGAAAAAATACCTTCTGTGAGACCCCCCCCCCCCCCTCCCCTTTATACTTACCTGAGCCTGATCTCAATCCAACGCTGTGCTTTTCTTTCACTAGGCAGATTGATAGCAGCGGGAGGATCAGGGCTGCTCTGTGCAAAACCATTGCACAGATCAGGTCAGTATAAAATGTTGTCATTATATATATATATATATATATATATATATATATATATAGTGTATACAGTGTCTCACAAAAGTGAATACACCCCTCACATTTTTGTAAATATTTTATTATATTTTTTCATGTGACAACTGAAGAAATGACACTTTGCTACAATATAATGTAGTGATTGTACAGCTTGTATAACAGTGTAAATTTGCTGTCCATATTGTCAATATTTTGTGTGGCCACCTTCATTTTCCAGCACTGCCTTCACCCTCTTGGGCATGGAGTTCACCAGAGCTTCACAGGTTGCCACTGGAATCCTCTTCCACTCCTCCATGATGACATCCCAGAGCTGATGGATGTTAGAGACCTTGCGCTCCTCCACCTTCCATTTGAGAAAACCCAACAGATGCTCAATAGGTTTTAGGTCTGGAGACATGCTTGGCCAGTCCATCATCTTTACCCTCAGGTTCTTAAGCAAGGCAGAGGTCATCTTGGAGGTGTGTTTGGAGTCGTTATCATGTTGGAATACTGCCCTGCGGCCCAGTCTCCAAAGGGAGGGGGATCATGCTCTGCTTCAATATGTCACAGTACATGTTGGCATTCATGGTTCCCTCAATGAACTGTAGCTCCCCATTGCCCGCAGCAATCATGCAGCCCCAGACCATGACACTCCCACCACCATGCTTGACTGTAGGCAAGACACACTTGTCTTTGTACTCCTCACCTGGTTGCCGCCACACACGCTTGACACCATCTGAACCAAATAAGTTTATCTTGGTCTCATCAGACCCCAGGACATGGATCTAGTAATCCATGTCCTTAGTCTGCTTGTCTTCAGCAAACTGTTTGCGGACTTTTTTGTGCATCATCTTTAGAAGAGGCTTACTTCTGGGATGACAGCCATGCAGATTAATTTGATGCAGTGTGCAGTGTATGGTTTGAGCACTGACAGGCTGACCCCCCACCCCTTCAACTTCTGCAGCAATGCTGGCAGCACTCATACATTCTATTTCCCAAAGACAACCTCTGGATATGACGCTGAGCCCGAGCACTCAACTTCTTTGGTCGACCATGGCGAGGCCTGTTCTGTGTGGAACCTGTCCTGTTAAACCGCTGTATGGTCTTGGCCACCGTTCTGTAGCTCAGTTTCAGGGTCTTGGCAATCTTCTTATAGCCTAGGCTATTTTTATGTAGAGCAACAATTCTTTTTTTTTTCAGATCCTCAGAGAGTTCTTTGCCATGAGGTGCCATGTTGAACTTTCAGTGACGAGTATGAGAAAGTGAGAGTGATAACACCAAATTTAACACACCTGCTCCCCATTCACACCCAAGACCTTGTAACACTAAAGAGTCACATGACACTGGGGATGGAAAATTGCTAATTGGGCCCAATTTGGACATTTTCACTTAGGGGTGTACTCACTTTTGTTGCCAGCGGTTTGGACATTAATGGCTGTGTGTTGAGTTATTTTGAGGGACAGCAAATTTACACTGTTATACAAGCTGTATACTCATTACTTTACATTGTAGCAAAGTGTCATTTCTTCAGTGTTGTCACATGAAAATATATACTAAAATATTTACAAAAATGTGAGGGGTGTACTCACTTTTGTGAGATAATGTGTGTGTGTGTGTGTGTATATATATATATATATATATATATGTTTACTCAGAAAGTCCCTGAGTAAGAAACTGTGTGTAAAGACCTGAGTAGTGTTGAGTATCTGCGTGTAAAATCCTTCTTCATTACCAGTGTTGTAATATACTCATTTATACTCACTTAAACATTCTCACTGGGGTGGTTTTCAGGCACTTTAGCGCTGGAAATAGCCTCTGCTAAGCCCCTCAAAACTGCCTCTCATTCATTCCAGTGTGCCTTTTCACACTGGGGCGGTGCGCTTGCGGGAAAAAAAGTCCTGCAAGCAGCATCTTTGGGGCAGGTTGGGAGCGCTGTATACAGCGCTTCCAAAACGCCACTGCCCATTGGAATGAATAGGCAGCGCTTTCAAAGCGCCTTAAAAGCTATTTGAAAGCGCCGCGCAATGGGAGTTTTTAACCCCTTTTTTTGGGGTTAAAAGCAACTCGCTAGTGGAAAAAAGCGCAGCAAAAGCGCAGTTAAAACAAGCAGCGCTTTACTATGAACATGCCCACTGCCCCAGTGTGAAAGGGGTCTTATAAATGCGTAAACACACATATTCACGTAAACTACTGCACTCAAATGTAACATTTTCTATTTTTGTTTTACAGCTTTGCATTCATCGCTATAATACTGATCTTTGTGTGCATTGTTCTATAGAAAATAATGCATCTAATCTCAAATCGGTAAAAAAAGTGGCATTTTTTTACTCCCATGTGCAAGAGGCCTTAGGGAATATGGAACTGCATAGGGGGATTGGGGGAAATCTTCCCGAAGATCAACTTATACTTTAAGGAAAATGCACTTCATACAATAAGACATGAGTTTCGATTTTTGCTTATTAGAAATATATAATGGAGTACTTAAAGAGGAGTTCCACCCAGGGGGGCCATTAAAAAAAAAAAAATTAAAAGTCAGCAGCTACAAATACTGCAGCTGCTGACTTTTAATTGGACACTCACCTGTCCCTGGGTCCAGCGGTGCGGGGGATCGAAGCCCCGCTCGTCCCCCCCCTCCGCTCGTCGGCACCGGCATTTCAACTGTGGGCGCCGGGCTGTGGCTTCACAGCCTGGCACCCACTGCGCATGCGCGAGCGGCGCCGAGCGCCGTGATTGGCCGCTTAATCACCTGGGACCTGCAATGGGTCCCAGATGATTGACAGGAGGGAGGGAGAAGAGCCGAGCCCTTCCTGTGCCAGGGGGAAGTGATGTCACCAGCCCAGGCAGACGAAGGGGCAGACTACGAGGGACCACCTAGCAACAGGCATTTAGAGGTAAGTAAAAAAAAAAAAAATATCCAAATGTTTTTTTGGTTTTTTTTTTAGAATTATTTAGATATGTTTGTTTTTTTGGGTGGAACCCCACTTTAAGGACTCCCAAGACATTGTTTAATCACTTAAGGATAAGCCTCGTTTTGGATTTTAGGTGTTTTGCTAGAAAATTACTTAGAACCCCCAAACATTATATATGTTTTTTTTCTAACACCCTATAGAATAAAATGGCGGTCATTGCAATACTTTTTTTTGCACCGTATATGCGCAGCGGACTTATAAGCGCACTTTTTTGGGAAAAAATTCACTTTTTTGAATAAAAAAATAAGACAACAGTAAAGTTAGCCCAATTTTTTTTTATATTGTGAATTATAATGTTACGCCAAGTAAATTGATACCCAACATGTCACGCTTCAAAATTGCGCCCGCTTGTGGAATGGCGTCAAACTTTTACCCTCAAAAATCTCCATAGGAGAGGTTTAAAAAATTCTACAGGTTGCATGTTTTGTATTACAGAGGAGGCCTAGAGCTAGAATTATTGCTCTCGCTCTACCGGACGCAGCGGTACCTCACATGTGTGATTTGACCACCGTTTTCATATGCGGGCGCTACTCGCGTATGCGTTCGCTTCTGCGCGCGAGCTTGTCGGGACGGGGGGTTTTAAAAAATTTTTTTTTATTATTTTTATTATTTAATTTACATTATTTTGTTTATTTTTACACTGTTTAAAAAAAGAATGTGTCACTTTTATTACTATTACAAGGAATGTAAACATCCCTTGTAATAGAAAAAAGCATGACAGGACCTCTTAAATATGAGATCTGGGGTCAAAAGGACTTCAGATCTCATATTTACACTAAAATGCAATAAAAAAAAAAGTCATTTAAAAAAATGACATTGAAAAAAATGTGCCTTTTAAGAGGCGTGGGCGGAAGTGACGTTTTGACGTCCCTTCCACCCAGCAGTGTCATGGAGACGAGTGGGCGCCATCTTAGCCTCACTCGTCTCCAGGCACAGCACGGAGTAGGACGGCTCCGGTAAGCGGCGGAGGGCACCAGATCGCGGCGGGGGGGGGGGGCCCCTCTCCCGCCACCGATAAAAGTGATCTAGCGGCGAATCCACCGCAGGGACCACTTTTTTCAGAAAGCCGGCCGCTGCACGAAAACGGGGATACCGGGGTTATGGCAGCTAGCTGCTGCCATAACAACGATATCCACTGTCAAATTTTGGACGTACATCGGCGTGCAGCGGTCCGGAAGTGGTTAAAGCGGAGGTCCACCATAAAAAAAAATACATAAACACGCTCCTTAACCACTTCCCGACCAGCGCACGCTGATGTACATCAGCAGAATGGCACGGCTGGGCAAATGGGCGTACCTGTAAGTCCCATTTGAATTCCCCGCCGGTCGGATCGCGATCACCCCGCGATCGCCTCACGGAGAGGACGAACGGGGAGATGTTGATGTAAACAAGCATCTCCCCATTCTGCCTAGTGACAGTCTCACTGATCTCTGCTCCCTGTCATCGGAGCAGAGATCAGTGACGTGTCACAGCTAGCCCATCCCCCCTACAGTTAGAAAACACTCCTTAGTACTGACTTAACCTCTCCCCACCCCCTAGTGGTTAACCCCTTCACTGCCAGTGTCATTTACACAGGAATCAGTGCATTTTTATAGCACTGATTGCTGTATAAATGACAATGGTCCCAAAAATGTGTCAAAAATGTCCGATGTGTCTGCCATAATGTCTCAGTCACAATAAAAATCACTGCCATTACTAGTAAAAAAAAATATTAATAAAAATACCATAAAACTATCCCCTATTTTGTAAACGCTATAACTTTTGCACAAATCAATCAATAATCGCTTATTGCGATTTTTTTTTTACCAAAAATATATAGAAGAATACGTATCGGCCTAAACTGAGCAAAAAATTATTATAGCAAAAAGTAAAAATAATGTGTTTTTTTCAAAATTGTCGTTTTTTTTTGTTTATAGCGCAAAAAATAAAAACCGCAGAGGTGATCAAATACCACCAAAAGAAAGCTCTATTTGTGGGAAAAAAAGTACGCCAATTTTGTTTGGGAGCCACGTCGCACGACCACGCAATTGTCAGTTAAAGTGACGTAGTGCTCTGGTCAGGAAGGGGGTAAATTCTTCCGGGGCTGAAGCGGTTAAAATACATTAAAAAACATTTGAAAAAAATAATAATTTTTACTTACCAGAAATGGCTGTTGCTAGGCAGATCATCCTAATCTGCCATTTCCTACTCCGCGGTTCTCATCCTCCCTCGTGTTGTCTCCTGGGAGATGAGGCGCGATGTCTTCTGGGACATGTGTGTGTCCCAGTAGACAGGCGTCCATTCACAAAGCGCTGTGCAACTCGCGCATGCGCAGTAGGAAATGGGCAAGAGGCAAGGCTCCACTGCCTGTTTCCCTTCATTAGGATGGCGGCGCCGGCACCCGATCCGGTGGACGGATCGGCCTCGCAGGTAAGTGCCCTTTTTAAAAGTCAGCAGCAACGGCCGGCCCTCCCCTTTAAGGCCATAGATGTAACGTGTTTATCTAATGGTATGTACACAGAATGGTGATAATTTACTAGCAGATTCATATTCACTCTAAAGTTTAAGTTAAATTATCCAGTGAGTGCAGTGAACACAGGTCAGGGTGAAAATTAACCTTTCAGTAAAATCTGAGGATCATTCATGTGAGATACATTGATGTGGTCCAAAATGCCAACTGCTCTACAGATACTTAGTTGCATAATTAGTCAGGTTCAAAAAAGTCCAGCTATTTCGACAGGTAGAAAAAAATAAATAGAAAGCCTCCATATACAGAACCCCATGTCAGTGTTTCTCAGCTGGGGTGCCGTTTGGGTTCCCCCAGAGTGCCTCACTGGACTTAGTTTAAGATTAGTGTCATGAGTTGCCATGGAGTGAGCAGACAATAATTTTCTACTGACAGGAAGCATAGTGTAATTTTCTGCTATGGCCAGCCTGCCCACACCATGGCAATACATAATGCTAACCCAGGGAAAGTGACATGCATGACCGCCCCCAACATTCAAGAGAGAATGTAAGTCTGCCTCCTCCAAACCTGCTCCACCTACTGCCCTCTGCCATGCTGATAGGAGTCAAATGGTAGGGTTCCGATGTGAAGAGGAAACTATGTGAAGGGGGGACTATGTGATTGGGGTCTCTGTGATAGAGGGTCTGTGATGGGAGGCAGACTGTGGTTGGGGAGACTGTGATTGTGGAGTTCCTTGATAAAGGGGACTCTGTAGAACTGGGAAGACTCTGTGGTTATAATGTGAGCTCACATGTATAGGGGGGCCTCTAATGTATGGCCTCTGTTGTGGGAGGAGAATTCTGTTGTGAAGGGGGACTCTGATGTGGGGGGGGGGGTGCTTCTGAAGTTCTGAAGTTAATTTCATCAAAGCAGTTGTGTGCCTCATCTTAGGCTCATGTTTGCCATTGAAGTAACATTTATGTTTTTTTACATGTAAAGTGATTGTAAGCGATCACCTAATAAAACAAACCATACAGTTTCAAATAGAAATGAAAGGCAAACCATTTTTGTATAGATATAAAAAAATATAAATACCCTTTTTCTAAGTGATCACTTTCCCTCTGTTCTCAGCTGCATAAGAGCTGAGGGGAGGAGAAGCAGCAGCACACTGAGCTTGTCAGTGAATGGCTGTGCAGCGGGGGCGTGTCAGGACAATTCTTATCATTGAAGGAGAACAGGTTGTGTTCCCAGCATAGCTAGAGAACTGACCATGCTGCATTCTCCTGCTTTGTGTGGTCATTTTTTAATAGGAAAGCAGAGGGACTGGCAGGATCACCAGAGATTTCACACAAAGGAAGCAATACAAAGAGAACAGGATACTTTCTCATACAAGTACATGGTACAGCAGGCACATATCAGGAATATGAAGTGTTGGGGTAACAAACGCTTTAGGGCTCAGGTGCCTAATTTTTAAAGGGTGCCGGGACTGGAAAAAGGTCAAGAAACCTTTCCCTGTACCCACAGTTGGTCCAAAGGAAAGCAAAAAAAACTTAAAAGCATGATCCAATTTGCTTCAGTGGGGGAAAATTAAACTCATTCCTGATCCCTCAGGAGGCAACCAGATATTCCCTGGATCAACTACCTCTGGTGTTATTACCCATAAATGTTAGAATGCAGTTAAATTTTCTGCATTAAGGAATGCATCAACCTCTTTTTTAAAACAATCTTCTGAGCTGGTTAGAGCTAGTTATTAAAGAAAGCCTATTCTACAAATCTAAATCTTGATAGATCACAAAGGCAATGTGTTTTGAGGGCAGTGTGGGAAACAGGCATGGAGCAAGTCTGTCCCACAACACGTTTGGTGTGAACCAGCCCTAAAGCAAGTCAGAATAGTAAGAGCCCTTTCACACTGGGGCGGGGGGCGGCGTCGGTGGTAAAACGCTGCTATTATTAGCGGCGTTTTACCGTCGGTATGCGGCCGCTAGCGGGGCAGTTTTACCCCCCGCTAGCGGCCGAGAAAGGGTTAAATACCACCGCAAAGTGCCTCTGCAGAGGCGCTTTGCCGGCGGTATAGCCGCGCCGTCCCATTGATTTCAATGGGCAGGAGCGGTAAAGGTGCGATATACACACCGCTCCTTCACCGCTCCGAAGATGCTGCTGGTAGGACTTTTTTTACCTTCCTGCCAGCGCATCGCTCCCTCGGGGCTTTCACACTGGAATGCAAGCAGCGGCACTTTCGGGTCGGTTTGCAGGTGCTATTATTAGCGCAATAGCGCCTGCAAACTGCAGTAGTGTGAAAGGGCTCTACTTGTGGCATGTACAGTTTTGGACACTTTGTTCGCAAGGTCTCTTTTTCCTTTAAAGCGATTTTATTTTTTTATTTAGTAATTCTTTAAAAATAAATTATCGATCCTGATAAAATCTGATGCTACAAACTTTGGGCTGTTACTCAACAACCAAGAGCAACTAGGAAAGTATCTGAAATGGAAGCTAATTGATATTTATGAAGTAGGTAAAAATTATAAAATGCTTCAAGTTTGCAATTTACACTTTCTGTCATTTTAATGGAAATTGTGAAACTCAGGACGAGATCTATTTTAGAACAGTGGTTCCCAATCACTGGACGCCATCCTGGAGCTCGGCCTCAGTGTCCGCCCTGCCACACTGCAGCTTTCTGTATGTTCTGGCAGGTTCTGCTGTCGTACCACGTATGGAATGGAAAAGCCCAACAGCTATAATAGTCTGTGGCTCATATAACAGAGAAATGCTTGTTTGCTGGCTGTAAAGGCAAACCCTTCAATGGCTGTGAAAGACCTGCAAGAAGGTTTGTCTGACACAGGAGTAGTCTTGCAGCATTCCATGGTGCAGCATTGCTTGTACCTGTATTTGCAACCTCATAACAAACCTCAACATCGGAGGTAGCTGCAGCATCTAGACAAGCCAGAGACTTTTTGCAAACAAGTGCTGTGCGATAATTAAGTAAAATTGAACACTTTGTCCACAATCACCAAAGATTTGTTTGGAGAAAAATACGATAGGCATTTAATTAAAAAACACCTTGCCAACTGTTAAACATGAGTGTGGGATCCATTATGCCGTGTTTGTGTGGCAGCCAGTGGTGTGACACGTTGAGCAAAAAATTCCACCAAATGTTAAATTCTGGTTTCTAAATGTGAAACAGCTATGAAACTGGAGCTCAAAAAGGGAAAGGCTATAGACATGTTTATAGATGGGTTTTTAAGCTTGATGTAAATGTACAATGGGTAAAGCTCTCCATAAATTGTCAATACTATATAAAATACCTATCATAATATAATTATAATGGGCTTAGATATACTTTAAACATGCTGCACATGTCACACAACCCAAGAACATCTCAGAATTATTAGGGATCTGCGAGGAAGAGTAGTCAAGAATCCCTTCAAAAAGAACTGAAGGACACTTTGCTGGGTACAAAACGTATGTACAAGCTGTGATCAGTCTACAATGGGGTGTTATTGATTACTAGGGTTACATAGGTTGAGAAAAGTCCATCTAGTTCAACCAATGAGAAAAAAAACAAGTAAATAGAAAACCGCCATATACAGAACCCTATACCCACAGTTAATCCAGAGGAAGGCAAAAAAAAACAGCAAAAGCATGAACCAATTTCCTCCATCAGGGGACAATAATTCCTTCATAATCCCCCAGAAGTCAATCAGATCTGGATCAACAATCTCTGCTGTTATTACCACTAGATTATGATCTAGTTATGGTTTTTTTTCTTTTTTTTTTGCAATTTTTTTATAATTTGTTGTTTTTGATTTTTGGGAAGTTTTCTTGTGTACTCTTGTGAAAACCTAATAAACATATCTTTAAAAAAAACATTTAAAAATATATTGTTTTGTACTGCACAAGTTGTGTGGTTGTTGTTTACTACTACTTTTGACTTACAAAAGAAACTAAATGCATAAATTGGCCAGGGGTGCCTAAGCTTTAACATACAACTGTGTGCATATATTTATGTATATAAACAGAAGAATACATAAATAAGTAATGCATAGTTTAAAAATTAAAATCTTGTAAAATATATATATATATATATATTTATATATATATATATATATATTTACAAGATAAGTGCTCAGTATCTTGATATCTTGAGTAATCTTATTATGCCCCATTATGTGACATACTGCACAGCTAGCAAGCTAGCAAGGACTATAGGAAACCTAATATACTATAGATACTATTAGGCTCCCAGTAAGTAGTATGCTTACTACAAGACAACAGTCATTAAAGGAAAATATAGAAGCAGACTCTAATATTGTGTAATATAAATTAAGTGATTTACCTTGTTGCTAAGAAATTCCATCTCCTTATTGGAAGCCTGTAGCAATTGCAACAGGTTGTGTACTTACTTCTCTGATGCTTCTGCCTAGAGAAGAACAAGGCACCTCATTATATAGATGGTGTTGTCTGTCTTTGCGTTTTAAGGACAGTGGTGCTTGATCTGTTTTTTTTTTTTTCTATTTTGCAGTTCTGTCTAGAGCAGGTATAAAAAAAGGATACCATTTACAGATCTCCTAAGAATAGATGGTGGACAATGGGAAGGGTTGCCTATAATTACATGGATATAATTTGGCCACAGATCATCTCCAGGATACTTGAAGAACATCTTATAGGACACGATGCACTTTTATTGTGAGGATCTGTTATTAGACATTTTCTCAGTGTAACCAGGATTTAACAAGGATTTGATGGCATATGGAATGCAGAAGGTTTTAAGACACTCTCATTTGGGGTGGATATAAAGTCCTAATGATTACACAAGATTTTTTTCACCTTTTTTGTGAGTTTTTAAATTTTTTTTTATTAAAAGTCTCTTTTGTCATATTATTGACCACACTAGTGGACGTACGGATATGACAACCTATTACACTAATGAGTCTCGTTCCTGGAATCTTGATTACAAGAGCAAGCTGCCCAGGGCAACAGTTGAATTGTCTTAACCAAATACCAGCAGACCCAATCTTAATCAGTTCATCCGTCATACTCGCCTTAGATGACGTTGGAATGCTTTTGTAGCCATTATATGAGACTATACAATGGTAACTGTGAGGAAATGTTAGTTTACCTTTCTACTCTTTTCTGCAGAAAGAAGGCTTGTACCTTTAAACTTAGCCTATAATAATTGCAGGAGTAATATGGTTGTTAGGTGCAACAGAAATCAGTATTGTGTCCTGACTTTTCAATGCACATGCCAATGTTTCCTATGGCCACTAACCAGAATCTCCATCATTTTCCATTTTCAGTACAGGAGACTGATCGTCCGCATTGGCCCTACAAGCTGGAATAGCTTTGGCCTTTTCAAAAAGTTTTTACATTCCAGTTAGCTGCTAGCGACTGCTTTCCAATTTCTACAACTTATCTGTGGTGTGTCTTCTTGAATCCCTTATCTCCATTACCATTTAGGTCTGTCTTTGGGATATAGGCCCAAATAGTAGAATGCTCTTGGTAGGATTATTTGATTTTTTTTCATTCAATTTTTAATGCTGTTGTGAATTTATATAACAGCAATGTTACCAAACAACTAACAGATCTCCTAGTTAGTTCTGAAACCCCAGTTTTCTGCTTTAGATTCTGCATAATACATTTTCAAGACTTCCTTCTTGAAGCAATTATGACATACTTCATCATGTTATGAGAGCACCCAGGTTTCAGTTTCATAGCCTGTCTGTACCTTTCATAACCATGATGTAACAGATTTTAGATTTTCTACACTGTTTTGCCACAAATAAAAGCTGTTATTCGGAGTGCGGCCACTCAGCTGCTTACTTCAATTTTCTACACCATTGCAGTGCCTGCACCTGAAGTTGTAAGTGGGGAGGGCGGTTATTAAAGACACCAACACGCTTGGAGCAGCATCGCTACCTCATATTTCAGTTTCATATGTTAGCACTGGCCGGATCAGAGTCTTCTAGCAAAGAACCTTGGTTTTTCTTTGTTGATAACTATGTGGGTAAGGGGATGTTGTAACCTTCCCTTCCAGCAAGAATCAAAACAAATGTAAACGTAGCTCTTATTTAGAGCCACCAGATGATTAACACTCGCTACATTTAATAAGTTGCCTTCGTTAGAATGCTCAGCACACTTTTATGTTAGTGTAGCGCTACCCCTGTAAAAGCCGCTGAATAGTATAGTATAGGATCTCTGTGTCTATTCTGACTTTCAGTACACTTTGACCCTTAAAACACTGTGGGGGTCATTTACTAAGGTTCCCAGCAAGTATGGGTGCTCTACAATTAATAGCGCCGAATTAAAGTCAATTAAGACTTCAACTGGACGGACATGCAAATGGAAAGCGCGCGATTGCAGGTAAACATGCCTGTCCCACGGGCATATGCGGGAATTTTTTAAGTTAATGGGGCTCAAACCTGCAAAATCCAAAGTCCTCATTGAAGGCTTGCATGCAAATTATTGGTAATTTAAAGTGTATGGGAACCCGGTACTGCCCTAGGGGACATGCATCAATGCAAAGAAAAGTTTTTGAAACAATCGATTTTAAAGGAGAAATGATTTTGATGATGATTAAAGTGAAACAATAAAAAATGAAATATTCCTTTAACTATCGTGCCTGGGGGGGCCCTTAGTCTGCCTGTGAAGTGGCGCATATGTGCGATGTGTAGAACATGCTGCAGAAATGACATTTTTAAAGGAAAAATGTAATTTAAACTTGCTCGCAGCTGTAATATATTGCTGGCTCCCGGCAATATAGATAAAAAAAGTGAAGAAAAAAATATGGCGTGGGGTCCCCCCCAGTACATACCAGGCCTTTCAGCAAAATTCCCCAAAAAATTGACGTGGGGTCCCCCCCAAAACCCATACCAGACCCTTATCCGAGCAAGCAGCCTGGAGGTCAGGAAAGGGGGGGGAGTGCCCCCCTCCTGAACTATACCTGTCAGGGGATGTTATACACAACATCCAATGCAGGTGATCAGATCGCTGGGCTGCACCAAGGAATCAGGGACAAATGAGTAAATGAATAAAAAAGTTCTGTTTATTGTTAATGATAAAGACACACGTGAAATCAAGACAGCAAACCAAAAACAAGTAAATGGTGAAAACACAGCAAACCCCTAAACCCACCTAACTATCTATCTAACTAATATAATACACGAGCAAGGAAACAAACACGAAATAAAAAATAAGGCATGGGCGAAGACAACAAGGAAACAGAAAACAGGAATAATGAAGCAGACCAAGGAGCAGGGAACAGGAAACAGGACTCAAGGACAGGATACACAAACAGGGTCCAGGAACAAACAGGAACAGGCTGGAACAAGAGCAAGTACTGGCAGGGACAAGGGCTTAGCAGAGGAATTCTGAAGCACTGAGGCTAGTTCAGGGCGGGTTTATATAGTCTAGAAAAACCATGACAGGTGTGCTTGATGACAAGTCTGCAGTCCAGGCAGGGAGACCCCCGCTGGTGGCCACTGGAATTACACCCTTTTGGTGCTGAATGTAATAGTGCCACCAGCAGGAGAAACCGGAGATGACACCGATCCTGACAGTTGCCCCTCCTAAAGGAGTGGCCTCCGGACACTCCATTCAGCCCTGGGTACGACAGTCCAAGTGGGTGCAGAAACACCTTAAAATATTTCCCTACTGAGTCTGCGGACTTCTTCGCACTTCCAAGGCCAGAGTCTTTTAGTTCATTGGGGAACATGCCATCAGAGTCTCAAAATAGGACATGCACCCCACCACCCGGGTCAGGAAGATTGGATCCGGAGATGAAAATTAGCAGGGTAACGGGAAAGAAACCATCGGAGGCAGACCACACAGAAGCATTACATTCAGGTCAGGCGACAGACAGGATTGACACAGCGGCAGGATGGCCATCAGTCAGGAACAGTTTTAGCAGGCACCATGCCATCAGGCTGAGCAGAAAGCAGAGGTACATCACGCTGGGCAGTGGCACATCCGCATCGAGCTGGGCAGCAGGGAAAAGCACATCGAGCTGGGCAGCAGGCAAAAGCACATTGAGCTGGGCAGCAGGCAAAAGCACATCGAGCTGGGCAGCGGGCAAAGGCACCTCGAGCTGGGCAGCGGGCAGAGGCACCTCGAGCTGGGCAGCGGGCAGAGGCACCTCGAGCTGGGCAGCGGGCAGAGGCACCTCGAGCTGGGCAGCGGGCTCATCAAGCTGGAGAGCAGGCACTGGTACTTCCGGCTGGAACACTGGCACCTCAGGCTGGAACACTGGCACCGAGACATCAGGCTGGAGGGCTGGCACCGAGACATCAGGCTGGAGGGCTGGCACCGAGACATCAGGCTGGAGGGCTGGCACCGAGACATCAGGCTGGAGGGCTGGCACCGAGACATCTGGCTGGAGGGCTGGCACCGAGACATCTGGCTGGAGGGCTGGCACCGAGACATCTGGCTGGAGGGCTGGCACCGAGACATCTGGCTGGAGGGCTGGCACCGAGACATCAAGCTGGAGGGCTGGCACAGAGACATCAGGCTGGAGGGCAGGCACCGAGACATCAGGCTGGAGGGCAGGCACTGAGACATCAGGCTGGAGGGCAGGCACCGAGACATCAGGCTGGAGGGCAGGCACCGAGACATCAGACCAGGCAGCAGGTACTAGAACTTCAGACTGGGCAGTAGGCACATCAGGCAGAACAGCAGGTGCTGGCACAACAAGCTGAACAGCAGGCACATCGGACTGGATAGCGGGTACTGGAACTTTAGACTGGGCAGCAGGCACTGGCACATCAGGCTGAACAGCAGGTGCCTTGGACTGGATAGCAGATACTGGAACTTCAAACCGGGCAGCTGGTACTGGAACTTCGGACTGGGCAGCTAGCACAGACACTGGCACATCAAGCAGAACAGCAGGTGCTGGCACAACAGGCAGAACAGCAGGTGCATCGAACTGGATGGTCGGTACTGGAACTTCAGGCTGGGCAGCAAGCACAGACACTGGCACATCAGGCAGAACAGCAGGTACTGGCACAACAAGCAGAACAGCAGGTGCATCGGACTGGATAGCAGGTACTGGAACTTCAAACCGGTCAGCCGGTACTGGAACTTCAGATTGGACAGTGGGCACAGGTGCTGGCACATCAGGCAGAACAGCAGGTACTGGCACAACAGGCTGAACAGCAGGTACATCAGACTGGATAGCAGGTACTGGAACTTCAAACCAGGCAGCTGGTACTGGAACTTCAGACTAGACAGTGGGCACAGGTGCTGGCACATCAGGCAGAACAGCAGGTGCAGTGGACTGAATAGTAGGTACTGGAACTTCAAACCGGGCAGCTGGTACTGGAACTTCAGACTGGACAGTGGGCACAGACACTGGCACATCAGGCAGAACAGCAGGTATTGGAACATCAGGCTGGGCGGCATACATGAACACATCAGGCCGGAACAGATTAGCTGGTGGGGAGGCAGGATTGGATACTGGCATGATGGTATGGGTTGGAAAAAACTCCCGCTTCTTTTTGGTTTTAGCCACTGGGGATCTATAAGTGGGTACAGGGCTGTAGGTAGTGAATGCAGCTGGTAGAAGCGAAGAGTGAAAGGATGACAAAACAGAGGGAGTAGGTTTTGAAGGGAGATTTAGTGGAGCTGATGGAGGCAGCTGAGAAGAAGCAGGGGGGTTAAAGGCAGGGTAGGTGCAACAAGAGGAAACAGGGTACTGGTATTTCATTGGTAGAAAGGTATATTCGGAGCTAACAGAAGCTGAATGCAACAGACTTGACCAGGCCTGTATTAATGATTGCACTGAATCAGGTTTGCACTTAGCTTGTCTGACCAGAGACTGCACTGATTCAATGCATTTTGCAAGCACCTGAGGACAAGCTGAATATTGTTAAAAAAAAATGCTGAGTCATCCTCCAACAGCCAAACTAAAGATTCTACCTGAGCTGCACTAAAAGGGGGTGTATAGTCATTACCTCCCTCAGCGACATTAGACATGGCCAACTCAGTACAGATCTTAATTAATGGTTGCACATCTTCAAACAAAAAACTGCCTTGATCAATAAAAACATGAGCTAGGCGGATGCCTTCTAACAATTGTTCCCTAGTGTATTCAGCCAATGTCTGATAACAAAAGTCTCTGTCATCAGTTGCCAGGAGCGATAAATACAAAATACTTTCAAAGTCCATCTTTCAACAATAGCTGGGGCTCAGGCCCCAATTCCCAGGTGCAACCGATCTGATTGTATGGCTTCAGAATTCTGTCAGGGGATGTTATACACAACATCCAATGCAGGTGATCAGATCGCTGGGCTGCACCAAGGAATCAGGGACAAACGAGTAAATGAATAAAAAAGGTATGTTTATTGTTAATGATAAAGACACACGTGAAATCAAGACAGCAAACCAAAAACAAGTAAATGGTGAAAACACAGCAAACCCCCAAACCCACCTATCTATCTAACTAATATAATAAACGAGCAAGGAAACAAACACGAGATAAAAAATAAGGCAGGGGCAAAAGCGACAAGGGAACAGAAAACAGGAATAATGAAGCAGACCAAGGAGCAGGGAACAGGAAACAGGGTTCAAGGACAGGATACACAAACGGGGTCCAGGAACAAACAGGAACAGGCTGGAACAAGAGCAAGTACTGGCAGGGACAAGGGCTTAGCAGAGGAATTCTGAAGCACTGAGGCTAGTTCAGGGCGGGTTTATATAGTCCAGCAAAACCATAACAGGTGTGCTTGATGAGAAGTCTGCAGTCCAGGCAGGGAGACCCCCGCTGGTGGCCACTGGAATTACCCCCGTTTGGTGCTGAATGTAATAGTGCCACCAGCAGGAGAAACCGGAGATGATACCGTTCCTGACAATACCAGGCCGCATGCCCTCAATATGGGGAGGGTGCTTTGGGGTCCACCCCAAAGCACCTTGTCCCCATGTTGATGAGGACAAGGGCCTCTTCCCAACAACCCTGGCTGGTGGTTGTCGGGGTATGCAGGAGGGGGGCTTATCAGAATCTGGAAACCCCCTTTAACAAGGGGCCACCAGATCCCACCCCCCCATGTGAATGGGTGTCGGGTACATCGTACCCCTACCCATTCACCCCAAAAAGCAGTGAAATGTAAAAAGAAAACAAGAGCCAGTTTTTGACAAGTCCTTTATTGTAAAATAGCTCAGAGTTGTCTTCTCCCCGAGCCATCTTCTCCTGCCGCTGTCTCTCCCGCCGCAGTCTCTCCCGGTGCTGTCTCTCCCGCCGCCGTCCTCTCCCGCTGCTGTGTTCTTCCTCATTGCCGGTTACCAGCTAAATCTTTCTCTGTTGTGTTGTCGCCCGCTGTCTGGCATCTCTTATCTAGCCATGGGGCATGGCCATCCGATGACGTCACTCGGAGAGCCCACCCCTTGTGATTTTTTTTCGTAGTGAGTTATCGGTAGTGGGAGAAGACGGTGGCAGGAAAAGATGGTGGCGGGAGAGATGGCACTGGGAAAGACTACAGCAGGAGAAGATGGTGGCGGGAGAGACAGCACAGGGAAAGACAGCGGCAAGAGAAGATGGCTCGGGGAGAAGACAGTTCAGAGCTATTTTACAATTTACATTTCAATGCTTTTTGGGGTGAATGGGTAGGGGTGCGATGATTTTGGGGGGACCCCATGCTAATTTTTTTTACAATTTTGGCGTGGAGTGCCAGACTCACTTACCTAATCAACAAAATAATTAGTAGCCCTGAAATTCAGCTTTGGAGTAGGGATTTTTTTTTGGGTGGGTTTCTTCCCCTTCCCCCCCCCCATTACACTTTCTAATCAAGGACTTGCATGTGTGCACAACCAAATACATTTGTATGCAACTAGATTTATTACAGATTTGAAGGGGTATGAATAGTTTGCACTTAAAAAATATGTTTGAGTCTGCAAAAGTCAAACATAAAGCAAAAAACAATCAACTTTTTATTTCAACATTAGTATAAACATTTGTTACATTAATGTAATTAAAATAAAAAAAATAAAAATAAAAGGCATAGAAATGATGCTCCAGCATTTTACAATATAGTTAGAAGGGCCCTGCTCAAAAGAGCTTACATACATGTAGTTACATACATAGTAGAGGAGATTGAAAAAAGACACAAGTCCATCAAGTCCAACCTATGTGTGTGATTATATGTCAGTATTACCTTTTATATCACTGTATGTTATGGTTATTCAGATAGTTTTTAAAATATCAATGCCCCCCTGCGGAGACCACCACCTGTGGAAGGGAATTCTACATCCTTGCCGCTCTTACATTAAAGAACCCTCTATGTAGTTTATGGTTAAACCTCTTTTCTTCTCATTTTAATAAGTGGCCAAGTGTCTTTTAATGAGTGGCCACGTGTCTAACAATCCACAAGGGTAGGACACTAAAAATTAGACACATTAAACAATCACATTAGAAAAGCAGGGACCAGCAGCGAAGAGCTGCATCCCCTTATTCTGGAAGCAGACACAGCCACCGTCGGTAGCCGTCTGGTTGAAGTAAGTAGCAGAAATTAACAAAATGGAGGACTTGGTGGCCACGGAGAAAGGCCTAAGTGAGAAATTTTCCAAAAAAACGGTTTAATTGGCACTAATTTGCCTACTCCGAGGAGTTTGGGGAGCTGGTGGCTTAGCTCCCCCAAAGTGTGATGAATCTGGAGGTTCCGCGGACAGAGTTGGGGTGATTGGTCGGTGGTATTATCTCTCCCCCCTAGTCCCCTGAAGCTTGGTGTTATTCCCTTCAGAGAGGTGAGTATCTTTGATTACACTGTGATGTATGTACCATTGATTATGTTTTGGAAATGTTTATTTATTTTTTTTATACATACCATTGTGGTAGTCTCTGTATTTCCGCATGCTCTTCCTTGTTAAATAAAGAATAAAAAAAAAAAGAACAGCAGGGATACAAATCAAGCCAATAACAACCATGACAAACCTTTGTGCTGATCAGAAGTCCTTGCCCAAAACCCCTAAAAAGTTAAATGGCAGGATTATCATAAGTAAAAACAGACAAAATAAATACAAAAGCCAAAAAGGCAGTGCACAAACTACATTGACACACACAGCAGGAATCAATTAGCAGAAACCTTCCTTTCCATCTAAACCATTACATAGCAGTTTTAAGTCTAATGTGAGATTTAGAAGCAATCATCAAACAAAAGCCTTAGTGGGGTGTGGGTCAGAAACTATGCACACCCCCCGAAAAAAAAAAAAAAAATCTATTTGTAACCCAACATACATACTGCAAAGAAATATTCAGGCCTGTTCTTAGGCCAAACACCCGCCACAAATGCAGGCCTACTTGCCCACCAGGCCAATTCTGACATTTCTCTCCTACATGTAAAAATCATAATTTTTTGGCTAGAAAATTACACAGAACCCCCAAACATTATATATTTTTTTTAGCAGAGACCCTAGAGAATAAAATGGCGGTCGTTTAAATTTTTTATCTCGCACGGTATTTGCACAGCAATTTTTCAAACATTTAATGCAATGTTTCATGCATAAAAAAAAAAAAAACAGTAAAGTTAGCCCAATTTTTTTGCATAATGTGAAAGATGATCTTACGCCGAGTAAATAGATACCTAACAGACAGATCACCAGACAGACGAGTCAAAGTGTTGTCTAGAATAATCAAAGTGTGAGTTAGGCCTTCTATCTAAAGGTATTTCATTTTGTCCTACAGCAAAATTTGATCATTTTAACTTTGAATAGAATTGTTCAAGTTTGAAAGGACACTAAAGATAAAACATTTTTTCCGTACGCAAGCAGGAACTGTAACTGGGTCTAAGGGCCAAGCATTTAAGATGAAAAGTAAATTCATGCCTCCTGGCCAATATCAGTCTATAGAAAGTTACATTCGCACTCTGAAGCATGATGTTTGCTCGAGTGCCTCCACTATGAAAAATACACATACTTGAGTCTCACAGAATATAAGGCTTTTAAATCATTGAGGGACGATAAAAATCTCATCCTTAAACCCGCCGACAAAGGGTCATTGTGAAAATTAATTACATGGAGTATAGAGATGGCATGCTGCTGACGCCAGCAGATACTGCCAGCTATATACAACTTGATAGGGATCCTACACAAAGCACAATCAATGCCCTGTCATCCCTTATTAATATTGGTCTCTCAAACGATTGGATCTCTAAAGAGACAGCCGAATTCCTGATGGATGAGCATCCTAGACTGCCCGTTATATATGGGCTACCAAAGGTTCACAAGGGAACAACACCCTTTCATGACCCTTGACCCCTTGACCAAGTTGATTGACTTTCACCTTCAGCCCCTGGTAAAAAATGTATCATCGTATGTCAGGGACACAAGTGACTTTTTGTAGAAATTAAGAAATTTCTTCACCTTTAATGCCAATTGGAAATTGGCGACCGTGGACATTTCAGCCTTGTACACAGGCATACCAAACGAAGCTGGCTTGATGGCGGTACGATATTACTTATCCAAACTGATAGTCCATAATCACCCAGATGAATTTCTTATTGAAGGTTTACAGTTTGTTCTGGAGAGTAATTTTTTCTTGTTCAAAGGAACGAAGTTTGCCCAAATCGGTGGTACAGCCATGGGCAGTTCAGCAGCCCCTTCGTTTGTAAACTTGTTCGTTGGATAAATAGAGGAACATCACATTTATCCTATGGCTCTTTTTTCTCAGCACGTCAAGTGTTGGTTAAGATTTTTCATGAGTTTATGGGGCATTTGAATAGGATAGGATAATATTTATCCCAGAAATTTCCCAGGATAGTATTAGCTATCTGGACGTCAGAATTACCAATGAGAATTACCAATGAGCAGGGTACATTACATACATCATTATTTGCAAAACCAACTGACAGGAACACGTTGCTACTCTACCAGAGTGTACACCCAAAACATCTCCGTGATAGCCTACCCATTTCTCAGTTTAAAAGGGCAATGCGTATCTGCTCTGATGAAAGTGAGAGGAATATACAACTAGAGGCCATGTATGGGAAATTAATTGAGTGAGGGCATCCCATTATGACACTTGACAAAGCGCTTAGCAGAGCCACTTCAAATTGGGTAAAATGAATAAAACAGCCAATAGGCCTTTGTTCATACATGGTTCTAACCAGGAATCAGATCGTATTAAGCTGGGGACCACACGCAACATTACCATTATGAGGCCTTTGTTCATACATGGTTCTAACCAGGAATCAGATCGTATTAAGCTGGGGACCACATGCAACATTACCATTATGAGAGCTGACGGTACGTTGACCGCAAGTTTCGAGAATCCACCATTACTAGTCCTTAAACAAAGCAAGTCCTTGTGCGACATATTGGTACAGGCAGACCTGAGATCTAAATATGTTAAGCCAAAGGTTAGAATCTCACAAAAAAGCAGTTGTTACTGATGTTATAATTGTAACGTTTGTACTCTATGATATGTGGTGAACCACCCACATAATGGCAGACAATATCGCATACAAGGATATATGAACTGCAACACAGAGTTTTGTGTCTACATTTTTAAAAGATGGTTCTAGAAACATAGGAGTGATATAGCATAAAGCTGGAGAAAACCCTGGAAGGTGAAGCCCCTGATTTAAACAAACCTGTAGCAATACACTTTGTCGCTAAGAAGCATCAGATACACAAATTAAGGCGCATGGTCATTGAACAATTATCACGACCAGTAAGGGGGGAGACCATGATCGTCTCCTCCTTCCCCGTGAGGCATACTGGACATATACCTTGGGCACAGTCCAGCCAGCCTTAATACCACTCTATCCTATCTGTGTTTTCTTGAAGACAGATAATTTGGATTGTGATGTTGCTTATGGTTGTAATGTATCAACAATTTTAATCTTTTATTCTATACTTTATCTACGCATCTATTTTGCAGCTATTCAGCTTCTTTGTCTATCATGGCAGCTAGCACATGGAATTTTTTTCTTTTTTTTTACATTTCTCATTTCTCATTTTTTATTTTATTCTATTCTATTTTATTTTATTTTATTTTATTTTTTCTATATCTATTTTTATTTAAATTTTTGTTTTGGTTTTTGTTTCCTTCTTATAACTTTATATATTTTTCTTTTAATTTTTCTTAAAAATTATTTTTTCTTTCTCTTTTCCTTTATTTTCATATTTTATTTCAATTTTTGGCTTTTTTTCACTTTCCATATCTTCGAGGTGCAGCAGGCATGACTCACTTTCACACTTTTTTTCTTTCTGTTTTTCTCCTAGCCCCCGTGTGCTCCCTGTCTAATTGCAGACCGCCACCGTCTGCATTAATGTATTGATGCCCTAGGGCGCATGTGCATAGTGTCTCGCCGGATTGGAGTAGAAAGGTAAGCCCCTAATGGTCACCTAGCAACGGTAGTAAGCAGCCAGGTGGAAGTACACAATCAAGGAAAGGAACAGACACGTTTGATGAGGCTGCAGTTGCAGGTTAGTTCTCTGTGCAAATAGGATTCATTTTAGTATGAACACAATACTAGTACACTGATCCACTCTGGCCAAAAGTGGTTAGAACAGCCTAATGGCTGTTTTATGTAAATAGGAAGCAAACACGCAGGTTTATGGATGGGAAATGATGTCATTGGATGTCAGGGGGCGGGCTGGGGGTTATTTCCTCTTTGCACTGATTGGTGAATGGTTCTTTAACAACTTCAGCCCAGGAAGGATTTACCCCCTTCCTGGCCAGAGCACTTTTTGCGATATGGCACTGTCGCTTTAACTGACAATTGCGCGTTTGTGCGATGTTGCACCCAAACAAAATTGACGTCCTTTTTTTTGGTGGTATTTGATCAACTCTGCGTTTTTTATTTTTTGCGCTATAAACAAAAAAAGAGCGACAATTTTGAAAAAAAAGCAATATTTTTTACTTTTTGCCATAATAAATATCCCCAAAAATATATTAAAAAATTTTTTTTTTTCCTCAGTTTAGGCCGATATGTATTCTTCTACATATTTTTGGTAAATAAAATCGCAATAAGCGTATATTGATTGGTTTGCACAAAAGTTATAGCATTTACAAAATAGGGGATAGATTTATGGCATTTTTATTATTAATTTTTTTAAATTAGCAATGGCGGCGATCTGCGATTTTTATCGGGGCTGCAACATTATGACGGACATCGGACACTTTTGACACTATTTTGGGACCATTGTCATTGATACAGCGATCAGTGCTATAAAAATGCACTGTTTACTGGGAAAATTACACTGGCAGGGAAGGGGTTAAACACTAGGGGGCGATCAAGGGGTTAAGTGTGTCCTAGGGAATTATTCTAACGGTGGGGTGAATTGCCTCACTAGAACATGACAGAGATCACTGCTCCCGATGTCATGTTGCTAGGCAGAACAGGAAAATGCCTTGTTTACAAAGGCATCTCCCTGTTCTGCTGCTCTGTGACACAATTGCGGGCCCCTGGCAGACATCGAGTCCGCAGGACCCACGGTCACGGAATTACGCGGTGGGCGCACGCGCCCCGCCGGCCGCAAGCGCGTGCCCACAGTTCTGCGCTTTAAAGGGGACATACCTATATGCCCATTTGCCCAGCCGTGCCATTGTGCCGACGTATATTGCCGTGCGATGGTCGGCATGTGGTTAAATAGTGGACTGTTTGTATCACAATTTGTCACATGCCCGATGAAGGGGTCATGCGTGGCTCCGAAACGTTGCTTCTATTTCTTTTTTTGATACTATGTGATTAAAGTTTTGGACCTAATTTTGGAGATCCTGGTGTGCTGGTGACACTTCCTTCTCATAGATACCTAACATGTGATGCTTCAAAATTGCACACGCTCGTGGAATGGTGCCAAACTTCGATACTTAAAAATCCCCATATGCGATGCTTTAAAATTTTTTACAGGTTACATGTTTTGAGTTACAGAGGAGGTCTAGTACTAGAATTATTGCTCTCGCCCTAATGTTCGCGACGATACCTCACATGTGTGGTTTGAACGTCCTTTGCATATGTGGGCGTGACTTACGTATGCATTCGCTTCTGTGAGCATGCGGAGACAGGGGCGCTTTAACCACTTCAGCCCCATTTGCCCCCTTAATGACCAGGCTATTTTTTGCGATACGTCACTGCTTCGCTTTAACTGACAATTTTGCGGTCGTGCGACGTGGTACCCAAACAAAATTGACATCTTTTTTCCCCACAAATAGAGCTTTCTTTTGGTGTATTTGATCACCTCTGCGTTTGCGCTATAAACAAAAAAAGAGCGAGAATTTTGAAAGAAAAACAATATTGTGTGATAGGACCTTGTTTTCGGAAATTCCGACCCTGTGTAGGCTCCATCACACATTTTCCATCGGATTTTCCATCACACAAAGTTTGAGAGCAGGCTATAAAATTTTCCGACAACAAAATCCTTTGTCGGAATTTCCGATCGTGTGTACACAAATCCGACCCACAAAGTGCCATGCATGCTCAGAAAAAATAAAGAGATGAAAGCTATTGGTTACTGCCCCGTTTAGAGTCCCGACGTACGTGTTTTACGTCACCGCGTTCAGAATGATTGGATTTTCCGACAACTTTGTGTGACCGTGTGTATGCAAGACAAGTTTGAGCCAACATCCGTCGGAAAAAATCCATGGATTTTGTTGTCAGAATGTCCGATCAATGTCCGTGTGTATGGGGCATAACTTTTAGTTTTTGCTATAATAAATATCCCCCAAATTTTTTTTTTAAAACAAATTTCTTCATCAGTTTAAGGCGATATATATTCTTCTATATATTTTTGGTGAAAAAAATGCAATCCTAGCTGTAGTTAAGGAAGAGGAGGGGAAGGAAGATAGCAATTCTGAGGAATGACAGTACCCTAATGCCCTTATGAATGTCCTGCAGGGGGATCTTAGATCTTAGATCTTCTGCCGGCAATGTCAGGGCCCTATTTTTAACTCTGAGGCACTGGAGCGATAATGCTAATGGTTCTGTTAGTAGAGGGGTATCTGTGCTGCTTTCTGTTCATTTTTTTTTCTATCAACATCTGCTGGTACATTCGTGTCAGATATATGAAATCCTGGAAGTCTCTCCAATCAACCAACTAACACAGGTTTTCCCAGTACTTTTGTACTGGTGTTCTCTTTGCAACAAGGGTATATTTTCCAGTTAACTTAGTACACTAGTGGTCCTGCTGTTGGCAGTGACTACTCGTTCGTGTTCTAGGTCAAAGGACTCGACTTTAGATCAGGCCATTATGCCTGAGATTCCTTATGAAGTTATGGGGTCCAGAGCTGAGCCAGTTTTCCTTCCCTCCTCTCTGAAGCTTCAGTGTTGAGAGTGCTTAGAAGAAGTTGTGATGGGGTCAGGGAAGGAAATAAGACAACTTATCGCAGCAACACCACGTCTCTGTGACAATCCAAGTGATACAAGCCTGGGGATACATTTGCTATAGCATGCAGGTCCACCCTCACTAATTCCAGAGGTGACGGGATGCTTAATGGTTTTCAAAGGCATTGGGAAGCTTACACGCCCAATAAATGGTTGCTAGAGGCAGTACCAAAGGCTACTAAAAGATTTGAACCTTTGTCCTCAACCGTATTTCTTTGATTCGTATCTTCCCCTGCCTCAGCATCATAGGACAGTCTCCTTTTTCTGTTCCTTTTCCAGTTAGAGCAAACTCCACTAGAGCAGTGAGTACATCTTGGGCTTTTTGTCATCTGGCTCGTGTCTCAGATCTGTGCGACTGCGGCCTAGTCTTTTGTACACTCTGTATGTCTTATATGGTCAATTATTCAACAGATAATGGTTTAGGTCAAAACGTTCCGCAGGTGGCTGTTTAATTTTCTCTTGTTTATCTGTGATTGGTGGGCTCTCCCCTCCATTTAGACTATTTTTGACATCCCTACATTGCTTAATTATCATCAAGCTGTGTCCCTCATTGGCTCTGAGCAAAGGATTTTCCCATTTTAATTACACCTACAACAATATTACCCATAGCCTACCAATTAAAGCTGAATTATATGTAGGGGTTTGAGTGCATAATTACACTGGTACAACTTGTAAGTATGCATATGCAATACCTGTGGGACCCCTGTGCAAGCTCACTTTAGTAGCCACCTCTACTACAGAGATCACTGCTGTCTTGCTGGGATCAATACCGAGCGCTGCCCTACTACATGGAAACCTAAGGGGTCATTCAGCATGCGCACAATTCACAGAATGTTTTGCATTCTTCTCAATTAATACAAGGCGTTCTCTGATTGGACGATGTGGAGATCATGGCATCCCTGCCCCTTCTCTCCACCTCAGAAAATGTTTTGTATTCATTCAGAAAAATTTCCAAGTGAGTGACCCTCTGTGGTTACTATGCAGCAGGGCAGTCGCTTGGCATGGGACCTAAAAGACAGTGGTGCTCACTGTAGTAGCAGCGACTACTACAGTGAATTCCAGCTTCCACAGGAATCACACAGGTATTTCATATGCATAGGTCCATAACAGCGATTCAGCTTTAAGCCCCCTAAGCTGTTGTGATAAATTGGTAGCCAAAATCAAGTCGACTACAAGTTTCAAAATGTACCGTATATACTCGAGTATAAGTCGAATTTTTCAGCACATTTTTTTGTGCTGAAAGTGCCCCCCTCGACTTATACTTGAGTCAAGCACTTTTCTGCAGCAAAAAATTTCATTTTCCGAACCGATTTTGGGGCCCCGTATCTCAGGGCCACTTGGTGCTAGGAACCCCAAATTTGGTGTGCAAACCCAGGAGAACTGGTACCACAACATATCCAAAGTTGGAGTTCCTAGCACTAAGTGACCCCGAGATACGGGGCCCCAAAATCAGTTCAGAAAATGTCATTCTCTGATGCAGAAAAGTGCTTGACATTTTCCGAACCGACTTTGGGGTCCCCTATCTCAGGGCCACTTGGTGCTAGGAACCCCAAATTTGGTGTGCAAACCCAGGAGAACTGGTACCACAACATATCCAAAGTTGGAGTTCCTAGCACTAAGTGGCCCCGAGATACGGGGCCCCAAAATCAGTTCAGAAAATGTCATTCTCTGCTGCAGAAAAGTGCTTGACATTTTCCGAACCGACTTTGGGGTCCCCTATCTCAGGGCCACTTGGTGCTAGGAACCCCAAATTTGGTGTGCAAACCCAGTGGAACTGGTACCACAACATATCCAAAGCTGGAGTTCCTAGCACTAAGTGGCCCTGAGATACGGGGCCCCAAAATCGGTTCAGAAAATGTCATTCTCTGCTGAAGTAAAGTGCTTGACATTTTCTGAACTGATTTTTGGGGCCCTGTATCTCGGGGCCACTTGGTGCTAGAAACCCCAGCTTTGGATATTTTATGGTGCTAGTTCCACTGGGTTTGCACACCACATTTGGGGTTCCTAGCACTAAGTGGCCCCGAGATACGGGGCCCCAAAATCAGTCAACTGTGTCCATCTGCAGCAATGTCATTTCGGGACCCTTTGGGTTCAGAGACCCCAAATTTTGGCTGCAGCTCGGGGGCATCTAGGAACCCTTAACTACCGAGTTTGAAGTTCGGGGGACCTATGGCTGTAAATGGGCACAGTGAGGCTGCAAATGGGCATTGTTGACCCTCTTTTCCTCTTACAGTAGCTGTGCATTTCTCACCCTCGTCTTATACTCGGGTCAATAAGTTTTTCCCATTTTTTTGTGGTAAATTTGGGGCCTCGACTTATACTCGGAACGACTTATACTCGAGTATATACGGTAACTTTTCTCTATTATTTTACAACATCAGCATTTTGACTGCTGTGTCGCTACTCATTTCGAGTTGTCAGTAAACACATTTTCATAAAAGATACAGTAGGCAGCAAAGAGTTGTGTTATGTGCTTGTTAAACTGAGATGTGATTGTGCAGATATATCAGTAAAAGCTGAATAGACTAGGAAGGTGTGAAAACATACAGAAGTGAAAATAATATGAAGGTGTGAGCAATGAATTGGTGTGGCTAACATCAGAAGCCTCCAACTAGAAGACACAAACCAAGAGCAGCTGCAATTTGCTAGAATAAATCTGAAAAGAGCTGTATTGCAGGGAAAATATAACTAACTAAAATAGGGACATTTTCCCCCAAGATTGTTTTTTGAATTTTATATTTTCCATCTATGCAATTTTTAAAAATCTATATCCTGTTTAGCTGATAAGTACTTTATTATTTGCAACTCATCCCTTCATTCCTATATTACCAAATATACATTCATGTGAAAAGTTAAGTACACTCCATGGAAATTGTTGACTTTTTTAACAAAATTAAACAGGCAAACACTGGGTCTTTATTCAAGCAGTGCTTACAGATAAAGGTGATATAAAAAAAAAAGCCTTTTCAATCAGTTATACAAAACAAAAACAATATCAATAGATAGTAATGGTGTACTGTGGAAATCGCAAGTACACCCTTGGTATCAAAAACTGGTATTGTCCCCTGTAGCAGATATGACTTCTTATAGACATTTTGTATAACTGCCACAGCAGTCGCTGACACTGAATATTTACAGTACCTCACTAAAGTGAGTACACCCCTCACATTTTTGTAAATATTTTATTATATCCTTTCAAGTGACAACACAGAAGAAATGACACTTTGTTACAATTTAAAGTAGTTAAAGAACAGCTTGTATAACAGTGTTGTTTGCTGTCCCCTCAAAATAACTCAACACACAGCCAATAATGTCTAAACCGCTAGCAACAAAAGTGGGTACACCCCTAAGTTATAAATGTCCAAATTGGGCCCAATTAGCCATTTTCCCTCCCCAGTGTCATGTGACTCGTTAGTGTTACAAGGTCTCAGGTGTGAATGGGGAGCAGGTGTGTTAAATTTGGTGTTGTCGCTCTTACTCTCTCATACTGGTCACTGGAAGCTCAACATGGCACCTCATGCCAAAGAACTCTCTGAGCATCTGAAAAAAACGGTTGCTCTACATAAAATTGGCCTAGGCTATAAGAAGATTTTCAAGACCCTGAAACTCAGCTGCAGCACGGTGGCCAAGACCAAACAGCTGTTTAACAGGACAGACCTCTCCATGGTCGACCAAAGAAGTTAAGTCCACGTGTTCAGCATCATATCCAGAGGTTGTCTTTGGGAAATAGACATATGAGTGCTGCCAGCATTGCTGCAGAGGTTGGAGGGTGGGGGGTCAGCCTGTCAGTGCTCAGACCATACGCCGCACACTGCATTAAATTGGTCTGCATGGCTGTCGTCCCAGAAGGAAGCCCGCAAGAAAGCCCGCAAACAGTTTGCTAAAGACAAGGAGACTAAGGACATGGATTACTGGAACCATGTCCTGTGGTCTGATGAGACCAAGATAAACTTATTTGGTTCAGACGGTGTGAAGCGTGTGTGGCGACAACCAAGTGAGGAGTACAAAGACAAGTGTGTCTTGTCTACAGTCAAGCATGGTGGTGGGAGTGTTATGGTCTGGGGCTGTATGAGTGCTGCCGGCACTGGGGAGCTACAGGTCATTGAGGGAACCATGAATGCCAACATGTACTGTGACATACTGAAGCAGAGCATGATTCCCTCCCATCTCCCGTCGGAGACTGGGCAGCAGCGCAGTATTCCAACATGATAACAACCATAAACGCACCTCCAAGATGACCACTGCCTTGCTAAAAAGCTGAGGGTAAAAGTGATGGACTGGCCAAGCATGTCTCCAGACCTAAACCCTATTGAGCATCTGTGGGGCATCCGCAAATGGAAGGTTTAGGAGCGCAAGGTCTCTAACATCCACCAGCTCCATGATGTTGTCATGGAGGAGTGGAAGAGGACTCCAGTGGTAACCTGTGAAACTCTGGTGAACTCCATGCCCAAGAGGGTTTAGGCAGTGCTGGAAAATAATGGTGGCCACACAAAATAATGACACTTTGGGCCCAATTTGGACATTTTCACTTAGGGGTGTACTCACTTCTGTTACCGGCGGTTTAGACATTAATAGCTGTGTGTTGAGTTATTTTGAAGGGACAGCAAATTTACACTGTTTATACAAGCTGTACACTCACTACTTTACATTGTAGCAAAGTGTAATTTCTTCAGTGTTGTCACATGAAAAGATGAAAAGATATAATAAAATATTTACAAAAATGTGAGGGGTGTACTCACTTTTGTGAGTTACTGTAAACAAATCTCCATGCAAAATTCCTTCAGCTGCAAAATGTTGTGGGCTTTCTGCCTGTTTTCAAAATTCCTCTACAAAATGTAAATGAGAATCGAATTAGGATCTTGGTTAGGACAGTCCAGTAACCCTCATTTTCGAGCCATTTGTTCATGGATTTGCTAGTGTGCTTCGGCTTGGTATCACATTGAAAGACTTCTTTCCATTTCATCTTCAACTTTGGCTTCACACTCTCATCTATCACATTTTGGTATGATGCAGAATTTATAGCTGACTTAATAACTGCAAACTATCCAATCCTAAACCAGAACATTTCCGACACCATGCCTCCCAGTTATGCAATTTTTTTTCCCCCTGAAATACTGTCCTTTTCTGTAAACATGTCTACTGTTACTCTGACCAAAAAAAAACTCTTATCTTTTATTGATAAGTATTCAGTATATCCTAAATGCCTAGTCTTTGCCTTTATGCTCAATGGCAAGCTGTAATCTTGTTATAAAGGTTTTTGAACCACAAAGACCTTTTCTCAAAGCGGATGTGCACTCCCGATTTTTTTTTTACAGTTAAAATTCCCATCTTTCTAATGTCACACTCACTTTCAGTGTTCTTTTCCTCCATCCATGTCTGTTTTTCTTTAAAATCGTGATTTATATAAATAATATACTGCAGTTTTCATCTTGCTTGTGGGCATTTGAAGCCCACAAGCAATCACTTCCTGGTTCCAGTACAGTAGATGTACCAGCATTCCTTGCTGGTTCCCGTGCATGCTCAGTGGTAACTGCGCCGAGCGGCGTGAACATCTTTGTTGCCATCACAACGGGTGGCGTCTTAGGAAGTTCTTGCCCCTGTTGTGATGCGATGCTCTCTCAGATCGAAATCCAGCAAGATTTTGCGGCGGCTCTCCGCACTGACTCCTGGGATGAATGACACGAGATCCCAGGAGACAGTGCGACAAGGACAGGAAATGATGCGAATACCCGCAAAATCCCCGCCCACAGCCACAGGGACATAACACAGGCAACATAGACCGGGCCACATATCTTAAGGTACGAGCCAAAAAAAAAAAAGAAGGTCCATTGAGCACTCTGTCCTATATTTATAAACCAGTGAGCTTAACTTGCAAAATTGTGTGAAGATTCGCTTTAAAGTGATACTAAACACACACTGTTTAATTTACACTGTCCATTCTATTTCTGCATATGGATGATGGCACTGTAATTATTTTATTGAAAAAAAAATCTAAGTAGCTTTTTCCTAATTAATATACAGCTGTCACATGACCCAGCTCTTTTCTTGCCTGTATACAGGGAAATCTAAGCAGAAGGAGATTCTAGTCCTTTGCTGCTGGTCACGTAAAAAAAAAAAAAAACAGCCTTTTGAATACAGAGTAAAAAAATATGAATAAACTGTTTAAATTGTCATACAACTATATATTTAAAAAAAAATCTGTATTATGTTTTCGCAATAACATAGTGTGGGTGGATTTCTGCCAGGCTGTGCCATGCCTCTCCGGCCTGTGTCATCAATCTACAGGTAACATCCCCCTCCATTGTGGTAAGATGGTTAGTGGGCATGGAGGAGGAGGGAGTGAGTGGGCTGTCATTTACCACTGTGTATACGCCCAAATGTGTGACTCTATAGTCACATGGGCTACTCACATAGCTGCCAACTGTCCCGAATTTCCCGGGACATTCCCGGGACTTGGACTTCATTCCCGGATTTGTGGTGTCCCGGGAAATGTCCCGAAAAATTCGGTTCCGGTTTTTGAAACCGCCGCCGCTAGAGGTCGGCGGCCGGCGGAGACATTGTCTCCGCCGGCCGCCATTTTGTTGAAGTTCAGGAAGACGGCTGGGGGGGGGGCTAGACGAAGCTTCTGCGTCGCTGCCCACCCCCTGCCCAGCTCCGCCTCGGCCCGCCCCGCTCCGCCTCGCCCCGCTCCGCCTCGGCCCGCCTACCCCCCGCCCCGCTGCCAGTCTGATATGGAAAGGGGCGGGGGTTCTAGGTGGGGGGTGAGCGCGCGCACCGCTGTGGGACACGATGTGAGTGGGGGGGGGCACTGGGGACACCTGATGTGAGTGGGGGGGGCACTGGGGACACCTGATGTGAGTGGGGGGGCACTGGGGACACCTGATGTGAGTGGGGGGGGGCACTGGGGACACCTGATGTGAGTGGGGGGGGGCACTGGGGACACCTGATGTGAGGGGGGGGCACTGGGGACACCTGATATGAGGGGGGGCACTGGGGACACCTGATGTGAGTGGGGGGGGCACTGGGGACACCTGATGTGAGTGGGGGGGCACTGGGGACACCTGATGTGAGTGGGGGGGCACTGGGGACACCTGATGTGAGTGGGGGGGGCACTGGGGACACCTGATGTGAGGGGGGGCACTGGGGACACCTGATATGAGGGGGGGCACTGGGGACACCTGATATGAGGGGGGGACACCTGATGTGAGGGGGGGGCACTGGGGACACCTGATATGAGGGGGGGGCACTGGGGACACCTGATGTGAGGGGGGGACACCTGATGTGAGGGGGGGGCACTGGGGACACCTGATATGAGGGGGGGCACTGGGGACACCTGATGTGAGGGGGGGGCACTGGGGACACCTGATGTGAGGGGGGGCTCCGCCGGGGACTCCTGGTGTGAGGGGGGGCTCCGCCGGGGACTCCTGGTGTGAGGGGGGCTCCGCCGGGGACACCTGATGTGAGGGGGGGCTCCGCCGGGGACTCCTGGTGTGAGGGGGGGCTCCGCCGGGGACTCCTGATGTGAGGGGGGGCTCCGCCGAGGGACTCCTGATGTGAGGGGGGGCTCCGCCGGGGACTGCTGATGTGAGGGGGGGCTTCGCCAGGGACTCCTGGTGTGAGGGGGGGCTCTGTCGGGGACTCCTGGTGTGAGGGGGGGCTCCACCGGGGACTCCTGATGTGAGGGGGGACTCCGCCGGGGACTCCTGGTGTGAGGGGGGCTCCGCCGGGGACTCCTGGTGTGAGGGGGGGCTCCGCCGGGGACTCCTGATGTGAGGGGGGCTCTGCCGGGGACTCCTGGTGTGAGGGGGGGCTCCGCCGGGGACTCCTGGTGTGAGGGGGGGCTCCGCCGGGGACTTCTGATGTGAGGGGGGCTCCGCCGGGGACTCCTGGTGTGAGGGGGGCTCCGCTGGGGGCACCTGATGCAAGGACGGACTCTGCTCGGACATCTGAAGCAAGGACGGACGGCTGGTGGCAGGCGACGTGGCTGGTGACACACTCAGGGATCCCACTGATTCTGCATTATGGTGAGTTGAATGATTTCATTCAATGTAATAATAGAAATAATGCGCTTCAATCATCCTGACACCATAACAACCATGGTGCCGGGATGATTGAAGTGCTAACACCAGGTGTTTGGAGTATCTTTATCTGCTGATTGTTAAACTTTCTAGAATACACATTTCTATTGTGTAGGATCTGGGCCTGCTGTCCCGTCATTTCCCTCTCTCCCCCCCTCTCTCCCCCTCTCCATCCCTCATTCATTTCAGACTCTAACCACACCCTCCAGAGCCACGCCCATTTAAGCCACGCCCACAATTTCGCGTAAACCACGCCCATTTTTCGGCGCGTCGCGCTTCTCGCGCCGCACTTGTCTGTTTTTGCTAGGCCATGCCTGCTGACGAATGCCCCGCCCCCTAATTATTGGACAGCTCCGCCTACAGCCACAAAAGTGTCCCACATTTTTTTTTTACAATGTTGGCAACTATGTACTCAGGTGTGATAGGGAGGAAATGCTAAGCATAGGAACTCACTGAAAATTTGAGCATGTGTAGAGCTGGCAACACTGCTCTGCAAAATCCCTAGCTGCATTGAGGACTTGGACAATAAAGGGAGACAGAGAACAGCGGGATGAACCAGATTTTTTTGCAGAGTACAGAAAATGATATGCATCATAGTGCCTGAGTGAGTATGAACAGCATGTAACACAGTATTTATTGATATTTTGTTTATGATGTGGGTTTAACCACTTAAGCCCCGGACCATTTGACTGCCTAAAGACCAGAGGACTTTTTACAGTTTGGCACTGCGCTGCTTTAACTGGTAAATTGCGCAGTCATGCAATGTTGTGCCCAAACAAAATTTGCGTCCTTTTTTCCCACAAATAGAACTTTCTTTTGATGGTATTTAATTACCTCTGTGATTTTTATTTTTTGCGATATAAACGAAAAAAGACTGAAAATTTTGAAAAAAAATAATATTTTTCACTTTTTGTTATAAGAAATATCCAAAAAGCTCAATTTTAATCATACATTTAGGCCAAAATGTATTCAGACACATGTCTTGTCTTGTCTCATGTAAAAAAAATGTCAACAAGCGTATATTTATTGGTTTGCGCAAAAGTTATAGCGTCTACAAACTAGGGTACATTTTCTGGAATTTACACAGCTTTTAGTTTATGACTGCCTATCTCATTTCTTGGGGTGCTAAAATAGCAGGGCAGTACAACCCCCCCCCCCCCAATGACCCCATTTTGGAAAGTAAACACCCCAAGTAAATTGCTGAGAGGCATGTTGAGCCCATTGAATATTTCATTTTTTTATCCCAAGTGATTGAATAATGACAAATTTTTTTTTTTTACAAAAAGTTGTCACTAAATGATATATTGCTCACACATGCCATGGCTATATGTGGAATTGCACCCCAAAATACTCTAGTTGCTTCTCCTGAGTACGGGGATATCATAGTTTTTAAGGCCATAAAATGCCAAGATGGCACAACCCCCCCCCAAATGACCCCATTTTGGAAAGTAGACACCCCAACCTATTTGCTGAGAGGCATGTTGAGTCCATGGAATATTTTATATTTTGCCACAAGTTGCGGGAAAATGACAAACTTTTTTTTTTTTGCACAAAGTTGTCACTAAATGATATATTGCTCACACATGCCATGGGCATATGTGGAATTATACCCCAAAATACATTCTGCTGCTTCTCCTGAGTACGGGGATACCACATGTGTGGAACTTTTTGGGAGCATAGCCGCGTACGGGGCCCGGAAAACCAAGCACCACCTTCAGGATTTCTAAGGGCGTAAATTTTTGATTTCACTCCTCAGTAGCTATCACAGTTTTGAAGGCCAAAAAAAAGGCAAGATCGCACAAACCCCCCCCCCCCCCCAAATGACCCCATTTTGGAAAGTAGACACCCCAACCTATTTGCTGAGAGGCATGTTGAGTCCATGGAATATTTTATATTTTGCCACAAGTTGCGGGAAAATGACAAACTTTTTTTTTTTGCACAAAGTTGTCACTAAATGATATATTGCTCACACATGCCATGGGCATATGTGGAATTATACCCCAAAATACATTCTGCTGCTTCTCCTGAGTACGGGGATACCACATGTGTGGAACTTTTTGGGAGCATAGCCGCGTACGGGGCCCGGAAAACCAAGCACCACCTTCAGGATTTCTAAGGGCGTAAATTTTTGATTTCACTCCTCAGTACCTATCACAGTTTTGAAGGCCAAAAAAAAGGCAAGATCGCACAAACCCCCCCCCCCAAATGACCCTATTTTGGAAAGTAGACACCCCAACCTATTTGCTGAGAGGCATGTTGAGTCCATGGAATATTTTATATTTTGCCACAAGTTGCGGGAAAATGACAAACTTTTTTTTTTTGCACAAAGTTGTCACTAAATGATATATTGCTCACACATGCCATGGGCATATGTGGAATTACACCCCAAAATACATTCTGCTGCTTCTCCTGAGTACAGGGATACCACATGTGTGGAACTTTTTGGGAGCATAGCCGCGTACGGGCCCGGAAAACCAAGCACCGCCTTCAGGATTTCTACGGGCGTAAATTTTTGATTTCACTCCTCAGTACCTATCACAGTTTTGAAGGCCATAAAATGCCAAGATCGCACAAACCCCCCCCCCCCCAAATGACCCCATTTTGGAAAGTAGACACCCCAAGCTATTTGCTGAGAGGCATGGTGAGTATTTTGCAGCTCTCATTTGTTTTTGAAAATGAAGAAAGAAAAGAAAAATGTATTTTTTTTCTTTTTTCAATTTTCAAAACTTTGTGACAAAAAGCGAGATCTGCAAAATACTCACCATACCTCTCAGCAAATAGCTTGGGGTGTCTACTTTCCAAAATTGGGTCATTGGGGGGGGGGGGGGTTGTGCCATCTGGGCATTCCATGGCCTCCGAAACTGTGATAGGCAGTGAGGAATAAAATTAAAAATTTACACCCTTAGAAAGCCTGAAGGCGGTGTTTGGTTTTCGGGGGGCCCGTACGCGGCTAGGCTCCCAAAAAGTCTCACACATATGGTATCCCCGTATTCAGGAGAAGCAACAGAATGTATTTTGGGGTGTAATGTCACATATGCCCATGGCATGTTTGAGCAATATATCATTTAGTGACAACTTTGTACAAAAAAAATTTTTTGTCTTTTTCCCGCAACTTGTGTCAAAATATAAAATGTTCCATGGACTCAACATGCCTCTCAGCAAATAGCGTGGGGTGTCTACTTTCCAAAATTAGGTAATTTGGGGGGGGGGTTGAACTGTCCTGGCATTTTATGCACAACATTTAGAAGCTTATGTCACACATCACCCACTCTTCTAACCACTTGAAGACAAAGCCCTTTCTGACACTTTTTGTTTGCATGAATTTTTTGCAAGAAAATTACTTTGAACCCCCAAACATTATATATTTTTTAAAGCAAAGGCCCTACAGATTAAAATGGTGGGTGTTTCATTTATTTATTTTTTTCACACAGTATTTGCGCAGCGATTTTTCAAACGCATTTCTTTTGGAAAAAAAATCACTTTTTTTTAATTTTAATGCACTAAAACACACTATATTGCCCAAATGTTTGATGAAATAAAAAAGATGATCTTAGGCCGACAACATGGATACCAAACACGACATGCTTTAAAATTGTGCACAAACGTGCAGCGGCAACAAACTACATACGTTTTTAAAAGTCTTTAAAAGCCTTTACAGGTTACCACTTTCGATTTACAGAGGAGGTCTACTGCTAAAATTACTGCCCTCGATCTGACCTTCGCAGTGATACCTCACATGCATGGTGCAATTGCTGTTTACATATGAAGCCAGACCGACGCTTGCGTTCGCCTTTGCGTGAGAGCAGGGGAGGGGACAGGGGTGCTTTTTTTTTTTTCATAATTTATTTTGCTTTTTTATTTTATTTTTAAACTGTTCGTTTCATTTTTTTTTTTTTTTTTTTTTTAATAATTTTTATTGTTATCTCAGGGAATGTAAATATCCCCTATGATAGCAATAGGTAGGCATGTACTCTTTTTTGAAAAAAATGTGGTCTTTTAGACCCTAGATCTCTCCTCTGTCCTCAAAGCATCTGACCACACCAAGATCGGTGTGATAAAATGCTTTCCGAATAGCGCTGTTTACATCTGGTGAAATCTAAGTCATGAAGTGCTCGTAGCTTCTGGTTTTCTTAGGCCATAGAGATGATTGGAGCCCTTCTGGTCTCTGATCAGCTCTATGATCAGCTGGTGGAACCACCGGCTGCGTTCTCAGGTTCCCTGTTGGGACAGGAGAGCCAGAGAAAACCATGGAAGGTGGTGGGGGGGACATTCCCTCCCACTGCTTGTAAAAGCAGTCTAGAGGCTAACTAGCCACTAGGATTGCTTTTACATGAAAGCCGACCGCTGGCTGAAAAGAATGATACCAAGATAATACCTAAACCCGCAGGCATCATTCATAACCACTCAAGGTCCAGCAACGTACCAGTACGTCACTGGTCCTTGTTGGGCATATATTGTAATCTTTTTTTTCATGCAGCCTGTGGGCTGAACGAAAAAAAGAGATTGATCGGTGGGTATGCCCACCATTAGAATACTTCCCTTCATCCACCCACTTCTAATGATGGGCATACATGCACCATTTTGTTTTTAACTGTGGTGGTGAAATCACCTCCTACACTGCTGGAGTCACGGCTTTATGTATCGTGGGAGCAAACGCTGTTGCTGTCAAGATAAATAAATCCACGCTGCAACTGAATGGCGTACCTGCTAAGCAAATGATGGTTAACAATAAAACAAAGTAACATTGCAGTATACCAGTAAGACATACCATACCTGCAAAGCAAATAAAAAAAAAATAGTAAAAAATAAAACAATCTGTGCCTAAAACATATATATGCCGAAGCATGGGGGCATCCACCCCAAAAGTTAAGAGCAAAATTACCTCCTACAGCGCTGAAGTCACGGCTTTATGTATCGTGGGAGCAAACGCTGTTGCTATCAAGATGAATAAATCCGCGCTGCAGCTGAATGGCATACCTGAAAACAAAAAAATGGTTAACAATAAAACACAGTAAACAGTAAAGTATAAAAAAATTACATTCCTGAAAAGCAAACATGATAAAACATAGAATACAGTAAAAAAGAGCAGAACAATAGAGAGAGAATAGAGAGAGAGAGAGAGAGCAATAAAACGACAAGTATTTTTTGTTTTTTTTATTATATATATTTTTTGTGTTTTTTTTTTTACACTTTTATTTGTAACTGTAACTGTAACGGTTCGGTTCCAGGTTTCTGCGATGGCATCTTGGGAGACCCTGTGAAAGTGTATCCTAATCTGTGCAGTGCTGTACACTACGCTAAAACTCCACTAGTGTAAGGTATCGTTCAAAACATTCACCAATGCAAAGACCAGGATTGTCAGGACAGGAGGGATAATAATAGCGGATGTCACGCCTATATCCGCGCTTGTTACAGACACAACATCTTCTTTGGGGGCTTGTTGGGTAAGGGTACTCGGAAGGACATACGGAAAATGCCTCTCATGCAGCCGGCTTACTGCATTTGGATCAGGAAGGTGAGGTGGAGCACCGTCTGGAAACAGAAGGGCTCTGACGATCTATTCCTGCAATTTAAGGAAGGATCCAGACCCTTCTGAAGCTCTGTATAGCACATGAGCGTTCAGCAAAGCAAATTGAAATAAGTATACAGACACTTTTTTGTACCAGCGTCTGGCCTTACGGGCAACTAGGTACGGTGCCAAAAACTGATCGTTGAGGTCCACCCTCTCCCATATCGTGTCTGCTTGAAGGGAGGACAGAACGAAGACATTCTCATTATGCCTCAACTTCACAGAGAGCAGGTTATTACACTTCAAGCAGGCTCTCTCCCCCAGCCTAAGACGGGAATCTACAAGCCTCTAGCGTAAGCCCCAGCGATTAGATCGCACAGTGCCACATGTGCCAATCTGATGACCAAACAAGTGACTAAAAAGTGTCACGCTTGTAATGGTCCACATACAAATGGTACCCCTTTCCAAATAAGGGTGACACCAAGTCCCACACAATCTTGCCAGCGTTCCCTATGTAATCTGGGCAGTTCGGCGTCTCTACATGATCTCTTCCCTTGTAAACCATAAAACTATATGTATAGACTGTGGCCCTGTCACAGAGCTTTTACATCTTGACCCCGTATCTGGCATATTTGCTGGGAAGATACTGTTTGAAAGACAAGCGGCCAGAAAACTCAATCAGGAACTCATCAACGCAGACAACTTGATGGGGAGTAAACAAGGCTGCAAAACGTAGTGGTTTACTAGGGGGCGAATTTTGTAGAGCCGATCGTATCCAGGGTCTCCACGAGGATGACAGAGTTCATTGTTGTTGAAGTGCATGAACCACAAGATCTGCTCGTATCGTGCCCTGGTCATGGTCAGTGGACCAATATGACCGCAACGTACTCATTTTAACTATGCCCATGTCGAGGGATAGCCCAGAAAGGTCTTGAATTCGGAAACCGTAATTGGTTTCCAATCTCTGGCGAGGGAGGACTGGGGATTAGTGGCGATGAATTGACCAGCATACAAATTACTTTGGTCCACAATAGATCTATAGAGATCTTCCGTGAAAAACAGTGAATAAAAATCAAGTGACATAAAATCAACTGTTTCCACCTGAATTCCGGGTTGGCCAGTGAATGGGGGAAGTATGGGTGCTGCAGAAGTGGTGGGCTCCCAATTAGGATTGGCAAATTCTGCAGGAAGGACACTATTGGCACGACGGGCCTGTCTTTGTCTTCTTGGTGGCAGCGTTACACTACTCGTGCTTGCCATCTTGCAAGCTTGAACCGCACTTATGGGACTCGCCACGTCACCACATGATACTGCAGTGCTGGATGTACAACCAGGTTGTACTAGGCCGCTGGTGCTTGCCAGTTCACCAGAAGGATGAGCGGCACTAGTACTTCTCTGCTCCATACGAGTGCCCTGTGGTTCTTGCACCTCAACAACAGCAGAAGAAGATTGGGGTCTGGTACGCCTGACCTTGGCAGGGACCACAACTCCGTCAACAGAGCTATCTGTCATGGAGCCGCTGTGGTCTACAGGATCGTATTCTGAGCCTGAATCTGATAGATGAGTGACTTCTTCTTCACTACCTGTCATGCTCAGAAATGTCTAGGCCTCTTCACTAGTGTACCTTCAATTTGCTATTTTGGGCTCTAAATTTATTGGTACAGTAGTGAGACTCACAGGTAAAAAAACTCCTAGGCTGTAAGCAACTGTATCAAACGCTACCAAAAAAACTGTTAGCGATCGCAGGGATCAGGCCTGACATACAGTTATGTGTTTAGTGTTTTGTAAGTGACAGTGATCGATCGATACTGCACTTGGGTGGGCTGGGCAGAGGGGCAAAACGCAGGTGCTAGCAGGTATCTGGGCTGATCCCACTAACACTGCGTTTTTGGGAACCCTAAACTGCTGGGGACGCTAGTATAGATCTGATCAGATCAGATATTGATCCGTTCAGACACTATACCACTAAGGGAGGTATATGCTGCGTGCGTGGGTGTTAGCGGTACTGTCACTAATATGACACTGCCTGGGGTGACGCAGACCATAACTGGCCCTAAAAGCTAACTGATATCACTTGCCGGGCGTTCAGGGGGTTAAACCTTTATTGGGTAATAAACTGCTGGTATAAAAAACAAACTAACTAACCAGCGTCACCCGTAACACTTATACGGTGATCACTGGTGAAAAGGTTAACTAGGGGGCAATCAGGGGGTTAAAACCTTTATTAGGTAGTATATGGAGGTACCTGACGCTATAAAAAGCTGACAGTGAACCTAAATAAGTAACTGGCTACCTAGCGTCACCCGCGACCCTTATGCGGTGATCACCCATGACAGCGGGTCAAAGGGTTAACTAGGAAGCAATCAGGGGGTTAAAACCTTTATTAGGTAGTATATGGGGGTACCTGACGCTATAAAAAGCTGACGGTGAAACTAAATAACTAACAGGCTAACTAGCGTCACCCGTGACACCAATATGGCGCTCAGAAAAATGATCGATTAGTGACACTGGTGACAGGGGGTGAAAAGGTTAACTGGGGGTGATCAAGGGGTTAAACCTTTAATATGGGGGGTTAGGAGGGTACCCTAGACCTAAAGGGGACTACCACTAATTATCACTTATAACGGTCACAAAATGACACCAATGCAGTGATCAGTAAAAAAATGAAAACTGCTATTGGTGTCACTGTGACAGGGGGTGAAGGGGGGGGGGGTGATCGGGGGTGATTGTGGGGTGATTTGTGTGCTTATGTGTACTGGTGTTAGTGTGCTGTTGGTGCAAACTCACATTGATGTCTTCTCTCCTCGGGAACCGGAACGAAAAGGCTCCACGAGGAGAGATGACATCACTTCCTCTGCTTCTGTTTACAGTTTCAGAAGCAGAGGAAGCTTCCCATTTGTCAGGAGCTATCGTGAGAGAGAGGCCATAAATCAGTGGCCCCCCCCTGCAACGATGCTGACCGCCTCGGGCACCAGGGGGGGGGGGGCGCAATCGCGCCCCCCGCCCACAGGAGGGGAGTAACATACCCATACGTTACTCTGCCTGCCCATGCCATTCTGCCAACGTATATCGTCGTGAGGCGGTCAGCAAGTGATTAATGACACTCTCTCATGTGTGTTGAATTGGTACTTTTTTTATTATAGATGCATGCATTGACACCAACTGCCGCAAAAGCTGAACACCCCACAATTACATTTTGGGGTTCTTAAAGAATTCCTTTAGCATAAAACTGCCATCTTTTGGGTTGAATTTGCTGGGCTGGCTATTCCTGGACAAACTAGCAGTTTTTTTAAATGTATGATATGTATGAAATGTATAATTGTAGATTATTTTCTTTACATCCCTTGCCAGACCCCTAGACATTCACAACTTTCTTTCTCATTGCCGTAAACTGGCCAAAGATTGATTGAACCTTGGCTGATCCCTGCTGAATCTGTGGGCAGGCTGGTTGTACCCAAGTTGATCCATTGATCGACTTGGGTACAACCAGCCTGTTGTATTTTCATACATACGATTACTACCAGCGACTTTAGCTGCTAGCAATAATCCTGTTCTACTGGCTGGGTAGGCTCCCCACACCTTCCCTTCCCCACTCGCAGAACACAAAAGCGCTGTGGGAGGGAGGAAAAGAAAATCACCTAATTCCCCCATCAACACAGTCGGTGTTGATGGGGGAATTCAGTGATTTTCTTTTCTTCCACCTGTGGTGGAAGGAAAGAAAATTGCGACATCTATGGCCTGCTTTACAGAGCTCAGTTGATCTTGGCATGATGACACCACATTTGGCAAAGAAAACACCAGACCCTAGATTGTCCGAGATTCAAATGCAGTTCCATCTGCATACTCCCAAAGGAGGTTTTAATCATAGACACTGAAGCTGAAATACCTAGTTCTAATTTCCTAGTTTTAAAGTGGTAGTATAAATAGGGGTATAGGCAATACTAAGTCCAAAAAAAATTAATAGGAATGACAAAAGAGATAATAATCAAGAACAGAATAACAGGACTCATGAATGTGTAGGAAACAAACCGTTTTAGTAAACTAGCTAGTGTGCCCAAGTTAGGGAAGAGTCGATGCTAGTGTCTGCAGTCCCTGCTTTTTCCAGGCTCTGCCTCGCTCCCTGTGCTGTTATAAAAGGGTGGAGGGCTCTGTTCACACAGAGTTTGCATGGGAAGAAGACCGAGACAAGCCATAAAGATGTAATCTTCAGCTACTTTACAGAGAGGGCTCTGTTCTAGTTCCAGCTACATTAGAACATAAGCCATATGTCAGGAACCATGAATCAGACTGAGACGGAAAATGTAGTAAAAATCACACCTTTTAATATAATGGTAAAAATGGTACAGAACAGTAAACATAGTCAGGGATCAGAAGCTAAAGCAGATAGTCAATAGACAAGCCAGTAAATCAGGAAACAAGAGATCAGCGTAGTCGGTAGCAGCAGAACAGATTAAGGAACCAGAAGGGACGTCAGCCGGGCAAAGTTTTCAACAGGAACACAGCAGAGAATCTCTAGGAAATGTTTGACCAAGGCGAAGGCAGGGAAGGAATGAACAAGCCAGTTTAAATAGCCAGAAGAGGCTGCCTGTAGGTGGGACTGAGGAGCAGGTAATGATAACCAGGTGAGCCACTTTAGGATCAATGATTGCTGACAATTATCTGACAGCTGAGCAGCCTGAGCATGGAGAAGGGTAATGCCAAAAGCCCAGCCCTGACACCAGAGGCTTGAAGATGTAACTCTTTACAGTCAGCAGCCACCCGGGAGCTCCCTGGGGCTCTCCTGCCACAGCATGGACTTTCACCTTTGCAAGTTATTCTATAACTGGTCTTCACAGGAAGGAGCACTGGAAAGGCACATGTAAAATAAAACCAAAGAATTTCCAAGCTCAACTTACCAACCAGCCTGCGACCAACCGAATTAACCTGCCTAACACCTAACAGTATGCGTTAAAACAGGAGTTTAGTTGCACGCATTTGCAAATACATGCATAAGCTGCAGGCCACGGCAAGGCACCCTGTATCCTGCAGACCCTAACTCTAACTTTGAAGAGTCTCCACAGTGGGAGCACATGTATTCTAATGGATAGATGAAGGGCAGATGACTGGAGGGAGCCCAACCCTCCTTAAAGGCACAGGAGCACACTGAACACCCAGCACATTGCACAATGGCAGTAAAGGTTTTAGTGAGTTGCCTGACCAATATGTCAACAATACAAAAAAACATTTGCTCCCACTGTGGAGACTCTTAAAAATTAGAGTTAGGGTCTGCAGGATACAGGGTGCCTTGCCGTGGCCTGTAGCTTATGCATGTATTTGCAAATGCGTGCAACTAAACCCCTGCTTTTAATGCATACTATCAGACTGGTAATTTGGTTGGTCGCAGGCTGGTTGGTAAGTTGAGCTTGGAAATTCTTTGGTTTTATTTTACCTTTGCAAGTTATGCCTGGGTAGTCACGCTCTAGAGCAGCAAGTTAGGGATGGATGCATCAAACTGTGTGCACTTTACCTGTTATGCTGCAGAACTTTCAGTAAAGTTTGTTAACTGTTTCCTGAATTCACTAAAGGGGTGCATGAATGTCCAATGGCAGATACACACTACACTATTTGGGGTCAGTAAAGCACATATGGTGCATGAAGCAGGTCAGTTGTGAGGGGTTATCTCAGCAAGGAAGAGTAAAGCCGTTGCTATGGGTAACCAAGTGCAAGTTCACACAAAGACACAAAGCAGTCCTTAGATGTGGTACCTGGTAAGGTAACAGGTCCTCCAGCAGCGAGGGGGTCGATGTTCTATCTCCCTCCCTAGCGATCAGTAACCCTTAGCAACCAGATTCCAACCCGCGTAACTAAGATCAATGACCTGGTCACGAAGTATGTGAAGTGGAAGAGTTAATAAGTGCATGCATAAGGTGCACTTAGCAACTATAATTGATTTGTATTTGTTTGATAAAATAAATAAAAATCGTTGTTAAAAAAAAAAGAGTTAAACAACAATAAAACATTTTTCACAGAGCTTCTCTAAAGTTTATGTAGCGGGCACCTACTTTTAAGCAGGTGACCTTTCTTGTTAGCTTTCTGTTACAGGTAAATTTAGACAGGCTGATGCTATTTGCAGCAGGCCTGTTTGTTTGATTTCCATATTTGAGGGGGTAAGCGCTACATGTGGGGGCATCATCCGGGATATCTGTTTCACGTTTGCCGCTAACCGTCTCCCATAGCAAATAAAACCTGCATTTCAGTGATTGTTGCCAAGATAGCCTGCAGTATACTAGTACCTGCCACCAGGGGTCGCTGTGGAGGACTTTGAAAATATACAGCTACAGTTCCTCACGCGCTGAACCAACAGGTGGGGGGGTGAAGCCACGCCCCAGAGGAAAAAGTTTCAGTGTTCAGCGTGCCACGCTCCAGAGCAAGATGGCGGAAGGTGTTGAGGACACGTTTGCTATGCAGCTGCTGTCTGATGTGCAGGACCGGGTTCTGGTTGACACCGGTGTTCTGTTGGAGCTAACCGGAGGACTGGCATTGGGATTAATTGACGGAGTAGAGAAACTCTGTATGCTATGTCCTGGATGTCGGAGGCCTACAGTTGGAGTCATCGCCTGGGCTCAGTGCGGACATTGCGGTATCCAGTTAACAAGATTGGGACCCGTCCAACAGGAGGTCATTATTTTGTTAAAGAAAAAACAGGACTTTGTCTGCCGTGGGAATGGGTGATTCGGAAGGCCGGAGAGGGTCGTATGTCACCTGCAGCAGCAGTAGAGGAGCTCCTGTCTGATTCGGCTGAATCAGAGCCATCAGGAAATCAGGTAGGATCTACTGGAAAGCCTGTAACTTGGCTGGGGATCTGGGGCTGTTAAAGTTGTTGCCCAGTCTTCGGGGGAAACCCCTGAGAAACCAGTTAGCAGTGAGACCTTTGATTTGCCTGTCCGGAAGGAGCCTAAGCCACAGGAGGGGGGTCCCTCGGGTGATCCGGACAGGGTGAGCGAAGATCGGGTTGTAGATTGGGGATCACCACAGATCTTGCAGAAATACGGATCAATGAGCGATCTATTTGAATGGTCATCCCCTGAAGAGTTTGATTCAAGTGAAGAGGAATGTTTTATTGAGAGTTTAACTTCAGTGGAGGCTTCCACAGGAGTGTCCGGTTCAGTTAAAGTTTCAGCACCTCCATTTAATCTGACAAATACCATTGTTCCTAGCAGGCCAGCTACATTTCAGAAATGGGTCAGTAGAGCTACTGACGCGTGTGTCTTGCCTGATTGAGGAAAGGCTAAAGACTTACCTAGACTCTCTAGATTCCAGAGAGATTTCCAGCGAAAGGTGGCTCAAGAATGGGGTTTTGATTATCCATATGTCTCGGAACAAGTTATGGACATTGTGGAAAGTTCCCGGGAATCATGGGAGGATAAACTATTGTGGGACTACCTTCATGTTCCCAAGCCAAAAAGGACACCTGACAGTGAGGTTTGGGTTCGGTTCAAAGATATTCATCGAGAGTGGAAGCTTGGAAGAGCGATCTACAAGGACAGAGCACTGGCGGTAAAAGCTGGACAAAATACCCGCAGTTACTCTATCTCGGTGAGAGGACCGGGAGATAGTCGAAAGAGGTTGCCTGACCCGAGATATTATTTGTGAGAAGGATTGTATTCACAATTGTATGTCTTTTACCCAGATTGACTGCAGGATGGCAGATGGGTTAGGGTGGCTTTTTCCCAATTAAACTGTTAAGCAGGAGACTCACATTCATGGTGCCTAACAAGGACAAAGTTAAGGACAAGAGGGTGTGCTGTCTCTGCTTAAATCCCTTTGTAGCACAAGTTCTTCTTCAAGGACTCTTATTTACGAGCCATACAGAAAGTTTATTTTGCCAACGGGCAGACGGATTTATTTGCCGAGCATGTCTATTGGGATGTACTTTGCAGGAGTACTGCTGGACTCCTTTTGAGGGCGCGATTATTTCATTGGAACATACATGCCATAAAGAAATGTATATTTGTTCAAATTACCCGGTAGAGGATTATAAACCCCTCTGTGTGGGAATGTTTGTGTAGTAGTTAGAAATTATTGTGTGTTTTCGTTTAGGTATATTGGAGATGTGACGGCTGTCCATTCCACAGAAGAAGACCTGTGGTAATCAGAGTATTCCTCCCAGGAGAGCAGTGCTTTGGTTCCGCTTGTATTGAGTGTTAAATGTAGGGATCTACAGTCAGGCCATGTAAATATTTTCTTTTGTATGTTAATATTGTATACTGTGACAGGTAATGTTAACCCTGTTTAATGTTTATTCCCTTTTCCCCATTCCTATTGATGTAATGAGGTGCTCTTTCTTCTTTGAAATTTTAAGGAGTCACTTTGAAATTTATTCCCCACAACTGGGGACAGTTGTGATTCAACTGGGGGGTGTATGTAGCGGGCACCTACTTTTAAGCAGGTGACCTTTCTTGTTAGCTTTCTGTTACAGGTAAATTTAGACAGGCTGATGCTATTTGCAGAAGGCCTGTTTGTTTGATTTCCATATTTGAGTGACAGGTGGTTTATGTGTTGGTCTCGGCCAATCATTAATTTGCTTGGTAATCCCAGGACTCTCATATAAAAAGGGGGTCACATGGTGCCGGGAAGAGTTCGAGTCCAGTCCTGCTCTGAGGAGCAAGAGAGCCAGCCTGGTTCCCGGAGGGGAAGTTGGAGGGTTTCCCCTCCGGGGAGCCAATGGAGCTTCACCCTAGCGAGAAGGGTGAAAATCCAGTCCGCATGGAGGAACAGACGACATCTTGCCATGTGTAGTCGTGGATATCGTAGGCCGCCCCTGCGGGCAGGGGAACGGGCCACAAAGAGATAGAGAAAGCTGAGGATCATTGCGGGTGAAGTAGCAACAAAGCGGAAGGAAACTGGGCGATCAATCGTTTATGAGTGGCACATGGACTATTGATCATGTGAGTGAAAGCCCAAGGGAAAGGTACTACCAGAGACTGAGGGTTGTTGGTGCACAAGTCAGTGAGATGGGTAGTCATGGCCTATGACTTTGAGTTCAGCATTGCCCCGGGATTCCAATCAGTCAAGCAGGAGGAGTTATTCAGATTGGCTCTCCTTTAGCTTAATTTGGAAGTACCATGTCGGTGGGAAGTAGTGGTAAAGAGGTAGCGGTGAAGCTGCAAGCACACATGTAGAGATATGGATCAATCTTTTAAAGTTATCCAGATGAAGAAGTTATTCAGAGTGACTCTTTATCAAATCATTCTCTATCAAATCTACTTCTATCGTCCCTGATTGAAGAGATCATTGGAAAATGATTTCTCCACTATCTGCAATTGTACTCAGATTTTCCTGTATGATTCACTGAAAGATGATAAGGTATCAGAAGAGCATCTCAAAGGAAGTCCTTCTCCCATCCCAGTTTATGTTGATGAATAAAGCATTAAGAAAAAGCATTAAGGACTGTGACTTTTAAATCTATGGGCTGCGAGGGTTTAGTAGTAAACGTGAATTACAGATATAGCAAATATTCAGCCGCTCCTTCGGGGGTAAGAGCTACATTTATCTACAGGCAAAAGGTTTTTTTTTGTTTTAGATAGAGTGGAGAGGGATTAGAACACCCGTCAGTTTTTATTGCTTTCTGTGCCCCCATTAGGGAGATTTCACCCTCTCTTATCACAGAAACTGAAAGTAAAAGAAAGTCCCACATTTTTTGGTTGGATACCAGAACAGCAAATATCTTTCACTGGTGACATCCAGGGATTCCTTTTGGAGGGATTTCTTCTCACTTCCTGTTTTGGCTGTGAGACAGAAAGAATCTTCCCTATGGAACACAAGGGACTATAACCCACTCTTAAGTGGGGTACACACTATAAGAAAATCGGGCGAATGTTCGTTCGATTTTTCTCGATATTTCACAGCAAAAACGAAAATGTTCGCTCGAAAAGAGAAATGTTACTGGTGGATAAGGGTGGGGCATTTGTGATGTTAGATAAAGGCAACTATGTCGCTTCAAGTCTCGTATGGGTTTTAAGGAACCCCCATGCAAAAAAGAAAAGCTTGGGGTCCCCCTTCCCCCCTGAAATCTATACCAGACTTTTATCCGAGCATGTAGCCTGGCTGTCCAGGAAAGAGGATACAAGCATGCGGCTCACCCCTCCTGGACCATACAAGGCCACAAGCCCTCATCTTGGGGGATACATTGGTCTGCGAGCAGGGGACCCATCAGGATTTTGGAACCCAGTTAAAAATAGGGGGCCCCCACATACTGTAAATGAGCAAGAGATACATAGTACAACTACAGTACTCATCCACAAACATTTTCAATAGCAAATAAACACACATACACAGTTTTTGACAAGTCCTTTAATAATAATAACAGAAGAGCCGCACTGGCTATTGAACTTCAATTTGTATTGATGGGTTTGCGCAAAAGTCATAGCGTGTATAAACTATAGGATATATACTGGAATTTTTATTTTTTTTTTACTAGTAATGGCAGCGATCAGCAACTTACAGCTAGACTGCGATATTGTGGCAGACATTTGGACACTGACACTTTTTGGGAATCAGTGACGCTAATACAGTGATCAGTGCGAAAAATATGCACTGATATGCGCGCATACCTAGTACGTGATCTGGTACAGGAGCGCTGCCTTGCCACCGTATGTGTATGTTATATAGTTGGCAAGTGGTTAACTTTTAGGCAGTGATGTCAGCCCTGCACAGTTCTCCCCTTCTATATTACAACCCCCCCCCCCCTCTCCTCATCCCTACAACATATGAGGGAGGTGTTCTGTTAAAAATAGTTGGGGACGGCTTAGCACTAAGCAGGACCTTTTGTTAGAGAATAGATGCAAACACTCACACTTGGGTCCCTGGAGGAGACTAATAAAGCAGAGCATGTTGGGCCCTGAACCAAATGGTGGATATGGCCAACTTGCAGTACCAGTGGGAGGCAGTGCCGGAATAAACTCTGTGGAGGCGCCTAAACAGTAAATGTAATACTGACATATAATCACACACATAGGTTGGACTTGATGGACTTGTGTCTTTTTTCAATCTCACCTACTATGTAAGTATGTAACAGTTGAAACCCCTTGCAGGTTTTTGGAGGTTTCTTGTGCATGCGCTCTTGTGGGCTAACATTGGACTGTAGTGTGCATGTCAGCCACTAGATGGACATGACCATCACTACTGTACATTACACGTACATAGGTTGCACCAATAAGATGAGCTTTTAAGAAACAAAATGTGAACCTGAGTTTTGTACTTTAAGTTGGTATTTGGTACATTACACTAATTCAGTATTTTCTCCTTAGGGTCTTTAATTTAAACTTTCATTTCTTTGAGTTGATTCATTTGTTCTATCTTTTGTAAACTATTTAAGAAAACTTCATTGTAATTTTCTTTCAACATCAAATCAATATTATTTTGTTCCGTTGTCACGGGGGCTCTTTAACGGCGTGAGGCCCAAAGGCCGGTGCCTACTCTACCTATTTGGTAAGGTGGAACTGGTGAGAGGGACCTAAAGGGGCAGGTTGAACAAATGAACTGCGGGGTCTCACTAGGGAGGTGTAGCTCAGGATGCTGGAGTTGCTAAACGACCATAGGATATTAGTAGTTCTGTATTCAGGACAAGTGCCAGTTGTAGGTGGTAGTACCAGTGTCAGAGTTGCTGGTACTGAGTACTGGTGCGTTTCAGCTGAAAAAAAGCTGTGAATGTAAGTATCATAGAGGGAAACTATGGGATGCCTTGTTACAATACAACCTCATGTTACTAACAGGACATTCGTTTTATGTACTCATAAATGGGTTATTCTGATTGGCTAGAAATGAGCAATTTTAGAACCAGGTTCCTACAGATCAGCACATCTAAGTGAATGAATTTAAATGACATAACTCTCCTGCTTAATTGTTATCCCTAGTGATGATTTTAGAAGGATAGAGAAAAGTGTTATACGGCAGCTTGTGTCCTTTTTTCACTGTCTGATGTTGAATTTTAACAGTTTCCTGAAAAACAAGAACCTTTTAGGAGTGATAAGAGAGACCACTTATGGCTGGAAGTGCTGGGTGTCATGCTGACCCTCTGGTTTCATTACACTTCAGTCACTGATCGGTAAAAAGCATGCAGATAAGGACTTCTGACTTTGGCCAATTTTTCTGATGTGCATTCTTGTTACAGCTCACAGATTCAGAAAGCATTAAAGCTAGTGAGTTAGAAAAAGCAGCCATGAAACTAATACTCATATTAGTATCATTATAATATTGTCAGAAGACAATCAGGATTTCTTTCATGGCAGGTGTGCTTGAAGACTTTTGGTAACTAGCTAAAGCTGTATGTATTTTATGCTGTTTACATACGTGCAGTACGCAGTGTACATGGACCCTGCACACCGTAGGCCTGAATGAATCATTGCTGCTAGGGATGCCGCCTTTTCATGAAGCCAAACCCAATCTCTTTAGCAGCACAGGGCCAATTTATTTCTTCCGTAGTATACATTATTGGATTATAAAAGACCTGGGACACCTTTGGGTGCCCCAAGGAGAGAAGTATCTGCTGCAGCGAACAGTGGGTTTGGCCAAACTGCTCTTGACATCATTTCCCTGCCCCCCAGTGATGCTGAACCGGCAACATATTTGAGTGCGACTATCTCGGTTACTTGGTTTTCTCCCCTATGGTGGGGGATTGAGGCAATATGCTGAAATACCGCAAAAAATTAAATAAAAAAAAGCTATAAGAATATAAATGGAAGCCCGGGTTTCACAAGGTACTCTGTTCATGTTTTTATTCACCTTTACCCCAATAGGTTGGTCCTGAGACAGGGGGCTTTGTTTTCTGCCAAAAGGCGGAAGGGGGGGTAGGTGGTGCACCTCTGCCTGGACTCACCCTCCCTTTAGGGGGATGTGCCACAGACAGTGGCATAGTAGGTTCTGGTTTTTAGATGATTTTGTGTGTTTTTTTGTTTTTTTTCCCTCCTTCTTCTCATCAGACACATCCAGGGCGAGAGAACTCAGAAGGCTGGGCATAGACACCGATCAGGCATATCAGTTCAATAAGAGACTTATGGGAATAATGAGAGAATGGCAGGTAGATTGAAGATTGTATCGTATAATGTGAGAGGGCTTTGTTCGATTGGTAAGAGGGGCCGCCTCTGGCATGAACCGCGTCACATGAAGGCAGAGTTTTTTTGCAAGGGGACGCACTTCGTGGCAGGGTCAGCCCCTCGTATGCCTCTTTTTCCATATAATCAATGGTTTCATGCACCTTCACCAATTCCTAGGGCTAGAGGAGTTACAATAAGCTATACACAAACAATGTCCCCTAGTACCCACAGAAATACGAGTAGATCCTGAGAGCCGCTTTCTTTTTGTTAAAGGAAAGATCCAGGGCCAGTGTTATACCCTAGCTACTATATATGCCCCCAATAGCCATACCGTTAAATTTCTATTTAAAACTTTTGATAGCCTGGGGAAGTTTCGAGAAAGTCTATTGGTTATGGGAGGGGATTTTAACATTACCTTGGACCCTAGTCTAGACACCTCTTCGGGAAAACCTTTGTATCTCATAAGGCGTTAAGATATGTTAAACAGCGCCTACGCTCTCTCTATTTGGTGGACAGTTGGAGGGTGCTGCATGAGCAGGACAGAGATTTCAGTTATTACTCCAAGATACACAATGTATATTCAAGGATCGATATGTTGATTGATCAATATTAACTGAATTATGTAAATTCATTAACTATCGAGTCAATCACTATGTCAGACCATGCTCCAATAAGTTTAACGATATGTCCGGCATCGATTGGGAGCCTGGAAAGAACATGGCGATTGAATGAATCTATTTTGAATGATAAACAGAAAGTGGAAACCTTGTCCTGCACATTAGCCCTATACTTTGAGACCAATATATCAGAGGAGGTATCTGACCAAGTGGTATGGGAAGCCCACAAGGTGGTCATCAGAGGGGAGTTTCAAAGGGTTTGCATATTAAAAAAAAGCGACAGAGGGAAATGGTCGTGCTCTTAGAGGAAATACATAAACTTGAAATTAAACATAAGGCCCATTTAAAACCTGGGGACATGCAGAGACTGGAGAAACTGTGGACAGACTTAAAGTGATACTAAAGGATCATTTTTAATTTTTTTTAAATAATAAACATGTCATACTTACCTCCACTGTGCAGCTCGTTTTGCACAGAGTGGCCCCGAACATCCATTTCTGGGGTCCCTTGATGGCTCTTGCGGATCCTCACCGCATTAGATAACCCTGTTGGAGAAGCGCTCTCCCGAGAGGGTTACCTTGCAGGGGCACTCCCGAATCCAGCATTCGGCGTCCATAGAGGCCGAACGCAGGACTTGGCCCCGCCCCCCCAGTGCCCCCGCCATTGGATTTGATTGACAGCAGCAGGAGCAAATGGCTACGCTGCTATGAATCTATCCAATCAAGAGCCAGTAACACATGGAGAGAGGGATGGTGGGGAAGCGCTGGCGGAAATTCAGGGCTCAGGTAAGTAAAATTGGGGGGGGGCTAAGGGGCCGCTGACTGCAAGGTGTTTTTTCACCTTAATGCATAGGATGCATTAAGGTTAAAAAACACAAGCCTTTACAACCCCTTTAAAACAGCTTCTCGATCGAAAAGTTCAGAATAAACATAGATACTTTGCCCACCAATTCTATAAACGGGAATAAGGGTGGGAGTCTATTGGCTAGACAACTAAAGAAACAAGATTCACGCCATGTTCACACTATAAAGACAGGTGATAAGCAGATAGTGGACTCCCAAGCAATAGCAGCTGAGTTTCATCGCTTTTATGCGTCTTTATATAACATAGAGTCAGTTCCTGTGAGGGCGGAGACGGGTGGACGTTTTAATAGAATTTGGGAATATTTTGAGGCCTCAGGGCTACAGGCTATTCCATCTGCGGTCTGTTGGAAATGGAAAAAGCAATCTCCATTGAAGAGCTGGGTGGAGCGATTACGGCTTAGCCATTAGGTAAAAGCCTGGGACCTGATGGTTGCACAAATATGTATTATAAAAAGTTTTCCTCAATCCTGTTGGTTCCTCTTTGCAGATACCTTAACTCTATCTCGGTCTCTAACCCACTGCCTCCAGAGGCACTGTTGGTTTATGTGACGGTTCTCCCGAAGGTAGGGAAAGACCCTCAGTGCTGTGCCAGCTACAGACCCATCTCACTCCTTAACTCTGACACTAAGCTCCTGGCTAAAATTCTGGCCCTAAGGTTACAAGAACATATAGTTAAATTGATTCACCCAGATCAAACAGGGTTTATGAAGGGTCGAGAGGCTAGAGATAATACTGTTCGGGCCCTACATGTATTGCATTGGATGCATAATTGAACAAACCAGACCCCGAGTGTAGTAATTTCAATGGATGCTGAAAAAGCATTCGATAGGGTGGGGTGGGAGTTTATGGTCGGAGTTTTGAGGGAGATGGGTCTGAGTGAGCGGATGATGGGATGGGTAAGGGCACTGTATGCAGACCCTAGAGCAAGGGTTAAAGTTAATGGTAGACTATCAGATTATTTTGAGATACAGAATGGGACTAGGCAGGGATGCCCACTGCCCCCATTGTTATTTGCTGTGGTGCTGCAGCCCTATGCTATGTTATTTGCTATGGTGCTTCAGCCCTTTCTGTGCATGATTGTGGGGAAATAGGAAGATTTGTATTGGATCAAGGGAACATAAGATCTCAGCTTATGTAGATGATCTACTGTTGTACCTCTCCTCTCCTCAAGAGTGTTTGACGGAACTGATGTTGGAAATAGACAGGTTTGGCCTTATGTCTAATTTTAAAATAAATATTGAGAAAGTGTTGATGCCGAGCCATGTGCCTTTGAGGATGAGGACTAGAGGTCGACCGATATGGGTTTTTCTCTGGCCGATGCCGATGCCGATATTTAGAAATCGCGGTGGCCGATTCCGATATGTGATGCCGATTTTTTTGGGGCCGATATATTTGGCCGATTTTTTTTTTTTTCCCTTCATCTCATAAAATCTAACAGTTAGACCCCTTTCACACTGGGGCGTTTTTCAGGCGCTTTTGGGCTAAAAAGAGCGCCTGTAAAGTGCCTGTAAAACGGCTCCCCTGCAGTCTCAGTGTGATATCCCGAGTGCTTTCACACTGAGGCGATGCGCTGGCAGGATGTAAAAAAAAGTCCTGCAAACGGCATCTTTGGAGCGGTGTATACTACCACTCCTGCCCATTGAAATGAATGCGCACCGCTGCCGAAGCGCCTGCAAAGCGTTTTGGCAGCGGCGCTTCAGGGGCGCATTTAACCCCTTCCTCGGCCGCTAGCTGGGTTATAAGCGCCCCGCTAGCAGCCTAATAGTGCCTCTAAAATGACGCTAAAGTGCCGCTAAAACTAGCAGCGTTTTACCATCAACGCATGCCCGCTCCAGTGTGAAAGCAACCTTAAGTGATACAGAAAATTATTTACATTTAAACATTAAACAAAACAAACCTCCAATCAGTTCACTTGTATGTATAATTTAGAAAAAAAAAAAACTATCTTAAATATTAAATACACAAAAACAGGTAATCAAAACTTTTGGACGAAAAAAAAAATGGGCTAACTTTACTGCTTAGTTTTTTTTTAATTCATTACTGTATTTTCTTTTTTTAAATTGCGTTTGAAAGACCGCTGCGCAAATACCGCGTGACATAAAATATTGCAACAACCACCATTTTATTCCCTAGGGTCTCTGCTAAAAAAATATATATAATGTTTGGGGGTTCTAAGTGATTTTCTAGCAGAAAATACAGGATTTTTACCTGTAAGCAACAAGTGTCAGAAAAGATTTAGTCTTTAAATGGTTAAACTGAGAATTCCTACATGGAGTTCAGTCTATTGATAAAAAAGAACTTGAAGAGATACAAATGTATCTTCTTATCAGACTTGGCAGGCTGCCCAGAGGAGGAGAGAAGATAACTTTCAGGCAACTTGCATTGACTCTATTACAGAAGTCATTTGCAAGTCACGGCTGAAGTTACAATCGGCCTTTTTTATCGGCCGATGCCGATTAATTAAAAAACGCCAAATATCGGCCGATATATCGGTCGACCTCTAATGAGGACCACCTTGCAACAATCTTTTCCTTTTGTTTGGCGCCTTGATTCTATATTTTATTTAGGGATCTCTATCTTTTCAGATATAAAGCGCCTATATGATCTAAACTATGGACCCTTGATGGTATCCATAATAAAAGATTTGCAAAAGTGGAGAAGTCATACTCTGACATGGTTTGACAGGGTAAACGCCCTTAAAATGAGTGTAATTCCCAGGTTTATTTACGTTTTACATACCGTACCCATTGTTCTGTCCACCAGATGTCTTGCTGATGTTTTATACTGGTTATTTGTACCTGTGTTGTTAAATTTACATGCAAAATGTGTAATTTACTTAAGACAATAATTTTTGGTGTGCAGGCTCCATCTAGCGTTCCTTTTTGGTATTGCTGCAGTTCTGTTTATTTCTTTTAATGTATGCGTAATTAAGAAACTTGTCAGCAAGCAGGGAATTCTGGGTAGAATCTTCACAGGAAGTGAAACAGCCACCATTTTGTGAGAAGACATTCAGGAAACAACACATGTATTTCTCTATCTATCGCCATCACCCCTTAGAGAACTTAAAAAGTAAGTTTTTACTATCCCATTTTGTACTGTATATCGTTGTTTATGCAATGTATGCTGTATTGTATGCAATATTATACTTATTAAGGTCTGTTTCTGTTATTTTGCAGTTTCACCTGGCTTGGTCTAATAAAACTGAGATCAAAGAAATATGGTATCTACAGTTATTGGGATAAGCAGGTTTAGCCATCTGCTCCTTGAGACAGAACACTCATAACACTCCCACAGATATTCTTTAAACAAATACGAAGGGCTTTTATGACCTTAGTGTGGGGAGATAAACATCCCAGTTTGGAACACGAGATTTTGAGGAGATCAAAACGGGAGGGTGGGGTGGGACTTCCGGATATAGCATTTTATTACAGAGCCATGGCCCTGGTTCGTATAATGAACTGGTGCAATGACTCTGCTGGTAAAATTTGGGTGCCCTTGGAGAAAACATTAGCAGGTAGGAACTTGGCCGGAGCCCCCTGGATTCCGGTTTCTTATAGAGGGTTGTCGGAATATGCATCCTCATTGACGAAGACAACATTATCCATTTAGGATAGAATGAACAGTAAGGGAAAGTTTGCCCCCCCCCCCCAATATCCTATAACACCATTGGAAGGATTTCCCTGGTTTTCCCCAGGGCAAGAGAAAGGGAGTTTAGATCGCTTGGGAATGGACGGTAAGGGTAATTGCGCTGGCGTGGCCCCACAGGTTAAATTGCTTCCATTGGTGGATTTGGTGTGAATACTGGAAGTACCAATGGCTTTATGGAAATACCGTCAACTGACAGACTTGTTCAATAAGTGGAAGTACCAGATCAGGCCAGCAAAACCAATTACTACTTTTGAGGAATGGTGTGTTAACTTATCAGAGCCGGATGATATGTTGTCTCAAAAGTATAGGCTGGTTCTGAGGGCCCAAAATATGACAACTTCCAATTTAATTCGAGAATGGGTGAGAGAACTGGGCTATAATTTTACATCAGAGAAAATTAAAAGGCTGATGGGAGTGACACACCATACTTAAATAAGTTCCCATATACAGGAAATGTCTTACAAATGACAAGATGGTATCGTACAACGGCCCGAATGGCTCAGATATACCCATCGGCGGATGTTAACTGCTAGAGGGGATGTAACCAAAGGTGTTAATTTCTGCATTTAGGGTGGCATTGCCCAAAGATTAAAGTTTTCTGGGAGGAGATAGCCCCTTGGATTAAGAAAATGACACTTAGACCAATAGAATTCTCTCCATTACATTTTCTTTTTCATGGGTACCATCATCTTCTAGGTTTTATAAGAGAAGCGTTACTCCCCATTTGCTAAATGCAGCCAAAATATTGATACCTAGATTTTGGAAACAGTCTGGATGACCCACTATAATGGATTGGAAAAGGGAGGTAGAAAAAATAATGGAAGTGGAGAGATGGACACATATGGTTAAAGACCAACAGAATAAATTTAAAGGTACATGGGCAGGATGGCTGTATTACTGCTCAGAAATAGGGGTGGATTAAACCCTTTTGGGGTAATGCTGTGTTATAGATCAGATAGTCTGTGGGATGCATCTGTGGGGGGAAGTTGGGAGGGTTCCTTTTTTTGTGCTGTTTCTTTTTTCCTCCTCTGGGAGGCACAGTGGAGAGATAACTGATGTCATTAAAGGAAGAGGATAAGTTATAATAAAAAAATTAGACACGGGATGGGCAACACGTAATGGAATCGCATAAAGTAATGATAGGAGGAGAGGTATAAAAATTAAATAGTAGAGATTATATTGAATTAAAACACTAAATGGGACACAAAAATAGTAATTCAAAATTATCCACTTTTTTTTGTTTTTTATTGTATTGTTGGTTGTTTGACACATGTAATAGGGAGCTGTAAAGTAAACTTTGAATAATGTTTTGCACAAATTGGGTCTTGGTTATGGGTAGGTATGAGGGTGTTTTTTTTTTTACTCTTTTTTTTCTCTTTTGAAGAGGACATGATCAAGGACCCGGTGTGGTTTCTTGGGGTGGGGGTGTTAGTGTGGTGTATGTTAATGAAAATATTTATATAGATATATTGTGCAATGTGTATTTTTATGTTGTATGTTGGAATTTGTCTTAATAAAGAAAAAGTGATTATATAAAAAAAAACCTATAAGTTAGGCTTACTTAGCTGTAACGATAGATTTGATAGATAGATTTGATAGATAGATAGATAGATAGATAGATAGATAGATAGATAGATAGATAGATAGATAGATAGATAGATAGATAGATAGATAGATAGATAGATAGATAGATAGATAGATAGTGTGTGGGTCCTTTATTTTATTTTAATTTTTTTCACTTTAATGCCAAAACAAGGTGGCTGACAAGCTCCTTATCTTATAGCACATATAGAGTGACAGGTTCTCCAAGATTCCGTATGTTTTCCTTTCACTCAATTCAAGTAGATCAAGGACTGAAAGTCATTGGTCAGCTATTTACCTGACCACAGCTGACCAAAATCTGACACCTCAGCAGAGCAGAGCATTTCTGGGTTCAGGCACAGCAGATGATATCCCTACCATCCTGGCAGCCTTTTTGGATGACGTAAGCTTACAGGTGTACCTGATATTCAGGTAAATAAATAACTCAAGGCTGATACACAGACCAGGGCATGGTTGATCGGTTTACTGAGAGCCTGTACTATTTATGTGAATCCCTGGAGATGTTATACCGGCTGTGAAGGTTATCCAGATATTGCTGTCCCATTCCTTGAGGGTGTATTGTGGAGGCCGACATGCTGGATGAGCCGTGGATTAAATTATATGCCTAGCTTGTTTTGTTTTCTGGTAAGCAGATCACTTTACCACGTGGTGTTGTGTGCTTCCACATCCATGCACTTCTACCGGTGACTGGAACCTTCCTCCCTATCAACATCATCTATTTTAAGCGCCGCTCTTATAGACTTTTTCTGATATTCAGGTGTAGAAAGCCTGCTATTGCAGTTGTGAGTTTATTTACAGCCCATTACGGATGTTCTGTAATATGGGGATGTCAGTAAAACTAATTTTGTCACATGTTTATTTTTGAATCAGGTGCTTTCCGAATGGTGAGACATCATGAAATCCTTGTTCACCAAATGTGCACATTCATGCTCAGGTTAGTTCTCCATAACAAACAGACTTAACCTTGGAGCAACTATCCTCTTTCTTCTGCCTAAAGAAACAATATACAATATCTCACAAAAGTGAGTACACCCCTCACATTTTTGTAAATATTTTATATCTTTTCATGTAACAACAATGAAATTGCTACAATTGAAAGTAGTGAGTGTACAGCTTGTATAACAGTGTAAATTTGCTGTCCCCTCAACACAGCCATTATTGTCTAAACCACTGGCAACAAAAGTGAGTACACTCCTAAGTGAAAATGTCCAAATTGGACATTATTTTCCAGCACTGCCTTAACCCTCTTGGGCATGGAGTTCACAAGAGCTTCACAGGTTGCCACTGGAGTTCTCTTCCGCTCCTCCATGATGACATCACGGAGCTCGTGGATGTTAGAGACCTTGCACTCCACCACCTTCTGTTTGAGGGTGCTCCACAGATGCTCAATAGGGTTTAGGTCTTGAGACATGCTTGGTCAGTGCATCACCTTTACCCTTAGCTTCTTCAGCAAGGCAGAGGAATTTAAGAAAAAATTGGACAGCCGCACTTCGTTATATGGAACAAATAGGGACGGTATAGGGACAAAAGTGCTAACGCATTTCACACCACTGTAGGGTGCTTAATCATAGCTGCCAGAAGATGAGCTGACTGTCCATATATATGGGGTTAGAGAAAATCAATCAATCTAATAGAAGAACCCCATGTAAGGGGCAAGCCACATGGGCATGTCAGTCCAAATTCCGAACCGTATGGGAAACACCTGAGGTAATGCAGGTGATGGGATATTCAATCTAAATTAGACACACAATCCTAATGCAAAACTATCAGGATTCCCATACAGCCCAAAAAAATAGACATAAAACAAAACAAAAGACATTTAAAAATACATAAACATACAGAGGCCAAAACAAAGTCCATATATATATATAAATGTATATGTATCAATAAAAACATTACAATACAACAATCTTTTTCTTGTATTCGTTCATTGTAACACAGGGTTATCAGAGAAAAGTTGCACAATTAACGCAAAAATAGTGTAATGGTATTATAACCATATACTTACAACTATATAACTCTGATACCCCTGTGAACAAAGGCCCATGGATAAGACATCTCAATCTCAAGTAAGAGAAAATATTGAACTCAAATCTGCACATGGATAGATGTGTGCGAAAACTCCCTAAATAAGGCAGACGGGGCACGCGAAAATAAAGGAAGCCGGGGCCACTACAAAGAACTGGAGAGAGTAGAGTACCGTATATACTCGAGTATAAGTCGAATTTTTCAGCACATTTTTTTGTGCTGAAAGTGCCCCCCTCAACTTATACTCGAGTCAAGCACTTTTCTGCAGCAAAAAATTTCATTTTCCGAACCGACTTTGGGGCCCCGTATCTCAGGGCCACTTGGTGCTAGGAACCCCAAATTTGGTTTGCAAACCAAGTGGAACTGGTACTATAACATATCCAAAGATGAAGTTCCTAGCACTAAGTGGCCCCGAGATACGGGGCCCCAAAATCGGTTCAGAAAATGTCATTTTCTGCTGCAGAAAAGTGCTTGACATTTTATGAACCGACTTTGGGGCCCCATATCTCAGGGTCACTTGGTGCTAGGAACCCCAAATTTGGTGTGCAAACCCAGTGGAACTGGTTCCACAACATATCCAAAGCTGAAGTTCCTAGCACCAAGTGGCCCTGAGATACAGGGCCCCAAAAATGGTTCAGAAAATGTCATTTTCTGCTGCAGAAAAGTGCTTGACATTTTCTGAACTGAATTTTGGGGCCCTGTATCTCGGGGCCACTTGGTGCTAGAAACACCAGCTTTGGAAATTTTATGGTGCTATTTCCACTGTGTTTGCACACTAAATTTGGGGTTCTTAGCACTAAGTGGCCCCAAGATACAGGGCCCCAAATTCAGGCAACTGTGTCCATTTGCAGCAATGTCATTTCGGACCCTTTGGGTTCAGAGACCCCAAATTTTGGCTGCAGCTAGGGGGCATCTAGGAACCCTTAACTACTGAGTTTGAAGTTCAGGGGACCTATGGCTGCATATGGGCACAGTGATGCTGCAAATGGGCATTGTTGACCCTCTTTTCCACTTACAGTAGCTGTGCATTTCTCACCCTCGTCTTATACTCGGGTCAATAAGTTTTTCCCATTTTTTTTGTGGTAAATTAGGGCCTCGACTTATACTCGGAACGACTTATACTCGAGTATATACGGTAATTAAAATTGAATAACTATGAAATATCCATAATCAAACTCAGATTTTTAACTAGGGATAAGTATGCATCAAATGGAGAATCTCTGAAAAATCCCTAAAAAACCCCTGAAAAGGACTGCACGTGGATACACCATAGCAGGAAGCACATAAAACAGGCAAAGACTGGCAAAAATCGATCAAAAATTTAGAAAAAAATAAACAAAAATTAATTAAATAAATTATTCTATTTCACTTTCATTAATCAAAATTAATTCAATTCATTATCATAATATGTTAATTAGTTTATAAAAAGTTCATAAAAATACAATTATATATTGGATGGTAATTGATATGAATCTAAACTTTAATCATACCAAAATTATAACTATAGTACAGGACAAAAATTAAATGTAATTAAACCCACTGAAAGGTTCCCATATATAATAATTGTCATGTCCAAAAAGGACAAAAAACTAATTGTGAATGGGTGTGATTACTCTAGGCTGTTATTATAATATTAGGTAAAGAGATAAAAAAGGGCCAGATGGCCAAAGCTGCGCTAGAAGTATACTTAAAATAAATTGAATCAAAAAATATAATCAAAAAGTAAAAAGCAGCCAGCACCAAGAGTCTACAATACAAAACCCAAAATCATATAATATAAATGAGTGCAGCGCTAAGATCATTAAATGAGAAAAAAAAATTACCAAAAGTAAATGTTGACATGAAATGAAATGAAATGGTGAAAACAAGCTAAAAACAGAAAACTAAGGTGGAGGTATTACCTTCCAAAAATATTATTCTGTGTTCTATTAAATAATATTGTGAATATTAAATCAACTGATATTAAACCAATCAAATTAAAATATAAAGTAAATACATCAAATATAGAATAGGTGTATACACATATACAAAGTGAAAATATTAATCCCCAGCCGTGGGTTAATATACTCCAAATATACATAACTTAGGATAAATAAGTGATGTGAATCTGATAATCATAAGTGAAAACATAAAAAACATATTTGATAAAAATTAAATGAGTCCCATAGATCTTGCAAGAAGGAAAATTAGCCATTGAAGGTTGCAACCAACAGATGGTGAAAAGAAGGATCCTTCATCCAGTGAAACGGAACACCTAAAGTGAGTAAGTATTCTCCTTACCAGCTAAAAAGACCAATAAGTTGGTCTCACCAAGCCCAGGGAATTCGGTCTCCCAAAAACCTATAGGCAGTGGCGGCCCGTCCATAGGGGGCGCCTGGGCAGAGCCCCCCTCCTGTAGTAAAAAAAAAAAAAAAAATTTAAAACGGCCCCTTTACGAACAGAAAAAAAAGTCCTTTAACAAAGTGCACTGTGGCGCCGGATGCAGTGCACTATGGGAAGCGCCACGTCAATGCAATCATGAGATTGCAGACGTGGCGCTTCATTTGCGGGCTCTTAACCCGCTTTGCGGCGGAATCGAAAATGCCGATTAGCTTCCGCCCGTAGAATCAGTGTGATTCTATGGGCGGGAGCATTGCTTTTCAAATCTCGAGGTCACTTACGGCTTTTGTGAAACAGACGAAAGCCGGAAGTGACGTCGGCAGCTCCGTTCTTCAGCCCGAGCGGAGCTGCAGGAGGAAGGTAAGAGAGCAGCATGAGGAATGGGTTTCAATCTGGTCTATGTAGCAGCCGCAAGGAGGGTGAGCTCCAGCACAGCACAGCTGCATCTGTCCCTCTCTTCCCCATTCCCCCCTCCCTCTGCTGTCTCACTAACACATGGACTGAAGACACCTCCGAGTGCCTTCCTATACACAGACAGAGGGGGAGGGGGGGGAGAATGGACACATCAACAGGACGTCCTGATCTGAGGTCTGAATATGACACTTGCAGGGGAAGGGGGGCAGGTTATCAAAGAAAGATACTCACAGTGATTTGGGGGTCTGGAAGCAGATGCTGGATGTGCTAGGGGCCACTTTGGAAGCAGCGAGGATTTGTGCTAGAAGGGGGGTTGAATATAAAATTAGACCCCCCCAGCACAAATCCTCTCTGCTCCCAAAGTGGCCCCTAGCACATCCAGCATCCGCTTCCAGCCCCCCAAATCACTGTGAGTATCTTTCTTTGATAACTTGCCCCCCTTACCCCCTTGTTCAGAGATGCTTGCTGCTATTAAGGAGACAATCATGGTGTCAGGGATCAGTGGATGCATTTTGATGACACAGTGGATGCATTTTGATGACACAGTGAATGCATTTTGATGACACAGTGGATGCGTTTTGATGACACAGTGGATGCGTTTTGATGACACAGTAAATGCATTTTGATGACACAGTGGATGCATTTTGTTGACACAGTGAATGCGTTTTGATGACACAGTGGATGCGTTTTGATGACACAGTGAATGCGTTTTGATGACACAGTGGATGCGTTTTTGATGACACAGTGGATGCGTTTTGATGACACAGTGGATGCGTTTTGATGACACAGTGGATGCGTTTTGATGACACAGTGGATGCGTTTTGATGACACAATGGCTGCGTTTTGATGACAGTGGCTGTGATTGATGTTTTTTTGTTGTTTGTTTGCGCCCCCCCCCCCAAATTTTGAGCACCAGCTGCCACTGCCTATAGGACATCCAAGGCCGCTGAATCTGTATCCCAAAAACCTATAAGACATCAAGGGCTGCTGAATTGGTGTCACTTCTTGTAAAATGTGTATGCCAAGCATCAGGGCAGGCCAGAGAGCTTTCTTCGTGTCCCAGGAGAGCTCTCCTGGGACACGAAGAAAGCTCTCTGGCCTGCCCTGATGATCTTACCGCTGCACTCATTTATATTATGTTATTATAATATTGTCACCATAACATTAAAAATGTAAAAAGAGATCTTTTGCTTATTCATAGAAATGGGATATATCCCATTCAAAATTTAAACCTGTCGGCTTTCTGGTGTTCAAATGGAATATCCAGAACACCTCTCATTTACACAGTAATCTAAATGTATCCCCCCCCCCCTTAGTGGCATAGTAATCTGTTCTGTACCCTGAATAACTAGACTAGATCTTTATGATGGTGTTCGTTCCAGTGTCTCGCTATATTGGTGGAATTATTTTTTTTCAATATCATATTAGTGGTCATGTAGGCGGTCTCTTAACCTATGTGTCGTACGGCATAGATATTGTATTGGACATAGTGTACATGTAATCACGGAAACTAAAAAACACGTATTACAGTTAATAAAAGATGACATTTTAAAGGGTTTGCCTGTACTTACTGAGAACACCTCCTCCCCTCTTTTTATGAATGGACAATAAGAGCAGGTTTTGACTCCACATGCAAAAGTGCCCTTAACTGTAGCCAACGTGTAGCTGAATTGCGGATAGTGTATAGACTTGGAGACAAAAATCTACCCAGGGTTGGAGTCCTAGACACTGTTCGTATACCACTTGACATTTTGGAATATATATGGTCATTAACTTCCACACTATATGGAGTTGAGAAAACGGGAGCATTTGAGTACTGGGGAGACCTGGAACCACGTAAATGATTTTGCCGTTTTTTCAGTCAGTAAATTAATTTGTGGCGTGTTCTCCACGATATTGAGGGCCCTATTGATGGTGGATCTGGGGTAACCTCTCTCCTAAAATCTCAATGCCATATCTGTAGCTTCTTTCCTAAAATCTGAATCTTTGCTAAATATCCGTTTTAACCGTACAAATTGACCTACTGGTATACTTTTGATGGTGTGTTTTGGATGGCTAGAATCTGCTCTCCGCAAAATATTGCCTGCAGAGGGCTTTCTATAAAGACTATATGCTATCCCGTTGTCATCGCTGATCAATAGAACATCCAAAAATTCAATCTGTTCCAAACTACAGTGACCATTGAACCGCAGGTTCAAATCGTTGTCATTCAAGTAATGCAACCAATTCTCCGATTCTATGTCCTTCCCTGACACCACAAACAGCAAATCATCTATGTAGCGACAGTAAAACTTAGTGTCTTTCCTCCAGGGGCTACCATGTCCAAAAATGCCCTCTCCCACTATCCCATATAAAGATTGGTTAGGGAAGAGGAAAATTTGTCTCCCATGGAGGCCCCGCACTTTTGGAGATAGTAGTCCCCGCCAAACAAGAAAAATTTGTGGGCGAGTAAATATTCCAGACACATAAAATAAATTCTTGACGGGCAAGAGAGAACCGACCTGATTTGGCCAAAAAGAAAGAAACAGCTTGTAGACCTAAAGTGTGTGGAATAGAAGAATAAAGGCTACTAACATCACATGTAATCCATCTATATCCCTGCTTCCATTCAAAATGTAGTTTATTCAGAAGTTGTTTGGTATCCTTGAGAAACCCAGGCAATTCAACCAATAACGGCTGTAATTGCTGGTCTACCCATTGACCCAAACGTTCATTCAGGGAATCGATATCAGTCACTATCGGTCTACCGGTTAAGGGACTTAACCCTTTATGTATTTTTGGGAGATGATGGAATACAGGCATAACTGGGAATTTGAGAATGAACCTGTCTATCTCTTTGTGATAAAAAATGCCTATTACTACTGCCCTATTCAATAGGTTCCCAAGTTCTTGTTTAAAGGATGTAGTGGGGTCACCCCTGAGTTTAAGATAGGTTACTGTGTCAGACAATTGGCGTATAGCTTCTCCTTTGTACATAACAGAATCAAGGACCACTACAGATCCCCCTTTATCTGCATTCTTTAGCAAGGCAGTGGTCATCTTGTTTTTGGGTCGTTTTCATGTTGGAATACTGCCCTGCGTCCCAGTCTCCAAAGGGAGGGGGGGATCATGTTCTTCTTTAGTATGTCACAGTACATGTTGGCATTCATGGTTCCCTCAAAAAACTGTAGCTCCACAGTGGCGGCAGAACTCATGCAGCCCCAGACCATGACACTCCCATCACCACTCTCTGGATATGACGTTGATCACGTGCACTCAACCTCTTTGGTTGACCATGGCAAGGCCTGTTCTGAGTGAAACCTGTCCTGTTAAACCGTTGTATGGTCTTGGCCACCGTGCTGCAGCTCAGTTTCAGAGTCATGGCAATTTTCCTTTAGCCTAGGCCATCTTTATGTAGAGCAACAATTCTTTTTTTCAGATCCTCAGAGAGTTTGCCATGAGGTGCCATGTTTAACTTCCAGTGACCAGTGTGAGAGAGTGAAAGCGAGAACACCAAATTTAACAGACCTGCTCCCCATTCACACCTGAGGCCTTGTAACACTAACAAGTCAGCGGTTAAGACATTAATGGCCGTGTGTTGAGGTATTTTGAGGGGACAGCAAATTGACGCTGTTATACAAGCTGTACACTTACTACTTTACATTGTAGCAAAGTGTCATTTCTTCAGTGTTGTCACATGAAAAGATATAATAAAATATTTACAAAAATTTGAGGGGTGTACTTACTTTTGTGAGATACTGTATAATATCTAAAAACATACAAAGCTGGTTTTTGTTTTTTCCCCTGCTGGTGGCTGCAACATCAGTTTTTATGCCTTTTGTGTCAAAGATAAACAGATTCTTGTTTGAGTCAGTCAAAATTACATCAATTGGATAATGTGTGTTTAATATCTATAATTCATTCATTCAGTAAGGCCTCATGCACACTGGACGTTTTTACAGCTGCTGTTTTTGGCTTCAGACTGCTTCAGACTGCTATTTTTGGCTAGGAAAAAAACCCCAAAGCTAGTGTACAACTGTAAAAATGCTCTAACGTCAGAAAACACCTATGGATCCAGATAAACGCTAAAAAACGCAGCTCACCAGCGTTTAACATTTTTGATCCATTGATTTAAAAAATTAAAAAAATCAAACGCTAAAAAAAAGCTAATGCTGAAAAACGCTAAAAAACTTTATTGCAAAAACTTTGAAAAGCTTTGAAACACTCATTGCAAAGCTACTGTCATTTTTATAACATTAATACAACGTCCAGTGTGCATGAGGCAGTGTCACCATATGTTAGTAAAACAAAGACCGAGTTCTCAATGCAAAAACACTTCCACCACCATCATGAGATCAGAACAAGTGTCTTTATTCCAGGAGTGTTCTCATACACTACAGAGATAGGGGCATGGGGAAGGTGACCAGAGGTAGCAATACACTCGCCCCCACCCCAACCCACTACTTTTGGGAAGGTGCAGACTGAGGGGAAGTGAGGCTGGTTCTGTAATGCACAAAAATAAAGCTGTATGCCTTCATATAGACATCTGCCTGTAAATTCAATCAGTCATCCTTCAAAAGTCCACGGGTTGGCTTTATAGGAAATGTTCCATAGAGGTGTGTCAAGAGATGGAGATAATGGAGGTCCTAACATTTACCCTGTAGTTGTGCGAAAAAACTGGAACACACTGCATGGCATAGTTCTGAAGTGGGCTTTGCCATGCAAGGGGTTAAGTTCTATGTTGGCATCAGAATGCATTTTCAAGAGCCAGTGCTCCCCCCACTTTCAGTCTCAGGGATGGGTTCCAGGGCCCCTCGTGGCCTAAATACATCCAAGGAGGGGGAGTGGGAGCTGTCCCGGCTTATCCCACAGGATTGCCCTGCATGGTGGATCTGCCTGACGTGGTCGACAGCTTCATTCTTGGCATGCTTGAGGAGGTCAGCCTGACCCTGTGGGATAACAAAGAACAACAGTGAGACAACTCTGTGTGAATATTGTAGCAAAGTGATTAAAGAAACCCACAACAAAAATAGAAAATTACAATTAGGATCATAGACACATCAACTATCTGGCAAGCAGCCAGCTTTCTTAATTTTATGTATTTGCAGGAAAATTAATGTAAGCAGCTTAATGAATATACTATCCAGATATCACAAGTTGTTTTTATATTCATTGGCATTTCAGCAACTACAGGTGCATCTCATACAATTAGAATATCATCAAAAAAGTTTATTTATTTCAGTAATTCAATTTAAAAAGTGAAACTCATATTTTATATAGATGCGTTACATGCAGAGTGATATATTTCAAGCATTTCTTTCTTTTAATTTTGATGATTATGGTTTACAGTTAGTGAAAACCTAAAATTCAGTATCTCAGAAAATTTGAATATTACACAAGACCAATAAAAAAAAAAAAAAAAAAAAAAAAAAAGAAAAAAGAAAGGACTTTTAATACAGAAATGTTGGCTTACTGAAAAGTATGTCCATGTACAGTATAGTATGCACTCAATACTTGGTCGGCCGGGGCTCCTTTTGCATGAATTACTGCATCATTACGGTGTGGCATGGAGGCGATCAGCCTGTGGCACTGCTGGGATGTTATGGAAGCCCAGGTAGCTATGATAGCGGCTTTCAGCTCATCTGCATTGTTGACTCTGGTGTCTCATCTTTTCTTGACAATATCCCACTGATTCTCTATGGGGTTTGGGTCAGTCGAGTTTGCTGGCCAATCAAGCACAGTGATACCATGATCATTAAACCAGGTATTGGTACTTTTGGTAGTGTAAGCAGGTGCCAATACCTGCTGGAACATGAAATCGGCATCTCTGTAAAGCTGGTCAGCAGAAGGAAGCATGAAGCGCTCTAAAATATCCTGCTAGAGGGCTGCGCTGACTTTTGACTTGATAAAACACAGTGGACCAACACCAGCAGATGACATAGCTCCCCAAATCACCACATACTGTGTAACATTTTGAATTTCATTTGGAAATCAAGGTTCCAGAGCCTGGAGGAAGAGTGGAGCGGAACAGACTCCAAGTTGCATGAGGTCCAGTGTGAAGTTGCCACATTCTGTGATGATTTGGAGAGCCATGTCATCTGCTGGTGTTGGTCCACTGTGTTTTATCAAGTCCAAAGTCAGCGCAGCCCTCTTTTAGGAAATTCTAGAGCACTCCATGCTTCCCTCTGCTGACCAAAGATGAGATGCTGATTTCATTTTCCAGCAGGATTTGCCACTTGCCCACCCTGCCAAAAGTACCAATACCTGGTTTAATGATCATGATATCACTGTGTTTGATTGGTCAGCCATCTCGCCTGAACAAAACACCATAGAGAATATGCACTGTCACTGTACTAATGACACTGGGCAGGAAGGGGTTAACATCTAGGGTAATCAATGGGTTAAATGTGTGCTTTACAAGTGTTTATGTGTGTACTGTGTGCTGCTTGCACTGGGGATCTAGTTGTTTTCATTCCCTGCAGGAAATGAACAAACAATGAGATTCCATCACTGAAAACAGCTCTGTGTTGTTTACATTCACAGAGCTGTGTTCAGGGAAGCTCAGAGCCGATCACTGGGTGCTGGAGGTCAATCAATAGCTGGGACCCGTTGATCGGCATGTGCTGTGACGAATCTGCATTACCCAGAAATGCAGAATCACGTATATACAGTATCTCACAAAAGACCCCTATCATTTTTGTAAATATTTTATTATATCATTTCCTGTGACAACACTGAAGAAATGACACTTTTCTACAATGTAAAATAGTGAGTGTACAGCTTGTATAACCGTGTAAATTTGCTGTCCCCTCAAAATAACTCAGCACACAGCCATTAATGTCTAAACCGCTGGAAACAAAAGTATACCCCTAAGTGAAAATGTCCAAATTGGGCCCAAAGTGTGAATATTGTGTGGCCACCATTATTTTCCAGCACTGCCTTAACCCTCTTGGTTATGGAGTTCACCAGAGCTTCACAGGTTACCCCTGGAGTCCTCTTCCCCTCCTCCATGGCGACATCACGGAGCTGGTGGATGTTAGAGACCTTGCTCTCCTCCACCTTCCATTTGAGGATGCCCCACAGATGCTCAATAGGGTTTAGGTCTGGAGACATGCTTGGCCAGTCCATCATCTTTACCCTCAGCTTCTTTAGCAAGGCAGTGGTCGTCTTCTAGGTGTGTTTGGGGTTGTTATGTTGGAATACTGCCCTGTGGCCCAGTCTCTGAGGGGAGGGGACCATGCTTCAGTATGTCACAGTACATGTTGGCATTCATGGTTCCCTCAATGAACTGTAGCTCTCCAGTGCCAGTAGCACTCATGCAGCCCCAGGCCATAACACTCCCACCACCATGCTTGACTGTAGGCAAGACACACTTGTCTTTGTATTCTTCACCTGGCTGCCGCCACACACCTTTACACCATCTGAACCAAATAAGTTTATCTTGGTCTCATCAGACCACAGGACATGGTTCCAGTAATCCATGTCCTTAATCTGCTTGTCTTCAGCAAACTGTTTGCAGGCTTTCGTGTGCATCATCTTTAGAAGAGGCTTCCTTCTGGGACGACAGCCATGCAGACTAATTTGATGCAGTGTGCGACGTATGGTCTGAGCAGTGACAGGCTGTCCCCCCCACCCCATTCAACCTCTGCAGAAATGCTGGCAGCACTCATACGTCTATTTCCCCAAAACAACCTCTGGATATGACTCTGTCCTGTTAAACCGCTGTATGGTCTTGGCCACCATGCTGCAGCTCAGTTTCAGGGTCCTGGCAATCTTCTTATAGCCTAGGCCATCTTTATGTAGAGCAACAATTCTTTTTTTCAGAAAGTTCTTTGCCATGAGGTGTCATGTTGAACTTCAAGTGACCAGTATGAAAGAGTGAGAGCGATAACACCAAAATTTAACACACCGCTTCCCCATTCACACCTGAGACCTTGTAACACTAATGAGTCACATGACACCAGGGAGGGAAAATGCCTATTGGCCCCAATTTGGACATTTTCACTCAGGGGTGTACTCACTTTTGTTGCCAGCGGTTTGGACATTAATGGCTGTGTGTTGAGTTATTTTGAGGGGACAGCAAATTTACACTGTTATACAAGCTGTATACTCACTACTTTACATTGTAGCAAAGTGTCATTTCTTCAGTGTTGTCACATAAAAAGATATAAAAAAAATTTTAAAAATGGGAGGGGTGTACTCACTTTTGTGAGATACTCTATATGTGATTCTGCACAACCGGCCCGTACTGTAGCAGAAAAGCTACAGTGCGCGGACTGCAAGTGGTTAAACCATTTGACGACCGCCTAACATACTATTACAGCAGCAAAGCGGCCTCTCTGCACTGGATCACGTACCTACTATATGATCTGCCAGTACAGCTGTGCTGCGATTTGTTACGGCACAAGCCTAGGCCAATGATTGACTGCCGACACCTGCTGATCAGCTCAGGGATTCACGGAACAGAGCTACTGTAAACAATACAGAGTTCTGTTCACTGACAGGCGATCTTGCTGTTCTTTTATTCCCTGCTAAACAGGGGGAAAAAAAAAAAAAAAAACAAGATCCTTAGTAAAAGCAGCAAATATCACACACATTACACATAGTTAGGCACACATTTAACCCCTTGATCGACCTAGATGTTAACCCCTTCCTACCCAGTGTCATTAGTACAGTGACCGTGCATATTATTAGCACTGATCACTGTATTAATATAACTGGTGATGACAGTGGCAATCCCATTATAAGTCGCTGATTACCGTCATTAGTATTATAAAAAAATTAATAAATAAAAATTCCAATATATATCCCATAGTTTGTAGATGCTATAACTGTCACACAAACCAATCTATATACACTTATTGGGATTTTGTTTAAACCAAAGACATAGAGCAGAATACATTTTGCTAAAATTTATAAAGAAATTAGATTTTTAGTTTTTTTGGATATGTATTATAGCAGAAATAAAATATTGTTTTCTTTTCAAAACTGTCTGTCTTTTTTCATTTAGATCACAAAAAATCAAAAAACCCAGTGGTGATCAAGTACCACCAAAAAGTGAAAAGTATTTGTGTGAAATGATAAAAAAAAATGAAGTTGGGTACAGTGCTGCATGACCGCACAATGATGTGGCATTGATGTGTCAGTCAATGATGAGGAGAGGAGAGACAGTATGTGATGGTCAGTGATGTGCACAGCAGTCCCCAGCTGTCTGCAGCATATACCCTTCCCCAGTCCATGCACTCTACCCCGGTACAGGCCGCCTCACACTGCCCGCATTTCCCAGCACAGCAGCACCTGGGGCGTGTCTCCCATCATCTGCTACTGACTGTCACCGGGTCCTAGTGCCGCCCGGTGGCACATAAAACTTCAGAGGCACAGCAGGGATCATACTGATCACTTCCGACACCATCACCACAGACACGGAATTTATTAGTACTGCTGATAGCAAAGGTGCAGTTGAAGCCCCCCCCCCCCCCCCCGGCAGTCCTCTCAATACAGTGCCCGGGGCACATGCCCCTCCTAGTTTTGGCCCAGCAAGGAGGGCAGACAGAACCACTTTAATAAATCTGCCCTTTGTTTCTATTTATTATTTAACTACAGTATATTTGTGCATGGAGGCATCTATATTTGACCCAAACCAATGCATCTTGTGCTGGCTTCCTGTTTGTCTTTATGTGTTGAAGAAGATCAACTCACAAAATTAGAGGAACTATTCCAATTTTTGGCAGATTACAAATTTGGTCCACAGAGAGTCACATAATCCAAGCAAATGAGAATTCTTTAATTGCATGACAATGTGAAGCCAACTAGAAAATGCTCTATTTGCTGAAAAAATGTGATTGGTTCAATCTTCACTGACAGGGCACATATATTTAATTAATGCAAGTCATTGCTGTTTCCACCAGGACTTTTGTAAGCCCACTTTCAAGGACAAACATACATTTTTTGTGCCACAAGCTACAATTTGTGTGTCTTGTGATATTCCATTTTCTTCTGCTTTTCTAAGCAATGTAGTACAAGGTCATACTAAATAAACAACATGGACATCAGTTTAATGGAAAGTTGAGTAATAAAGAGCTGGAATTATCAGTAGAAAACTCCTGGGGTCCTGGTGTATGTGCATGAATGGAGGTGGAAAAAGTGTTCATATCAGCCTGAGCATAGACAGGGAAGTGCACACCACAATTTCAGAGCAAGCACCGAAAGGCCTAGCCATTTTATTTCTGTTGGGATTACCTGCTACTTATTACCTGCTGCAGCAAAATACAACAGGTAGGTAGTCTATCTTCCTTTACTTGATTGATCAAATAACTAATCTGACTAGTGCCATTTGACAACTGTTGCTTTTAACCACTTCAGCCCCGGAAGGATTTACCCCCTTAATAACCAGGCCATTTTTTGCGGTAGGGCACTGCGTCACTTTAGCCAACAAACAAAATTGATGTCCTTTTTTTTCCCCCACAAATAGAGCTTTCTTTTGGTGGTATCTGATTACCTCTGCGTTTTTTTATTTTTTGCGCAAAAAACAAAAAAGAGCGTAAATTTTGAAAAGAAAACACGATATTTTATACTTTTTGCTATAATAAATTTTCAAAAAATTGCATTTTTTATTTTTTGCGCTATAAACAAAAAAAGACCGACAGTTTTGCAAAAAAACCCAATATTTTTTACTTTGTTACAGAAAATATCTAAAAAAACAAATGTATTCATCAGTTTAGGCCAATATGTATTCTGTTACATATTTTTGGTAAAAAAAAATTGCAATAATCAAATGATCAGTTCACGCAGCCGGGCCACTCTGCCGCAGTATATGTGCGGTGGGCGGTCCGGAAGTAGTTAAAAGTAGTTAGTAGTTAAAACATTAACGAAAAAATTTGTTTCATTTTGTTTAGATTCATTATTTGGATAAATTTGTTTAGTTAAATTTGTTTAACCCATTTAATTCGTTTTCGGAATTAGTTTTGTTTATTCGTATTCGAATCATTTGAATTTGAATAGTTTTCGAATTTCCAGAGAGAATAGAATAGAATAGAAAATAATGCAATAGAATAGAAAAAAAATATATAATAGAGGAAAAAAATATCAGAAAATAAAATAATAGAATATAGTATAGTAAAACAGAACAAAATAGAATAGAAAATAAAAGAATAGAATGGAATAGAATTAAAAAAATAGAATAAAATAGAAAGTATATAACCATGTTCTTAAATTCAAATAGAAGAGAATAGAATAGAATATAATTAAAAAAAACAATAGAATAGAATAGAAATTTGAATTAAACATAGAAAAGAATAGGTTAGAATAGAATAGAAAACAGAAAAGAATAGAATAGCAAGAATATAACTATGTTCCTATTCTAATCTATTCTTTTCTATTCTGTTCAAATTTCAAAAAAGAGCATATATGCCAAAGAATGGGGGCAGGGGTGGAGGAGCAATTTGCTTTTAACATTAGGGGCGGATTTCCCCCATGCTTCGGCATATATTTTTTAAGCACAGCTGGCATTAAACATTTTTTTATTTTTACTATGTTTTATTGTATTTGCTTTGCAGGTATTGTATGTCTTACTGTTATACTGTAATGTTACTTTGTTTTATTGTTAACCATCATTTGCTTAGCAGGTACGCCATTCAGCTGCAGCTAACACTCTAAGTCAACAGCGGGTCAGAGGAGGAGCCGCTGCGGGACAGAGATGACAGTTGCTCTTTAAAAATTATGATTTAAATTGAGCTGAGGAAAAAAGATTTCATCTCCAAATACAGAAAGGTTTCTTCACAGTAAGAGCTGTGAAAATGTGGAATAGAATCCCTCAAGAGGTGGTTCTGGCCAGCTCAAAAGATTGCACTGAAAAAGACCTGGATTCTTTCCTAAATGTACATAATATAACTGGATATTAAAATATATCTGTAAAGTTGATCCAGGGAATATCCGATTGCCACTTGGGGGATCAGGCAGGGATTTTTTCCCCCTGCTGCAGTAAATTGGAGCATGCTTTGCGGCTTTTTTTTTTGCCTTCCTCTTGATCAACTGTGGGTATAAGATTGTGTATATAGGATTGTAGAATTTTTTTTAAATTTATTTTTCCCTTTTATTAGTTGACCTAGAATGGACTTTTTTCAAACAGACTATGTAATAAAAAATTTCCATGCTGCGCCTTCGCTTTTTTTATTCAAATTGTAAATATGGTTTTTGTTTAATATTTTCTCTCTCTGCAGTCGATGCCTCTCTTAACCGCTTGCTGACCAGCCGCCATCATTATACTGCAGCAGGTTGCCATGATCCCGCGAACCGTCATAACTATACGTCGGTCCCTTTAAGCAGGATAGCAGGCGCGCGCACGCCCGTTGCACAGCGTGGGTGTCAATGCTCGTGACCGGCGGTCGGGATGGCCGGCGGCCATGAGCAATCGCTGGCACAAGAGGCAGAACAGGGACGTGTTTATGTGTAAACACACACATTCCAGTTTTGTGAGAAGAGGAGAGAGAGATCGTGAGTTCCTATGAGCTGGGAACCACAATCTCTCAGCTCCTATAGTCGCTCCCATCCCCCACAGTTAGAACACACACCTAGGGAACACAGTTAACCCCTTGATCGCCCCCTAGTGTTAACCCCTTCCCTGCCAGTGACATTTACACAGTAATCAGTGCATTTTTATAGCACCGATCGCTGTATAATTGTCAATCAACCCAAAAATGTGTCAAAAGTGTCCAATGTGTCCGCCATAATGTCACAGTCTCAATAAAAATCAGATCTCCCCCGTTACTAGTAAAAAAAAAAAAAAAATGCCATAAATTCAACCCCTATTTTGTAGACGCTATAACGTTTGCGCAAACCAATCAATATACGACTTTTGCAATTTTTATTACCAAAAATATGTAGAAGAATACATATCAGCCTAAACTGAGGAAAAAATTAGGTTTTTTTTTAAAAAAATGGGGCTATTCATTACAGCAAAAAGTACAAAATATTGTGTTTTTTTTTCAAAATTGTTGCTCTTTTTTTGTTTATAGCGAAAAAAATAAAAACCGCAGAAATGATCAAATACCACCAAAAGAAAGCTCTATTTGTGGGAAAAAAAGGACAAATTTTGTTTGGGTTCAGCGTTGCACGACTGCGAAATTGTCAGTTAAAACGACGCAGTGCCGAATCTCAAAAAATGGCCTGGTCATTGAGCAGCCAATTCTTCCGGGGCTGAAGTGGTTAATACAAGAAAGGATTTTTGCTCGCTTAGGAAACTGCAGCCTGGCATTGCATGCTATTATTAAGCTTATGATCAACCAGAACAACCAGATCCTTCTCCACCATTGACTCCCCCTAGTATGTATCACTCAAAGTACTTAGGAATGAACTTTGTCATGTCGCTGATGGCATTTAAAATGTAGGGATGAAATTTTTGTAGAAACATTTATATGCAAATCTACCAGTGTATGGCCAGCTTTAAGGGTAACTAAAGCTGCCCATAGATGGATCGAAATTCAGCCTGTTCAGCAAAGACTGACCGAGCCATGCATGGGCACAGTGGTTGTACAGAAGTCAATCTGCTGATCTGCTTGTTCAGCATTGCAAGCTATAGCCTGCAGCACTTATCAGTGTATTCTGAAGCCTCCACAGTGTCAGAATACAATGGCACTCCTTAAGGGTTCACCCATCCACCTCAAATGAGTGAATAGGGGAATTAAGTCAGTTTTTTTGGTTTAGCTGGTTGAACCAAAAAAAACCTGACTCAACTATGGCCAGGTTAACAAGTCTAGGATCACTTTAACAAACACTTAGAACTTTGTTTTTAGCTATAGATCAAGCTGATCTCTTTTAACAACTTTAGCTCCGGAAGGTTTTACCCCCTTCATGACCAGGCCATTATTTGCTATGCTGTTCTATTTTTTTTTCACACAAATAGAGTTTCCTTTTGGTTGAGGGTACCGGGGACTCTATGTCCACCAGCACCAGCCAACTGTTCAATACAAGGGCAGAGTGGAAATCTGCCTATGCCTATGATAAGAGAGGCTCTGGAGAAGTTCTGGAGAGGAGCATGGGAGCTTGAGAACAGGAGGAGGAGACAAGTAAGCTTGAGAGTAGGAGGTCTTGAGAGGAGTGGAGAGGACGGTTTGGGTGATATTTGGAGACAAGATGGTGATGTAGCTCGGGGCAGAGTTGTGAATGGCTTTGTGTGTTGTAGTTACCCTGTTTCCCCGAAAATAAGACCTAGCGTGATTGTCGGTGATGGCTGCAATATAAGCCCTACCCCCCAAATAAGCCCTACCCTGTTTCCCCGAAAATAAGCCCTACCCTGAAAAGAAGACCTACAAGGACTTTAACTAGGGCTTATTTGGGGGGGTAGGGCTTATATTGCAGCCATCACCGACAATCACGCCAGGTCTTATTTTCGGGGAAACAGGGTAGTACTTTGAATTGAATTCGCTGGGCAATGGGAAGCCAGTGTAGGGATTGGCAGACACTTAGCGCTTGGTAAGGTAGATGAGTCTGGCAGCAGCATTCAGGATAGACTGAAGAGGGGATAGCCTATTGAGAGGCAGGCCTATGAGAAGGGAGTTGCAATAGTCAAGGCGAGAGATAACGAGGGAGTGAATGAGTAGCTTGGCTTCATTAGTTAAAAAGTGGTCAATTTTAGAGATGTTTGTTGTGATGTTGGATATCAGTTTTAAATGAATAACTTAAAATACAAAAAATAAATATGATACAGGCCCTTGTAGAAATAATCAGGGGCATGTTTTACTTTGGTGTAGTGCTAAATGTATGAATCTGGCTGTGTATTTAAAGTACATTTGCCATCTAATTTGTCTCCTGCTCCAGTGTTGCAAGGCCTTGCAGTGAGACAATGTTCATAAAAGTTTCCCAATCTTTCTATAGTGAGAGGAAGGGATGGGGTTCCACATGGGCATGCATGGAGATAGTTACACCCTTAGAAGCTTAACATCTTATACATCAACTAATTACTGTACATTTCCCTTGTGAAATCGCAAATGCCAGACTAATGAATATAGAATATCATAATTTATGTACTGCTAACTGTTCCACAGCGAGACGCCAGCAGGCAAATCTCTTGATATTTAATCACCCAAGATTTTAAACACACTGTTTGTTCAAGCAGCTTAATGACTAATTTAGATGACCCAGACAGGATTTCCATAAGCAGGGTCTAAATAAAACCATTTTCCTGGATATGCACATTAGAACAACAATGTTTTTGAGGGAACGAATCTATGTATTATTGAGGTAATTGAAGGACTCCATACCAAACAAGAACACTCTAAGTTACTTAAAGAGGTGTTCCGCCCAAAAAATAAAAAAAAGCTACTCATACTGCAGCTGCTGGCTTTTAACAATAGGACACTTACCTGTCCTGGAGTCTGACAATGTCGGCACCGCAGCTGATGTTTCCATCAGCTGTTGGGTGTTGCCGCCACCATTGTGGGTAAGGGTGGGTAAGGGTACCCGGCAGTGTAGCCTTGCGGCTTCACGCCGGGAACCCTACTGCGCATGCGCAAGGCCAAAACAGGATACCTGTCAAAGACAGGTATCCTGTCCCCGCCCCCCCCCCAAAAAGGTCAAAAGGTGCCAATTGTGGCACTGGAGGGGGAGAGGAGACAAATGAGCGGTAGTTCCACTTTTGGGTGGAGCTCCGCTTTAAGGCCTCATGTACACTGTTGCTGGTAAACAGGCGTTTAGGAGCAGTTGGGCATTTTTTTCAACTGCTTCTGAACTCTCTTCTATGGTATCTTATCAGCACATATACACAGGGTCTTTTACAGTCGTTTCTAGGCAGTTGAGTTTAGAGGCTATATTCGGAATGCAAAAAAATGGGTTCAGAAGCTGAGTTTAGAGACATCTCAAGTGCCAAATGTTTCTAAATGCGGTAACTTCACAGGCGTTTTTACATTTTTGGCTATTTTGAAAAAAAAATTAAAAACGCAAACACGGCAAAACGCCGCTAAACACGGCATGTAAACACGGCAAAACTGACGTTTTAAACGTGGGATACTATCTGTCAAGTTAAATCATTTAGGAGAGGTTGTAAGAATGTCCAGTGTACATGAAGCCTAATGCCCTGTACACACGACCGGTTTTGCCGTCGGAATAAACGCCGAAGGATTCTCCGATGGAATTCCATTCAAGTGGTCTTGCCTACACACGGTCAAACCAAAGTCCGACTGCCCAGAACGCAGCAACATACAACACGTATGACGGGACTAGAAAAAGGAAATTCAATAGCCAGTAGCCAGTAGTTTCCGTCTTGTACTTGCTTCAGAGCATGCGTCGTTTTTGGTCCGTCGGAATAGCATACAGACGACCGGTTTTCCCGATAGGAATTGGTTCCGTCGGAAATATTTAGAACATGTTCCATTTCTAGGTCTGTCAGAATTTTCTAAAAAAAAAGTCTGATGAGGCATACACACGATCGGAATATATGATGAAAAGCTTCCGTCTGACTTTTTCTGTCGGACATTCCGCTCATGTGTACGCGGCATAAGACAGCTGAAATCTTCTGACTACCAGTAGAGGCACTTTAGGGGGAAAACCATTGACCTATACAGAGCAAAGGCTAGAGTTTGCTTATCAGTGGTTTCAGCAGATTTCACTTTATGCATGTGTAGCGCTGGTAGATTTTCAATCTACCGCTGATAGGTAAATTTTGTGGGTTGCTTGTTAGGTGAAGTTAGATTTGCCTCTGTTCCAGCTTGGCTGAGTTGCGTGTAAGTTCCACACTGTGTCGGTGGGTGTCGTTGTCACCATGGGCTGGTGTTGGAAAGGCAACGTGTTGAAGCGTATGAGTGCTCCTCTGTCCCGGAGACAACTCGGTGGAGGTGGTCCTCCGAGTTGGATTCTGGGAGAGGGTATTTATGGGACAGACGCCATGTTTAGGGGTTCATTTTCAGCCACCTGCTGGCCCTCCTGGCCGACAGGTATGCGTTAGGAGTACCACCTCGTGGTACTCCGATCGGGAGGCCCACTCGGCTGCAGCGTGTGGGTGGGCCCAGAAGACTGTCTGGGGCCTACCACAGCAGCAGAGGAATGGTCCTGAACTGTCTATCCTGAGTGAAGAAGCTGGACAACCGAGGAGATCCGTCATGGAAGGATCATGCAGAGTGCTGGTCTGGAGAGGGGCCTGGTGACTCGCTTGGAGGACGTATCCTGAAGTAGTCTTACTGCATAGTACTGCCGGGTTGGCTTAAAGGTTCAAGTACTGTGTCTGACATTCATCATAAACCAATACATCCTGTGGCAGAGGATCGTACAGGTTTTATTCCAAACAAGTCTGTGGCAGAGACTTTTGTTCGTGCTACAGACTGGCTGCAGGCAAGTGAGAGAGGCCTATACAGGCGGGCAATATTTTGTAATTTTATTAATTAGTCCTTTTTCAATCAATATTTTGTAATTTTATCTATTATGTCTTTAACGCGCGGCTTTTTCATTTTTATTTTTGTTGATGGTGTGCTTCACTTATAGCCGCAGCTTCACTTACTGATTTCTAGCGCAGTTTTTTCTCTTTTCTAAAGATTGAATTCCACAAGGGGAGTGCATTCAACTACAAGTGTTCAATTGCAAAGAATGTTCTAAAGAATACTAAAGAAAGGTATTTGAGCTTCCCTGCAACTTTCCTTCTGCCTCTTTCCTGCTACTTCCGTTGTTACTTGTTTATTAAAAGCATTGGAAAATATACTCAAGTGTTTGGTGTATACATCGTCCATAGTTAAACTCAACGGGACCCCTAGACCCGGGGCCGGTGAAACAGAGGTATCGAGAGTGAAGGTAACAGCCCGCTTTAAACCAGCAGCTCCACCGAGAGTTAGTGCTACACATGATCTGAAGATTTGGAAAATTGTCCCAGACCGTTCTTCATACAGATTTGCAACATCTATTTGGAATACTTTGATTATTCTTGTCTCAGAAAAGAGCAGTTCTTTTGCACTTGGAAATCCCCAGAATCACAGCATTTCAGTCCCACGAAATGTCACCATTGCAGCTTTGTTATGTCATGTCACCTGTCAGTGCAATGCATTGTAGTCACCAGCATCAGTAGACTCTTCATTCACTTTATCTCAAGACACTGCTTATGGCTGCACCACAGTCTCAAGATACACAATGCAGAACTGGAACCGCAGGATATTTCTTTGCAAGTGGGCAGTCTTTTTTTTTTTTTAATATTACGATGTTGGACCCCCTCACCTTGCCTCCTTAATAGCTCAGTATTTTTCTAAAATGGGACCTACACTCAAAGTTTAGACCCACTATAAAAAAAAACTATAATGACAAAATATATAGGCTGCCATTGTTGACCTCTCTTTTTTAATATTACCTGACTTTCAATAATTCTTAGCCACCTACATGGAAACCAGCACACCAATCAGAAGTTGTGGCCTTCCTCTGAATTTTTTTGTTACATGTTTGTGTAGCAGGTTAGTGACAAAACGTATGACAGCCATTGGAACAGAAAGCCAGGAAACCAACAATTGCATAAGGAGATCAGCAATGGCAGACTACATAAGTCTCTCAGTAGGTTTCCTTTAAAAACCACAATACTCTTTGAAAACACAAGGATTTGTAAGGGTTTCATATACTGGAGAGCATTAGCTTCAGTATATGAGACCCTTACAAATTTTGCAAGCATACAAAGGAGGAGCAGTGGCTCCTAAATATTCACACATACAAAGTCATATATTACAAAAAAATGGGATTTTTGTACCCACCGTAAAATCCATTTCATCGACGGACACAGCACCTCCTTAATCTTGACCATTGGGTTATATTGCCTGTGCAGGAGTAGGACTAGGCAGAACAAAAAACACCTGGCTGTGTCCATGGGCTGTCCTCAGTCAGTATACAACCCCCTCCCTGCTCTAGGTATTCAGTTTAATAGTAAGCAGTAATAGAAGTATCAAAAACTCCATAGAGGGGTGGGTGCTGTGTCCCTCGATGAACTCAGAGAAATGGATTTTATGGTGAGCACAAAAATACCATTTTCTCTTTCGTTCATCGACGGACACAGCGCCTCCTTAATCTTGACCACTGGGAAGTCCAGAAGCAGTACCAAAGAAAAATGAGGGGTGGGCAAAATAACACAGGAGCCTTAACCGGGTCACAGGAGCCCTATCTGAAATAAAACATTTTAAAAGATAAAACACTCCTCAAGAGGGAACCCCCCTCTTAAACAGCAGCCTGCAAAACCTTGCGGCCAAAAGAAGCATCCGCAGATGCCAAAATATCTACTTTATAGAATTTAGTGAAGGTATGCACTGACGACCAAGTTGCAAACCTGTGATATTAACGCTTGATGACGGAAGGCCCACGAAGTACTAAGCGCCCGAGTAGAATGCGCCATGACAGGTAAAGGAGAAACCCAACCCTTGATAGAATAGGCCTGAGTCACAGTCTGTCTGATCTATCTGGAAATGGTAGCCGAAGAAGCAGCCAGCCCCTTCCTTGGTCCCTGTGTAACCAAAAAAAAAAGTTAATCTGACCTCCGGAAGGACTCAGTGGCTGCCAGATACAACCAATTAACACGAAGCACATCCAAGGTATGCAAAACAAATTCCTTGGGATGAGCCGGCTTGGGACACAAGGATTGCAACACAATGTCCTCATTCAAATGGAAGTCAGAGACAACCTTGGGCAGAAATGACAGACAGGGACGAAGAACCACTTTATGGAGTACTAAATAGGGACTACGACAGGATAATGCCGCCAACTCCAAAACCCTGTGGGAGGGGGAAGCCCAGTTTAACCAAGGGACTTGGTTAAAGGGAGGAGGGATCCTGCAGGCAAGTCCGACCATCCCTGGAGGGTACCCGCGTCCACCCCAAACTGCACAAAGGGGGAAAGGGGGACTGTACTTACCGATCCATGGTGCGGGGTACCCTCAAGATAAAACTCCTCATCACCGAAATGGGGGGCTGTCGACCATGGGACCGCTGTGACTCGGACCAGAGCCCGTTCGTATGCGACCCTGGGAGACGTTTACCTTGCGGGCCAACCTCCGTCCGTTGAGGCTATGTCGCGGCCGACCTAGCGCGTAGCTGCAGTCTGCACGCGCTCGCTGGCTGGACTGGGGATACCACTGGATCTAGATTATCCAGCCCGTAACCCAGCCCGGCAGTTAATTGCAGATCTTTAAGGAGAAAATGCATGGAAGAAACAGAGAAAAAAGTAAAATTTGCTAGGACCAAAAGATCCCAGTAAGGAGCTAGGTCCTTACTCCTGACTAGACAAAAATTAACTGAATACCTAGAGCAGGGAGGGGGTTATATACTGACTGAGGACAGCCCATGTAGTCAGGTGTTTTTTGTTCTGCCTAGTCCTACTCCTGCAGAGGCGATATAACCCAGTGGTCAAGATTAAGGAGGCGCTGTGTCCGTCAATGAACAAAAGAGAAATTAACATTTAAAGTGACACTTGTTACAGGTAAATATTCTAACATAACAACTCATCAAAGTTGCCATAATCCTTTGTATTAAAAAATGGTCTCCTGACATCGAAATACCAGGTTTAATTTAATGAACAGTGTTTCCTATAGGGTTTCTACAGATGCCATACCACTCGCTAAGGAAGCAAGACATTTGGCTACAGGCTTGTTAATTTTGCAAGAAGACAGATAGCAAGTGATTAACGCAGTCAGTGGAACAAGAATGAGACTACCAACCCAAGTCAGTTGCTAAGATGCAGAGAGCAGAATTTAGAGCAACTAACGCACTAATTTGATACAAACTGCTCCCTGCGAAAGAAGACACAGTATACACACCTCTCCAATGACCAATGTCTCCTACCTCCCATCCCTTCTAGCACCACGACCCCAGTAAGCCTTTTTGCCACTGAAAACTTCCAGGAGTGTAGGATGCATGATTTCTCTGCTTAAGCCATGCAATGGTTCCTTCCTCCTTCTCCTGACCCATATATAGTCAGGTTGAAAAAAGTCCATCTAGTTCACCCATTAAAAAAAAATAAAAAAGCTGAAAATTTCCATATAAACAACCCTATACACACCGTTGATCCAGAAGACGGCAAAATCCCCCATCATGCAATGGGATATTCCCTGGATTAACTATCCCTGGTGTTATTACCTATAAATGTTAGTATCCAGTCATATTTTGTGCATTTAGGAATGCATTGTGCATTTAGGTATGTACTCCAGAGAGAGCAATATCATTATGCCCCTGTACAAATCATTAGTAAGACCTCATCAGGAATATGCAGTTCATTTTTGGGCACCAGTTCTCAAAAAGGATATCGCGGAGCTAGAGAAAGTGCAGAGAAGGGCAACCAAACTGATAAGAGGCATGGAGGAGATCCGCTATGAGGAAAGATTAGAGGAACTGAATTTATTCACTAATGAGAAGAGGAGATTAAGGGAGGATATGAGGTATGGACTCTAGAGAGAGCGATATCATAATGCCCCTGTACAAATCATTAGTAAGACCTCATCTGGAATATGCAGTTCAGTTTTGGGCACCAGTTCTCAAAAAGGATATCGTGAGAACTGGAGAACGTGCAGAGAAGGGCAACCAAACTGATAAGAGGCATGGAGGAGCTCAGCTATGAGGAAAGATTGGAGGAACATAATTTATTCTCTCTTGAGAAGAGGGGATTAAAGGGGTTGTAAACCCTTGTGTTTTTTCACCTTAATGCATCGTATGCATTAAGGTGAAAAAACACCTGCTACTCACCGGCCCCCCGTTTTACTTACCTGAGCCTATTCATCTCTTCGTCAGGGATGCACTCTCCCTCTCTCCACGGGGTCCCGGCTCTTGATTGAATAGATTGATAGCAGCGCAGCCATTGGCTCCCGCTGCTGTCAATCAAATCCAATGACGCGGGCGCTGGGGGGCAGGGCCGAGTCCGGCATTCGTGTCTGTGGATGCAAATGCTGGACTCGGGAGCGCGCCCGCAAGGTAACCCCCTCGAAAGAGCGCTTCTCCTAGGGGGTTATCTGATGTGGGAAGGAGCCGCGAGAGCCGCTGGGGGACCCCAGAAGAGGATGTTCGGGCCGAATGAGCTGCACAGTGGAGGTAAGTATGAAATGTTTGTTATTTAAAAAAATTGAAAAAATGATCCTTTACAATCACTTTAAGTAGGGATATGATCAACATGTACAAATACACTTGTGCTCATAAGTTTACATACACTGGCAGAATTTATGATTTCTTGGCCATTTTTCAGAGAATATGAATAACACAAAAACATTTCTTTCACTCATGGGTAGTGTTTGGCTGAAGCCATTTATTATCAAGCAACTGTGTTTACTCTTTTCAAATCATGATGGCAACAGAAACTACCCAAAATGACCCTGATGAAAAGTTTACATACCCTGGTGATTTTGGCCTGATAACATGCACACAAGTTGACACAAAGGGGTTTGAATGGCTATTAAAATGTAACCATCCTCACCTGTGATCTGTTTGCTTGTAATTAGTGTGTGTGTGTAAAAGATCAATACGTTTCTGGACTCCTGACAGACCCTTGCATCTTTCATGCAGTGCTGCACTGACATTTCTGGAATCTGAGTCATGGGGAAAGCAAAAGAATTGTCAAAGGATCTGCGGGAAAAGGTAGTTGAACTGTATAAAACAGGAAAGGGATATAAACAGATATCCAAGGAATTAAGAATGCCAATCAGCAGTGTTCAAACTCGAATCAAGAAATGGAAAATGAGGGGTTCTGTTGAAACCAAACCACGGTCAGGTAGACCAACTAATATTTCAGCCACAACTGATAGGAAAATTGTTGGGGATGCAAAGAAAAACCCACAAATAACTTCAGGTGAAATACAGTACTCTCTGAAAACATGTGGTGTGGCTGTTTCAAGATGCACAATAAGGAGGCACTTGAAGAAAGATGGGCTGCATGGTCGAGTCACCAGAAGAAAGCCATTACTATGCAAATGACACAAAGTATCCCGCTTACAATATGCCAAACAGCACAGAGACAAGCCTCAAACCTTTTGGCACAAAGTCATTTGGAGTGATAAGACCAAAATTGAGCTTTGTGGCCACAACCATAAACGCTATATTTGGAGAAGAGTCAACAACACTTATGATGAAAGGTACACTATTCCTAGTGTGAAACACAGAGGTGGATTGCTGATGTTTTGGGGATGTGTGAGCTACAAAGGCACAGGAAATTTGGTCAAAATTGTTGACGAGATGAATGCAGTATGTTAGCAAAAAATACTGCAGGAACATTTGCATGCATCAGTCAGGAAGGTGCGCATGGGATGTACTTGGACATTCCAACATGACAATGATCCAAAACACTGTAGCCAATGCTGTAGCCAATGACAGGCCAAGTCGAACTGTCATTGGCTACAGCAGAATAAAGTGAAGGTTCTGGAGTGGCCATCTCAGTCTCCTGACCTCAATATCATTGAGCCACTCTGGGGAGATCTCAAACGTGCAGTTCATGCAAGACAGCCCAAGAATTTACAGGAACTGGAGGCTTTTTGCCAAGAGGAATGGGCAGCTTTACTATCTAAGAAGATAAAGAGCCTCATCCACAAATACCACAAAAGACTTCAAGCTGTCATTGATGTTCAGGGGGACAATACACGGTATTAAGAACTGTGTAAACTTTTGATCAGGGTAATTTGGGTCGTTTCTGTTGCCATTGTGATTTAAAAAGAGTAAAAACACAGTTGATTCATAATAAATGGCTTCAGCCAAACACTAACCATGAGTGAAAGAAAACTTTTTGTGTTATCATTCATATTCTCTGAAAAATGGCCAAGAAATCATAAATTCTGCCAGCATTCACCGTAATGTTCCAATAGCTAAATCCATAAAATTGTTCTTGTCTTTAACTGGTCATACATCTGAGCTTGTGGAAATACAAGTTAATATGTCCCCTAATTGAAGCAACTTCATGCATAGTGCATTGTAGATTGATTACAGAGTACAGAATCATATGACAAATGTCTGCAATCCTCTCAGAAGCCCTAAGAGAGGCTGCAAACAGTTATATAAATATACTTTTTAACTTAAAATCTCCATTTGTGTATTGTATAAATCATAGTCTGTATCATTTTAATGTATTTCTTCCATTTAAGGTACTAGGTTGATCCTGCAAGTGACCTTTCTTATTTGTTCTAAACTGACCACATGAAGGACAGAAGCTGATCTGTGTTAACATAGCCAGTTTTCGTCCTTGACTTAGGCTGAACAAACTATGAAATACAGGCACACTGGAGTTTATTTACTAAAGCTGGAGAGTGCAAAATCAGGCTCACTTCTGCATAGAAACCAATAAGCTTCTGAGTTTTGTTGCCAAATCTTATGAGCACAACTGTACATAAGCATATAGTGACAGCAAGAGCTGTGAAAATATGGAATAGACTCCCTCCAGAGGTGGTTCTGGCCAACTGGGTAAAATTGATCCAGGGAAAATCCGATTGCCTCTTGGGGTATCAGGAAATATTTCCCCTGCTGTTGCAAATTGGAGAATGCTTTGCTGTGGTTTTTTGCTTTCCTCTGGAACTGTGGGTGAAGGATTGTATATATGGGATTGTATGATTTCTTAAAATTTTTTTATTGGTTGAACTAGATGTAACTATGTATCCAGCTCTTTTTTTAAACTAGCTAGGAAAATAAAACTGCCTCTAATACGTACACAGATGGATCAGCTATACACTGCTCATACTAGATAGTAAAAAAGTGAGTCTTTTTACAAAAAAAAAAAAAATGTGATCTTCGGGAGTCTTTAACCACTTCAGCCCCGAAAGGATTTGCCCCCTTAATGACCAGACCATTTTTTGCGACATGGCACTGCGTCACTTTAACTGACAATTGCGCAGTCGTGCAATGATGTACCCAAAAAAAAATTTATGTCCTTTTTTCCCGACAATTAGAGCTTTCTTTTGGTGGTATTTGATTACCTCTGCGTTTTTTAATTTTTTGCGCTATAAACAAAAAAGAGCGTAAATTTGGAGAAAAAAAAACACGATATTTTATACTTTTTGCTATAATAAATTTTCAAAAAAAAATGTAAAAAAAACAAATTTCTTTATCAGTTTAGGCCGATATGTATTATTCCACATATTTTGGTAAAAAAAAAAAAAAATCGCAATAAGCGTATATTAATTGGTTTGCGCAAAAGTTATAGCGTCTACAAAATAGGGGATATACAGTTGCAATAAAAAGTATGTGAACCCCTTTGGAATGATATGGATTTCTGCACAAATTGGTCATAAAATGTGATCTGATCTTCATCTAAGTCACAACAGTAGACAATCACAGTCTGCTTAAACTTATAACACATAAAGAATTAAATGTTACCACACACCATGTAAACATTCACAGTGCAGGTGGAAAAAGTATGTGAACCCTTGGATTTATTAACTGGTTGAACCTCCTTTGGCAGCAATAACTTCAACCAAATATTTCCTGTAGTTGCAGATCAGACGTGCACAACGGTCAGGAGTAATTCTTCACCATTCTTCTTTACAGAACTGTTTCAGTTCAGCAATATTCTTGGGATGTCTGGTGTGAATTGCTTTCTTGAGGTCATGCCACAGCATCTCAATCGGGTTGAGGTCAGGACTCTGACTGGGCCACTCCAGAAGGCGTATTTTCTTCTGTTTAAGCCATTCTGTTGTTGATTTACTTCTATGCTTTGGGTCGTTATCCTGTTGCATAACCCATCTTCTGTTGAGCTTCAGCTGGTGGACAGATGGCCTTAAGTTCTCCTGCAAAATGTCTTGATAAACTTGGAAATTAATTTTTTCTTCGATGATAGCAATCGGGTCCAGGTCCTGACGCAGCAAAGCAGCCCCAAACCATGATGCCCCCACCACCATACTTCACAGTTCGGATGAGGTTTTGATGTTGGTGTGCTGTGCCTCTTTTTCTCCACACATAGTGTTGTGTTTCTTCCAAACAACTCAACTTTGGTTTCATTTGTCCACAGAATATTTTGCCAGTACTGCTTGTGGAACCTCCAGGTGCTCTTGTGCAAACTGTAAACGTGCAGCAATGTTTTTTGTGGACAGCAGTGGCTTCTCTGTGATATCCTCCCATGAAATCCATTCTTGTTTAGTGTTTTACGTATCGTAGATTCGCTAACAGGGATTTTAGCATATGCCCACTCCTAGGGAGAGAAGCAGCAGTGCCGAACTTTCTCCATTTATAGACAATTTGTCTTACCGTGGACTGATGAACAGCAAGGCTTTTGGAGATACTTTTATAACCCTTTATGCATGTCAAAAATTCTTAATCGTAGGTATTCTGAGAGCTTTTTTGTGCGAGGCATTATTCACATCGGGCAATGCTTCTTGTGAAAAGCAAACCCAGAACTGGTGTGTGTTTTTTATAGGGCAGGGCAGCTGTAACCAACACCTCCAATCTCATCTCCTTGATTGAACTCCAGTTGGCTGACACCTCACTCCAATTAGCTCTTGGAGATCTCATTAGTCTAGGGGTTCACATACTTTTTCCACCTGCACTGTGAATGTTTACATGGTGTGTTCAATAAAAACAAGGTAACATTTAATTCTTTGTGTGTTATTAGTTTAAGCAGACTGTGATTGTCTATTGTTGTAACTTAGATTAAGATTAGATCACATTTTATGACCAATTTGTGCAGAAATCAATATCATTCCAAAAGGGTTCACATACTTTTTATTGCAACTATATTTATGGCATTTTTATTATTATTATTTTTACTAGTAATGGCGGTGATCTGCGATTTTTATCTGGACTGCGACATTGCCGTGGACAGATCGGACACTGTTGATACTAGCTCATTATGATTTACTTACCTTAGATCGAAGCCCCCGCAGCCGTCCTCGTCTCCCCCTCCGGCCACCGACATCTCTCCTGGGGGTTACTTCCGGGTATCGCGGCTCCGGCCAATCACAGCACCGGGAAAGGCACAGTACAACTGAAGCAATGGCATGTACGTGGCATTGCTTTCGTTGGCTTAAGTGCGCATGTGCCGATGACATCGGCACATGCAAATAAAGGGATATCTCCTAAACCGTGCAGTTTTAGGAGATATCCAGTGCAGCTACAGGTATGCCTTAATTATATATACACTTTAACACTAGGGGGCGATCAAGGGGTTAAATGCGTTCCCTCACTGTGTGTTCTAACTGTGGGGGGATAGGACTGACTGGGGGAGGAGGCATATCGCTGTTCCTACTGAGCAGTGTTAATTTTGTCGACTAAAACGACGAAAAAATTTTAGTCGACTAAATGAATATTAGTTTAGTAGGATACGGCTAAAACTAAAACAACTGAGATGACTAAAATACGACTAAAACTAAAATGGCATTTTAGTCAAAAGACTAAAATGGGACTAAAACTAAAATGCCATTTTAATCAAAAGACTAAGACTAAAACTAAATTGAAATTTGACTTCAAATTGAACACTGGTCTGTAGTGCATGTTCATAACTCAATGTAATAATATATAACATATATGATTTTTCACTCCAGCAGTATATAATGAGTTTTCAAATTGTACAGAATTGTTAACTAAAGCATTACAATTGAATTACACCCATTAGATTTTAGATGACTAAAATGAGTTTTAGTCGACTAAAATATACTGGAGATTTTAGTCGACTAAAACATAGGACATTTTAGTCGACTAAAATGTACTGGAGATTTAGTCGACTAAATACGACTAAAACTAAAACAATTGCAGAAGACTAAAATGGGACTAAAACTAAAATGCCATTTTAGTCCTAAGACTAAGACTAAAACTAAATCGAAATTTGCTGCCAAAATTAACACTGCTACTAAGTAGGAAAACATGATCTGTCTCTACTCCCCTGACAGAACCGTGATTTGTGTGTTTGCACACACAGATCCCGGTTCTGGCTCTGCCAGGAGCGATCGCGGATGCCCGCCAGACATTGCCTGCCATATCAGTTTTAAAAGCCGACGCACAATGACGGCGATTCGCGCAGCCGTGCCAACCTGCTGCAGTAAGACTGCAGCAGCTGGTCGGCAAGTAGATAAAAAAAGCTTGAAATGTTCTCTGGAAGAGTAAACCATTGTAAAATGTTGAAAGTCCCATTAAACATGAAAAGGTAAATATTACAATCTTAACTTAAAATATGTACACACTGAAAATGCACTTTAGTGGATTGAAACAGATAGGTCAAAAGCTTGATTGCACTTTCATATTTAATCAGTAGATGGCAGAAGACATCCACACAGTGGAAGACAGGCGCGTCTGTACATACCTTTAGCACAGTAATGTTCCAGGCAAAGCTTTCCATGGCTTTCTGAAGCTTTCTACCCTTAAGTCCTTCTTTGGCACCAATCCGATGGAGGTCTTCATGAAAACCCATCCCTAAAGAACAAGAATAGAAGTTTACAATATGTTCTCTATATGTATTTTATAAAAAGAAAATTAAAGAAACTTTCAGTTCATTTTTTATTTAAGACTTGAGACAGGATAAGCATCCTTCAAGAAATAAAACCTCTAAACTTGCCCCTTGATTCTTGGTGAAGACCTGGCAAATGACACTGCACTGTAGGAAAGCTCATGCCTGGCAACAACGATACAGAAGATCAACACCATTGTGTGACTGTTATTCAGGTCCTAGGAGTAAACCCATGACCATCAGTTCTCTGATCCCCGTTCATTGAACCCTGCTGCCTGTTGGAAAGCCGGTGAGAACCCCTGTTCCATGAATGATGCAGCAGAATGAAAATACTCCAACTAAACTTCCAAAATTTTGCTGTGTGGTTTAATAGATTGCTTGGTTTGATCTATGACATGCCCCGTGCACCTTATAAAAGTAGCCACATTATTAGGTGTCAACCAATCTAAACTTTGCAGCAGGTTAATCCTTTGGGTGCATTTTTGGCTGCTTACAGGCAGGACAAACAGTGGCTGGCTTGCAGGATCTTCAACAGATGATTTACTTTTGAAAAGTCGCATCTTCTGAACAAGGAAAGCAACCCTTAAAGCAGGGGTGCCTATGTAATCTTAGTAAACGATCTCCCCTGCTGTGCTCTTGTGCTCTGACAAGGGGATGGTGCCCCCGCCAGAACACTTCAGTCATCGGAAGCCAATCGGCAGACCTTTTTTAGTCATGCCCCTTTGATAGAAGCCGGCCTAATGGTGACTTCTGTAGGACTGGCTGCAGTATACATGGGCCGAATTATGGCCAGTTTCTATTTAATTGGCCGATGCTGCTCAACATTCGATCCATGTGTATTAGGCTTTAAAGTTGTTCGACAGCCTAAACATTTCATACCTTAACGCATTCTCTGCATTAAAGTGGTTCTAAAGGCTCAAGGTTTTTTACCTGCTTAAAGGTACAAAACCTTCTGTGTGCAGCCCTCTAGTACTTACCTGAGCCTCATCTCAATCCAACAATGTGCACAAGATCCTCGGCACTGCAGGGACTCTCCCTCCTCATTGGCTGAAGGGCCAGCGGGAGCCAGTGAAAGGGCGGGGCCGAGCCGTGGCTCTCTGTGTGAATGGACACGTAGAGCCGCGGCTCCAGAGAGAGCCTGCTTGGGTGCCCCCGCAGCAAGCTGCTTGCTGTGGGGGCACTTGGCAGGAGGGAGGGGCCAGGAGAGCCAGCGGGGGACCCAAGAAGATGAGGATCCAGCTGCTCTGTGCAAAACCACTGCACAGAGCAGGTAAGTATAACATGTTTGTTATTAAAAAAAAAAAAAAAAAAAAACAAGACTTTAAAAGAGACATATGGAATTAAATTTTTTTTTCCTAAATCATACCTACCTATCGGTCCAATGCTGCAACTGTCCTCCGCCAGCTCCAACACTGAGAACCGAGCGATCAAACACCACAGATCACTCCCTGAGTAGAGAGCTTGTGTCTGTCAGTCACCGGCTCTTTGCTCTGCCAACAACCCCCCCCCCCCACTCACTGGAGTGCTGAGCTGTGGTGGGTACGGGTGCGGCCAGCTCAGGCTCTTAGCGGTTCGCTGAGCCGAGTGATGGTCCAGACATGTGGGCAAATCCTGACCATATGGTCAAGATCTTTCCCAAGCCCGTCTCAGTGACGTCAGCCCGCTGTCTGCTAAAAATGGGTCACAAGAGTGCAAAACTATCTGCACCCCTGTAATCCATAGGGCTAGCTTTGGCTGTACTTTTCCTTTAATATCACTTTAAGGTAAATTAAAATATTGAGGTAAATGTGTTGCCCCCCCCTCATAAATATTTTGGCAAAAATGTGGCGCTACATCCCTATATAAAGTCTATTGCATTCAAAAACCAAAAAGTGGCACAAATGGACATTTGAGGCACATTTGTTCTATTCTAAAAGACATATATTTTGTTAATTCCTCCAAAATATCATAGTGTTACATACATTTTTTTTCACAATACCATAACCATAAAAGTCTATAATGACAACATGATGCATCTTCTTCACACGTAATGGTCTTTAAGGCTCGACGTGTTTCCTGGATTTAGTCTACTTCCTCAGGATCCATTAATACAAAGTAGTAATTTTCCTAAACTTACCTAAGTCCTCACTCAATCCAGAGCTGAGCCCTTCTGCAGAAGCTCTCTCCTCTCACTTCCTGGTCTCACGGGCTTTTATGAGGCAGAAGGAGCCAATTGCTCCCACTGCTGTCAGTTAAATCCTGAGTCGAGGGATTGGGGGTGGGGATAAGCCTGTCTGTGCCTATGGATGCAGGCAGTGTGGCTTAGGATTGAGCCTGCAGGTGTGCCGCCATAGAAAGCAGCTTCCTATGGTGGCATATCAAGAACAGGAGGAACCAGGAGTTCTGGCAGGGAACCTGAGAAGAGGAGGATCAGGGCTGCTCCTCGCAATTCCGTAAAAAAAAAAAAAAGAAACTCTTGAGCTTTGAATCACCTTAAACTTATTTTTAATACAAGCTGTGCAAGTACCTGAATTTGACTTGGTATTGACCTCTTGCAATCTCATCTATAGAAAAGCTCAGACAGGAAGAGTGAGAAACAGCACAATCAATTAAGCTGCAGTGCAACAAGCATGATTACAGAAGGAGAGAGCAGAGTAAGATGAACATATGAATGTGCTGCTTCAACCCCTGGCAGAAAAAAATGACCCCTTGCAATGGAGCTACACCCACACTTCAAGGGTTAATAGTTCATATTGTCCAGGAGAGATAAAAAACTGTTTTACTTACCTGTTCCCGCTCCCCCGACCTGCAGTGCTCTACCACGATCTGGCAATGGACTGTCCATCAGGTTCCTCACATCCAGAGCAGGGCTATGGACCCCTCTCTGCTTTAATGAGGTCAGGATCCTAGACTGCTACAACATGGGGGTGCAGAAGCTGCAGGGAGGGGAGGAGGATTGGAGAAGTAGATTTCCTTTTATTGTTTCCTAGACATAAATGAGCAATTAACCTTTGCAGTGCAAGCACAGCCTTACTGCAAGGGATCTTTTTTTTTGCCCAGTGTTGGGTTTTAAATGCCCAATCACGTTGATGCAATAAAGCCAGCTACCTGGTATCATCCATTGTAATAATTCTTTATTGAATACATGGCAGGGTACGACAGTCACATGCTAACGCGATGAGCAAGGCTCAGGCCTAAATGCATCGGTATGTTGTTGCTGTACCCTGCCATGTAGTCAATAAAGAATCATTACAATGGATGATACCAAGTAGCTAGGTTTATTGCATCATTGGATTATTGCTACAACTTAAAGGCACTTGGGCTTCCAGTCCCCCAGGCATATACTGTCTGAGTAATACTGAACTGCAGCAGAGAAAAAGCAAGTCCCCTCTCCTTCCAGACAGGGTTGTATGGTGTGATAGAGCTTATCTTGAGTTCAGATTTATTTACTAGCCAGGCTAATGGTATATAGTAGCAACCACACCTGTCACACACTTTGGAAAGGAGATGGTAACTGTTATAATGCCTCATCAATGATATCCAGCAGTTGGCCAGGGATGGAGAGTTGTAGAAAGCTATTAAGGTATGCATGCCAGTCCCGGCTCTTCAGGATTCCTGGTGTTTGTGTCATTCACAGGTTTTTCTGATCTATAGACAATCTCATTGAGTGCAATTTTAAAACAAATCTAGTTTAATAAAATGCCGTTGCTCCATGCAAGCTGTCATATTCAATGTGTATAGCTAGTCAATTAATACAGCCTTGCATAACTAGAGTGCCTTATATATTCCTTGAGTGTTCTAATAATTCTAATACCTTTGGACACAACCTGGAGATTCATTGGCAGCATCTGTCAGAATGTTACTCCCCCAAGCCTTTTTGTACGAATTGTACTCCAGCATCTGGTCATGTGACCAAAAGCATCTCAGAAGAGCAGTTCTTACAGGTAAGGTAACTCCCAATTTTTATTACAACCTATCAGTATATGCAGCAAGACTGGTAATACAGGTTATGGTTTATTTTAGTAGATGGGTCAGCTATAAGCACATCTACTAGACCAGTGGTCCCCAACCTTTTTGGCACTGGGGACCATCTGCGTGGAAAAAATTGTGCCAAGGACTGGGGGGGGGGGTCGCATGCAGGGCAAGCGTTTTTTTGTGGGCAATGGCTGGTGTTAGCGCTTCAATCATCACGGCACCATGCTTGATATGGTGTCAGGATAATTGAAGCGCATTATTTCTATTATTACACTGTAGTAATAAATTAAATAGTTCAACTCACCATAATGCAGAATCAGTGGGAGCCCTGAGTGTGTCACGTGCCACTGTCACCAGATGCGGAATGTCACTTGCCACCTCACCTGCCACGTTGCCTGTCACCAGATGCAGATTGTGACGCTTGCCATGCTGCCTGCCACAAGATGTGGATTGTCACTTGCCACACCACTTGCCATGTGGCCTGCCTCCAGATGTGGAATGTCACTTGCCACGTCACCTGCCACGTTGCCTGTCACCAGATGCGGAATGTCACTTGCCACAAGATGTGGATTGTCACTTGTCACGTCACCTGCCACGCTGCCTGTCACCAGATGTGAAATGTCACCTGCCACGTTGCCTGTCACCAGATGCAGAATGTCACTTGCCAAGCTGCCTGCCACAAGTTGTGGATTGTCACTTGCCACATCACCTGCCAGGTAGTGGGCCGCGGCCCGGGGGTTGATGACCCCTGTACTAGAGAATGCTTGGGATTTGATGGAAACAGTAATTCCCTGACTCGCATGCTTCATACTAGTTTCAGAATATGTATTCACTGGATAGACAGAGTTCCAGAACTAGCATAAGATAAATATGTTAAAGTGTAACTTTACCTAGAAATAAAACATTTGCAAACAGGCAGACATTTTTATTTCAGAAGAGACATGCTAGGTTTCTTCTGTAATAATATAATCCTATCGGTCTGCTTTCAATGATCTCTACAATAGACAGTGAGCTCTACATATAGTGTGTACCTCTCTCTGGCACAGTCAATCAGATGGCTGAAGATTCACAGCCCAGAGGAGGACTGGGTGAAGACAAAGGTGCTGACGACTCTACATTGCTGGAGGGAAGGTGACTATAGTACCATTTTAAGGAAGTTTACATCCATCACAGCTTAAAGCAAACATGCTCCGCCATGCAAAATTGGATTATCCACTGTACTTTTTATTAAAGGCATGGGGGCCTAAAATGTTTAATGTTTAGTTTAATGTGAATTTTGTATCATTTCAGTATAGGATTGAATGGCAAACTGCCATCAGGCAGACCCTTGTCAAAAGGTGGAAGTTGTATAACCAGGAAAGATTAATTTCAGCAAGAAAACTATATGTTTTTTTAACAATACCTTCCATGAGAAATGGCAATAAGCACCAGGAAGGAAACATTCAGAGGAGGGTAACCTCACAATGTGGCTAATAATGTCTGTCTCAGGGGAATAAGAAGGAAGTGTAGAAACGCCAAAAGACAGAATGGGCAAGCCTAGAAGACAATAGTGTCCAGACAGGAGCCACAGTGAATACTGGACAGCCTTGCTAGACTTATTATATGTAAACCTATAAGGTGAAAAGTGAGGAAATTAAAATGTATTTCAAAGAGCAAGGGATATTGCTTTCTAGCTTCATGGCTTGTACACATAGTATTGTTTTTCTGTGTTTGACATGCGTTTGAAATACACATCAAATTCAGGTCCATATAATACCCTACACTTCAGTGGTGCAATGTGGGTGCAGTTTGTGTCGAAGACAAAGCAGACTAAACCTATCCTTTTGCTGCAATTTACATTCACTCAAACATGGCTTCCTCAGGGGAATGTGGCAATTATAAGAATCTCCAGCAGGAACAATATACAATCCATAGTGTTTGTTTTACCATACATTTCCTGATGTAAGCGTCTGATCACGCGCCTTCCACCCATTCCTACTAAACATCCTTTCCAGACCACCCCTGGTCCGCTAAGGCAGCGGGGCATGCTCCATCATCTCCCCCAGTCCTATCTCTGACTACAATACTACCTTTGTTTTACAGCAAATGATCTCACAAGCGCAGGAGTATTTTTCACCATACCTTGTTCACACTTTTGCATTGCTGTGGGAGAGCCTTACAGATGATGTGTTTGGCGATGAAGGGGAACCTGACCTTGATGACCTGCGAGAATATAGAGAGGCTATGCTTGGTCTTGCAGGGGTCTCAGAGCTCAAACCTGATCTGGACCATTTGCTAAGGAAGGAACAGCATCTGGAAAGGGCGTACAGGAAACTGCTAGAACACGTTTAGCAGCATGTCAGAGAATCGGCAGTGGAAAATCTGAAGATTGCCGTCCCCAAACCTGAAGTGCTGACAACAGGGCAGAGCTCTGCTAACCTCTGCCGAGCACTGATAACATCTTCTGGGTTCCATGGACAGGAGATGGTGAACCTCTATCCCCAGACACCAGTTATAGAGATAGGGGATTTAATAGACTTTTCTGCTGAGGAAGAACAACCTGATGAGCCTCCAGCAGAAGAGCTGGTATTAGGGCCAAACTTCACTGTGCTCTGCCCAGCACCAACAGCAGTATCTGTGGAGTTACAAGGAACTTCCCCAGCTGAAGTGCTTGTCACCAGACAGAGGGTCCAAGACCTCTGCCCCACACTTGTGGCAGTTTCGGAGGCTCAGGGTGAGAAGGTGGTAATCACTTCCCAGCAGCAGATACAGGGGGAGAAGGGAGAGGTGTTCTTCATCCCTCCCCAACAGATGGCCAGGGTGGAGGAAGCGGTCTTTCCTCCCCAGCAAAGATCCGTGCACCTGGAAGACGGTACCACAGACATGTTGTCCCAGCAGCCAGATGAGGGAATGGAACAGGAAGCAGCTGACTCACCTCCTCAATGGCAGCTATACAGTTTGGGAATGGAGGAATCCAGCCACCTGCCCCAATGGTTAGCCAGAGCAGAGGGTGTGAAGTTCCCAGCAGAAGTGCTGGAAACAGGGCAGAGTGCTACCAACCTCTCCCCAGCACCGGCAACAACTGTGGAGATCCATGGAGCTGGGGCAGTTGGCCCCTCTCTCCGATGACAAGCTGATGTAGTGGAGCTGCTACTCCCAGCTGAATCGCTGGCAACGGGGCAGAGCACTGGTGGCCTCTGCCTAGCAACTAGTGTCTCTCTACAGCTTCAGGAAGCAGGGGTGATCGGCCCCTCTGCCCAGCAGCAGACCGAGCCCAGGAATGTTAAAAACAATCCAGCTGAAGCGCTGGCAGCCAGACAGAGTAAATGACCTCTGCCCCACACCTACTGAGGAAAACTATTCCTTGCAGCCAAGAAAGGAGATCATGCGGGAAGACTATGTGAGTTCACTCTGCCTGACTAACGCATGTCCAGACCAGGTTGGGGTCTGGGACCTTGTTAGTCAACCTTTGATGGGGAAGAAATGTGACAGACTCACCGGGTACAGAGGCTATTGAAGGGGACTGAACGCAAGCCTCTTGTCCACCGATTATAGGCCCTGGCATTTGGGGGAATGGTGCTCTATGTGAGCTGTATGCCTGGGGACCCTGGGGTTGGTGTTACTTTGGATTCAGCTCCATGTCCCCCCAAGACACACAGACTCTGGGAACCCTTTATATGCCATATTAGAATGGTGACTGATTCATACCGTTGGGACTCCTACTGTTAAATGCTAATGTCATCAATTCCAGCTACCTGTCTGTTGTCTGCTATAATGTGTTTATTGTAAATAAGTCTAGTGCGGCTCTAAGAGTCTTTTCACCCATTGTTGTTTGTGTTAACTAACTCTGTTACTGTGTGAAGCTCGGTGACCACAAGTCTGGGCAAAAGGTCATGTCTCAGTCACCTAGGCTGTATAAAGGATTAGATAATTAGCTCATGTTAATTAGGTTACAGTTGTATTGTTAGAGGAGGTTCCAACGGCATATAAAGTCTTGTAATTATGATTCTAAATAAAATAGTCCATGTTAGCAGTGAAGCAAGTGTCGCCTTGTTTTGTGCTTATGAGCATTTGGAATATTTGATATCTGTATCCAGACTACAAGGAAGTGGTATACTGATGTAAACACTCAAGGGGAGTGTGGGCCGTTCCGTGACAACCTTCATATTCAAGCTATTTGGAAATTAAAGAGGATCCCCTTGTGTGAATCAGAGGCGCAGTTAGATCATACCAGTGGTCATATATTCCAGGTGAGGGCACATCTGTTGAAGGGAACCTCATGCTGTATGATATAAATAAGTACACATGGTGGTGTAATACGAAGAGATTATTACTGCTGTTATTTATTTTGGGACTACACAAGTGGACGTTTAAATTTTTTTATATATTTATATCTGTATTTTTTTTTTTTAATTTTAATGCTAAAAATCTTTTTTGCTCGTATATGTGATTGAATATATATCATTTATTGTATTTTGATATATATACGTCCATATTTTTTTTTGAAAGGTAATAAAAGATTGCACAAGAGGATTTATTTAAAGTGAGAGTACTCACATTTTGATAATATTGTTAATTTTTTTACATATTATTTAGCTTGTTCAATTAAGCTTAGCCAAAAAAACCTAGAAGCTGATTGGTTACTATGTTTTAACTATATAACTGTTAGACACAGCAGACTATTTAGGGCCATGCATAATGTAATATCACTTGGGTTGCCTATTATTGCTGCCCAGAGGCGGCTCTTTAATTAGGCAAATTAGGCAATTGCCTTAGGCCTCGCCCCCTTAAGGGCCTCGCGGGCCGCGGCTGCCTAATTTGCCTGACATTCTGACAAGATGGATGGGACATTCTGACAAGCCGGCAGTGTGGGGTGAGCGAGCCGAGCGCTGCACGACTGACGCTGCCGCCGGCGCCGCCTGTGTGAGCTGATGACTCTGAGCCTGGCTCCGCAGACGGCTCTCGGCTCAGTCGGCTCAGGCTGCAGCATCCTCCAATAGCATGCTCCACCGCCGCGGCGCCATCCTTTTAGCCTGTCCCCCCAGTGCATGGCGGTGGGAGTTGTAGTTTTTCACAGCACAGAACAGACTTGGCCCTCTGGTGCCTGTGCTGTGCAGAGACTACAACTCCCAGATTGCACTGCAGCCTGCAGGGAGCTTGAAGAAACATCACTCACCTGTCCAGAGTCCAGCTTCTCATGCTGCCTTCAGAAGGATAGGGGACCGAGGAGCAGGTATAGTGTATTGTACACTCACATGTCACATCTCTACTAAATGCTGTCTGTACATTACCCTGTCTTCTATGGTCTCATGGTCATGGTCTTTACCCTGTCTATCCCCACTCCCCAGTACCCTGTCTGTCCCCAGTACCCTGTCTGTCCCCAGCACCCTGTCTGTCTCACGGTCTGTCCCCAGCACCCTGTCTGTCTCACGGTCTGTCCCCAGCACCCTGTCTGTCTCACGGTCTGTCCCCAGCACCCCGTCTGTCTCCCGGTCTGTCCCCAGCACCCCGTCTGTCTCCCGGTCTGTCCCCAGCACCCTGTCTGTCTCACGGTCTGTCCCCAGCACCCTGTCTGTCTCACGGTCTGTCCCCAGCACCCTGTCTGTCTCACGGTCTGTCCCCAGCCCCCTGTCTGTCTCCCGGTCTGTCCTCAGCCCCCTGTCTGTCTCACGGTCTGTCCCCAGTACCCTGTCTGTCTCCCGGTCTGTCCCCAGCACCCTGTCTGTCTCACGGTCTGTCCCCAGCCCCCTGTCTGTCTCACGGTCTGTCCCCAGCCCCCTGTCTGTCTCACGGTCTGTCCCCAGCACCCCGTCTGTCTCACGGTCTGTCCCCAGTACCCCGTCTGTCTCACGGTCTGTACCCAGCACCCCGTCTGTCTCACGGTCTGTCCCCAGCACCCCGTCTGTCTCACGGTCTGTCCCCAGCCCCCTGTCTGTCTCACGGTCTGTCCCCAGTACCCCGTCTGTCTCACGGTCTGTCCCCAGTACCCCGTCTGTCTCACGGTCTGTCCCCAGCACCCCGTCTGTCTCACGGTCTGTCCCCAGCACACCGTCTGTCTCACGGTCTGTCCCCAGCACCCCGTCTGTCTCACGGTCTGTCCCCAGCACCCCGTCTGTCTCACGGTCTGTCCCCAGCACCCCGTCTGTCTCACGGTCTGTCCCCAGCACTCCGTCTGTCTCACGGTCTGTCCCCAGCACCCCGTCTGTCTCACGGTCTGTCCCCAGCACCCCGTCTGTCTCACGGTCTGTCCCCAGCACCCTGTCTGTCTCACGGTCTGTCCCCAGCACCCCGTCTGTCTCACGGTCTGTCCCCAGCACCCCGTCTGTCCCCAGGACCCCGTCTGTCTCACGGTCTGTCCCCAGCACCTTGTCTGTCTCACGGTCTGTCCTCAGCACCCCGTCTGTCTCACGGTCTGTCCCCAGCACCCCGTCTGTCTCACGGTCTGTCCCCAGCACCCTGTCTGTCTCACGGTCTGTCCCCAGCACCCCGTCTGTCTCACGGTCTGTCCCCAGCCCCCAGTCTGTCTCACGGTCTGTCCCCAGCCCCCAGTCTGTCTCACGGTCTGTCCCCAGCCCCCAGTCTGTCTCACGGTCTGTCCCCAGCGCCCTGTCTGTCTCACGGTCTGTCCCCAGTGCCCTGTCTGTCTGATGGTCTGTACCCTGTCTCAGTGCTGTGTCTTGGCCTAGGCCAACAAGGCCCAGGCCTAGGGCGGCACTTTGCAGGGGCGGAAAAAAAGCCGCCCCGCACAAAAAAAGTCCCCCCCTGACCCATCATCCCGAGTCCCAGCTCCCGCGGCCGCCTCCTGCACAAATACAGCCCAGGCAGGCGGGCGGGCAGCCGCCTTGCTGTATGTAGCGCCGCACTTGTAAATAATATGGACATGCTTGGCCGGGGGGACTGGTGCCACCATAAGCGGCCGGTGAATCTCCAGACCTGCTGCACGTAATTTGTCCCTTGGCAACATTTGATGGGCACAGTGGTGGCATTTGAGGGGCATAGTGTGCCTGCATTTGATTGGGCACAGTGAGGCTGCATTTGATTGGGCACAATGAGGCTGCATTTGATTGGGCACAGTAAAATCACTTTTTGCATACTTGTTGTTACATTAAACAGGTTATGTGCAAGAATATGTTGTAAAATGATTTTCTTTTTGTTTTATACTTTGTTGACAAATGTATTTCATATATAAGAGACAGCACCAAGGATAATGAGCAAGTATGTGTGTCTGTGTGTGTGTGTGTATATATATATATATATGAGAGATATCCTATGTTTAATGATATTTGAATAAAGAATAATTGGTCAGAGAAAATTATAGAAACAGTGAGTTTGTAGGATTTAAGGCTGTTAATATATGCATTCATATAGTTAATTTTTATCACCTATATTATTTTTCCCATTATGGGAGTTAATGGGGCCTCATGTCTAAGTTTTGCCTAAGGCCTCACAAAGTCTAGAGCTGCCTCTGTTGCTGCCATTATCCCTCCATCTATGACCAGTATCAAACATAATAAAGATCATTAATAAATAAAGCCCACGCTAACCTGCCATTACCTTCTTCATTAAATAAGCTAAAACTTTCACAAAAGTAAAAAAAAATAAAACACCGTCCTTTTGTTTGCTATAACAAAGCTCCATAAAAGATAACATTTAAGTACGCTGTTCAAAAGAAAGTGTATTTCAAGATGGAAGCATCCCTTACAGGTATAAGCAATGACAGATTTCTTTATATTTTATGTATAACAGCAGGATTACAAAGAGAAGATGGATGTGGTCTGCTGAGTTATTGTAAACAGCCACATAACAAAGGTCCATTTTACTTAGAAGGGTTTGAAGTCAAGACTTCAAACTAGGGTTCCACTTAACCAATTAGTTCTGCTGCTGATTAGCTGAACTTTCTGAAGGTCCAGTTTCTTGACAATGAAACAAATATATTGTACTTTGGCACAGTATTGCAGCAGGAGTGGTATCGGAAAGGTAGAACTCACCCCTAGGCCTAGTATAGTCAGTTGTGACACTAATTTAGAAAAGTTGGTTTCTTTCTGTATCACAGCAGTAGTGGAATGATCATAGTTAAGCCTGGTACACACTAACCATTCCGGTCGGAGCCGTTATGCTAACTATCCGACATACAGCAATCTCCCCCGCAGAGCTGTTGTGTTCTGATGGGGGGTCCAGAATACATTTGATCAGAGCTCTTTGCCATTGGCTGAGAGTGCTGATCGGTAGTCGGTCGGCTGCTGGTTTTCCAGCATGTCCGTCCGGCAGAAGCCAGACAGACAGACATACACACGGGCCGAATGTCGGCTGTTTTTCTTTTTTTTTTTGAACCTGCAAATGTCTCCAGACATTCGGCCCGTCTGTACGGGGCTTTATTACTCACTAGAGGCTTCCACCCCCATAACGGTGTGTAATGGGTTTGTGTTTATAGTAAGTGATTTTATTGTAGATACTCATATTAAATATTGAAAACGTTACTCACATCTTGAATGAAGGTTTATTTAATAAATCGACTTATAAAGCTACATGTTTCTGAGACAAATCTGCGCTTAGCAAACATGATCACAGAACAGTGGAATAGGGTAAAGAAAATAGATTTTTGCCTTGTATTTTGGCTGTATCAGTACAATGAGACTTGGCATGGAGGAAAAAAAATGTTACAAGTCTGTGAGAACTGCAAGGATCTGCATTAAAAATAGATGGAGGTATGGGATTAATGGGTAGAGACAAGGGGGTGTTTGCAGATTCTTAACCCCTGACCAGCAGGGATGTTGCAGCGGAAGGTTCATAACACCCTACTTCTCTCTGGGTTAGTGAAGTGTCCATCACAGCGGAAGACTGACACGCATCTTCGCATAGGTCCGTGTCTCCTCATGTACAGGGAGAGAAAACTTTTTTCCAGAGTAGCGAGATATAGTAATATATGTTCTTGTCACATCAAAGGCTGAACATTGCAACAGCTGACAGAATTATCTGCATAGTCTTTTTCTGGAAATCTCATTATAGCTAGTGCACTGGGTCTGCCACAGAAATAGTATTTACACAATTGCTTCAAAAAAAGTTCTCACACCAGTGTAGACCCCTCAGTATAGAGCCCCATCCCCAGCACAGACCCTTGTGGACTTTCAGCAAACCTCCCCAGTACAGACACCTCCATGCCAGGACCGACCCTTCAGAACAGTCACCATACTCCCAGTACAGACCTCTGAGGACTGTCCCCTCCCCAGTATAGACCTCTGAGGACTGTCACTCCCCAGGAAGGACAGACCCTCTTCTCCAGTGTAGACCCCTAAGCACAGTCACCCCCCAATACAGACCCCTCAAGTGCAGAGACACCACTACCCTCCCTTCGCAATACAAACCTCCAGGAAAGGACTCCCCTCTCCCTAAACTTACTTGGCAGCTTAGAGCGAGGAAAATCCTCCTCCTGGCCTGTATTATGACTGGAGCAGGGAAAGAGGCATCCCCTCACTCTGAAGTGCCGCCATTGTTAGGGAAGCAGCGGGTGTTAACTAGCTGGAGGTGAAGTGTCCATCCAACATTTTTTTGCTTTTGTGTTGCATGGCAACACAAGAACAGAATTTCAGGCAGACATAGCACCCCCAGCAATTCGGGACCAATGCAGACTGCACCCCCCCCCCACCCCCCCCCCCAGTATGCCACTGGTAGGAGAATTGATTTGTAAAGGGACTGGATTGATCTCTAGTAACATGCTCCCACAATCAGTCTCTGTCCTGCAGCATGTCTCCAATTTCCAAGCACACCTTTAGCATGCCCACAGTCCCATCAGACAGAGCTCCTTGATGATGTTATGTCCCTGTTATACCCCACGATTTAGACTTCCTATACCTTGTAAATTGGCCATCACTGCTGTCCACCTTTATCTAAGTATCACAGACCTCCTCTGAAGATAACTTCAGACACCAAATGCGACAAAATTATTGAACAGCTGCATGCATCCAAAATACTTGCATGGTGTGTCACATAGCCAAAAAGTGTCAGAGTTAACAAATGCATTTACTATAGAAAAATGTCTTCTCTGTAGTGGACTGCATGCTTGGTATAAGCTAACTGATGAGAATTCACGAGCATAATCTTTAAAAATGATAATAGTTTCTTCAGACTGGAGGCTAGATATAATATTATATCACCATCTACAAAAACTTACGACATTATATAGTTTAACTATAGGGTTTGCAAAGGAATGCAATAAAATGATCTTCTGACGAGGAGGACAGTCAAGTTTCATGCTGCTTCTCCCTTCTGTATTCGTCACACAGACATATTCATTTGCTGGCTATTATAAGTAATGTTATCAAATATTCATCATAGGAAAGCAAAGTAATCTACCCCATAACGCATGCTTCCTGCCATTGCTACGTGAGCCATTCTAAGACACGGAATCTACATTCAAGGCAAGCAGAGCAGGCCGAAAAATGGGTTTAAATTCATGCTGCCAATGCCAAGTAAAAAGCAATGAAATAATGTCAGTTTTCCTACCTTTTATTAAAGTAAACCTCCACTTTAATTAAAAAAGCATATCAGGTATGAAATTTTTACACATGCCAATTTCTTATTAAAAATGACCGTTCTAGTTCAATAGGCAGCGTGCTGTGATTTTCTAAAGCTGCGAAAAAAAATTTGTTTCCTAGTAAATGTGGCAGCCATGACAACACTGGAACATTGTGAGCTCAGTTTGTTTACCTGCTCGCTGTGTTTTTCACCATCTTATTCTCAACTGGGACTCATTATGTAAGTTAAGTAGACCCTTCCACTTAGCAATCAGAAAGTAGCATGAGATACATGAAATCCATGTGTCAATTTCAGCAAAACAGAAAAAACTTTAAAATGAAGTCTGCTAAAATCCTTGCAATGTATTTCACTGTCCGGTAAAGGATTTTTGTGTCTTTTTAAATTTACAACACATTGGCTGGTAATAAAGAGTCACTGAGCCTCTGTGCCTGGAGAATGAGCACCTCTACTTCCTTATTGAATATGAATTATTTAAATACTGACTTCAGAAACAAACACAGTGCCTATAAAAGGAATTCCAGCATAACGCGTATTGTCACAGGACATTGTTTTTTCCTAATAAATGGGAATATACTTTCTTTTGTCAAAGAGGAAACAGAAATCTGGAAAAAGACATAAATAATTACAATGAAAAAAAAACAAATGAAATAACTGACAGCATCACTCCACATACCCCAAAAGTCAGTATTGAGTAGATGCACTTTCTACAGCAATTACAGACTTGGGTCTGCATGGGTAAGTGTCTATCAGCATTAGTATGCAGGCATTAACATTTTCCTTATTCCTCTCTGCAAAACTGCTCAAGCTCTTCCAGAATGTATGGGGATTGAGTGAAGAGCCTTTTTAAAGTCCAGAATTGGCTTCATCCTTGCCGGTCACGGTCTTGCTGGAAGACAATTACCCTAAGTTCAGCTGTTTTTTGAGACTGCATCTGGTTTTGCCCCAAGTTTTTCCCTATTTGGTTGCATTTATGCTACCATCATAAATCTGCTGCAGAGAAATATTCCCACAGCATGATGCAACTACCATGCTTCACGGTGGGGTTGGTGCACTTATAATTACGTTGCAAAGCTGGGGGCTACACTGCTACAAACCTTTATTAAGATAACATGTTATAAAGATAACATTGTATGGAATGTATTGCAAAGGTAACATGTAAGAAATTTGAGGGCTGTACTGAACTACTGAAAGTTTCTTTTTGTTTAACCTCTTCAGTATAGGGCACTTTTATCCCCTTCCTGCCCAGGCCAATTTTCAACATCCAGCGCTGTTGCACTTTGAATGACAATTGTGCATGCAACACTACCCATAAGAAATTGTTATCATTTTCAGACAAATAGTGCTTTCTTTTGGTGGTATTTAATCAGCACTGGGTTTTTTTATTTTTTGCAAAATTTATGAAAAAAGACCAAAAATGTTGAAAAAAAAAAATGTTTTTCTTAATTTCAGTTATAAAATTTTGCAAATAATCTTTCCTTCATGCATTTCGGTCAAAATGTATTCTGCTATATTTATTTGGTGAAAATAACCCAAATCAGTGATTATTTAGTCTGTAGGAAAGTTATAGAGTCCACAAACTATGGTATGGTATGGAAATTGTTCACATTTTGTCATGTTACAACAAAAAACAAATGTATTTTATTGGGATTTTATGTGATAGACCAACATAAAGTGGCACATAATTGTGAAGTGGAGAGAAAATGATGATGGTTTTCAAAATGTTTTACAAATAAATATGTGAAAGGTGTGGCATGCATTTGTATTCGGACCCCCTGTGTCAATACTTTGTAGAACAACTGCAATTACAGCTGCAAGTCTTTTTGGGGATGTCTCTACCAGCTTTGCACATCCAGAGAGTGACATTTTTGCCCATTCTTCTTTGCAACATAGCTCAAGCTCTGTCAGATTGGATGGAGAGCGTCTGTGAACAGCAATTTTCAAGTCTTGCCACATATTCTCAGTTGGATTCAGGTCTGAATTTTGACTGGGTCATTCTAACACATGATTATGCTTTGATCTAAACAATTCTATTGTCGCTCTGGCTGTATGTTTAGGGTCGTTGTCCTCCTGGAAGGTGAACCTCTGTCCCAGTCTCAAGTCTTTTGCAGACTGTAAGATTGCCCTGTATTTGGCTCCATCCATCTTTCCATCAACTCTGACCAGCTTCCCTGCTGAAGAAAAGCATCCCCACAACATGATGCTGCCACCACTATGTTTCACGGTGGGGATGGTGTGTTCAAGGTGATGTGCAGTGTTAGTTTTCGGCCATACATAACGTTTTGCTTTTAGGCCAAAAAGTTCAATTTTGGTCTCATATGACAAGGGCACCTTCTTCCACATGTTTGCTGTGTCCCCCACATGGCTTCTCTCAAACTGCAAACGGTACTTCTTCTGGCTTTCTTTCAACAATGGCTTTCTTCTTGCCACTCTTCCGTAAAGGCCAGATTTGTGGAGTGCGCGACTAATAATTGTCCTATCGACAGTTTCTCCCACCTGAGCTGTGGATCTCTGCAGCGCCTCCAGAGTAACCATGGGCCTTTTGGCGTCTTCTCTGATTAATGCTCTTCTTGCCTGGCCTGTCAGTTTAGGTGGACGGCCATGTCTTGGTAGGTTTGCAGTAGTGTCATCTCTTTCCATTTTGGGATGATGGATTGAACAGTGCTCTGTGAGATGTTCAAAGCTTGGGATATATTTTTAAAACCTAACCCTGCTTTAAACTTCTCCACAACTTTATCTCTGACCTGTCTGGTGTGTTCCTTGGCCTTCATTATGCTGTTTGTTCACTAAGGTTCTCTAACAAACCTCTGAGGGCTTCACAGGGCATGTTGTGATTAGCTGTGATTGGCCAAAGCTAACCACATGGCACAGATGGGCTGTGATTGGCCCTGTCTTTACCATGTGATCACTATGGCAATCACAGCTAGCAACACAATTGTATAAAGTGGATGGCATGAAAGAAAGCCATCCATTGTTTAAAACTGTCATGTAATCTGCTGCGATTGGTCACAGCAATCACATGGTACTGGCAGTGGCTGGTGACAGATTGCGCTGCTACGTGGCCCTGCAGCTGGGCGAGAGGTGCATTCTGCGGTGACATCATATGACGTCTTCCCAGAACAACAGTGCTGCCATCATTTTACTATTCACCGGGCAGGAAGGCGTTAACTTTTTTAACAGAAAAGTTTTTTTATTAGGAAGGCGTTAACTTACATAGGACATTCAAATTACACATATTGATCGCGTAACTCTTCCTCTATAGTAAATCATTGTCTTCTTCATTGAGGGTAAATAATGGTTTCCAACCAGAAGCAAACTGTCATCATTCAGTTTTTGAAGAAGGGGTGCAGGCATTCCAACAGCCACAGAAGGCTACAGAATGCTTACAGAGATAACACCTTTGACAAGAGCAATGTCTTGTTACTGGTGACTGTAACATTCTGTAGCCTTCTGTAGATGTCTGACAGCTTGCACCCCCCCCCCCCTCCTTTGTCAAGAACTCAATAACGGCATGTTGCTTCTGCTTAGAATCCATAATTTACCTGCAATGAAAAAGAAAAAGAGTTATGCCGTGTACACATGAGCGGACTTTCGACGGACTGAACTCCGAAGGTCTTTTTGACGGACTTTCGACGGAGTTCCGACGGAGTTCTTGCCTTTCACACAATCACACCAAAGTCCGACTGATTTGAACGTGATGACGTACGACCGGACTAGAATAAGGAAGTTCATAGCCAGTAGCCAATAGCTGCCCTTGAGTCGTTTTTCGTCCGTTGGACTAGCACACACACGAACGGATTTTTCGACCGGACTCGAGTCCGTCGGAAAGATTTGAAACATTTTCTATTTCTAAAATCCCTCTGATTTTTCGACAGTAAAGGTCCGATAAAGCCCACACACGATCGAATTGTCCAGCGGATTTGTTCCGTCGGACCTTTGCTGTCGAAAAGTCCGGTCGTGTGTACACGGCATTACTCTCCTTACATTACACTTAATTTTAACAAAATATGTAGGCCAATTAAAATGCTCACTTTTCTATTACAGCCCTTGCATGTAGTAGCACAGCCTGTTAGGTGTCCCTGACAATTTTTCACAAGGATAACAGACCACATTATGTATATAAAATTAGGAAATTAATTGACAAGTGAACATGGTAAAGCCCCAAACATGGATAAGTGGAGAACCCAGTAGGAGGGAGTAACATGACTGCTCAGGCTTGAGTCAATCATTATAGCAGGGACTTAGGAGAAGTTGGTGGGTATGCAACCAACCAGGATTTATCAAAAAGAGATATATGCAAATTAATTGAAAACATAGACAATGGCCAAAAGAATATGAGAAACCAATATTTGTTGATGTGTAACCTCCAAAAGGTCAATGGACTGGTGTTCCCAGAACCCCGACCAAGATGTATCTAAATGCTGCTTGGAAATTCAGATAGTATGGATCTGAAGTTCTGACCCGAGGCTGTAAACCTCTGGCAATGACAACTGTCTACGGTACTCACTGGGGTAATCGCTAGGTCTTATATTCAAAGATGTATCATATACTTAGTAATAGACTTACAGATCATTGCTAACTCACTGGCAGTAGCTGGAGTTTATTTCTTGCCTCTCAAGTCTGTAAGAACATACTGAGTTCTTATGTTCACTTAATACATCCATTCTCTGCACACGCTCAGTAATTAGGATAATCAGCATAATTATTGACTGGCATGAGAAGAGTGCTTGCTGCAGTGTCAGCGGCAAAAAGAAGAAGAAAAGAAAGGAAGACAGGGAGAGTAATTGCCTAATGACAGGCGACCTATTAATGGGTAAATGTATATCTATAGGTTTCTATAAACATCTACATATTTCACACAGCTATGTATAATTGTATATAATCATAATAAAGGGTGACACAGATGAAGGAACAGAGGGATAGAAGACACATTTTAAAGAAAAAAAATGGACAAAGGTGTTAAAATTAAAGGAGTATTATTTAGAGCAGCCTTTTTCAACCAGGGTACAATGGCACCTTGAGGTGGGCTCTGGGTTCTTTAGAGGTACTTTGGCAAAATGCCTAAAAATTGCCCCAGATTAATCAAAAATTGTCAACAAGCCAGTGAGTGAATCAAGCCTAGCGCTTCAACGTGCTTTTTAATATGTTTTTGATGCTTCAGTGGTGCTTGGGTGATGCTTTTTTGAAGCTTTAATGAAGCTTGACAGATGCCCTGTATGTGTTGATATATCATACCTGCAATACCTCCAAAACAAAGTGAAGCTAAAGCTGAATAAAAGCCTCTCTAAAGCTGCAGGTGCTTCAAGGGAGCTTTGTCATACACTTCTATGGAGTCTTTGAAGATGCTTTGAAGCACCACTAAAGTGACATGGGGTAGAATTTTTGAAGCAAAGAAAAGCAAAAGCAATGTGTAAATATTTTTGTTACCCAAAGCCACAAGTTATTCTTGTGCAGCATTACAACCTTAAGAACTGTGTGGGCGAGCCTGTACACCAGATATTCTCAGCTAAAGTTCCCCCAGAGGTTGTTCAGGTTTCCTTGAGCTGTGGCTGTTCGACCTCCGATTTGATGGTGCTGAATAATTACGAGGCCAACGCCACTTGGCTAAGCCAGTTGCATGCTACCAATAATCTTGCCTAGCCATCTGAAAGAGTGGCATAATGACAACCACTGTAATTGGGTAATCTTCCCACAGGCCACATGTTTTCCCACTGACATCCAACAAATTGGATTTAGCAGGAGTTCTCTGAGACCTGAAAAATCATTTTCCTCTGGGGTAAAAAGATTAAAGGCTAAGATCACCTTTTGTAGAAAAAAATAAATAAATGCACATAATTTTGCAGGTAAATAAATGTGCATTTATAATTTTTTTACACTGTAGCCTGTAAAGCATTGCACCACCGACCAGCTGCTCATGGGTGCAATGTCAGGCTTCTACAGACACTCAGTACAGTTACTGAAGTGCAGGAAGTCTCAATGAACTTTGAGAGCACTCACCAGCACCCTTGCAGCATCTTGAGAACTACAAGCCTTCTGCGAGGGTAGAAAGAGGATCAGGGGGCACAGACAGGTGCTTTAACCACTTAAGCCCCGGACCATTTGGCTGGCCAGAGCAGTTTTTGCGATTCGGAACTGCGTCGCTTTAACGGACAATTGCGCGGTCGTGCGACGTGGCTCCCAAACAAAAATGATGTCCTTTTTTTCCCACAAATAGAGCTTTCTTTTGGTGGTATTTGATCACCTCTGTGGTTTTTATTTTTTGCGCTATAAACAAAAAAATAGCGTCAATTTTGAAAAAACGCATTATTTTTTACTTTTTGCTATAATAAAATTCCCCCCCAAAAAAATAAAAAAATGTTTTCCTCAGTTTAGGCCGATACACATTCTTCTACATATTTTTGGTAAAAAAAAAAAAAAAATCACAATAAGCATTTATTGATTGGTTTGTGCAAAAGTTATAGCGTCTACAAAATAGGGGATAGTTTTATGGCATATTTATTAATAATTTTTTTTTTTACTAGTAATAGCGACGATCAGCGATTTTTATCGTGACTGCGACATTATGGCGGACAGATCGGACACTTTTGGCACTATTTTGGGACCATTCACATTTATACAGCGATCAGCGCAATTAAAAATGCATTGATTACTGTGTAAATGTGACTGGCAGTGAAAGGGTTAACCAGGAGGGGGCGCTGTAGGGGTTAAGTGTGTCCTAGGGAGTGATTCTAACTGTGGGGGGGAGGGGCTGTGTGTGACATGACACTGATCACCGCTCTCGATTACAGAAGCCGTCCCCACTGGGAGAACACCGTGATTATTATATATATATATATAACAGCCGCTAGCAATAATTGCATGTAAAATTCAACAGGCTGGTTGTATTCAAGTTGATCGTTCAATCAATTTGTTTGCATTCAGAATGCCCATTCATGGTTCGGATCTTGGGCCTGTTCCTGCTAAACTGTCCGAGATCCGAACCGTCCATGGCTGGCTTAAAACATTAATAAATAAAAGAACTGAATGACAGTATGAGAGTGCAGAAATAGATGATGAAATGCCACGTTCAATATGAATGCATACTTGCTAACTGTCCCAAATTTCATTCCCGGGATTTAGACCCTTTTCCCGATCTAATCGTTTCCCGGGAGATGTCCCGAGAAATTCGTTTTTTCCCGATTTTCGCCGCCGGCCGCTAGAGGTCCACGGCCGGCAGAGACGATGTCTCCGCCGGCCGCCATTTTTAAGGAGACCGTAGGCTGGCTAGATGGCTACAATAGAGATTGAGCTGCGGAGCCGCCCACCCCCGGCCCGCTCCACCCCGCTACCAGTCTCTGTGACCTGTTATGGAAAGGGGCGGGGGATGGGAGGCGCCGCAGCTCAATCTCTACTGTAACCATGCGGCTCCACTCGATGGATGTCACAGGGGAGGGCCAGTCTGGATGTCACAGGGGGGCCAGTCTGGATGTCACAGGGGGGCGGTCTGGATGTCATAGGGGTAGGGCCGGTCTGGATTTCACAGGGGGGGGGCGGTCTGGATGTCACAGGGGGGGGCTGGTCAGGATGTCACGGGGGGGCTGGTCTGGATGTCACAGGGAGGGCTGGTCTGGATGTCACAGGGAGGGCTGGTCTGGATGTCACAGGGAGGGCTGGTCTGGATGTCACAGGGGGGGTAGTCTGGATGTCACAGGGGGGGCAGTCTGGATTTCACAGGGCGGGGCCAGTCTGGATGTCATGGGGGGGCTGGTCTGGATGTCACAGGGGGGGCCAGTCTGGATGTCATGGGGGGGCTGGTCTGGATGTCACGGGGGGGCTGGTATGGATGTCACGGGGGGCGGTTTGGATGTCACAGGGGGGGCCAGTCTGGATGTCACGGGGGAGGCTGTATAGTCTGGGTGTCACGGGGGAGGGGTCATGTGAGGGGGGCACCGCTGGGGACTCCTGATGTGAGGGGGGCACCGCTGGGGACTCCTGATGTGAGGGGGGCACCACTGGGGACTCCTGATGTGAGGGGGGCACCACTGGGGACTCCTGATGTGAGGGGGGCACCACTGGGGACTCCTGATGTGAGGGGGGCACCACTGGGGACTCCTGATGTGAGGGGGGCACCACTGGGGACTCCTGATGTGAGGGGGGCACCACTGGGGACTCCTGATGTGAGGGGGGCACCACTGGGGACTACTGATGTGAGGGGGGGCTCCGCTGGGGACTACTGATGTGAGGGGGGGCTCCGCTGGGGACATCTGATGTAAGGGGGCTCCGCTGGGGACAACTTATGTAAGGGGGACTCCGCTGGGGACATCTGATGTAAGGGGGGGGCTCAGCTGGGGACATCTGATGTAAGGGGGCTCCGCTGGGGGCACCTAATGCAAGGACAGACTGTGCTGGGACACCTGGTGCAAGGACGGACGGCTGGTGGCAGGCGACGTAGCAGGTGACACGCTCAGGGATCCCACTGATTCAGCATTATGGTGAGTTGAATGATTTCATTTTATATTACAATGTAATAATATAAATAATGCACTTCAATCATCCTGACATCATAACAACCATGGTGCCGGGATGATTGAAGTGCTAACACCATATTTTCATTGTTGTGTAGGATCTGGGGCTGCTGTCCCTCCATCCCTCTCCCCCCCTTTTCCTCTCCATCCCTCATTCATCTCAGACTCTAACCACACCCCCTTTGAGCCACGCCCATTATTTTGCGTAAACCACACCCATTTTTCGCTGCAGCGCGCTTTGTGCGGCACATTTTTACTTTTCCCCTATGCCACGCCCACAAACTCATGCCCTGCCCCCTGATTATAACAAGACTGCCAATGTTGCCAACTATGTGAATGTAACAAGGATAAAGGAGCTAAATAACATACTTATGAAAAAAATTAAATAAGGAAGATGCTTTTCAAGTATCTATTTTAGCAAATGTGAAATGGTATTTGGTATTCTTGCCCCTGGCAAATTATAGTCACAGAAATCTACCGTTGTCTGTGGATTTCTTGCAAAAATACAATAGACTGAGTTGTCTACTGTTCCCTCTTGGCAGAAAAAATAAATAAAAAATCTTATATTTCCCATGCTTCAAATGCCTCTACAAGAAAAAGAGAAGAAATACCATGTGCTACCTACAGTATCCAATCTTTTGGAATGGTATAGATCATCTATAATTTTTTACAACTTTAGTTTAATAAGTAATAAACATGGCTTTACATTTAGGTAAACAGATGGTGGGAATCTACAGAATGTGAAATATAGAATAATACATTTTATTCCTATAAATGAATTGCAGAAACTGTTTAAATTGTCAGGACATGGTGTAAATGGGGTTTATCCCTCTGTATAAATAAGCCCTTTGGGCAGGAGTGTGATTTTAATTCCACAGCCTGGTGGTAGCTTCAGACTTTGAGTCACTACTACATTTAAATAGGATGTTTCAAAGCCTTTGCTCTCAATCTGCGTTACAGTTTAATTGTAGAGTGCTGCTAAACACACGAAGGGCTTAAACCAAATCCACAGAAACTAAATGTGTAACTGTAGAAATACGGAATTGTTAAATCACGTTGACGCACAAATCAATCTTCAAAAGTCTCTTTGCGGAGATGACAGCGGATTAGAATAGTGCACCAGTGAATATAATTCTTTTCCCTTTTATGACAGGTTAGAGCTGACATAAATTTATGTGCCTATGCGATACTCCAGAGACAACTGCTTTAAAAAGGGAAAACTATCTGAGGGAGGCCTTTTTATGCATACAGAATAGATGCCTGCCAAAAGTTTAGAGTGCTGCCCTATAGATTGACGGTATATATTACAGATTATGGTCTGTCATATGCAAAATCAGGCAGGTATATGTTTCTATGAGATTTACATCTCCAGTATATCCCATAGAAATACAGACTATAGTATTTACACTGACCACGAGGAACGGGGCATCTGGCACAATATATACTATAGAAAGAGATAAAATACAGGTTAGGGAAAAGACTGAAACATGACAAAGAAATACCTCAGCATTTTCTGTCTAGTTTCCCCAAGCCCCTATCCATTTACTCAATCTAACACCAGTAATAGGGCCAGTTATACCACATTCTTCCACAACCTAAATGCCTAACAATATCACAATAGCAAGTTAACAGGGAGGAAGAATTTAGCATTGCTGAGGATCAAACAGAATATTATGTAATCAAAACTACAGGAAAACAGGACTGATTGCAAGCTGGGAAGCTGATTTGCCCATGTTTAGGGAGTGTTCGGGGGGCAAGCGATGCGCCCGCAAACACTCCCACTCTAAAGTCATTTGTCAGTGGCTCCTGTCTTTTTTTTTTTTTGGCCAGGAACGGAGGACAACTGGGCGGTGCTTTTTCAGCACCGCTGCGTCACTTCCAGTTTTCCGGCTGGCTCGCTGTGTTGTGGAAAATGACCGACTGCGACCACAACCTGGGACCAGGATGTGAGTCGGGGAGCGGATCACTGATGCAGCGGATGGGCACGGAGCTGGCAGTGCTGAGCCCGAGTGCAATGTACCGGTCAGTACGTGGATCGGAGGTGATCTCTCTGCAACAGCTGAAGAGTGTACCTGCACTGTTCTTACTCTCTCGTCAGGTTCAAGGAAAAAAAATAAAACATTTCTTGCACATACACACAGTTACATGCAGAAGTCAAGAATAAATGCACAGGGTGCCTCCCAAGCAAAACCACCTCCAGCATAATACATTTCCTCAATTCTTGAATTGTACTCAACAGCCTCTGTCCAGACACTGTGCTGTGGTGCTGGAGCTGTATACTCTGTGCTGTGGTGCTGGTGCTGTATACTCTGTCCTGTGATACTGAGCTGTATACTCTGTCCTGTGATTCTGGGGCTGCATACTCTGTCCTGTGATCCTGGGGCTGTATACTCCGGTCCTGTGATTCTGGGGCTGTATACTCCGGTCCTGTGATCCTGGGGCTGTATACTCCGGTCCTGTGATCCTGGGGCTGTATACTCCGGTCCTGTGATCCTGGGGCTGTATACTCCTGTCCTGTGATTCTGGGACTGTATACTCCTGTCCTGTGATTCTGGGGCTGTATACTCTGTCCTGTGATGCTGGGCCTGCATACTCCTGTCCTGTGATGCTGGGGCTGCATACTCCTGTCCTGTGATGCTGGGGCTGCATACTCCTGTCCTGTGATGCTGGGGCTGCATACTCCTGTCCTGTGATGCTGGGGCTGCATACTCCTGTCCTGTGATGCTGGGGCTGCATACTCCTGTCCTGTGATGCTGGGGCTGCATACTCCTGTCCTGTGATGCTGGGGCTGCATACTCCTGTCCTGTGATGCTGGGGGATTCTGGGGCTACATACTCTGTCCTGTGATGCTAAGTTAAATACTCCTGACACTATGGGTGGAAGCTGGTGGAATACAGGGGTAGGAGTGGGTGTATTCTATAAGGGATGGGACTTATGATAAGTGGGAGGGGTCAAAGAGGAGGGGTGGGGTCTGGCACCCCCCCATCCTAAAACTTCACCAGCTGCCACTGGAATAGAAAATAAAATAGAATAATAGGAATAGAATAAGATTTAAAAAAAAACTAGAATAGAATAAAATAAAATTTCGAGAGAATAATGAATATTCTAACAAATCCGAACATACTAAATGAATTCCGAAAATAAATCATTCTAACATAACGAATATGACTAAACTACAGAAAATTATTAACTTAACAAATGAACCTGAAACTAAGTTAGTTTTTCCGTTATGCACATCTTTAGATTAGCAGTACTTTAGAGTTTTACAGAATAAGGCCTCATGCACACGAGACGATGTTAAACGCATGTTCAGAGGCAGTTGGACACTTTTTTCAACTGCCCCTGAACTCATTCAATGTTATCCAATGTGTCCATGTACACAGTCCCGTTTTTTGGCGTTTTTAGGCAGTTGCATTTAACCTCGTTTTTCCAGAAGCAAAAAAATGGGTTCAGACGCAAAAGTTTGCCACATTTCAGACACTAAACGCGGGTACCGCGTTTATAAGTGTTTTTAAAGGAACCCTATTTTTTGGACCAGAAAACACAGAAATATGATAGTAAACTGCAGCAGAGAATGACATTTTGCGACCCGACTTTGGGGCCCCATATCTCGGGGCCACTTAGTGCTACTACTACAACATATCCAAATTTGGGGTTCCTAGCACCAAGTGGCCCCGAGATACGGGGCCCCAAATTTGGGTCGCAAAATGTCATTCTCTGATTTTGGGGCCCCGTATTTCGGGGTCACTTGGTGCTAGGAACCCCGCATTTGGTGTGCAAACACAGTGGAACTAGCCCTACAACATATCCAAATTTGGGGTTCTTAGCACCAAGTGGCCCCGAGATATGGGGCCCCAAATTCGGGTCTCAAAATGTCAAGCACTTTTCTGCAGCAGAGAATGACATTTTGCGACCCGACTTTGGGGCCCCATATCTCGGGGCCACTTAGTGCTAGGAACCCCAGCTTTGGATATTTTGTTAGCATACCAAATTTGGGGTTCCTAGCTCCAAGTGGCCCTGAGATACAGGGCCCCAAAGTTGGGTTGCAAAATGTCATTCTCTGCTCTGCAGATGCTTCTAGACGCAAACGCGGTAAAACGCGGCTAAACGCAGCATGCAAATGCGGCAAAATGGCGTTTCTAAATGGCGGTTTCAGCTTTTAAAAACATGTGTTCAGCAGAGTTTGTACCGGCGTCTCGTGTGCATGATGCCTAAGAGTTCCAACAAAAAATTGTGACTGGTATTGACTCACCCTAATTAGGTGGGTATTCCATTTACCAAAATAGTTAACCAGAAAAAAAACAAAGCAAAAAGAAGGATTTAATGAGGACAAAGCATTGTGTCCTGGTAATGGGTGGGTTCAGCCGAGCTTATATGGTAGATCACTAGACAATAATATACAGGAGGGCAGCAAATATTAATCCAGGTGATGGCATTGGCTCATTGTGATAACATTATAAGATTATATATGGTAATGTTATTTTAGAGCTTTTTTGGTACAATGAAGGGAGATTTCTTCACATTTAGTAAAGTCACTGGAATAATAAGGAAAAGCGTCCTGCCTACTGTCATAGATTTAATAGATATAGTATGTTTTTGCACATCTGGTGTTTTTGTAGGTGTTGGGACTGAGGCACTTTAACATTTATACAGTTGCATTCAGGTGATTTTAATTTTAAGACAAGACATTTTTATGTTTGTAGATTCTGGTATGAGTAATGTGCTAATTTCTTACTATTATTATTATTATTATTACGCTATGCAGGATTTATATAGCGACGACAGTTTGTGCAGCGCTTTACAACAGTAACTATCTGTATGCTTCTTTTTGCTTTGTTTTTTTATAGATTTTACTTGTTGCCTGACATTACTATTAGGGCTTGTAAAGAAGTGCAAATGTAGCATACCTTCAGGTGTATTCATCTGCCATTGGAGAATAGTTTGACATGCTTCTCACTTTCTCTTAAGCAGCTTAAAACGGCTTTTGCTTTTTATTGACTTGTATGGGGAGAAAAGCAGTTTCAATCCCTTAATATTACTATATAGTAACTGTATAACACTGAAACCATAGGCGTGCACAAGGGGTGGACGCCTATGGCACACCCTAATCCTGGGGTTGGCAACCTGTCAATGGTGGGCAGGTGACAGGTAAATCACAATCCTTCCTTGCCGACCCTCAGAACCTGAACAGGAGAGGTGGCGGGGTGGAATTTAGTGGATCCGATCTGCATTCTCCTCCTGCAACAGCTGAAAGTAGGCTTCTCCTCCTCTCTCTTTTGTCAACATTCAGCTGCCACAGGAGGAAAATATAGGGGATCGGTACTAATATATGCCACCCCTCCTTTCCCTGTTCCTCTTCCTTCTGTTGCCCGGGTCCCCCATGTGCTCCCTTGCTCCCCTTTCCTCCCATTGTTTCAGGATGGAGAGCGGGGAAGAGGCCGGTAAATATGTCAAACGCAAATGTGTTGGAGCTTTGGGGTGCACACCCTAATGCAATAGGCTGTGCACACCTATGACTGAAACAACTGGTTAAAGTGACGCTGTCCTGTACCTACGCCATGCAAAGGAAAAGGTAATTTAACGAAATAATAATACTGCATTAAATGCCACATGTGTATCCGATTTTGCAGAGGCTGGATCATATGACCAGCTTTTCCGCTGAGTGTCTGCAGAGAGGTTAAAAATACATTACACCCAAACTAAAACAGATTTTTTCTGTAACAGGCAGATGAGTCTGCTGCTAATTTATGTCTACTACCAAACAAACCTTGCAATAATTCTGCAATCTGTTGACATAGTGTCCCAATGGAGACTCTTGTGATTTCCCTCTCTGGGAAGTGATTAGTGTCATTGCCTGAACACAACGCCTATTTATGGTACTCCAATCTGTCCAGTAGCAAGTTTGCTTCTTTACATCTATTTCCAGTATAAGAATAATTATAACAGCCCTTGAAGTTATAATTTATTACCAGAATTAATTGTTGGTTATAACATAAAAAATATAGGAGTTCTAAGAGCTAAGTTACATAAGTGTCCCCCTCCTTTTCCTTACCAGCCTCCTAAAATCTACAATTACAGCTGGCCTGGGCTGTACACATGCCAGGGCTACGATGCTATGCATTGCAGTTGTGGCGATTTTAAAGTGTTACTAAACCCACAACAGTAAAATCTGTCTGTATATGCAGCATAGCATGCTTGTTATACTCACTGTGGAACTTGAGGCGTTAATCCTCTGCATTTTGTAAAAAGACTGTTTTATCCTGTATGCATAGATCCTCCCCTCCGTGCACTGTCTATCTGGGGAAAGCCAGCTAACACAGGCAGGGTCACCAACCTGCACATGCTCAGTTGTGTCTTTTATGCTTGAGAGAATAATTACTTGTTGATCAGAGATAGCCAGGTCACATGATATTGACATCACACATGTAGGATTGTATACAGGCTGCAGTGGAAATCTCCACCTTCCTGAACTCTCAGCAATAGAGAAACTGTGCAGTTTATCACTGACCGTGGTATACAGATCAGCCAAAAAGGTATATAGTGGCAATATTTTAATGTAAAAATAAGATTTACAAGCTGTGGGCCTCATTGGGGGTGGGGGGGGGGATCTATGGGGTGGTGCAGATGAACTATTTTCATATTACTGAGTTTAGTAACACATTAAGGGCTCATGTAAACACAGACTAGGTTGACTGCCAGCCATGGGAAAATTCAAAATGCGTTTTGCGGCCGGCGGTCAAAACGGTCCTATCCTGAAAGTGATTATTCCGCATTCAGGAGAGGGAAGCAGCAGCTTCTAAACTCTTGTAAAGGCCTATGTGTACACATAGGCTTTTATGGAGTTGAGTTTAGGAGCTGTAGTGTACGTGAGCCCTAACAACCTGGTGCAGTTTGACAGTTGGATGTCAAACATGCTCATTAAACCTGCTGCACTATCCAAATGTAATCATGTGGTCATCATACTAAATACTGACACTGTTGACTCCAAACTAAATAATAATAAAAAAATTTGCTACAATCCTTTGCGATAAATAAATGTACATATAATGCAATCCTATGCTGTTAAAAGTTGCAATCCTATGCGATACTACCAGTGTCAACTAGGGATGCACCGATGCCACTTTTTTGACACCAAGCACGAGTACCGATACTTGACATCGTGTACTCACCGATACCAATTACCGGTACCTGATTTTGGTCATGTGACCATTTTTTTTTTTTTAAAATAATGAAAAATCACACTTTTTCACCATAATATGAGGAATTGAAGCGCAGTCAAAAGATTATGAAAGAAAACACGTTTATTTACTGGTCACATAGCTGTTAAAGCGCAAATTGCACAGAACATGTTATATAAAAAATAATGTCAATGTCATCAATGACATGTACATTCCAAGTTCACAATGTTTAGGCATGAGGAGAAACAAGAACAGTACAGTACCTCAGTCAACTCAAAACACAAGACATTATTTATAAAATTTCAAAAACCAAAAAAACACACATGTGTTTGTTTCCAGTTCAACTTACACATGTGTAAGAGAAACACATTTCACAGACAGAACATTCCAGGATGGCAAGGATGTGTTAGGTTGGCATGTAGGCTGCAGTAAGGCCTCACCCACAGCTCAAAGCAGCTGCTTCTCCAGGTGCTTTAGCTTTTCTTTTCTCTATCTGTTACCTCTTCCCCTCCATGTTAGTCTATGTGTTCATTCATGGCCATTGGCCAAAGAACACTATGCAGTTTCAGAAGTTTAGTGACAGGGCAGCTTACAGAAAAAAAAATCCAAAGAAATTGGAAATGGAAATCTTTGGATTTTTTTTCTGCCTGTATCCTTTCCTGCCACTAAACTCCTGAAACTAGTGTGCAATGGGCTGACATGGAGGGGAGGCGTTAACAGGCAAGAAAAAAGCTCAAACTCCTTGAGGAGCAGATGCTTTTAGCTGCATTGTATAGGCATTATGCCTTGAAAATGAAAAGCTCAAATATCACACAGAACATGAAATATCATCATTGTTGATAACGCCACGTATAAAACAAACAAGTTCACGTCATCACATCAACCAACCCAAGTGCAATACAGTTAAATAACGTTAGGCCTGAGGAGGAGCAACTGAACAGTACCTCAAAACTAACATTAATTTGTAAACATTTTTTAAATAATAAAAAAAAGTGCTAGCTTCTAGTTCAACTTCTTATGAAACTTGTGAAAAAACATTTTTCACAGACCAAAATTAGGTTCATTCCAGGATGGCAAGACCAAGGAGCCAAGGATTTAGCAGCAGTAAGGCCACATGCTATTTAAGGCTCAAAGTAGCTGCTCCTACAGGTGTTTGAGCTCCCTGTTTTTGAGCCCTTTATTTGCCTGTAGTGTTAACTCTATGCCACTCCATATTAGGCTATGTGTCCTCCATGCATTGCATGTTGAATCACCTATAGTGTGCAATGTGCACTCCCAAACCCTGCACCCTGTACATAGCACACTCCCGAACCCTGCACCCTGTACATAGCACACTACCGAACCCTGCACCCTGTACATAGCACACTACCGAACCCCGCACTCTGTACATAGCACACTCCAGAACCCTGCACATAGCACACTCCTGAACCCTGCAGGTAACTGTATATAGTGCACTCCTGAACTTTGCCTTCTGTATGTAGTGCACTCCTGAACTCGGCACTCTGTAAGTAATGCACTCCTGAACACTGCATATGGATCCTCCCACTCAATCTGGCCACACCCACCGTTTGCTGCAGCATGCTCTCATGCCCCACACGCATGTGTGTGTCGGATACACACCTATGGGACACAGGTTAGCATGGGCACCCTGACCAGTCTGCACACAACAAACTGCGATCCCCATTTATTTTCTACTTTCAACACATCAACTTGAGGAACAACATGTTTACTTGCTGCCCAATATATCCCACCGACTTTCAGATGCCATTGTAACAAGATAATCACTGTTATTCACTTACCCTGTCAATGGTTATAATATTGTGGCAGATCACTGTGTGTGTGTGTGTGTGTGTGTATATATATATATATAGCTATATATATATATAGCTATATATATACATACATACACACACACAGTATCTCACAAAAGTGAGTACACCCCTCACATTTTTGTAAATATTTTATTATATCTTTTCATGTGACAACACTGAAGAAATGACACTTTGCTACAATGTAAAGTAGTGAGTGTACAGCTTGTATAACAGTGTAAATTTTCTGTCCCCTCAAAATAACTCAACACACAGCCATTAATGTCTAAACCGCTGGCAAAAAAAGTGAGTACACCCTTAAGCAAATTTACCCTGTTATTCAAGCTGTACACTCACTACTTACTAAAATGTTTACAAAAATGTGAGGGGTGTACTAACTTTGTAATGTGAGATACTGTATATTTTATATACCCACATACATACATATACATACATATTTGTGGTCGGAGTCCTCCAACCGTGACAGACGTGAAACCACATAAAGATGCCACACGACTCACAACATAACACAGACCTGAGGTGTGCCCTGGTTGGTATGCCAGAAAAGGGGGCATACCCAAGATAAGTAATGGATGATTGTAGAAGAGGGATGTGCAAGGAAGTGTCCTGAAAAGGGGACTGTGTGGGAGGGTATCGGGCACCCAGACTGGCAATGCATAAAGGTGAGTGGGCTGTTTAAATACCCCCCGGCTCCTCCCATAAATTCAGGCCACCATACTGGCCTTCTTATTTATGGTCGGAGCCCTCCAACAGAGACAGATATGGAACCACATAAAGACGCCATAAGACTCACAACATAACACAGACCTGAGGTGTGGCCTGTTCAGTTGGTCGGTATGCCAGAAAAGGGGGCAGAAATACCAGAATAGGGAGTTTTATTGGGCATGACCATTATAGAGCAAGTTTGGTGAAGACTTGTGACATTTCAACCTGCCTGACCTTCTGATGACGTGGCCCGGTACCCTGTGCTGGGCCACGTCATCAGAAGACCACACCGATATGAGAGGAGTGCTGGAAAACTAGCAGGGTTGAGGCCTAGGTTAGCGAGGAGGATACAAGCATGTCTAATGAACTGGCTAGCACTTGGGAGGCTAGTAGGGAAAGGCAACAACTGGCTGGAGCTAGACTGACTAGGTAGGTGTGATGACAGCTGGTCGAGGTCCACAATGGGTACCAATCATTTTGGGTCTGGAAGAACTATGTGTCGACCTCAGTGCCAGACTGTTGGGTCTTGGATACAGTTAGGTGTAGAACGAAATGGTCTTGGAGGTGGGTAAGGTGGCAACTGTATAGAACCTGGCAACCGGGGTCACTGTAGGTAAACTCGCCTGGTCGCAGAAGACCGTAGAAGGCCAGGTAGATGGCCGCTTGGATGACCAGGCTGGGCAGTAACCCAATGGGGGATCGTGACAGGATGGCCTACATGTCCAGGAATGTGGCACTTGATATGGACAAGCTATTGCCTGATGTTTCTGGATGCGACGTAGGATAGCATTGCCCGCATGGGCCACGAATAAGGAAGGCTTTTCAGGGCCTTGTAAGTAGGGAAATGCTGGATGCCAGCTAAGTACAGCCTGATAGCGTCATGAGATAAAGTCAGCTGCGTGTGGCAGTATGACACGAAGGCCAGGATGTGCTTGATGTCAACCTGGGGCATGTGGCTAGAAACCTGCGGTAGGTGTTCCAGGCAGCGTGGTAGGCAACTGTGTTGCGAGACAGTAACTGGTTTATGAGTAGGGTTGCATTGTGAAGGTGGTCCTTCAGCCCATCGTCAGCTGCGACCAAGGCGGGATAGGAGAAGAGGTTGGTTCGGCTCCAGGTTTCTGTAGGAAGCAATGGGAAATTAGGATGGGACTGTACATCTGCTACGAGATTGCACTTGCACCAAATGTAGATACAGTGCACATTGAATTTGTAGTAAAGAGATATTTGCACCAGCCTGTGTAGGAAGGACAGGTCAGGGACTTGGACTCACCTAGTTGGTCATTTCAGCTGTGGCCAGGTTATCTGTGGAGAAGACTACGGTCTGCCCTACTCAACGATGGGGTAGAGCTTGAATAAGGAGGATGTCTGGCTAAACCCAGGGACCAAGAGGATCCCTTGTGGCCATGGGCCTGCAAATAAATGAGGGCCAAAATTTGCGGCAAAGCCTGTGGAGACTACTGCATCTGTTACTACGTGAGGTGATGGGGCTGATGCCACTGGGATGAACCCCGACACGCCGTTCCAGTTTTCGAGGAACTCGTTCCACATTGCCAGATCCGCGGTAGCTGCTTGGTCTAGCCTGAAGACTTGCTCGGGGTCCTGTGCCTGAGAAAGGAAAACCAGGAGGCGTGATATGAAGGAATGCCCCTGAGGGACAATTCTCGTCGCAAAATTAAGCATCCTTGACAGGGACTGAAGCCGTCTCTTGGTGCAAACTCGTGAGATGGTAAAGGCGTGAAAGACCGTCCTGATCCGTGATAATTTGTCGGGAGGTAGGCTGGCCTGCATTGAGCGGGTGTCAAGAGTGATCCCTAGGAAGGTGATGGACTGGGCCGTGCCTTCCACTTAATGCTCCGCTATGGGCACCTTGAGGTTGCCAAACACTACCCTTAATTTGTCTAAATCTGAGGGGGGGCTCGCCGAGCCGTTCGATCAGCAGGAAGTCGCTGAGGTGGTGGATGACTACTGGCACGGTGCTTGGTGAGTTAGGATCCAGGTAAGTGACTGAGAGAATGTATTGAAGAGCCATGGACTGACCTTAGAGCTGAAGGTCAGTTTAGTGGCAAAGTAGTATGAGCCTTCCATTTGATGCCGTGCCATTGCCACAAGGAGGTATGATGGGTAACAGTTTGAAGGTGTGTAAAATGTCTGCCTTGGACAGCCGTGTGCCATGTTGATGATGCACTCTCTGGCTAGGTCGAGGATGTGGAGCGGACGGTATTGGCTGTACGAGGGGGAGCGTAGTTTAAACTGTTGCAAATCTGTGCTTCCCCCAGCGACTGGACAGGTTGCCCCGATTTGTCCAGCTGCGAATGCTGAGCGGTGGTAGGCATGCCGTGGGCAGTACGGGAAGAGGTGGAGATGGTCAGGGGACGTCTGGAATCTGCATTGGAACACCCATTCACCGTATGTGTGGAGGATTGGCAGATGGGGCAGAGCAGGGAACATAAGCCCGCAAGAGGCGGCAGAAAAGTTTGGTGTCCAAGATGCCCCGATTGGGGCCGAATTGAAACTGAGTGTTTGGCTGCTGCTGCATCTGCAAATGACTGATGGTAGTTGTAGAAAGCGAAGCCTCCAACCCCTCAGAGACTGAGCGCTGCCATGCTTTGAATCCACGGGGGTGTCAGAGGGGCGTCAGAGGGGCGGAGGCAAGATCTATGCTGTCGGCCCGTGACACGGATAGGTCAAGCTGAACCCAACTGATCTGAGAGGGAAAAGACAGACATGTGAATGAGTGGCTGTGAACGTGGGCTACTGGTAGATGATGAGTGGGCGTAACCATGCCACTGGTAGACGAGTTGCAATGGTATGCTGCCTTGAACCTTGTGAGGGGGGCAAAAAACAAAAGAAAGTAGAGCCAGGAGGTGATCGGCCAGGTAACAGATACTTGGGTGCCCGTCTGCGCTAAATACAAACCTTTGGACCAGAGCCCCAGGGGCAAGAAGCTAAAGTCTGATACGGCCTAATACCGCATACACGCGGTCGGAAATTCGGACAGCAAAAGAACGATGAGAGCTTTTGGTGGGAAAATGCGACACAATGTGTATGCTCCATCGGACTTTTGCTGGCCGAATTCCCGCCAGCAAAAGTTTGAGAGCAGGTTCTCAATTTTTCGGTCAGAAAAAGTTTTGATCGGAAATTCCGATCGTCTGCACCAATTCCGACGCGCAAAATTCCTACGCATGCTCGGAAACAATTCGACGTATGCTCGGAAGCATTTAATTTTCTCGGCTCGTCGTGGTGTTGTACATCACCGCCTTCTTGATGGTCGAAAGTTCAGTGAACTTGTGTGACCGTGTGTATGCAAGCCAAGCTTGAGTGGAAATCCGTGGGAAAAACCATCCAAGATTTTTCCGACAGAAAATCCGCTCGTGTGTATGGGGCATAAGTAGGAAAGTCGTGTTCTGCAGTTCATGAAGTATGTTCGGCCTGCCAATGCTTGCACTATCTACAAGCCCGATATTTAGCGGTCTTGTCTGCGTAGGTGAAGGGTCGCCCTTTGAAAACAGAATGTAGTGCAAAGAAACATATGACAGTAGCAAACGCCTGATGAGTAGCCCAAATCGTGTATGTGAAGTGAAAGTGGTGAAAGGGGTGCTGCAGAGTTATGTGAAGGTGGAACACACATATTACACACCTGACTTAACGCTCTATTTGCAAAGTCCTGGTTAATGCCGAGAAACCTAGTCAACCGAGAACCTGTAAAAAAGGTGACAAAGAGTCCAGTTTTTAACCTGGTATGGAATGAATCCCGACCCTCCCCCTCACATGTGACTGACCCCCCTTGGTGAAGATGTAGACCCTATGCTTGTTGTATGGTTTTTTTTTTTTCTAAAAAAAATTTTTTATGAAAGTTTATTTTTTTCCTTTTTCCCCCCCAGAAAACAATGTCCAACCTGGTGCAAGATGAACAAGCTGAACTTGACTTACCTAATAGAGAAATGACAGACAAGACAATGTGAGTGAGCGGGTTAAGTGCCACTGGAGACGAGCTTGCAACGCGTGTTGCAAGAAAGTAGCCTCAAAGGGAGGCGAAAAACAAGCAGTACCGAAAAATGGAAGATGTATGGGGTGTAAAGGATTAGCATCAAATTTAGAGCTTGAAGGACACCGCCACTCGCTGGTTCTTCTTTTTAAGGTCTTTGTTTGCCCATTTTTATTAAAAGAAGGTTCAACAAAGATAAGTTTCCCTCGCAGGGGTTTCAGCATTCCTTTTCATCAACAAAACTACATTCAGTCTAATTGGCTCTCACTTGTAGCACTGCAGCTCTGGCCTTACACTCCAGGCCCTTGTCTGTCTCATACAGACTGTTTCACCGACCAACTTGGTGCACACAGCTTTGAAGACCTTCAACGCACACAGCTTCTGGCTCCCTGGACGCACACAGCTAACAGCCACTTGCTGCACTGGCTCCCACGTGGAGCCCTCCTGACTCCTGGTACTCAGACTTCCTATCTGCCGGGTGGAGCCCAGAACCATGGCCAGGTTACTACTAAAAGCCCAGCACACACCTGACCAATCAGTATGCTGGCTGTTCTCAAAATCAGGACCCAGGACTAGGGATTTCATCCTACCCGGATCTCTCAGAAATCCCCGTGCTCCAGGTCCCAAAGTGGACTTTACAAAAAAATGAGGAAACTGAAAGGCCAGTTTCCTCTTCATGTACAGTACATGCTCCCTGGAGCCTCTCAACCCGTCTTGTTGAGAATTCTGGGTCACATGCTCTTTCTAGACCCTAGCAGAGCAATGCTCTGCCACAGGGGATAACCAAGACTGTGCTGATCTAGTGACGTAAATAAATGTTCTGACACTGAAATGAGGCGTGCTGAAGCATGTCGGCGTCTGCGACCTAAAAAGTTGCACGAGTTGTAAGTGTGGACGGTGTGGAGAGGGGACCCCTTGTCACGCTGCGGATTAGCAATATACGCCTTGTGACAGAAGCAGACATGCCAATTACACACCAATGTGCTGGGTTCATATGCATCCCTGGGATAGAGCCTAGGGCTCAGACTTGGAGACAGCTCCGCCCGGCAGACAGGAAGTCTGGCCAAGGAGGTCGGGAGGGTCCCAGTAGGTGACGGCTCCAGAAGAAAGATACAGGATGTCTCAGAGTCTAAGGCTGCAGGTGGCAGCCTGTGCATGCATGTCTGTAGCAGGCAGATATTGCTCGCAAACAAACAGCACAAAGCTGACAGTGAGTAAGCCAGGAGGCTGAAGTGTGTGTTTATACAGTGATGGTGGAACCCCCTGCGGGGGAAGATTACTGTTTGTTTGAACTTTTTAGTTTCCTTTAAATAAAAGTGGGCTTCCATGCCCTTAAAAAATACAGTCTGGACTGACATGTGTTCCTAACATCGCATGCACCACTTGAGTTGAATCACCCCGACATTTTACAATGGGCAAATGAGTGGTATAAGTGGTGACTGAGAGCTTGTGGCAGGAACCTCAAGGGGGAGGCCGTGCTGCGGAAGCTTGTGGTGCCTGTAAACGGGTAATGAGTGGTATGAGTGACAACTGAGAGCTTGTGGCAGAGAACCTTGAGAAGGAGGACGTGTAGCAGAAGCTTGTGGTGTCTGTAAATGGGTAATGAGTGGTATAAGTGGCAACTGAGAGCTTGTGGCAGGAACCTCATTGGGGAGGCCGTGTAGCAGAAGCTTGTGGTGCCTGTAAATGGGTAATGAGTTGTATGAGTGGCGACTGAGAGCTTGTGCAAGAAACCTCATGGGGGAGGCCGTGTTGCAGAAGCACGGTGCCTGTTGGAAGAACATATTGGAACTACCTGAATGCGACTAAGGGAGAAACGACAGACAAGTAAATGTGAGTGGCTGAATTGTGTGCCACTGGAGACATTGAGTGGTCGGATGGGATGAGAAACAAGGCAGAGGGAAGCTACCAATCTACTACACCTATGCCAAATGATTTTAGGACACGACCGACAATGACTCCGAGGTAGCTAACTACGAAAGGGATGCGGGATAGGAAACATAACGAATCACAACATTGCGTATGATACGAAAAAGGTTTGAATCCTACCTGCAACAGCAAGAGAGAACCGCAGATGAAGACCACAAACGGAGAAACCGCAACACTCTTGTAATCGAACGCACAGACTCACGAACACGAAGTGAGCTTTGAAGAGTCGGCCTAGTAACGTGTAGTATCGCGCACTGGAACCAATCAGGCATACAGGTGAGTGGGCTGCTCAAACCTCCCGTCTCCTCCCATAAATTCAAGCCACCATACTGGCCTTCTTTATATATATATATACATAGAGAGAGAGAGAGTATATGTGTATACATAATCTGTTACTATACATTGTTTGCTTTGAAAAAGTTGTGTATTTTTCATCATGTGGGTGTTTTTTCTATCAGAAGTCAATTTTTATGTCAGCGCTGTCTGTATATTTCATGTTTCCTAAGCCAACATAGTTCCCTCTAACTCTCACCCCCACAACACAGCAGAACATAATGACTAAAAGTTAATTAAACTGACACTTGTGTTTGTACCAATTAATCTCAAAGCACCCTCTCTCTCACATTGAGCAGCTATGGTAACTACGGTACTCTTCAGCCACCACTTAGGAGCTCTAACACATTAAAGGATTAGTATTATCAGGGAATAGCGTGGCTGCCTATTTTGTCACTATCTTCAATTACTCAGCTGTCTGGAAATGCTTCTGGGGATATACACATCTAAGACTACTATATATACTGTACATACTGGGATTTGAAGGTAGTTACTTGTGTTCTGCCAATACCAGGTCTCTGCATATTGTGTATATTTCAGGTCTGGGTGGTCTATTCTCATCACTAGTGTAGCACGCATGTTGTAATGCAATTTCTCATTTTGGCCACAAGATGGAGACAGAGAGATGCTGACTGGTCCTTCCAGAAAAACTCAGACACAGAGCATACTGGGAAAAAGGGGTGTTTCAGGAAGTGTTGAGGGGATAGAAGAGAGGGAAGTACTGAGGTAAAAGAGAGAGAGAGAGCTGACAGGACACAGAGGAGAGGAGCTGTGTAAAAGAGAGGGAGATACCAAGGCTCAAAAAGTCCTTTGCTGGGACACAGTGACACTTAACAGTGAGGAGAGGAGGAGTGTGTGAGCGGATGTAACTGAGGTGCCAGAGTGAGGAGAGAGACACACGCTGACACCAGGGACTGTGTGCCCCAACAGAGGAGGAGGGATATCCTAAAGCCTGGGAAAAGGACAGATGTGAGGAGAGCAAGAGAAAAACACTGGGATTTTTGGAGCTGAGGGGAGAGAGAGACACACACTGACACCAGAGTGTGTGTGACCTATTATAAAGGAGGGAGAGCTGTCTGAGGAGAGCAGGTTGAGGTACCAGCATCAGGCTAAAAGACAGAACCATCTAAAGGAGAGGGGGCGATCTAAAGGAGGGAGAGCTGTCTGAGGACAGCGGGCTGAGGTACCAGCATCAGGCTAAGGGAAAGACACACACTGACACCAGAGAGTGTGTGACTTATTATAGAGAGAGAAAGCCAAGCCTTTCCAGAGACTGCTAAGAGAGAGAGTATGGTGAGGTGACAAGACTGTGTGGTGGAACTCCACCAGAGAGAGAGAGAGACACATTTTTCCTGAGACGACCGGGAGAGCACTGCAAGAAGATAGAGGGGAGCCAGGATTGGTGTCACCCACACGTTCTGCCACTGTTAAGCTCAGGAACCCAAGCAGCACCCAGCTCAGCGGTGATGACCCATGCTGTTTCAGGGATCGCAATATCCATCCAGGTATCGGGTTGGCCGCTGCCTCTTCACCTTGCGAGTTTTAATTAAATAATGATATTTGAAGTGCTTCACAATGTGCATGAAAATGAATATATAAGAATAAATATAAATAGTCAAATAAATCCAGCGGTGAGTAAAAATTCCTATAAAATCCAGCAATCAAAATAGTGTAAAATTATAAAAAAATTAGTGACACCAAATGTGTAAAAAATTCACATAAAAAATCCACATAAAAATAAATATATAGGGATGTACATTCATTCATGCACATTGTGAAGCGCTTCAAATATCATTATTTATTCTTTTTAAGTGACTCTGAAAACACTCTCTTTTGATAGCAGCCTCACTTGGTTTCATGTGTAATTATCAGCTATTTAGCATCACAGCGCTTTGTGTTTTATATATATTTTTTCACCTTGCGAGTTTTGCTACCAGTCATCTTGATCGGCCCTCAGAAGTGGATCCAGTGCCTTGCAACATCGCTAGGAGCATCAGGAGCCTGAACCAGTACCTGGGATTATCGTTGTGTCATCGCACAGAGGATTGGTAAGAGGGTGCAAACCCAACATCCTTCTTGACACCATACTGACACTGCATGCAGACACCAATTTCCCTTTTTAGTGTCACGGGATGCTTGTTTGGAGCTGCCATCTCTAGTAGTTTGCTCTTTAAAATCTCTACCTGATGGAACAGTCTAGAGAATTACTGCTCCTTCCAAGCTTGTTTAAACCTACTCTTTTAAAACAAGGGCCCCACCATTTGCTACCAGAAGACATTAGTATTCTTCACCTCAGGACCTGCAACATTACAGAACTATGCTTACTGTACTTTTGTAACCCTTTTCTTTTCATTGTGTGTTTGCCTCTCAAAGGTGTTTGTGGCCCAGAAGGAGCTGAGAAGTTAACAAGTCTTCTCTCCTCCCTCTCAGTACCTGTGTTAAGAGCATATAGATTACTGCCCTTTCTATACCTGCTGTTGCTAAATATTGAATGTTGTCTTTGCTAATGTATTAGTTATTTTTAGCAAGGTTTAACAGTGTTGTAATTTTCCATATACTTTAGCTGTGCTAATATATTCAACTTATTTATCACTAATAGGTGTGTCTATTTTTGGTGATACTCCACAGCCAGGATAACGGTACTTAACGCATGTGTCCTTAAATGTGTTTGCAGTATTTTTATTTAACCAGGTGTGTCAGATGGGCTGAGGTCATTCTTGGAGTTGAGGCGGAGATCAGAGAATCCAAAATCACCAAGCGGCTCCTTCAGGGGTGGCGCTACACTAGTTATCTCACATGATCCAGTATTGTACCAAATCCTCAAAGAACTTAAAGTGGTTGTAAACCCAAACATGAAATATGAACAAAGCATATCCGTCTATAGTGTGTACTTGTCTCCATCCAGAGCACTAAGTGTCATTTCTGATTGATTGATTGCTCCTCTGTTATCAGCATGAGTCACTTCTGACAAGTTTTCCTGACACCAAGAGAAAAATGGTTACAGGGAAGGGAACTTCAGTTGATTGACAGCCTCAGCTCTGTTCCTGTGTGCTGTGTGAAGGGGGTGTGTCTCTTTCCTCTCAGCTCTCACAACTCTCTTCACTGAGCTTTGCAGAGTGTAAGTTCAGCTCTCCACCCCCTTTTTTCTGATCTCTAAGATAATTTTATACATTCTTCACTTTGAAGGGATGTAGAGAAGAGAATACTGCAGATAAATAGGTGCAACTTATGTAGGAGCATTTGTTTCATCTCTGTATCACCCAAGGCCAGTCACTTCACAGGGTATATGGAAGGGTTTACATTTTAAAGACCCAAAACAAAAATCTTCCCTGGCAGTGAGGTTGCCCCCACTCATGCTCCCTCCAGGTTGTAAGATCAGCATCTGCAACCCCTTCCCCCTATGCTCAACAGATGCATACCATCTAACATCATAAAGTACAATGCAGGGCTCTTGTCTAGGGTACTGGAAAAAGTTGTTTTACCTACCTTATTCTCTGCTGCACTAGAAGCCAGATTTCACCTAGTCCCCCCTCCACACCAGCTTGTGGGCTGCCCCTCAGTGTCCTTAAAGCGTTTGTTACCCCAACACTTCATATTCCTGATGTGTGCCTGCTGTACCACTTACTTGTATAAAAAAGTGTCCTGTTATTTCTGTATGGTTTTCTGTAGGTGAAATCCCTGGTGTTCCTCCTAGTACCCTTGCTACCCTATTAAAAACTGACTACAATAAGCAGGAGAGCACACTGTGGTCAGTTCTCTAGCTATGCTGGGAACTCAGTGTACTCTCCTCCAATAATCAGACTTGTCTTGACATGCCCCCGCTGCACAGCCATTCAGTGCGAAGCTCAGTGTACTGCTGCTTCTCCTCCCTCCAGCTCTTATGCAGCTGAGAACAGAGGGAATATGATCACTTATAAAAAAGGGGAAAAATTTATTTGCAATTGTTTTTTATTTATACACAAATGTTTTGCCATTTCATTGCTATTTTAAATTGAATGGGTTGTTTTATAAGGTGATCGTTTACAATCACTTTAAGACCCCTTTCACACTGGGGCACTCTTCAGGCGTTTTAGCGCTAAAAATAGCACCTGTAACGCAACTCTCAAGCCATCCCAGTGGAAAAGCCTGAGTGCTTTCACACTGGGGCGGTGCGCTTACAGGACGGGAAAATTGTATCTAAGAATTTTCGTACGAATTTTGCACCATTAGTGGGCTGCAGCAACGGCCTATTTTCGTGCAGCAATCGAATTTGAGGAATTGGACATGCTGGAAATTTTTTGAAAAACTAACAATTTTCTAATCAATGATGGGAGAATCGTGCGAGAAATGTAATAAGAAAAGAAAATTTATGGAGAGAAAAGCAGATTCCCGGCCACGAAAATTCTTTTCTGTAGCAACATGAGGTGAAATTGAAGGCTTGGTCAGCCAAATTTCCAAAATCAATGGTGGCATCATCGAATCACAAAAAAACCCGAACTTTCTGATTTTGAAAAGAAAATTCGTTCAAAATTTGACCATGTATGGCCTGCTTTAGTCGCATCCTACAGCAAAAGCCATAGTCCGCACAGAGGTTCCAAAGCATCAGAGGGATCTAATTGTTAAAAGGTATCAGTCAGGAGAAGGGTACAAAAGAATTTCCAAGGCATTAGATATACCATGGAACACAGTGAAGACAGTCATTATCAAGTGGAGAAAATATGGCACATTGCCAAATATAGTGACACTACCAAGAACTGGACATCCCTCCAAAATTGATGAAAAGACAAGAAGAAAACTGGTCAGGGAGGCTGCCAAGAGGCCTACAGCAACATTAAAGGAGCTGCAGGAATATCTGGCATGTACTGGCTGTGTGACAACAATCTCCCGTATTCTTCATATGTCTGGGCTATGAGGTAGAGTGGCAAGATGGAAGACTTTTCTTACGAAGAAAAACATCCAAACCTGGCTAAATATTGCAAAAACACATCTGCAGTCTCCCAAAAGCATGTGGGAAAACGTGTTATGGTCTGATGAAACCAAGATTGAACTTTTTGGCCATAATTCCAAAAGAGAAGTTTGGTGCAAAAACAACACTGCACATCTCCAAAAGAACACCATACCCACAGTGAAGCATGGTGATGGCAGCATCAGGCTTTGGGGCTGTTTTTGTTCAGGGGCCTTAGTCAAATACCTGTCAATATTGGCACAAAACCTTCAGGCTTCTCCTAGAAATCTGAACATGAAGAGGAACTTCATCTTTCAGCATGACAACAACCCAAAGCATACATTCAAATCAACAAAGGAATGGCTTCACCAGAAGAAGAGTTTTGGAATGGCCCAGGCAGATCCCAGACCTGAATCCTTGAAAATCTGTGGGATGTTCTGAAGAGGGCTGTGCACAGGAGATGTCCTCGCAATCTGACAGATTTGGAGTGTTTTTGCAAAGAACATTGGGCAATTATTGCCAAGTAAAGATGTGCCATGCTGATAGAATAATACAAAAGTGCAGTAATATAATCAAAAGATGCTTCAACAAAGTATTAGTTTAAGGGTGTGCACACTTATGTAACCATATTATTTTATTTTTATTTCCTCCACCTAAAAGATTTCTGTTTGCTGTTCAATTGAGTTGTACAGTTTATAGGTCACATTAGGTGGAAAAAGTTCTGAAATTATTTATCTTTGTCTCATTTTTTTACATCACAGAAACCTGACATTTTAACAGGGGTGTGTAGACTTTTTATATCCACTGTAGATGTCAGAGAGCATGTGGCTGCTGGAGCATAGTGGAGATGAGGCTGCAGGCACTGATCTTACAGCCTGAAGGAAGCTGAGGAACAGGTAGGAAAGGGTGCTTTTTCCAGTAACCTAGACATAATTGAGCGTCACTGCAAGAGAAGATTTTTCCCTTTCCCTGGAGTTCAGCTTTAACGTGAACCTTGCACCACCGGCAGCTAATCCTTACCTTTCCTTTCCTTCAGCCACTGGGAGCAAAGACAAATACCCAGGGCTTTTTTTCTCAAACAATAGGTGCTGGAACTCAACCACGACCCCCCCAAAACCCCTCCCCCCACACACACCCTCCAAATCACATCAAATAGTGGGTGTGGTCAGTCAAATTTACCAAACAGTAGGAGGGTCTTAAAGGGGCATTAAATACCAGGATTGCATTACATACAGGGTGCAGAGTTCAGGGAGGTTACACACAGAGTGCAGAGCTGTCAGAAACTGGACTTCTGTGTTTACAAGTGATTGTGCTGAGCAGCCCCCCCCCCCCAAGGGTCTGAGCCAGAGGTGGTGGAGCCGAGTTCCACCAAGTTCCCCCCGAAAAAAGCCCTGCAAATACCAGATACTTTTAAAGGATAGGTTCACCTTAGACCGGTCCCCACACCTCCTAGATTTGACAGTAAGCAGGATCCTCGACTTCACTGAACATCAATTTGGCTTTAAGACTAGACATGATCAGGCACCACTGTTGCCGTTTCTGTAAAGCCGGGTACACACTATTCGTTTTTCATCTGAGGCGCTGTACTAACCATGCAAGGTTAGTTCAGTGATCACCCCCGCTGAGCTGTTGTGTTCTGGCATTGAATGCGAGGGATGCCCCCCGCCAGAGCACTCCAATATGCCATTGGCTGAGAGCGCTGATCGGGTGTCGGTTGGCTGCTGGTTTTCCAGTTTGGACAGACTGACATACACCCGGGCCGAATGTTTTTTTTCTTAACCAGCCATTGTCTCTCAACAATCAGCCCTTGTGTACACAGCTTAAGGGTTGTCATTTTCTGCAAGCCTGCAGTGATCGCTACCTCTATCACAGCATAGGCTTGCTACAGTAGGAAAAGAAACACTTGTTCATCATTTAACCTACCAGTATATTTTTGGGTTGTGGAAAGAAGCCAGATTACCTACAGGTAGCCTCCACAGGTAACCTACACTAACACAAGAACATCATGCAAAATACACCTACACAAGCACAAGTACATAATACAATACTGCAATAATAGCTGAGAAAAAGATAAAAAAAAAAATAAAACAAACAAAAAAAAACACAAGAATGACGCAAACTCAAAAAATAGTAAAAATAATATAGGCATTGCTTTCCCTTTACGAGCTAGGACCACTACTGTCCCAACTAAACTTCAACTAAGTGGGGCTAAGAAAAAACAAAAGTGGTTTGCGTTCACAACTGAGGCTAGCAGTTTAATTTACTTTATATTCACAATACAGTGGAACCCCATAGAAGTCAATGGAAACAAAGATAATTCGTTCCGCATTGACTTCTGGCCACATGCGGTATTGCATGTAATAGAGGTGGGGGGGCGCCGGAGAGCCTTGGAAATACTCGGGGACAGCTCGGCTGAACTCGGAAAAGCCTCGGAAACACTCTGGAACTGAGTATTTCTGAGTGTTTCCGAGTCATTCCGAGTATTTCCGAACGGCTTCGAACCATTTCGAGTGTCCCCAGCGCCCCCACACCTCTGGCCAAATGCGGTACTGCGCCGCCCATTAGCTTGAATTCTGCTCGTTTTGCGAGACAACACTCGCAAACCAAGCCAGAATTTAAAAAAAAACTTGCTCGTCTTTCAAAAAGCTTGTTAACTGCGTTACTCGTAAACCAAGGTTACACTGTATTCCCAAAACAAAACTTACTTTGCTAGCATGTTTTCCTGTTTTTTGTAATCCCTTTCCCCATCATATTGATAATAATATGATCAAATCAGTCAGCTGTACCTCTTGTGATAGATGTGGGATGGTCAGCTCCTGAACAATTTGCATCACTGAACAGTCTACATTTGAGCTGGTTTCTTATGAAAGAGGCACATGCTGGGACAGTGAAGAGGTTGGTCAAAATGGTCAAGTCCAGGATCGGGGGGTTGGTAACTGCTGTTATTAAGGCCACTTTCACACTGAACACCGCCCTGCGCCAGCAGTAAAGAGCCGTTTGTTTTAGCAGCGCTTTACCGGTGCTGTGCCGGCGGTAGCGAGGTGCTTTTAACCCCAAAGAATGGGGTTAAAAGCGTCTGCAAATTGCCACTGCCAAAGCGATTTGCAGGTGATTCGGCATCAAAAATATGAAATAATCATACCGCCAGGGAGGTTAAAGTATAATTAAGAGCAAAACTTTTTTTGTTTTTGTTTTGGATAGATGGAAAAGGGAATAGAACATCTGTCAGTTTTTATTGCTGTCTGTGCCCCCATTAGGGAGATTTACCCTCTATATTTGCCCTGTTTAGCATCATTGAAAGTGAAAGTAAAAGAAAATCCCAAATTTTGGGTTGTCCACAGAACAGTAATAGAGTGGAAATCTTCCTATGGGGACACTAGTAGTTCTGGTGATCTGGGGGTCCCCAAGGAATCTCCTTAATTTGCAGAGATTTCCTCTCACTTCCTGTTTGGCTATGGAACAGGAAGTGAAGGGAAATCTCTGCGATGGGACACAGAGGGCGAAAAAAAATTGGACAGGTAATAACCTTCCCTTACTATATCTAAAAAAATTTTTTTAAGTTTTGCCCATAGTTCTACTTCAGGAGTGGTAGTGCTATAGCAGCAATCCCCTAGCATCCGCTGAAATGACTGCGAACCTGAGAATGGGAATAGTATCATTTGATGAACAAATAAAACAACCACAATATGTGTGATACCCAGTCGGGGTACTAAACCCAGAACATGAACTCTGATAAGAGGACTCCTCCTTGCTTAAGAGATATCCTCTTGATTGGGTGAGACGCCCACTGACTGTTGGAAGTTTGCTGCTGTTTTGCTGTGTGGGAAAAGTTAACAGATGCAAGCTTTGTAGTATGATTGAGCCTTCTACATGTCAGTGATTGAAGAGTGGAGCTGTGAGCCCCTGGAAAGTTGTTAACCTTTGCCTGCTTTATGCTGAGTTCTGGTAAGCAGATTGGATTCTCACATGGTGTAGTGTGCTTCTTTCTACACACTGAATACCAGTGAAGGGATTTCATCTCTCCTTCTTTTCAACAACTTAAAGACTGTTGGTTATATATTAGCGCCACATGTGGACTTTTCAACAGTTCATAAAAAATTACTTTGCATTGATAAAAAAGTAATCAAAGATGTAAGGACTAGGCTAGGACTGTTTTAGGGATGTTCACACAAGAATCCTGTGTGATTCATTGCGGTATGATTTTCGATTTTAATTTGAATACTCTGAAATCGCACTGGTTGGCACCAAAAGTATTGAATGTACTTCTTTTAAAAATGCACTGCAAACGGATCGCATGGTACTTCGGTTCTATGTGATCCAGTGCAGGCAGTCGCACTGCGTTAGTGATATGCATTTGAGATGTCATTAGGAATACACTGACACGCGCAGAATATTGCACACCCAATGCGCTCTGAATGCGGTGTGGGAAATGCGAACAGAACATGGGTTTCTTGCACCGCGTTTTGGTGTAAACACACATAGGGGGGGATTTACTAAAGCTGGTGCGCTCAGAATCTGGTGCAGCTGTGCATTGTAGCCAATCAGCTTCTAATTTCAGCTTGTTCAATGAAGCTTTGGCAATGGAACCTGGAAGCTGATTGGTTTCTATACAGAGTTCCACCAGGTTTTGCACTCTCCAGCTATAGTAAATAACCCCCATAATCCTTGTTTAGCCATACATATACATCACACACATAAGCAAAAAAACATGATCAAGCAAAAGAAGGAAAGAGCAGTCACAGAGTCAGAAGTAGAAAATAAAAGAAATACACATAAAAGAAAAGAAAATGAAAGTGGGTGATAGGCGGCAGAAATCAATGAGAAGAAAGGAAAGAGTAGTTATTAAAGACTATGAGAAAAAAAAAATAAGTGAATGCAGCACACAGCGAAACCCAGTCATAGGGCAGGGAGAAAAGGAAAAAAGGAAGGGAAAATTAGAGGTGACAGGCAACGAAAAAAAAAAAAAATGTAATTTCATGTTTTAAGCCTACAGCAAAGGAAGTGAGGGTTAATCTCCCTAATTAGACACAGATGGCAAAAGGAAAAAATTGATTCCCTCACATACTGTATATGCATCCCTTATTCAAAAGGAATGAACACATCAGACATGACCTACGTTTCTCCTTGAACTTACGCGCACTTTTTTCCCCATTATTTCCATTTTGTCAAAACTTTAAATTCAAAGATCCTTCATTGCACCATTTGATGAATGTCTTTATGTCACTCATAGAAAAATATAAAGTATAACATGCTTTTTACTTTCAGGAGTTTGATTTTTGGATGCTATCCTTGTTACATGGACACTCCTTGTTACATGTAGATGTCACAAACTGTTGTATTCTGACCAACTTATAACACTAACCTACCAAGTTTAATAAACATGCCGCTGCCCATCAGTTAATATGCCCTCAAAGTATTTAGAAGTCATTTCATAAGAGCTAAGCATATCAAATCTAAGAATGAGTTATACTAAAAGGATTGTGAGAGCATCTACTAAATTACTGTAAAGTGTTATAAGGAGTAAAAGTTAAAATTTATGTCAAGGCAAAAAATGTGTAAAAAAAAACAAAACAAAAATCCATGCCGTACAGCTGTGCAATACAGTATATTTCCCCCCTGTTTTAGCATTGAACAATTTCACTGCCAAAACATTTTTTGGACACATAAAATAATCATTTTAGACCTGAAGACTGGTAAAAAAAATGTTTTTTATTTTCTGAAAGGAGAGACCCTGGTGAATAAAAATTGTGTTTTTTCCTACTTTTTGTGTCACATGACACAAAAAGTAGGAAAAAGTGCAACCATTTATCGAATGCAAATTTTCAGTAAAAAAAAAAAAATAATACACTAAAGTTAACTGTAGCACACGCAAAGAAAATATTTTACCCAATTTTTTTGTAAAATATAACAGATTAGGTTACATCGAGTAAATAGATACCCAACTTGTCAAGCCTTAAAATTGTGTGTGCCCGTAAAACAGCAAGAAACTTTTGTACCAAAAATTGTCCATACGAACTGTAATATCATAAAAATCCCATAATCCCATAAGTGGAAATGATCCCCACATGTGTCAAGTAGAAAACAAATATCTCAAACAAAAATTAAAATGTAAAATGCTGCTGCAACCTTAAATTTGAGACAACCTCCACCTTACTAACTGTACAATTAATAGGCTGCGCTGCTAATACAAGAACATGATCATATTAAATGAAAACACCATGATTAGGAATGAACAAAAGTGAATTGTTTCATAACATAAAATAAGCAATGTTGAAAAACGCATAAATCGCATGCAGAAATGATAAGTGAAAAGTTCAGTGAACAAAACGTTTAAGTTGAGTCCATATAATCATAGATTAAAATAAACTGGAAATCTTGTGGGTGGAGAAAATGGTTGGATAGAGGGAGAAAGACACCCTTCCTTCAAGTGACATAAAGGTTGTCTCCATAGGGAGCGTGATGTTAAAAAGAAGTTCCTCCACCTCAAGTAAGGTAAGCCCCTTACCAGATTCAAAGATCTCCTGTCAGAGAGATCATGCACACAGGTGGCTGTGTCCCCCAGCCACTGGGTCTCTGTCAGTGCGTAGATCAAAAGCCACCTCTCCAGGGAATCAGCCTAAAGGTGATGTATCCGCTCACAGTCCATGGATAAATGGAAATAAAAATGCTCCATAGCGTAATACAGTTAAAGTCCACTTTATTAAGTAAAAGAAAAGCACTTACAATTTGTGCAGTATAAGATCGCTTCTAAAAACAATATAGCGCCGGCCGGCTTCAGCTGCTGCCCGTTCCTTCCGGGTTCAGCGTGGTATAGTGGTGACGTCAGCACGCCGCTCCTCCCTACGCCGTTTTGACAAATTTGTCGTCTTCCTTTTATTTTAATCTATGATTATATGGACTCAACTTAAACGTTTTGTTCACTGAACTTTTCACTTATCATTTCTGCATGCGATTTATGCGTTTTTCAACATTGCTTATTTTATGTTATGAAACAATTCACTTTTGTTCATTCCTAATCATGGTGTTTTCATTTAATATGATCATGTTCTTGTATTAGCAGCGCAGCCTATTAATTGTACTGTCCATAGGAACTGCTTTAAAGGAGAACTCTGGGCAAAATTTTTATTCCCCCTTGGAGTGGGGCTGTGCCTGAACTGCATGGGTTAACTGCTCGATTTTTTCCAGGGGCACAAGGAAAATCTATACTTACCCAATCCTGGAGTTCTTCTTTAAAAGCTCCTGCATCAGTTCAGAGATAACCATGAATCCTAGAACAATTGCTCTCATTTCTCATTTCACAAAATGAAGTGTAATCAATGTTTTTGTACATAGACGCCCTAGATGTATACATTTACATATGTTTTTGCATGTACATGGGGGTGGGTCAACTAAGATTTGGGGGGGGGGGGCATGTGGTTAAGTGCTTCAGTGTACCTCACGTGGTTTACACTTTCTTTAATTTAATTTTACTGCAATCACATAAATATACTATTAGACAGCATATTTACAGTGACAGGTTCTGTTTAATGAGACATCAGGGGTATAGACCCCTGATGTCTTCACTGCCCTACAATGAAACTCATCACAGATCCATTAGCTTTTTCCCCAGCCACAGCAGCCAGGGAAAGTGGAAACCAACAGATTACTTCTATCTGAAAGCTGACAGTCAGCTGTGATATGTACATGCACGCATGACATATGTTATTGGCAGCAAAAAAGAGTTAAAGACCTCGCACATACAGAAAAGTACCTGCATATTTGTCATAAATTATTATTATGGTTATAAAGGCTCAAGGTTTTTTACCTTCATGCATTCTATGCATGAAGGTAAAAAAGCGTGTACAGGACAGCTCTGAATGTTTACACAATTAATGGTATTTTTTGCACCTATTGAACACACATAACAAATTGCTTTCAATGGTATTTTAGACCCAAGGGGATTAAATGGGAAAACTTTAGAAGAGTTTATATACAATTTAATGAGGTCTAAAAAAAAGTTTTTTCTCCCCTTCCTAGAGAATTACTGTTGTAAAGAAAAATCAAGTCTAAATCTGATAAGATTTATTTTCATGGGAACTACAGGCTACTTTCAGGCAATATAAAATAGGTGGAAGGGGAACAGACTCAACTAGTATTGGCAGTGGTAAGCCATGCACAAGATAAGTACACCCAGGAACAGTCCAAGCAGATTTGTGCTACACTTTTATGCAGCAAGGCAACACTCAAACACAGTTCTGGTCAAGCTTTGTTCAAGTCCATACCATAAAACAAAGGAAACATCCGCTTGCCCAAGCCATTAAATAAAATCTGGTCATTCCTGTCTAACATGGTGCCCCCAATTGGTTCCACAAAACAAACTGGCAGCACTTGTCCTTTTTTAGTATTCTGTCAGCACTCTGCCTTTTCACAGAGCTGCAACTGACTCCTACAGCAAAGAGAACAAGAGAGAGCACTGAGCATCAGTAAGCTTGCATATTTAAAAGCCCGTGGACAGCTGAGACTAATAATGAGGTTTGGCTACCAGATAAAAGCTCTACGAAGTCTCCAGAACCAAACATATTAGGATTCTGAGAAAACAAAGTTTGTTTTCCCCATATCAGACATAGCCCCAAACCATGTTAACATGAGAAACCTAGTTGACACCTTCACACTATCCACAAACCTGCCCACCAGTCCATGTGTAAATCATCTGCATAAACGAGAACATTCTAAAAACAACACGGATATTGGCCATTTTTTCTCTGTTTCCTTGAAATTTGTACATTAAAAGGACGCAATTTGTCCAATCAGGGCAGATTTTAAAATACCCTAGCACTAGACAACAATTTTTGCAGACCCCTTTTAGGGCACCATCATCTGATTACATTGTGATAATTGCAATAGCATCCAAAGGCAGATACAATGCACCACACAAAAAGACAAAAAGGGCAATCTATTTGCCTTTAGTAAATCAACCCCAATGTGTCTCAGAATGAAGGCTACAATGTGGACAGAAGAAGCATCAAAGAAGCATCAAAGGGAAGGGATTTGCTTGTTTGTAAAAGCAGACCAGCTCTGAATAAAGCTATCGGGAAAGACTGTGACAGCGTGTAAACTCTATGCCTACATATAAAAAGTAAAGATAAACATTTCAATATGCTTGCTGAAGTTTATTATGCAGCACTTCACATAAGTGACATTTTTGAAGTTCAAACATTTCCACAAACTGATAAAAGCACAAGCAGTAATTAAGGAATTATCATGGATAATTTTGCGCTACAGGAACCCACTGGGACATTACAATGATAGATAATAGCCCAGATACCATTTAGTAGCAAATCAGCATCCATAATAAAAAGTAACACCAGAGTTACAAAAGGGGCTACAAAAAGTCTCAGGTTTTGTATATTGAAAATGTGTATTGTTAAAGCACACCTGTAGTTTCACCATTTGAATGTGCATTATTGTATCCAGTTGCCGACCGCTGTGGACACTACGGACGGGAAGCACCTACAGCCTAAGTGATGTGCCTGTATGTCACTTACCACATGCACACAGTGACAGGACACAGTTGATTGCGAGTGCCAGTACTGGCCACTTCGCTATGCGATCACATGGTCACAATGTCAACAAAGTTTTTATGAATTAACTCATTCGAAACAGCTGTGTTTCCTAGGCTGTGATTGGCCCAGAGCTATCACATGATACTTGGGCCAATCACATCACTCTGTACCATGTGATTAGCTGAAGTCAATCACTAGTGATCACAGAAGTCATGAATGCAACCCATGACAGTTGAAAACTTTCCTGTTACAATGATGATCATTATAATAGCAAAGTGTAAAAAAAAAAGTAGTAAAGTGTTATTATGCTGACACTGAACTACTCTAATGAAAGTATGTAAAAAAAAAAATTAAAAGAAAATGCTAAAAAAAATAAAAAAAATTATTGAATAAAAGATTATTTAACCACTTGCCGACCGGCTCACGCAGAATGGCATGGGTGCGCAAAACGACATATCCGTACCTCACTCCGTCATCGGCGGCTAGCGGGCGCGTGCACGCCACCGATGGCGTGGGAGCATGCCCGCGGGTCCCGCTGTCGGCTCGGGATCATGGCACCGAGAGGCAGAATAGGGAGATGCCTATGTAAACAAGGCATTTTCCTGTTCTGTCCAGTACCATGACAGGGATCTACTGCCCCCAGTGATTGGGAGCAGTGATCTCTGTTATGTTCTAGTGAGCCCACCCCCCCTACAGTTAGACCACACTGAGGGAACACCCTTAACCCCTTGATCGCCCCCTACTGTTTAACCCCTTCCCTGCCAGTGACATTCACACAGTAATCAGTGCATTTTTATAGCACTGATCGCTGTATAAATGTCAATGGTACCAAAATAGTGTCAAAAGTGTCTGATCTGTCCGCCGCAATGTGGCAGTCATGGTAAAAATCGCAGATCACCGCCATTACAAATAAAAAAAGTTAATAATAAAAATGCCATAAATTTATCCTCTATTTTGTAGATGTGATAACTTTTGCGCAAACCAATCAATATACGCATATTGTGATTTTTTTTTTTTACCAAAAATATGTAGAAGAATACATATTGGCCTAAACTGAGGAAGAAATTAGTTTTTTTATATATTTTTTGGGATATTTATTATAGCAAAAAGTAAAAAATGTTGCTTTTTTTTCAAAATTGTCGCTCTTTTTTTTTTATAGCGCAAAAAAAAATGCAGAGGTGATCAAATACCACCAAAAGAAAGCTCTATTTGTGGGGAAAAAAGGACGTCAATTTTGTTTGAGTACAACGTCGCACGACCACGCAATTGTCAGTTAAAGCGATGCAGTGCCATATCGCAAAAAAGGGCTTGGTCAGGAAGGGGGTAAATCCTTCCGGGGCTGAAGTGGTTAACATACTGTCATCAGTCAGTGTGCCTGATCACCACCACAGCAGTCATATGACATTGTTGTACTGCACTGGTGACAGTATGTAAAAAAAGATTGACAAAAAATAACTTCAAAAAACTTGCCATGCCTTTTCTTAAAGGTCTCAGACTGTCGACTTTCCAAAAAAAGTAATTTAGGGGGTATTTGTACTTTCCTGGCAGTTTGGGGTCTCAAGAAACGAGATAGGCTGCCATTACATCAGAAATGATCAATTTTCAAATAGATATATGCCATAGTTTGTAGGTGCTATAACTTTCCCACAAACTAATTAATATACACTTATTGCAATTTTTTTTTAAATAAAGACATGTAGCAGAATACATTTTGGCCTACATTTATAAAGAAATTTGATTTTATTGGATATGTTTTATAACAAAGTAGAATATCATTTTTATTTTCAAAATGTTCCTTTTTTTTCGTTTATATAGCAAAAAATGAAAACCCCAGAGGTGATCAAATACCACCAAAAGAAAGCTCTATTTGTGTGAAAAAAAAAAAAAAAAATGTAATTTGCGTACAGTGTTGCATTACCGCGCAATTACCAGTTAAAGTAGTGCAGTGCTGAATAGCAAAAAATGGCCTGGTCATGAAGGGGATAAAACCTTCTGGAGGTCGAGTGGGTAATACTTGCAAAAGTGCCCTCCCAGTGTCTGCATGTATATGTGTCATAGTGGTGTGCAAGTGCAGCAGCAGAACCTTCTGTTCTAACTGCTAGCTCAGGAGTCATGGCCTCCCCCCCCTTCTTATGTGTACATCAGGACTAGAAATGAGCTTGGGCGTTCTCCAAACTCATCTCTAGCTGAACTCGGAACCTGCGCTATTTTTTTATTTCAATGAGGTGCTGAGACTAATAATGAGGTCTAGCTACTAGGCGAGATGTGGAAGTAGCAATGGAGGCTTATGCCCTGTACACACGGTCGGATTTTATGATGGAAAAAGTGCGATCAAATTGTGTTGTCGGAAATTCTGATCGTGTGTGGGCTCCATCAGACTTTTTCTGTCGGAATTTCCGACACACAAAGTTTGAGAGCAGGCTATAAAATGTTCCCACAACAAAATCCGTTTGCGTAAATTCCGACCGTGTGTGGACAATTCCGACGCACAAAGTGCCACGCATGCTCAGAATAAATGAAGAGACGAAAGCTATTGGCTACTGCCCCGTTTATAGTCCCGATGTACGTGTTTTACGTCACCGCGTTCAGAACGATTGGATTTTCCGACAACTCTGTGCGACTGTGTGTATGCAAGACAAGTTTGAGCCAACATCCGTCGGAGAAAATCCATGGGTTTTGTTGTCGGAATGTCCAATCAATGTCCGATCGTGTGTACAGGGCATTAGTTTATTCCATCCAAAGCTCTAGAAAGCCTCTCACGGTGACCAAAATACTCCCCTTTTGTGGTGGCCCCGTGCATTGTGGGCGCACGGGCACCAACCCCCCCATCCATGCGCCCGGTCCCTTTCAGGACGCTGGACTGCTATGGCGGGGGTGGGAGGGGGTGTTTTTTTTTTTTAGGCACCTGATTAGAGCCAGAGGCTCTAATAGGCTTTAACCAGTTGCCGACCGCCGCACGACGATGTACATCGGCACAATGGCACGGGCAGGCATAAGGACTTACCTGTACATCTGTGCCTGCCCGCGGGCGGGGGGTCCGATCGGACACCCCTCCCCCCCCCGGTGCCTGCGGCAGTCGGATTATCGTCAGGGGCGATCAGAGGTGAGGGGGAGGCCACTCATTCGTGGCTCCCCCCTCGCGATCGCTCCTGGTGAATTAAATGCTTCCTCGGCTTCTGTAATGTAAACAGAAGCGGAGGAAGTGATGTCATCTCTCCTCGAGCCGGTCTTTTCGTTCCGGCTTCGAGGAGAGAAGACATCAAGTAAGTTTGCACCAACACTACACTTCCAGTAGAACATGCAGGCACACTTTTTAACCCCCATCACCCTCCAGTCACCCCCCCGATCACCCCCCTGTACCCCCTGTCACAGTGACACCAAAAGCTGTTTTTTTTTCTAATTATTGCATTGGTGTCAGTTTGTGACAGTTAGAATTGGTAGGGCAGTTAGGGTTAGCCCCCTCTAGGTCTTGGGTACCCTAACCCCCCCTAATAAAGTTTTAACCCGGTGATCACCCCCCGTCGCCAGTGTCACTAATCGATCGTTTTTCTGATCGCTGTAGTACACAGGTGACACTAGTTAGGGAGGTAAGTATATAGGTTCGCCGTCAGTGTTTTATTGCGACAGGGACTCCCATATACTACCTAATAAAGGTTTTAACCCCCTGATTGCCCCCTAGTTAACCCTTTCACCAGTGATCACCGTATAAGTGTTACGGGTGACGCTGGTTAGTTAGTTTGTTTATTATAGTTTTAGGGCACCCGCCGTTTATTACTTTATAAGAGGTTTAACCCCCTAATTGCCCGGCGGTGATAAAGTTAAGTTTTAGGGTCATATAAGGTCTGCGTCGCCCCAAGCAGCGTCAGGTTAGCGCCAGTACCGCTAACACCCATGCACGCAGCATACACCTCCCTTAGTGGTATAGTATCTGAACGGATCAATCTCTGAACAAATCAGATCTATACTAGTGTCCCCAGCAGTTTAGGGTCCCCAAAAATGCAGTGTTAGTGGAATCAGCCCAGATACCTGCTAGCACCTGCGTTTTGCCCCTCGGCCCAGCCCAGCCCAGCCCACCCAAGTGCAGTATCGATCGATCACTGACACTTACAAAACACTAAGCACACATAACTGCAGCGTTCGCAGAGTCAGGCCTGATCCCTGCGATTGCTAACAGTTTTTTGGTAGCGTTTTGATACAGTCGCTGACTGTCAGGAGCTTTTTTGCCTGTGAGTCTCACTAGTGTACCACTAAATTTAGAGCCCAAAATGGCAAATTGAAGGTACACTAGTGAAGAGGCCTACACGTTTCTGAGCATGACAGATAGTGAAGAGGAACTCATCTGTCAGATTCAGGCTCAGAATACGATCCTGTAGACGACAGCGGCTCCATGACAGATAGCTCTGACAAGGGAGTTGTGGTCCCTGCCCAGGTCAGGTGTACCAGACCCCAAACTTCTTCTTCTGTCCTTGATGTGCAAGAACCGCAGGGCTCTCGTATGGAGCAGAGCAGTACTAGCACCGCTATCCCTTCTGGTGAACTGGCAAGCACCAGCGGCCTAGTACACCCTGGTCGTACATCCAGCACTGCAGTATCACGTGGTGACGTGGCGAGTCCCATAAGTGCAGTTCAAGCTGGCGAGGTGGCAAGCACAAGTAGTGTCCCGCTGCCACCAAAAAGATGAACACAGGCCCGTCGTGCCCATAGTGCCCTTCCTGCTGCATTCGCCAATATTAATTGGGAACCCACCACCAGCACCCGTACTTCCTCCATTCACTGGCCAACCCGGAATTCAGGTGGAAACAGTTGATTTTACGCCACTTGATTTTTATTCACTGTTTTTCACCGAAGATCTCTATAGATCTATTGTGGACCAAAGCAATTTATACGCTGGTCAACACATCGCCACTATTCCCCAGACCTCCCTTGCCAGAGATGGGAGACCAATTACAGTCTCCGAATTTAAGATCTTTATGGGCCTTTCCCTCAACATGGGCATAACTAAAAAGAGTGAGTTGCGGTCATATTGGTCCACTGACCCAATTCACCATATGCCCTTGTTCTCTGCCTCCATGACCAGGGCATGATACGAGCAGATCTTGCAGTTCATGCACTTCAACAACAATGAACTCTGTCGTCCTCGTGGAGACCCTGAATACGATCGGCTCTACAAAATTCGGCCCCTCGTAAACAACTTCAACCAACGTTTTGCAGACTTGTTTACTCCCCATCAAGTTGTCTGCGTTGATGAGTCCCTGATTACATTTTCTGGCCGCTTGTCATTCAAACAGTACCTTTCCAGCAAGCATGCCAGATACAGGGTCAAGATGTATAAGCTCTGTGACAGGGCCACAGGTTATACATGTAGTTTTATGGTATACGAGGGCAAAGATAGTCACGTAGAGCCGACAAACTGCCCTGACTACATAGGAAGCGCTGGCAAGATTGTGTGGGCCTTGGTGTCACCCTTATTCGGAAAGGGGTACCATTTATATGTGGACAATTATTACACGAGCGTGCCACTTTTTAGTCACCTTTTTGATCATCAAATTGGAGCATGTGGCACCGTGCGACCTAATCGCCGGGGATTTCCCCAGCAGTTTGTAGATTCCCGTCTTAGGCTGGGGGAGAGAGCCTGCTTGCAGTGTTATAATTTGCTCGCTATGAAGTGGAGGGACAATAAGAATGTTTTCGTTCTTACCTCCCTTCATGCAGACACGACGGTTCAAATTACTACGGCAACTGGTGTTGTGGAGAAACCCCTCTGTGTCCATGAACATAACCAAAATATGGGAGGGGTGGACCTCAACAACCAGTTGTTGGCGCCGTACCTAGTTGCCCGTAAGGCCAGACGCTGGTACAAAAAAGTGTCTGTATACTTATTTCAATTGGCTTTGCTGAACGTTCATGTGTTATACAGAGCTTCAGGACAGACTAGATCCTTCCTTAAATACCAGGAAGAGATCGTCAGAGCCCTTCTGTATCCAGACGGTGCTCCACCTCACCTTCCCCAACCAAATGCAGTAAGACGGCTGCATGAGAGGCATTTTCCTTATGTCCTCCCGAGTACCCCTACCCAACGAGCCCCCCAAAGAAAATGTTGTGTCTGCAGAAAGCGCGGATATAGGCGTGACACCCGCTATTATTGTCCCTCCTGTCCTGGCAATCCTGGTCTTTGCATTGGTGAATGTTTTGAGCGCTACCATACACTAGTTAAGTTTTAGCGTAGGGTACAGCATTGCACAGACTAGGACATACTTTCACAGGGTCTCCCAAGATGCCATCGCATTTTGAGAGACACAAACCTGGAACCGGTTACAGTTTTAAAAGTTAGTTATAAAAAAAAAAAAAAGATACACAAAAAAATATAAAATAAAAAAAACAAAAATAGTTGTCGTTTTATTGTTCTCTCTCTCTCTATTGTTCTGCTCTTTTTTACTGTATTCTATTCTGCAATGTTTTATTGTTGTTATGTTTTATCATGTTTGCTTTTCAGGTATGTAATTTTTTTTATAGTTTACTGTGTTTTATTGTTAACCATTTTTTTGTTTTCAGATACGCCTATCAGCTGCAGCGCGGATTTATTTATCTTGACAGCAACAGCGTTTGTTCCCACGATACATAAAGCCGTGACTCCAGCGCTGTCGAAGGTGATTTCACCACCACAGTTACATACTTCAGCATATATGCCGAAGTGTGGGGGCAGCAGTGGGCGGAGGAGCGATTTGCTCCCACCTTTTGCAGGAGGATGCCCCCATGCTTCGGCATATATATATTTTAGGCACAGGTTGCGTTAAATGTTTTATTTTTTACTATTTTTTTTGTATTTGCTTTGCAGGTATGGTAAGTCTTATAGGGCGTACACACGGTCGGACTTTGTTCGGACATTCCGACAACAAAATCCTAGGATTTTTTCCGACAGATGTTGGCTCAAACTTGTCTTGCATACACACGGTCACACAAAGTTGTCGGAAAATCCGATCGTTCTGAACGCGGTGACGTAAAACACGTACGTCGGGACTATAAACGGGGCAGTGGCCAATAGCTTTCATCTCTTTATTTATTCTGAGCATGCGTGGCACTTTGTCCGTCGGATTTGTGTACACACGATCGGAATTTCCGACAACGGATTTTGTTGTCGGAAAATTTTATCTCCTGCTCTCCAACTTTGTGTGTCGGAAAATCCGATGGAAAATGTCCACACACGGAGCCCACACACGGTCGGAATTTCCGACAACACGCTCCGATCAGACATTTTCCATCGGAAAATCCGACAGTGTGTACGGGGCATAACTGTTATACTGTAATGTTATTTTGTTTTATTGTTAACCATCATTTGCTTAGCAGGTACGCCATTCCGTTGCAGCGCGGATTTATTTATCTTGACAGCAACAGCGTTTGCTCCCACGATACATGTCAGAAAGGGCTTTGTCTTCAAGTGGTTAGAAGAGTGGGTGATGTGTGACAGACATAAGCTTCTAAATGTTGTGCATAAAATGACAGGACAATTCAACCCCCCCCCCCCCCCCCCAAATGACCCCATTTTGGAAAGTAGACACCCCAAGCTATTTGCTGAGAGGCATGTCGAGTCCATGGAATATTTATATTGTGACACAAGTTGCGGGAAAAAGACAACATTTTTTTTTTTTTTTTTTGCACAAAGTTGTCACTAAATGAAATATTGCTCAAACATGCCATGGGAGTATGTGAAATTACACCCCAAAATACATTCTGTTGCTTCTCCTGAGTTCGGGGATACCACATGTGTGAGACTTTTTGGGAGCCTAGCTGCGTACGGGACCTGGAAACCAAGCACCGCCTTCAGGCTTTCCAAGGGTGTAAATTTTAGATTTCACTCTTCACTGCCTATCACAGTTTCGGAGGCCATGGAATGCCCAGATGGCACAAAACCCCCCCCAAATGACCCCATTTTGGAAGGTAGACACCCCAAGCTATTTGCTGAGAGGTATGGCGAGTATTTTGCAGATCTCACTTTTAGTCACAAAGTTTTGAAACTGTGATAGGTAGTGAGGAGTGAAATCAAACATTTACGCCCTTAGAAATCCTGAAGGCAGTGATTGGTTTTCGGGGCCCCATATGCAGCTAGGCCCCCAAAAAGTCCCACACATGTGGTATCCCCATACTCAGGAGAAGCAGCAGAATGTATTTTGGGGTGTAATTCCACATATGCCCATGGCATGTTTGAGAAATATATGATTTAGTGACAACTTTGTGCAAAAAAAAAAAAAAAAGTTTGTCACTTTCCCGCAACTTGTGGCAAAATATAAAAAATTCATGGACTCAACATGCCTCTCAACAAATAGCTTGGGGTGTCTACTTTCAAAAATGGGGTAATGGGGGGGGGGGGTTGTGCCATCTGGGCATTTTATGGCCTTCAAAACTGTGATAGGTAGTGAGGAGTGAAATCAAAAATTTATGCCCTTAGAAATCCTGAAGGCGGTACTTGGTTTTTGGGGCCCCGTACGTGGCTAGGCTCCCAAAAAGTCCCACACATGTGGTATCCCCGTACTCAGGAGAATCAGCAGAATGTATTTTGGGGTGCAATTCCACATATGCCCATGGCCTGTGTGAGCAATATATCATTTAATGACAACTTTTTGTAAAAAATGTTTTATTTTTATTTTTTTATCATTATTCAATCACTTGGGACAAAAAAAATTGAATATTCAATGGGCTTAACATGCCTCTCAGCAATTTCCTTGGGGTGTCTACTTTCAAAATGGGGTCATTTGGGGGGGGGGGGTTGTACTGCCCTGCCATTTTAGCACCTCAAGAAATGAGGTAGGCAGTCATAAACTAAAAGCTGTGTAAATTCCAGAAAATGTACCCTAGTTTGTAGACGCTATAACTTTTGCGCAAACCAATAAATATACGCGTATTGACATTTTTTTACCAAGGACATGTGGCCGAATACATTTTGGCCTAAATGTATGACTAAAATTGAGTTTATTGGATTTTTTTAATAACAAAAAGTTGAAAATATCATTTTTTTTCCAAAACTTCAAAAATTCTGTCTTTTTCCGTTTATAGCGCAAAAAATAAAAAAACGCAGTGGTGATCAAATCCGATCAAAAGAAAGCTCTATTTGTTGGAAGAAAGGGACAAATTTCGTTTGGGTACAGCATTCCATGACTGCGCAATTAGCAGTTAAAGCAACGCAGTGCCAAATTGTAAAAAGTGCTCTGGTCAGGAAGGGGGTAAATCTTTCCGGGGCTGAAGTGGTTAAAATAGGGTGTGCTTGGGGCACAGAGAGTGCGCCCCGATCCCACCCAATTGTGTCATAAAAGTGAATGAATTTTCGCTATTTTCACACTAATGTTCCTCCCCACTATTTAGGAGGCAGGGCGTCAGACCTGTCTCCCGATTGGCCAAAGCGCCAGGCGTTCTGATTGAATGCCTGGTGCTTAGGAAGAAGAGCAGAGGAGACAAGCGCTGGACTGGAAGGATACCTCTACCGCCGCTCTGGTGGAGACACAGGAGCACTTGGAGAGGATACCCACAATCTGGCGGTAAGTGCCTGACCACCCACGAGGGGGTCTGTCAGAGCCACGAGCCACAAGGGGGGGATGGTGCTGTCATCACAACCCAGTGCTGCGAGCGCGGGGGGGAGTGCTGTCATCAGAGCCGAGAGCGGGGGGGTGTTTTGCTGTCATCAGAGCCGCGAGTCTCGCGAATTGGGGGTGTCAGGGGTGCTGTCTGAGCTGGGGGTCCTGTGCTCAGCTGTATACCCTGATCTGTATACCCTAGGGCTGAGCTGTATACAATGATCCTGTGAGGCTAAGCTGCATACCCTGAGCTGCATACCGAGATCTGTGAGGCTGAGCTTTATACACTGAGCTATAAACCCTAATCTGTATACCCTGACCTGTAAAGCTAAGATGTATACCCTGATCTGTGATGCTGAGCTGTATACCCAGATCTGTGATCCTGAGCTGTATACTAAGATCTGTGAGGCTAAGTTGTATACCCTGATCTGTGATGCTGAGCTGTATACCCTGATCTGTATACCCTGAGCGGTATACCCTAATCTGTGAGGCTGAGTTGTATACTCTGATCAGTGCTCGGAGCCTGGCATCCTATCCGTCGGTGCTGCCCGGTTTATCACAGAGCTGGTCGAGGATCGCAAGGTCCCCAGCCATCTCTACAGTCTAGGAGGCTGAAAGATACGGCATTACGTCACTTCCGGTTGGGAACAGTGTATTAAAAAAATAATAATGATAAAATAGATAAAAAAAACATTTTTTTAAAAGCGCCCCATCCCTCCATGCTCATGCTGAGAAGTGAACGCATAAGTAGGTCGCAAATGCATATGTGAATGGTGTTTGCACAACACATGTGAGGTATCTCCACGAATGTTATAGCAAGAGTAATAATTCTTTTTTTTTCACAAGAAAAATGTTTATTCAAATCTTTACAGTACAAGCGATGCATATACACAGTTAGTCACATATTCAGTATTGTATAGATTGTCATAAAATTGTTGGTTTGTTGATGTTAACAGGAGAGAGGTGGTCAAAAGCTGTTGTATAACATTACAATGAGATACTGGAAGCAATAGATCCCAGCAAAGTTACTTAGGGAGGTCCAGGGGGAGGGTGAGGGAGTGGAGTAGGAGAAGTGGAAGGAGGGGGGGGGAGGCAGGGAGGGACCTCATCTAAGTAGTTGGATTTACATAATATAGATGGTAAGTAGCATTCAGGAGATCATATCAGTGGTCCATTATCATGGAGCAGGTGCAACATCAATGTCTCGATTGTCATCTAATAGCTCTGTACCCCAAGCATCTATCCATCCCGACCATATTTTGTCAAATTTATTAAGGCAGTTTCAATTAGTATAGATGATCTTGTATAGTGGCAGCACAGAGTTCAATACTGAGCGCCATGAGGACACCGTAGGAGGTGTAACGTCTTTCCAGTGGAGGAATATCTTCCTACGGGCATAGAATGTAGCATAACATAGGAAAAATTTGGTGTATTTGCCCCGTACAGTAGGGTTAAAGACATTTAGCAACATCAATTTAGGGTTAGATCCCAGATCCAGGGAGGTAATCTGGTCAAGGCTATCAACTATCCCTGACCAATAGTTCTTGAGGCGGGGGCAGGACCAGACCATGTGGAAGAAGGAGGCGGCCCTTAGGTCACATCTGGGACAGGCCACCGGGGTATTAGGATTCATAATTGTCAAACGTTTCGGGGTGTAATAGGCTCTGTGGAGGAACTTGACCTGCATAAAGCAGTCTCTAGCTGAGACCATATTGGTGACAAAGGAGGATACGCATGTTTCCCACTCGTCCTTTGACAGGTTAAGAATGTCCATCCTCCACTTGTCCAAGGTTTTTTTCAAATTTCTTTGTGGGTGCTATGGACAGACGGAAATATAGGGAGGATAAGGGTTTGTACAATAAGTAGTCCCTCCACAGAGTCTGATTCCAGTGTGAGAGATGTTGGGAACTGTTTCCTGTAAGCATGGCAGAGCTGGAAGTATCGGAACAGCATCCATCCCGGCAGTGAGTAGGCATCCTTAAGATCGGAAAAAGATCTCAGCTTACCACCCATGACAATGTGTTTTAGTTTCAGGAGTAACCAAAAGTCGGACTTTTAAGGCAAGGAAACAATGGAGGGATGACCAAGATTAATATTCATCACATTTATTGAAAAAAGTACAAAATATAAGCAGTGTTCAAAAAGGATAAAAAGCACATAATACATGCATATGATACAGTTTGTACAGTAAGCCCTTGTGCGTCTACGCGTTTCGCCATTAGGCTTCTTCAGGACACGACCAAGGTTCAAAGATATAACAAAAAAGAGACTAGAGAACGAATCTCACTATCTTGAATTGAAATACATCTTATGTACAGAGCCCAAGTAGGCGGAGAGTTTTCAAAACTATGGATGATAAATAAATTTCAGATAACAAAGACAGGGGCGGATGTAGACCTTCACTCAAAGCATACACGGGACCAGCAGAGCAATAATATTACCAGGTGGTCCAATATTCACAGAAGGAACAGACCCTTAGTGGGGTTGAGCAATGCTAGCAGTAAACATAGAGCCTGGACTAGCATGCTGTGCATGGAGGATCAAATGTGTAACTGTGCCCCTGGGAGGCAGCCGGGTGCTGCACACTGCTTTGAGTAAAGGTCTACATCCGCCCCTGTCTGTTACCTGAAATTTATTTATCATCCATAGTTTTGAAAACTCTCCGCCTATTTGGGCTCTGTACATAAGACATATTTCAATTCAAGATAGTGAGATTCGTTCTCTTGTCTCTTTTTTGTTACGTCTTTGAACCTTGGGCTCACTGTACAAACTGTATCATATGCATGTATTATGTGCTTTTTATCCGTTTTGAACATTATGCTTGTATTTTGTACTTTTTTCAATAAATGTGATGAATATTAATCTTGGTCATCCCTCCATTGTTTCCTTGCCTTCAAAGTCTGTGTCAGGAAATGTTCCATCCGCTGGTAATATCTGTTATTTGGCATGCAGTACTGGGGTCCACCAGCAGGTGTCTCCTGGCAGTTTGGAACTGTCAGGAGAGCTTTTCCCTGTTGGTGTTGTGTCATCTTTGGGCCGCAGTACTGGCGTCCACCAGCGGATGGATCCTGGCAGTATGGAGCAGGTATTCCCCTCTGCAGACAGGTGTCACCTGACTTTCATTAGCAGAAGCTGCAGTATAAATACCCGGCAATCTCAGACTTATGTTGCCCTGGTATTGTCCTTGAGCCCTGATCTGCATCCTGTTACCCTGATCCTGTACATGAAACCTGATTCCTGGAACCCGGAACCTGTTGATCCTGTTGATCCTGTTTCCTGTCCGTTACCTGAACCCTGAACCCTGGACTCTGGACTCTGAGCCTTGTACCTGACCCGTCCCTCCTATCATCCATCCATCCTCTCTTGTCCTGTTTATCTCCCTTCCCAGCTACTGATTCCTTGTTTATGACCCCGGCCTGGCTTGACTACGATTCTGGTACTCCCTCTTGCTACATATGCTGGTTGGTTTATATCACTGATTGTTTGGTTGTTCACTTGTATTTATGGTGTGTTCACATATGCACTTTCCTTAAATAAACTTACTTTCACTTATTTATGTCTGGTTCACTCCGTTGCAGTCACACAGTTCTGGTCACATCTGGTTTATGACAGAATACCAGGGCCATCCCTGACCAGAAGTGGCTGCACAGGGGAACCATTTTGATTCGGTTGGTTGCAACCATGAATGCCGATGAGATTATTTATTTTTCTCTGCTGGCATCTGAAAGTGGTGATTATTGCCGCCAGGCTTTGAAAGAATGGTCTAGTGACCAGTTGTTTGCCACCATACGTTTGGCTCACTCCCTGGTGGATCAGGGTTATATATTGTTTGGGGAGGTGCAGCCTTTGATCAAGCTATGTACTGAGCTGGCCCTGCCCTGTATTCCAGAGGGCCGTGATGATTTCACTCCTCCTTTTGATATGAATCAGGTTGTATCCCTAGTGTGGCTTTTTGAAGATGATCCAGCTGATTTTTGTGAGCACTATTCAGCCTGTTCCCCACAGGTGATTGCTGAGTGCATTGTGTCTGCTCAATCTTTTGTTAGACAGGGAGACTTAAAAGCACAGTTTGTACAACCTATACTTTCAGCATGGTCTGACATGATGCAAGCAGCTCCAGTCAAACAAATCACCTCTGCCACCAAACACCAACCTACCCAAATGTATGTTTCCCCATCACCCATGTCAACCGCAGTTGCAGCTCAGTATACGCTGCTGCCAAACAAATACTCATATCCAGTCTCTGCTCCCTGCACCTATCCTGCATTCAACCCACCTGTCTTTTCCCTGCTGCCTGCAAGCCCACACGAACTTCCTCCAGCCACTGTTACCTCTTCCCTGCCATATCCCAATCCTCCTCTCCAGTCTGCTGCATCCCTCACCTACAGATCTTCAGTAGTTAAGCCCAAGAAGAAACGGAAGTTCTTCCCCACTCACACAATCCTGCCAGTAACCCAACTTGCTCCCAATTTGCAGTCTGATGTTCCAGCCTTCCAGTCTGATGTTCCAGCTTTGCAGTCTGATGTTCCAGCTTTGCAGTCTGATGTTCCAGCCTTCCAGCCTGATGTACCTGCCTTCCAACCTGACGTGCCTACCTTCCAGTCAGATGTGTCCACCGTCCAGCCTGATGTCTCGGTGCCTGCCTTCCAGCCAGATGTCTCGCTGCCAGCCTTCCAGCCTGATGTCTTGGTACCTGCCTTCCAGCCTGACGTCCCGGTGCCTGCCTTCCAGCCTGACGTCCCGGTGCCTGCCTTCCAGCCTGACGTCTCGGTGCCTGCCTTCCAGCCTGACGTCCCGGTGCCTGCCTTCCAGCCTGACGTCCCGGTGCCTGCCTTCCAGCCTGACGTCCCGGTGCCTGCCTTCCAGCCTGACGTCCCGGTGCCTGCCTTCCAGCCTGACGTCTCGGTGCCTGCCTTCCAGCCTGACGCCTCGGTGCCTGCCTTCCAGCCTGACGCCTCGGTGCCTGCCTTCCAGCCTGACGTCCCGGTGCCTGCCTTCCAGCCTGACGTCCCGGTGCCTGCCTTCCAGCCTGACGTCCCGGTGCCTGCCTTCCAGCCTGACGTCCCGGTGCCTGCCTTCCAGCCTGACGTCCCGGTGCCTGCCTTCCAGCCTGACGTCCCGGTGCCTGCCTTCCAGCCTGACGTCCCGGTGCCTGCCTTCCAGCCTGACGTCCCGGTGCCTGCCTTCCAGCCTGACGTCTCGGTGCCTGCTTTCCAGCCTGACGTGCCTACCTTCCAGTCAGGTGTGTCCGCCTTCCAGCCTGATGTTTCGGTGCCCGCTTTCCAGCCTGATGTCTCGGTGCCCGCTTTCCAGCCTGATGTCTCGGTGCCCGCTTTCCAGCCTGATGTGTCGGTGCCCGCTTTCCAGCCTGATGTGTCGGTGCCCGCTTTCCAGCCTGATGTGTCGGTGCCCGCTTTCCAGCCTGATGTGTCGGTGCCCGCTTTCCAGCCTGATGTGTCGGTGCCCGCTTTCCAGCCTGATGTGTCGGTGCCCGCTTTCCAGCCTGATGTGTCGGTGCCCGCTTTCCAGCCTGATGTGTCGGTGCCCGCTTTCCAGCCTGATGTGTCGGTGCCCGCTTTCCAGCCTGATGTGTCGGTGCCCGCTTTCCAGCCTGATGTCCCGGTGCCTGTCTTCCAGCTTGATGTCTCGGTGCCAGTGTTCCAGCCTGAGGTGCCAGTGTTCCAGCCTGTGGTGCCAGTGCCTGCTCTCCAGCTTGATGAGCCCGCTGCCCAGCCTGATAAACCTGCTGCTCAGCTTGAAGTGCCCATGCCTGCTGCCCAGCTTGGAGTGTTCCTGTCCGCTGCCCAGCTTGGAGTGTTCCTGTCCGCTGCCCAGCTTGGAGTGTTCCTGTCCGCTGCCCAGCTTGGAGTGTTCCTGTCCGCTGCCCAGCTTGGAGTGTTCCTGTCCGCTGCCCAGCTTGGAGTGTTCCTGTCCGCTGCCCAGCTTGGAGTGTTCCTGTCCGCTGCCCAGCTTGGAGTGTTCCTGTCCGCTGCCCAGCTTGGAGTGTTCCTGTCCGCTGCCCAGCTTGGAGTGTTCCTGTCCGCTGCCCAGCCTGGAGTGTTCCTGTCCGCTGCCCAGCCTGGAGTGTTCCTGTCCGCTGCCCAGCCTGGAGTGTTCCTGTCCGCTGCCCAGCCTGGAGTGTTCCTGTCCGCTGCCCAGCCTGGAGTGTTCCTGTCCGCTGCCCAGCTTGAGGTGCCCGCTGCCCGGCTGGACACCATGGACTTTCCCCAGCAACGGCTAGTTGGAGCGTCCGGAGGTCGCTCCTTTGAGGAGGGGTACTGTCAGGAAATGTTCCATCCGCTGGTAATATCTGTTATTTGGCATGCAGTACTGGGGTCCACCAGCAGGTGTCTCCTGGCAGTTTGGAACTGTCAGGAGAGCTTTTCCCTGTTGGTGTTGTGTCATCTTTGGGCCGCAGTACTGGCGTCCACCAGCGGATGGATCCTGGCAGTATGGAGCAGGTATTCCCCTTTGCAGACAGGTGTCACCTGACTTTCATTAGCAGAAGCTGCAGTATAAATACCCGGCAATCTCAGACTTATGTTGCCCTGGTATTGTCCTTGAGCCCTGATCTGCATCCTGTTACCCTGATCCTGTACATGAAACCTGATTCCTGGAACCCGGAACCTGTTGATCCTGTTGATCCTGTTTCCTGTCCGTTACCTGAACCCTGAACCCTGGACTCTGGACTCTGAGCCTTGTACCTGACCCGTCCCTCCTGTCATCCATCCATCCTCTCTTGTCCTGTTTATCTCCCTTCCCAGCTACTGATTCCTTGTTTATGACCCCGGCCTGGCTTGACTACGATTCTGGTACTCCCTCTTGCTACATATGCTGGTTGGTTTATATCACTGATTGTTTGGTTGTTCACTTGTATTTATGGTGTGTTCACATATGCACTTTCCTTAAATAAACTTACTTTCACTTATTTATGTCTGGTTCACTCCGTTGCAGTCACACAGTTCTGGTCACATCTGGTTTATGACAGTCTGACTTTTGGTTACTCCAGTAGTACCCTCCCCATTTCTCCCTGAATTTATGGATATGGCAATTCAAGTGCTTCCCCCTTTTTCTATTTCCGTGTTTTAGTTTCACTATTCCCTTTATCTCCCAGATCTGTGGATCCGGAACGGTATTCATATGTGGTAGATTAGGGTTACCCCAAATGGGAATGTGAGGGGAGAATGTCCCGGGGGAGCTAAAGCAGGTCCTAGCTCTGTGCCATATTGTAATTTTTGTACGCATTAATTCCATGATGCCAGGGTGGGATCTCGGCCCTCTGAACACCACGTTGCTGAGGGAGGAATACGACCCTATTATGGCTGCTTCCAGAATGACCGCTGGGTTATCGTGGGGCTGGGAGAACCAACATCTAACCATCACCAGGACAGCCGCCCAGAAGTAAACCTGGAAGTCTGGTAGGGACAAGCCTCCCTGGGTGATGGGAAGCTGAAGGGTGGAGATGGCAAGTTGTGGGGGTTTCCCGTTTCAAACAAAGGAGGATATTATACTTTTTAATTTGGCAAAGAATGAGGCGGGGGGGATCAATGGGGAATTTCGGAAGAAAAAAAGAAAAAAACATTTAGGCAGGTATAGCATTTTAACCAAGTTCACGCTACCCACCGGTGAAAGAGGAAGAGACCTCCAGGCCATGCACTTCTGTGAGAAGTTTTTGAGTAGTGGTTGGAGGTTCAGCTCATAGTATAAGGACAGTGGGGTTCCAACCCTTACTCCTAGGTATTTAAATTCAGGCGTCCAGTTCAGGGGGGTGCCTGTTGGTGGGTGATGACCCGATGCGTGTAGCGAGAAGAGGAGTAATTTCCCCCAATTGACCCTGATGCCTGAAAACGAGCTGAACACATCTACTATTTGAAGTGCTGGTGGGAGGGAGGAAACATCCTTGAGGAAAAGTAGGGTGTCATCGGCATACAGGGATATTTTATCTGTAATTACTCCCACCCGAATTCACTCCAACGAGGAGGCAGATCTAATGCGGGCAGCCATGGGTTCCATGACTAACGTGAAATAGGCCGGGGGAGAGTGGGCAGCCCTGTCTGGTACTCCTGGACAGGGGAAAAGGCGATGACAGCAAATTGTTTGTGCGTATACGGGCTGTGGGACTGTGATATAGCATCTGAACCCATCTGATAAATCGGGGGCCAAACCCAAATTTACGTAAGACGGCCCAGAGGTAGCGCCACTCAAGCGAGTCAAAAGCCTTCTCGGCGTCTAAGGAGGCTACTACCTCCGGACCATCCCCGCTTGCCTGGGAGAGTTGGGTGAGGAGGCGTCGGATGTTGATATCCGTTCCCCTGCCTGGCATAAATCCAGACTGGTCTGCATGCACCAATGCCGTGATCACAGTGTTCAGTCATCCGGCCAGTACCTTGGCCAACAGTTTGGCATCCACGTTAAGGAGGGAAATTGGTCGATACGAGGAACACTGCTCTGGGGCCTTACCAGGTTTAAGAATGACGATAATAACCGACTCAGCCATTGTCGGGGGGAGAGAGTTCTCCTCCATGTTTTAAAGAATTCGGCAGGGATACCATCTGGACCCGGCATTTTACCATTTTGCAGGGAGGCTACCGCCCGCTGAAGTTCCTCTAGCGTGATAGGGCGATCTAATGCTTCCCTGTATGTGGATGTCAGGCAAGGGAGTTCAACCTCCTCAAGGTATGCTGTTAGCTCCTCATCCGTGCATACCATCTGGGACCTATAAAGCTCTTGATAGAATGATGCAAATCTGTCATTGATAGCGGTGGGATCGGTCAAGGCCGTCCCACCAGTCACATATAGTGGAGATAGTCACCGGAGAGGAGCTTTCTCTTGTCAGCCATGCCAGCATACTAACCCTCTTTTCCCCGTGCTCAAATATTCTTTGGGACTGGTGTAGGAATTTAGTTTTAGTGGCCGTTGTTCAGAGTAGGAGGACATCCCGAAGTGCTGCCTGAAAGACAGAGTATACCCTGGGGGTCCTGGATATGGAGTACTCCACTTCAAGTGCGGCCACTTTTATCTTAGCTCTCAGGGTGTCTTCCCTCAGATCCCTCCGGATCCTACGGATGTGTGATTGCAGATTGCCCCTAGTGAAGGCCTTGAATGTGTCTCAGGATGTGGTCAGGGTTATAGAGTGGTCTAGGTCCCACCAATAATGTAACACCTCGGATCTATACGGCTCAGAGATCCTCGAGTCTGACAGCCAAAACCTGGATAGTCTTCACAAACTCTCCCCCGATGCATGTCTTGGGTGAGAATAGAGATGTCCCGAACTCTGGAAAGGACAGACCCCCCAGCATAGGCAAGGTCTTTACGTGAGAAGGTTTTGTGTAAGGCTGAGTGACATGTGTAGGCCCATTGAGAGGGGTAACGCCACCTCCACATGTCAGTCAGGTTGGAGGCCTCCGCCCAAGAGAGCAGCTCTGAAAACAAGTCCGCTCCTGCTGAAAGTCTGTCCACCGCAGAGTCCCGAACCAGGTTGAAGTCACCCAGTATCACCACATTATCTATGGAAAAGGCGGCAATTTTAGAGATCAGCTGATTAAGTATTCTCATGGAGGCCGGGGGGGGGGGGGCAGTTAGAGTCCCACCACCACCAGCTCCAGTCTGTCCACTATTGCATGAAACATAACGTAGCAGCCGCCCGGATCTAACTCCAGTGCCAACAGTCTAAACAGTAGGGATTTGTGTATAAGGATGCTGACACTTATACACAAATAATTAGTATATGTGGAGTGGTATTGATGTCCCACCCAGGGCCTCCTAAGACTCAAAAGTTTACTGCCCGTCAGGTGAGACTCCTGCAGTATGCAAATTTGGGGACGGTATGATTTAAGAAATTGGAACACCAGCGACCTCTTCACAGAGGAGTTCAAACCCCTGGTGTTCCATGATATTATATTATATTCAGCCATATGCGTCTAGTATCACATCTTTAAACCAGAATCTATCCTCCAGAGCTAGATGCAGAGTCCGGACCCCTGTACAGGTCAGGACAAGGCATTTCAAATATCTAATGACATATATGAGTACATGCTTGTGAAAAAACAGTAAAATAACAAGTTATAACAGAACAGTCCCACCCAACCCCCCCACCCCCCAGCTCGCCAACCCCAACTTTGGGGAGGCTTAGGATCCCAACTCAGAACTGAGGCAAACGTGCCTGTAATGGGGAATCGCGCGTGGAATGGCATCCACAGTTCAGCAGTTAGATGATGCACATTTAGTCTCTTGCTGGAGACCGGATCAGATATGTGGGTGCAGTCTCCCAGCAGCTGCCGGAGGTATAAGCTTGAACAGCAATGTTGCATGAGCTGCCAGACTTGAAAGCCTTGGCCAAAGGAGAGGGGAAAGGGGAGGGGAGGAGGATGAATCAATGGATCGGCAGTCATGTAATCCTCCAATCGGGGTACCCCACCAACCCATGGGAAGAACTAGGGATCAATGGCCCCTGGAAACCCAGTAGTCCATGAGGTAAGGTATTTGGTGATACATGGGGGCCTCCAGGGTTAAGGAGGTAAGCATGAGCCAGTGTATAAAGGAGGCACGTCTATAAGGCAGCGAATGGCCGTGGCTCATGTAAACATTTTCCAGTAGTAGTGATACTTATCTGCAAGGTAATGTGTTGATCCACATGGAGGCTCTTCGGGAGATGTAAAGAATCGTCCATTATGTGTCATCCACTTTTCCACTTGGCCTGCATACCGGTCTTGGATGTTACCTCAGCTCCCGGGGGGGGGGGGGGGGGGTGTATCTTCACCTCCCAACGCATCCGATATATACCCCCAATACCATTATTTATCTTTATGCTTATCATAGGTAAGAGTTGTTAGGACCATTGTTATATGTTCCCTCTCTTCGTACTATAATCAACTACCATTGATTATTAACTCATTATCTATCATAGGTACCCCCAATGTATAGCTGGTCCTGATGAGTGGAAACGATCCACGAAACGTGTCAAGAATTTTAGTATTGGATGCTATGCCATAATAATCATGATTCTACTATGGGTTTGATTTGTTTAAACTATCAATTAAATTTTATTGGTTAAAAATATATAGATACGTTGGAGTGTACTGCTGGTTCATTATCAATCATATGTAACAATGCTATTGTATTATGAATTTTATTGTGTTATGATTTTATCATGCCTTTTAATTCTGCTAATTACACATTGATCTACTATTAATGTTATCCACTATACTACCCCCTTCTGTGTTGCCAATAAATTATTTTTATTATTATAGTAATTGGTTTATTATACCCAAGTGTCTTTTTTCATATAAAGCCCCACTGTTCCCATTTCCCCCTTCCTTATCAAATAATCAGGGATGGAGACCTGTGTACTAGATGGTCACGGCACATACAAAGTCCCACCTATATTTTATTCTCTCCCAAACGTACCGATTCACCATCTTCTACCCGCAATCTGGCCAGGAACAGCATGCTGTACTTGATATGCTTGGTGCGGAGTCCGGCCCTCACTGTGTGATAGGATTTCCGTTGCCTCTGAGTTTCCAGCGAATAATCTGGGAAGATCAGGAGTTTGGCATTTTTAAATCGCAGTTCAACTTGGGATCTCGCTTCCTTTATTACCGTGTTATGATCACGGAAGTGGAGCAGCTTGAAGATGAAGGTGCGGAGTGGCGCTCCCTGTAGCCCCATGGTGGAGGGTATGCGATGGGCTCTTTCCACAATAAAAAATGGGGAAAAACGTGCTGAGGGGAGTATTTGTTGTAATAAACGTTCAGCAAATGCGGCGGGATCTGTACCCTCTGCCCCTTCTGGAAGGCCCAAAACTCGCAAATTGTTTCTTCTATTGCAATTTTCGGTGTCCTTGGCACGGGCCTCCAGAACTTTAACTTTAGTTTTCAGTGTATGCATATCAGCTCCCTGGTCACGTACCGTGTCTTCAGTCTGAGAGACCCTTTCATTCATGCAGACACGGAGGGTATCAAAGTCCTCCTAATGAACTCCACATGGGTCTGTATGTGGTCCACTTTGTCTGTTAGGGCAGTGATGGCCTCCATTACGGCTTTAAAATCACTCCGGATCGTCGGCCTGGTTCTCCATCTGGGAAGGAGGTTTAGGCAAAACCGCGGCTGCGGCCCTGCCCGCGATGTTCGGCAGCACAGCCTTGTTACGTGCTTTTGGCTGGGATTTTCTCCTGTGCATGCCCCGGAGATGCTGGGGGTGCACAGGAGGGTCTTTTTAGGCGTTTCTGCACCCTAGAAATGCTGGATTCGGTGCAGGTCTGTGGGAGCTCTGACACTACACGTCTGCTCCCAGTGCCATTCCGGACACGCCCCCCGAGTGTAATAATTCTAGTGCTAGACCTGCTCTGTAAGGCCCCTTTCACACTGGGGCGGTAGGGGGCGTTGGCGGTAAAACAGCGCTATATTTAGCGCTGTTTTACCGCGGTATTCGGCCGCTAGCGGTGCGGTTTTAACCCCCCGCTGGCGGCCGAAAAAGGGTTAAAACCCCTGGTATAGCGCGGCTATAGCCGCGGTATTACCGCGGTATAGCCGCACTGTCCCATTGATTTCAATGGGCAGGAGCGGTGAAGGAGCGGTGTATACACTGCTCCTTCACCGCTTCAAAGAAGCGGCTGACAGGAGATTTTTTCTTCTCCTGCCAGCGCACCGCTGAGGGCTTTCACACTGAACAAACAGCGGAGGCTGTTTAGGGGCGGTTTGCAGGCGCTATTTTTAGCGCAATAACGCCTGCAAACCGCCTCAGTGTGAAAGGGGTCTAACTCTAAACTGGTAACCTGTAAAAATGTTTAAAGCGTAACTCCACTTTTGTTGAGAAAAAAACATTCCTCTCTGGGTGATCTATGTACATTGCAAGGATTATAACAACCTTTGTTGCAGAGTTCTACTTTTTGTTATTCTGAAGAAATCCCTGTGTGTTTGTCTGTGCCTCTGTACTGAGTGGGTGTAATGGGAGTGGTCATAATTAACTCTCAGGTGTGCAGTTGCAGGGCACTAATGAGGAAATCTGCTGGGCCTGCATCCCTTTAGACGGGTTCCTATTGAAAGTACCTTTCCAAAAATGATATTTTTGTTGCAGGGGATGCACAAAATCTGACTTGTATCTTAGGCAGACTTCAGGGAAAATTGGTGAGCCAATCACACAAGCCATTACAAAATTATTAGTGTCACAATTATATGTGCTATATTATTTTTTTCTTTATTTGCTTTTTTTTTCCCCCACGAAAGTGGAGTTACCCTTTAAACCATTGCCTATGGAGATTTTTAAGTACCGCAGTTTGTCTCCATTCCACAAGTGTGCACAATTTTAAAGCGTGACACATTAGATATCTGTTTACTTGGCGTAACATCATCTTTTATATTTTACCAAACAATTTTATACATTGTGCATTAAAATTCATTAATCTCCAAAAAAATAGTGTTTGAAAAACCACTGAGCAATTACCGTGTGACACAAATTGCAACAATCACCATTTTATCCTCTAGGCTAGGGCCTTTGCCAAAAAAATATGTTATGTTTAGGGGTTCGAAGTATTTCTAAATCTAGCAAAAAAAAAGCAGATTTTTGAAAAGCAGATTGTCTCCTTACTACAGTGAAAAAAGATAAAAAAAGAAGGCGCCTCTAAGTGAAGAAACACCATGGGGGTGCAAAGTGAACTTGAAATTGCACTAAAAGTGCACTTGGAAGTGCAGTCACTGTAAATTTGAGGGGTAGATCTGAAATGAGGGGAAGCTCTGCTGATTTTATCATGCAATCATGTGCAAGCTAAAATGCTGTTTTTTATTTTCCTTGCATGTCCCCCTCAGATCTACAGGGACTGCACTTCCAAGTGCAATTTCAAATGCACGTTGCACTTGTAGTGCAAAGTGGATTTGCATTTAGTAAATAACCCCCCCCCCCATGACTTTATTGCCAAAGGAATAAAAAAACCCTTACTAAAGATCAGAGGTTAAAAAAGCTCATCAGAAAAGAGTTCAGCAGTGATAGTAGTCCTGGAGGGGTCCAATCCACAGTGGAGTGTAGGGTATCCCAGCCTTCCAGCAGAGGGAGGCCGCGGGGAGAGGGACCAATGTGGAGACTGCTGCGCTGTATGGAAACCAGCGTGGAACGCTGGACTTGTGGGTGACGTCAGCGGAAGTGCACCCGGAACCAGCATGGAACGCACCGGCCGAGAAATTACACCTATTAGGCGAGACACGTCTCAGAGCATCTGCTAGGCTCCTTCTTCATGCCGATGAAGATGAGTCTGAGCATGATCACAGATATAGAGACATTGGGCATGGCAAGGGGCAGAACAATGGGCGGGAAATGCCAGTGTCAGCAACTGAAGTCCGGGAGTGCTGTAATAGATTACAAACAATGCCGGGAACTGGCTGTAAACCAAAAAGGGGAATAATCATGCCAGAATGGAGAAAGGGGAAAGGGAAGGGGGGAAGGCAATAAAGTAACACAGTGGCTGCGTTTGATGGGCACAGTGGCTGCGTTTGGGCACAGTGAGGCTGCAATTGATGGGTTTTTTTTCCAGACTTCCTGATTAGGGTGTGACCAGTGTCCAATACCTAGCGGTACCTACATAACCCATCAGTTATTACTGTGGCTCTGTGTCCCGTGATGTCCGAGAAAGAAAGTATGGCTTTCATTGCTCTACTTACCCTCCTTTTCATGCAGTGCAGTAGATGATCTTACATCCCCATCAATTCCTCCTCATATAAGCTTTAACATGGTAATGCAATTCTAAAAGTCAATTTCACTGTTTCTGAAACCAGCCATACACTGTTAGCTTTCATTTTGTTCAGCCACAAGGCTAAACAAAAACAAAAACAGATTCATCCATACACACAAACAAGGTGATTGGAGAACCCACCCCCCCCCCCCCCCATCTGAGACATTGTATTCTAACAGCGGGACCAGCCGCTATCAGAATACATTGGTCATGGGCTGCAGCAGCTGATCAACAAAAGTTTCCTAGCATGTCCCTTTGACTTCTGTCAAGTGGGGACTCATTAATATTCAGGCGTCCGGCCCCTTTTCGGACACCGGGCACCTGAATTCCAGTGGTAGGGATGTTTTTTTGATGCAGCTGATTAGAGCTGTAGGCTCTAATAGGCTTGAAAAAAGGTGGACTTGGAGCACAGAGCATTGCACTCACAGTCCACCCAGATGTGTTAAAAAAGCAAATGAATATTTGCTTTTCTAACACTGAACCACCTCTCTGCCAATCGGGAAGCGTGGGTCTAATACCCGTCACCTGATTGGCTGAAGGCACAGGCGCCCCTATTGGATGCCTAGCAGAATGGAAGAACAGAGGAGGGGGAAGCATGGAGGACACAGGAGCTGTTCCACATCTTCCCCGTCACCCGCTGCCTGACTCGCCACTAAGATGGAGTAAGTATGAGACAGACAGCAGGCAGGGGGCACAAGTGACGGCATTTGATGGGCACAAGTGGCAGAATTTGATGGGCACAAGTGGCTGCATTGGATGGGCACAAGTGGCTGTATTTGATGGGCACAAGTGGCTGCATTTGATAGGTTTTTTTTTCAGTATTTTTCAGTTTGTTTGCGCCCCCCCCAAACATTTTGAGCACCACCTGCCACTGCTTGAGACCTGCCACAAAGGTCCATGTTCAGACACTTCCTGCTACAGGTGACAACTCTTTCAGCTGAGGTCCTGTGTTGTCAGCCTTTTACATGTGCTTGTTGTGAAGACCATTCTGACACACTTTTGTCAGGCATGGTACAATGTTTTAACCATCAGGAAGCTGATGTTGATAAATAATGTGCATATAACTCTGGAGCATGTTTATGTAGACAGGAAGTACAGGAAAGAGAAAAGAAAATGGCTACATTTTTTTTGTTTTTTTTTGTTTAACATCTCAATTGTTTCGGGCACAATGCTTTAGCAACCTAAATGTCACCTAGTTAGGATTTAAATCTACATTAGAATATGTAACAGATTCAGATGTTTTTATTTTAACTATTTGTCTGAAGCCCGGCTTTAAAAAATGTTTTTAAAAGGTGTCAATTGACGTCACTTGTTTAAAAGCAGATACATCTTTTAGTTGCAAAGCTTACCCAACATCCATAAGGCAGTGTTACATATCCAATTTAATGTTCTCCAAAGCTATGTACATAATTATATATTTAGAGAGAGACAAATAGGATTGCATCATTCTCCCTGACATTTCCTTGAACCCACCAAAATATGTGTATTTGCAGTTCTCGATGAATTACTTCAGCCTTAGCATTAAAAATAATACACAGTGCATGTACTGAAGAGCTGAATGTGCCGGTTTATTCAGCTCATCATCATCTTCATATTAACAAGTACAATAGAATTCCTAACACCATCTAATTCATATTAACCACTCAGCAAAAGAGGCCCGTTCTGTCCATTACTGTAAATGTGGATTTCTATATATGTATTTTTATTTCATTTTTTTACCCTCACTACTAAAGTAAAAAGACCTGAATGACTCAGAGGAGAGACTTCTTGCAGAGATGACAATGTCTTAAAACAACGCTTTAGTAGATCGGTTGTCTTACCAATGTTGCTGCAATTAAGTGCTTTTTAAAAAGTAATTATTCACTAACACAGGGAAAAATGTCTTTGTATGATGTAAGCTACACAAATAGCAGCAATTAATTGTGGAAGATTCTAGAATGCTGCAACTGTAGAAGATCAGTCTCCATTACATACTAACTTGTGCACTTTATACCAAATGCAGCCATTTGTTTTATCAGTTGGAAACTGACTGTTGTTCTTAGGAACTATTCTCAGGAAACTTTAGTAACATGATATAATGCAACTGCTAAAATTCTGCAATTTAGCTTAGACTTTAGCTAGTGAGTACAGTTTGCCAAAAAGCATTGGTTACTTTTGGAATACATATTATATAAAAATAATTTTAAAATTCTATAAAAAAAAGTTTAGGAAATTGAAATCTTTCAAATCAATGTAAAATATAAAATTGTCCAAAAACATATTAAAAAAGCATTAAAAAAAAAAGCCAACCCAGGTAGCAGTGCTTGCTGGTGGCCAATGAGCCCTCTAATGCCCCGTACACACGGTCGGACTTTGTTCGAACATTCCGACAACAAAATCCTAGGATTTTTTCCGACGGATGTTGGCTCAAACTTGTCTTGCACACACACGGTCACACAAAGTTGTCGGAAAATCCGATCATTCTGAACGCGGTGACGTAAAACGCGTACGTCAGGGGCAGTGGCCAATAGCTTTCATCTCTTTATTTATTCTGAGCATGCGTGGCACTTTGTCCGTCGGATTTGTGTACACACGATCGGAATTTCCGACAACGGATTTTGTTGTCGGAAAATTTTATATCCTGCTCTCAAACTTTGTGTGTCGGAAAATCCGATAGAAAATGTCCGATGGAGCCCACACACGGTCAGAATTTCTGACAACACGCTCCGATCGGACATTTTCCATCGGAAAATCCAACCGTGTGTACGGGGCATAACTGTGGAAAAACGTATTAGGACATATTTATCTCTAGGAAATCCTAATTCTGTAGATTTCACTTCATGCAAATCACTGGCTGGATGACAGGCCAGGTAATATGGATCCTTGTAGTCTCCCCAGTTTTAACCACTGAGTGCATGTGATTCTTTACAAAAGAAAGCAGCATTCCGTTTGTACTGTCTCAGCAGGTAATGAGTCAGATATGGGGTCAATGCCTGTTTTCCTTGTGAGCAGCGTGTGGCATTCTTACCCAGCTTGTCAGAGGCACATATGTGCCAAACAGTCAGACACAGTATTCCCTTACAGGCTAGCAGCACCTCAGCTTTGGTTGGTTGCATCCTGCCAATGTCTTAGATGAAGGACGGCAAATGTGGTTGGTTTCCTGGTTTTGCTGTGTGGGGTGTTGGCCCTTCAAAGCTATATTGGAGGTGCACAGGCTCTTTAAGGAACTTCTGCAGATCTTGCCAGAGATCTCCTGCGTGAAGGGAGTCAAAGTTTACAGTATTCAGAGCACCTTTCAGTTTGGGGCAGTTTGGCTACAAGCTCCCAAGCCAACATTTGTTGAAGGATTCCACCCTCAGTAGAGCAGCAAATGAAGAAAGGCAGCAGAGGAAGGAGTGGCCCTGCAGTGTACAAGCTAGCTGAAGGCTCCACAGCAAGCTGCCTCTCCTGCCTATGTGCTTGTCAACTAAGACCAGGGCTGTGTTTACCCTCAGGGCTGTAAGTGCCGGGGGAGGGGGGTCAGGATTCCATTGGGGCTCGCAAAACAGGATTTTTTTTTTTGGCCCATAATGTTGTTTGGCGACGCAGTTTGCAGTAGGGTAGATATTTTATAATGCAGACCATCACCAGCAGTATCCCCTCCTACATAGTCTGGTTCCCCATTTCAAGCCTCAGGTATTCTGAGGTCATCCATATATTAGGACTTTCTGGCGTCTATTTGCTAAGGTTTTGTGTCTCAGGTAAAACGCACTTTTTCCATCCACAGTGAGGTAAGAAACGGCCACCTCTGCCCTCTGTGCCCTGAGAGGACTCCAAGCAAGAGTCTTTAAAGGCAGTGGTCACTCCAAGCAAGAGTCTTTAAAGGCAGTGGTCACTGTCTCAGCAGGTAATGAGGAGTCAGATATGTGGTCAACCTCCTTGACGAAGCATCCACTTCGATTTTGCAACAGGAGAAGTAGTTAGTTTTGGTGCTAATTAAGGTGGTCAATTATATACTTTGGATGGTATATTCCCCCACTGTGCAGTCCAATATCTTTTGGAAGACATAAGAGAGCTGAAGAGTTCCAATTAAGTTTTTCCACGATCACTTTTTTGTTTACATGTTTCTCCTGTGAAGAGTGATCCATTTGGATGTTTGTTTTTTCACAGTGGGGTTGATTTACTAAAACTGGAGAGTGCAAAATCTGGTGCAGCTGTGCATGGTAGCCAATCAGCTTCTGACTTCAGCTTGTTCAATTAAGATTTGACAAAAAAAACCTGGAAGCCGACTGGCTTCTATGCAGAGCTGCACTAGATTTTGCACTCTCTAGTTTTAGTAAATCAACCCCAGTGCTTTTCAGTGTATTACCCCTGTAGCCTCCCTGGCGGTTTTCCCGAGTGTGGCTCGGGGTTAAAAATCAGGACCATTAGCGGTAACTCCGAGCCACACTCGGGATTACATCGCAGGATCCTGGTGTGGCTTTACTTACCTTGTCCCCGGGATCCTGCGATGTCCCCCGCAGTGTCCGTGGGCTCCGTCCTCCTCCGAAGCCTCTCCTTGCCAGGCTCCGTTCCCTGCGAGCGGCGCGACGCACGGGGGTGGAGCCTGGCGCCAAATTCAAAAAATGTCAAAATCATAACACATACAGTACTGTAATCTAACAGATTACAGTACTGTATGAAATGATTTCACATCCCTTTTGTCCCCAGTGCTTTGGCCCATGCCCTGCATGCAGTTTTATGTGATATATACTGTTCTTTCTGCCTGGAAACTGGCGATTGTCCATAGCAACCAAAAAGTGTCCCTTTATGTCAAAAGTGGCTTTAGACCAGCTAGAAAACAGCGATAGTAAATTAGAACACTTGCAGAATTGAGCGATAGTGAATCGTGGGGAAATTTATTTTATAACTATTTATTTTTATTTTTTTTAATTATTTATTTTTATTTATTATATTATAATTTATGTTTTTGTGTTTCAAACTTTATCATACCCGGGATATCTACTAGACTCTTGTTTGGACAGATTTAAGTGTGTTATTGTTAAGAATTTTAGCACAGATGTTTGTTTCACAAACCTTAAACTGGAACTAAATTCCCACTTTAAAAAACTGAATTGGCACCCGTGCCACATGGCACAGTCCAGCTGCCTATGCCTTTTTTGGCAATCCCTTGTCTATTAAACTCAATGTGGAACTCAATTGTATCCAAGCACCACAAACTGAAAATGCTAATTTAAAGAGGAACTGCAGTCTGCTCACATAATTTGTAATAAAAACATCTTTGCCATTTTGAAGCTATCCTCCAACCACTTTGCATATTATTTTATATATACTTGGATTCTGTACTTGCCAAATATGCTGCAGAAATCTCCCTCCACCAAGTCTGGCTGCAATCATTTTAACTATGGGCAGCTGAAGCTGCTGCCTGTTCACTTCCTGGATTTACATAGACATAGAGGCACATCTCCAGCTCTGCAGCTCTCTTTGGCCCTCTTATGACTCACCCCCCCCCTCCCTTCCTGGCAAACTCTCATGAGTGTGAGAGAGAGAGCTGTGCATGATGTCATAAGCCTAGGCTAAGAAACAGGAAGTGGGCTGTATAAGGTGTTTACTGCCAGAAAAAAATGTTTTACTATCCAAAGTTAAAACAACAAGGGCAGAGGATTTAATAGATGGAAAGATGAAAAAATGACTGAAGTTCTGCTTTAACTCATTTTAATTAGCAAAGCAAACTCACCCATCCATCCATGTCTTCTTTATTTTGTTAAGAAATCACTTAGAAAAACACCTACCTAGCCATGACCATCTTGAGTAGGGGGAGATGATTCATGTAGTGCTTATTACTTAGAAAAACACCTGCCCTTACCTCAGGCATACAGACAGGAGGGTGTGCTTAGCTGAAAAAGCCCCTCCTTCCAATAATAGAAAAAAAGAGCCCATAAAGACTCCTGGGATGTATAACATCTTTTTGGTCTAGGCTGTGAACCAGGAAGCAACTTAATAAATGCAAAAAAAAAAGTTTTAAACAAGAAAATAATATACCTTCTTATCTATTTACTAAGGCTAGCAGAGTAGGATTAAAAATAGTTAACATTGAAAGAGAGTTTAGTTCAGTTGTAAAGCCCCCAACCCCCCCCCCCATTGACGTCAATGAGATTCGATTTTGAGTTCTTCATTTTTTGGGCTTTATTCAGGATCATGTGGACCCCCCACAAACCAAATTCAGGCACATTCGTTTATCCCAAATTTTGAGGGAAAGTGATGGCCAGTGGTAAAGTGACTTACCTTTTAATTAATAGTCTATAGTATGCTGGACAATACCAGGATTCTCACACCAGACTGAAGAGTGAAAACAGTGGGAAAACACATCTTACCTGTTTTTTGCACTTGAATTATTTTGTTGTAAATGGCATCTGAAGTCTCTATTAATGTCCGACTTGCTTGTATGAACTAAAAGATAAAGAAGCCAGAGTTAGGTCTGGCAATGCTGTGTTTGGCATACAAGCTTTAGGCAGCTGTCTAAAGCAGTAGGCTTAGAGTTGTTATCAATCAAATGTGTATATGCTCTATTACATAGTTAGGTTGAAAAAAAACACAATCCTTCACCCACAGTTGATCCAGAGTAAGGCGAAAAACCCCAGCAAAGCATTCTCCAATTTGCTACAGCAGGGGAAAAAATTCCTTCCTGATCTCCCAAAAGGAAATCAGGTTTTCCCTGCATCAACTTTACCTATAAATCTTAGTACCCAGTTATATTATGTACTGAGCTAGCCAGAACCACCTCTGGAGGGAGTCTATTCCACATTTTCACAGCTCTTACTGTGAAGAAATCTTTCCGTATTTGGAGATGATTTTTTTTTCTCTAGACGTAAAGAGTGACCCCTTGTCCTCAGTGGTGACCTTAAAGTGAATAACTCAACACCAAGTTCACTATATGAACCCCTTATGTATTTGTACAGGTTGATCATATCCTCCCTTAATCTCCTCTTCTCAAGAGAGAATAAATTCAGTTCCTGTAATCTTTCCTCATAGCTGAGCTCCTCCATGCCTCTTATCAGTTTGGTTTCCCTTCTCTGCACTTTCTCCAGTTCCCTGATATCCTTTTTGAGAACTGGTGCCCAAAACTGAACGGCATATTCCAGATGAGGTTTTACCAATGATATGTACAGGGACAAAATGATATCTCTCTCTCTGGAGTCCATACCTCTCTTAATACAAGAAAGGACTTTGCTCGCTTTGGAAACCGCAGCTTGGCATTGCATGTTATTATTGATCTTATGATCTACCAAAACCCCCAGATCCTTCTCCACTACAGATTCCCCCAGATGTTCTCCCCCTAGTATGTATGATGCATGCATATTCTTAGCCCCCAAGTGCATAACTTTATATTTATCAACATTAGATGCCCTAAAAGATACAGTAAGTTCACCTTTCATAACATGTTACATGATACACCCATATTCAGGGGGTGTAACATGTAATGAATGCACTGGCTCCCGCGTTCCCCCCCCCCCGACCCCCTGGCAACTGGCTGCTAGGTTTGAGCACTGCATAATGAGAAGAGGTCACATGCTCCCCCATACCTGGAAGCACCAGGCATATCCTGAGAGCTCCAACAGAGCAACAGAGGGCAGGGAAGACTGACAGAGGCAATTAAAGGTGAGTTGGGAGTGAGGTTTTTAAAGACTGTTTCTTTACCTTGAATGGTCACCATAAGAAGTCTTAGACTTGATCTGCTAATTATTTGACCATGTATGGGCTATCCCTCTACTGTACTTGAAGCTGACAGATTTTTACTCAGGTATCAGACAGGTTGAAATCCACCGTCATACTCTATTGTCATGTATACAATATGTGGTTCATGCGTGACTGCTGCTACTGCAATCATTACACACATTATCCAGACAATTTACCTGAGCGCTAAATATATCTGACACTTTGAGGTTGATTTACTAAAACTGGAGAGTGCAAAAATCTGGTGCAGCTGTTCATGGTAGCCAATCAGCTTCTAACTTCTATATACAAAACAAAATGTAATATATTGACGAATACCAATGATGGCTCTTCAAGCTAAAAACATTTTCAGCAAGTAAAAGGAAACACCTGTTGATTTTTGCCAGAAATGCAGTATCCCCATCACTTCCGGTGAACTTAAAGTGGATCTTGCATCCAAAAAGCAAAGTTTTTTAGTGTTTAGTGTTTAGGCTTGTCCCACCTCCCCCTAGCAGAGCTTGCAATAGGTATTCTTGTCCCATACTCCCCTACAAGTTCAGGGAACAGATCACTGGTATTTTTAAGATCAGTGGTCTACAACACTGGCCCTTGGCTTGCCTTTATCTGGCTTTTGGGGGCACCTTTCCTCCCACTGATACCAACAATGGGATACTATTCCTGTCACTAAACACAATGATGGGGCATTGCTTACTGCCACTTGCCACAGCCTTCCCCACCTAAAACATAAAGGACAGTAAACTGGCCCATTTTGTTTAGAAAGTTTGAAGGCTCCTGCTTTAGTTGGATCTAATGCCTGTGTTTTAACTCCTGGGCCCCCTATTTTCAGAGGATCACCCTCAAACAGTTCTATAGCTCTGCTATCTGTGCCTTAGAACTGCTCAATTGTCTAATTGGCCTCTTATAACAACGTCTAACTTGTGCCATTCTGTGTAAAATTAAGCACAAGTTCTGCTGACAAATTTTCAGCTTTTACCATTTTCTCTGACTCTGAGCATTTACAGTCTGCTTTTACAAAGCCTGTTTATTTTAGATCTGGAATGCCTTTGATATGCACACAGTTGTTTTCAATTTAACGGAAGCAGTGCATACCTTCTTTTCCTCTTCCTTTCAAAAACAGTTCCTCTGAAGATCAGGGTTGCTCCATTTTGTTTGTGTGCTAAGGCCTTTTTCCCTAACAGGGAAATGTCTTGAGTTTAATTTAAAAAAAAACGTGCCTCAGTTGCTCACATCCCTCATTTATGATGGCCATTATCTGTTCATGCACATTGAACACCTTAGCTTTGTGCCTGGGATGCCATACTCAAACTTCCTGGTTCCCTATTTGGCCTCCCGCTTCAACGCGGAATAATTGTAATTGGAACAGAAGAAACTTAAAGTGTTAGTAAACCCATGACCCTGCATTTTTTTTGCATATTATCCCGATGCAAGAAACTGCCTTCCAGTAGCCCTACTTCCATCACGGGGTCTGGATCAAATCTGTCCCCGGCTTCTCCTTGGAACACATCCTTGAGGTCTATTGGCTGATATCCAGTTGGCGGCCCTTCCTGATGTTTCTTCACCCCACCAGAGAAGTCGAGAAGTGAGACAGAGGTTCCACCGTTCCGGATATCGTTTTCCAGCCTAGGTTTGGCTCCATGCACCATTGACTCCATGTCATATGACAGTGGAGTCCACGTCATCTGGTAAGAGTACCCATCTTATCTTACTTCCTGATGTTTTCATTCTGATGCCCCATATCGAGATGTTGGTTTACAGCTACGGAAGCTCTGTACCCCGTTGTTGACTCACAGTCACAGATCCACACCGTGCACCATTGACTTTATTTTCCAGTTTCACATCATTTTTTGGTCCATACCAAATCATCCATTTACCATATGTGGACACTTTATACTGTGTTTGTTCATTTCATTTCACTTATGGTTTTTGCACATATGCTTTACTGTTCAGTACAGCATCTCTTACTTAATTGTTTCACTACACCCTAACTTCCTAATATTTCTTAGCGCTGCATTTTTTCCCATTCTGCATTCACTATATCCAATCTTCCACACAGAACATGGAAATGCAATTATTTTACTAAATATAAACGACTAAATACCTTTTCTCGTCAGCAGTATATAGCAGTCTTGTGACTTCTATCAGTGTTTTGCCGAGAACTGGTTAATGTAAACAGTCCTATGTGGCTGCCTAACCCCTGACCCTCTGTCTGAACAGCACTGATTGGCCCTGTGCTGATCACATGCAACCTCCAAAAAAATGGATTGGGGATTATAGAAAACCGGAAGGATCACAGAAGACAGGATCAAACAGTCTTTTCCCACAATACAGAGGATTAACCTCTTGGGTTCCACAGGGAGTATAACAAGCATGCTTTACTACATATACAGACTGATTTTAGTGTGGGTTTAGTAACACTTTAATCTTCATCCACTACAGCTATGTTACCTTGGCATTGAGAGTCTGAGAGTTTGGAAATCAGTAGCCTTCTGTTCGAGGATAAGCCACCATTTTTATTGGCGACTTTTGAGTCTTTATCTTTATGGTCCCTTGGAAAGTGACTTTAATTTGGTTTAGATACTCAGGCTTCTTACTGTAGCTCTCAATCTACACCCTAAAACTGGGCATCTTGTTCTTTTTTCCCTTCTGGTATCATCCTCGTTGTGAGAAGACAGTGATTATCGATAGCGACTATAGCAGCCGCTTGTGATAATCAGAAGCAAATCCGTCAGGCTGGTTGTATTCAATTGATCGATCAATCAACTTGGTACTTTCAGCCCGACCATTAACTGTTCAAATCTTGGCCAGTTCCTGCTGAACCAGCTGAGATTTGAACCGTGTATGGCTGGCCTAAGAAGTCCACTCTATCCAGACATTTGCTTCTCCTACAGTAATTTTCCTTACCTATTCGGTCTTTCTACTTGAGTTGGAGAATCTGGTATTTGGACTAGTCTTCTGATTAGTCTTTTTTGGTCCAAATAGTCACGGTTGCCATCGACTCCCAAAAGCATCCTTGAGTTTAATTGCCTATACAGCTTTGTGTGTCGCTGGAAAATACATTTTTTTGTCATTCTTTAGTCGTGACCTCTCCTACACTGTGCATCTGAGAACTGGTAACTTTTTTCTCATCTGAGAAGGCTTCAGAACTCCACTTGCGACACTGGGTGAACTCCTTCCTCAGATGGTCTCCCTGCTGTATGAGCTTCATGTCCACACTTTTTCTATAGTGTCTAGGCATTATTTCTAGTCCCTCAACTGACTATATATCCCCATTCAGTGAGAGATTATCAAGTGTATGTCCCACTTTTTCCCACAGCATATTTCCGTTACCGTACTATGGGTCTCCATCAGGGTTAGGGTAGTATCGGATGCCTTTTTTGGTACCTACAGTGTAAATATTGTTTCTTCTAATAGTCTATCTGTAATCATTGATGAAGATTGCTTAGTTTCTTCCACCCCTTTGCTCCTCAGTGGAGGACCTATTCTCTTTTGGGAATACCCTAGAAAATTCTGGAATTATACTCTGTTACGTCAAGGATAGGTTGCCGGTAGACTATCATGTGTCCCAACACACTGAGATATTGTTTTTTTCTTTTGTCTTTTACACAGGGGTTGTTGATATACCTATTCTCTCACTATAAAGGGTTCCTGGATAGTACTCTGGAAGTTTTTCTTGGCTGCTCAGCTACTTTTTGCCATAGTCTTTACTCTCCCTAAAATCCGAGGTCAGGATTATTCTACTGAGCCTTAGCAGCTTTAATTATAATATGAATATTAGCTAAGTGTACAAAATAGAAAAAAAAGCATATCAGAGGATTGGAGGGATCATTTTACAAAGGGAACTAATTCTAAATAAAAATAAAAAAGGTAACTTACTTCCTTTACTAATAATGCACAATATCAAGTATAATAATATATAAATTGTCTTCTATTGTCAGAAAAATAGTCTATATGCAAACTCTCCAACACTTTCTGCAATTTCATATAACATAAGTAGCAGTTGTTCACCCAGTAATGACTGTCTTTCTGAACATGTGTGGGGTTTAGCTTGCCGCAGAGGTGGGCGGACCCATGTAATATAGTAGGCCTGTATTTGTCAAAATGTCGTTCAGTGTGTCAATATGTCCAGCCATCACATATATTAGATCCAATTTATTACAACTGTTAAGAATCCCCTTTATAAAAATTGTGTGAATATTCACTTCAAATATGAATTATCCATTCATATAAAAAAAATCATCTGCATATGACTGGGTATTCAAACTGAACAGAAGTTGGCTTTTTTTTTTAACACAACGGATAAGTATAGTGAATATTCACACACTTTTGTGAATAAAAAAACTTGGCTCCTTTAGTAAATCAGCTTCAGATGTGCCTATTTGTCACATCTGTCAATTTCTGTCAGTCCTTCTAAGTGTGTAATTGTTTCCTATGTTGACTAAAGCTAGCCATACTCTGTTAGTTTTTCATGCAGCCAACAGGCTCAAATGAGACAGATGGAAGAATCCCCCCCCCACAAGGCATTGTATTCTGACAGCAACACCCAAGAACCAAGAATAATTTTCAAACATGTCTGTTTTGATTGACTTTCGTCAAGGGGGGATGGTCACAGACTGATCAAAATGTGTCTGGTACGTGCTAAACTGGCCAAATTTTGAATGGCCAGCATAATGTACTCCCTAAGTCAGCCATTCTCAACCAGGGTTTCTCAAACTGTGGCTAAATCACCTTCCATTAGATGATGCTTGCATAGTTCAGGTCCAGTGGCACTTGTTTGAGCCAGCATCATGACACCAATGATCTTTTTAGGTATATGCAGGGACAACATTCTACTTGCCATTGTAAGGGGGGCTTTTTTCCCACTAGCCACCAAAGTAAGGTGTTTTTTACTTGCTGACACTCAATGAATTTATTTTAGCAGGGATTCCCCAAGACCTCAAAATTATTTTAAGGGTTCCTTTGGGGTAAAAAAAAGGTTGAGAAAGGCTACGAATTTGGATTCACTTCTTTGTCATGTAACATAGCGGGTCTTTATTCCACATTTACATGTAATATTTACGTAAACCTATTTTGATATGACTTTCTGGTTTCAATCACTGCAGTTTCAGGTTTCCCTAATCGGAAATGTTACTCTAATCCTAAATACAAGTTATAATCATGGATAAGCAGAGTACTTACGTCCAGCTGATCATACACAAACACATACGGAGACCATTATATACTAAAGTTTCTCTTTAATACACTACTGCCTGCTAATTAGATTGTCCTAAAACTGTGGCACGCTCATGTCCCCCAAGGACCCAGATGAACAGCATTGACCTATGGCATAATACGTGTTTATTTATTAAGGCAATCTATACAATGTCCGACAGCCATAATTAGCATTGAACAGCAAAGACTGCATAAAACAGCCAGATGTGGCATTTAAAGAGATACTCCAGTCAAAAGAAGTGTAATTACAAAAAAATGTGTCTATCACCTTTCCATACTGTAAGTGTATTGTTCAACATTTGTATAGGCTATATATTATTTGGTCTCTTTGTTAATACATACTGTTGTAATGTGAATTTCTTATGTGTATGAAGCCTGACACCACAGTCCATAAACTCATGCGTTTCTGGAGTGCCACATCCTTCCCGTTTTCTTCCAGGGCTACACAGAGCCAGTACGTCCAACACACCATTACAGTTCTAGGCACCCACCCATGTTCTAGCAAACCTAAGACAAATCCCAGCAGCCAATCCTTTATTGAATCCTTTACAACAATCACTGATTAGGATGGATTACCCCCAAATGGAAAGCCATCTAAGTACCTGTTTATGTACACCTCTAAAGGGCATTTGCTACCTATTTAAAGTAAAAAAAAAAAAAAGTAGATTGCATTATATGCTAAATATGACCAAAATGCGAAATATTTCACGTTCTATGGAAATACCAAGAGGTATCTTCTTTTACCTGCAGAAGCATCAAGTCACCACTGCTGAAGCCAATCCCAGGCCATACCTATCCTTAAAACTCTATCACTTTCTGGTAGTATTAAAGCCTGCCTATCCACCCTTAACCCAGTCTTATCTGTCTACCAATAGAAGGGCCTAATTATTGGCTTATAGGAAAGTTTAGAAGACTGAAAGAGGCACACAAGCTTCCACACTACCAAAAAAGTGCTAGAGCTTTGCCTGTCAGATATTCCAGGGATTGGGTCATAATTACAGGATACCAGAGGATGCTGCAGGTTTTCCTATTAACTAAAGAGTTTCTTTACCACACACAAAAATAGCATATTGTAAAAGCGGTAAAATATGTGGTAGTACTTCAATTGAAATGATTACTGAGAGAATATAGGGTAGCCATTCTCAATCAGGGTTCCTCTAGAGGTTGCTAGGAGTTCCTTGAGCTGTAGCTAATTGATCTGCCATTTGATGGTGCCTGCAAAGATGCAGGGCCAATGTCACTTGTAAAAGTCAAAGGCATGACACCAATGATGTTTTTAGCTACTGGCAAGTATGGCATTCTGACCACCATGGTAAGGGGGCATTCTTCATGCTGACCACCGATGAATTTGTTTTAGCAGGGGTTTCCTAAGACCTTTAAGGTAAAAAGGTTGAGAAAGGATGATATAATAGAGGCTGCCATTACTCATCCTTTCTGGTGATGCTAGTTGCACGGTTGTCATACTGTTCAAATAGCTTCAATATTGGCAATGCTCTGGAATAATCAGTATAGGTAACCAAGTATAAAATAAAATATTGAAGACAGAGCCAGACAACTCATATTCTTAGAAAGAGGTCAGCAATGTCTGCCCCCTTATTTCTCTCACCAAGCTTCCACTAAATCTCTGCAGTCTACCAGTTATGTAATTCCGAAAAAAATACAGCTGAACATGCCTGCACTCTTATGTATATTAGGAATGAGTCATTAAACTGATTTGCTTCTTTACATTTTTCTCTAATCTGCAATTGGGAAGCTTCAGAAAAAGAGCAGCAATGTGTGAGGATCCATATGGAGGTGGAGGAAATACATTCACAGGACGACCAACAGCCAAACTTGCCCACACATCAACCTAACCATTGAGAAGCATCATGGGGACAGCAACAGTTACTATTCAAACTGAATTGAAAGAAAAAAGGGGTTTAAGCAGTAAAAGGTCTGCTGCCTGACAAAAAAAGTCTATTTTTATTGGATTGCATATTGGTTTACTTTCAGTATTTCTAATATTTGTTTGCTTAGTTTAGTCTGAAGACTCAGTCCACATATTCCAAGCCTACAATTACTTCTTTATGGGCCACTATCCCCCTGGTGCCCAACTTGCAGTCCAAGGGTCAGATGTAGCTCTTGGTACTTATTGTGCAGTTCTGGGACTCTAGAAGCCAGCAGTGGAAGCTGCAGAGGGAGTGCAAAAACCATTGGTCTGTAGCACTTCTATGTAACATGTCCCCAGTCTTTAGCTGTCTCCTGCTGCTTATCTTTAGTCTACAGCCACATCAATAGCATGTCCAAAGTTTGGACCATCTCTTGTTAGTAATTCTGAAAAAGTCCAATAGCATTACATTAACTGAACAATATGTGCGGCTCTCTTGAAATGTCAGGGGACATAGTCCTTTTTCTAGCAAATTGATCCCTACTGCTCTATCCTATGCATGTGCCTCAACTACCAGCTAAACAGTCTCACACAGCTTCATGCAATGCTTAAAGTGGTTGTAACCCTGTTCCCTTAAAGCAGGATATACAGCATAGTGCTTGTGCTATTTACGGTATTTTGTCCCTCTCTATGCTGTAAAATACCTAGTTGATCCTGCCTGTTCCTGTGTCCCCCCTAAAGCTAGGTACACACTGGCCAAATGTCGGGAGACATTTGCCAGTTCAAAAAAAAACGGCCCGTGTGTATGTTGGTCTGTCCGACAGAAGCTGGCGGGTTGACCGGCTTTTGTTGGACGAGCATGCTGGAAAACCAGCAGCAGACCGACCAGGGGTCTCAGACAATGGTGGAGAGCGCTGATCGGATTGTTCTGGTGGTGGGGCCATCCCCCTCTCAGAACACAACAGCTCAGTGGGGGAGATCGCTGCACTTACTTTGCATAGTGAGTACAGTGGCTCCTAACGGAGCTAAGAGTTTTTTTCCATTTAACCCGCTTAAGCCTAGTACTGTGTACTAGACATAAAGCGGGGTTCCACCCAAATTTTGAACAATATCTGTATGTATTCTCTTCCTTGCCTAGATGCTGACATGCCGTTTAAAAAAAATAAAATCGCCGTAATTACCTTTTATTTTTCTATTCTTCTTTGCACTTCCTGGTTCTCCTCCCGTGGGAGTAGGCGTGTTTCTAGCCTCTCCCAGACTCCGCACAGACTCCTGGGAGCTAGTCTCAGGCTTCCCAGGATGCCACTGAGCATGTGCGGGAACGAGCGGTGAATGCTGGGAGCACAGCATTCACCACATCCAGGAAATAAATTCTTGTGGGCTTCAAATGCCCACAATGAAGATGGAAACCGCCTGCAGTGAATAATATAAGTTATTCTTTCCGACTAAATCTGACACAGGCGGACATATTACACACAATATGTGAGTATGTAATGCTGAGAAGAAAAATTTGTGAATGAACTAAAAAAAAAAAAAAACGATAGATAGGTGGACCCCCGCTTTAAGTGTGCTGACCACTGTGGTAATCATGGCTGCTGATCCATGATACAGTGGTCAGTTTACATGCCTCCATCATCCAACAGTCTCTCCCTCCCTCTCCCTGCCTGTCAGCTTGGGAGTCTGTGTGTGTGAGCTATGTCCTCCCCGCCCCTCCCACCACTATTCTGCTGTGGCTGTAAAAACACTAAGTACAAATCCTGGAATCCCCCTCTGTTACAGGAAGATATACTGTGCAGTGTCTGTTTTTTAAAAATTATGCAGCAAAATACCTTATTTCAGAGTGCCACTGTGCGCTCTGACCACCATGACAACCCATTTTTGTTAAGCAGACTCATTTTTGCCACAATTGTTTGGAAATAAACATGCTGGTATTGAGGCTGTTAAAACACTTGATAATGTTACACAAGATACATTATATGCACAGGTCATACACAGATGGAGGAGAAGGTAAAGGGGTTAATGTTCAGATGTGTAGGATAAGGGAGGTGAAGGGGTAATGTACAGATCACTACAGAGACATGGGTCTGAGGTAGATGAAAGTTGCATTTTACTCCATTGGTACATTGATTACATTTCATTATTGAGAAGTGTGCAATTACACACCATTCAAGTCTCCTGCAGTACAAAATATCTGCATTTTCCGCACCGGTCATCACACCTGTGCTGTGGTGTAAATGAAGCATATAGAAATTAATTATCTGATCAGATTTGATCAGGTGCAGGTAAACGACAGTTATCGCACATAGTGCGAAGGAAGGGGTTGGGAGTGCCACTCCAAACACGTGTTCCAGTTCGGTGTCTGGCAACTCGAAGGCTGCAGCTTCACATCTAATTTAACAGCTATGCTGTCACAGCATGCTCTAATATGCCCGGTCTCTGCCCATGCCATCCACATCGACAAGAAAATTGCACTGCGAATGAGCAACCACCTTCCAGCTGTTAGCTGCATGCGCAGTGCACACTCCATGCCAAAAATGGGCAGCTGAAAAGTTGGGGAGAAGACGAACAGGTGCACGGCGGTACCTACCTCACGTGTTAGCAGCAGGAAAGGGGGTGCAGTTCCACATCCCTGCCCTGGGTGCTGGACCACCTCGTCCCGGTACTGCTGCACAGTAATAATGACACTGCTACTTTTATATGGTAATGTCTTGATTTGCAAAGGAATTTCCTGCACACACACAGTTAATTAATATCCTCTGTCATTATTGAGGAATATTTTTAAATGTAAACAATACTAAAGGCTTACTTTTTTTTTATATATAAAAAGAGGTAATGCTTACCTTCTCTGTGCAGCTTTATATTGCACACAAAGGTCAGTTCTTCTTCTGGCAGTCCCAGCTTCTCCCTCCTCTAAGAGCCGCCTGCAGCAAGCCGGCTGTATGCGTCCATAGACACATGAAGCGCCAGTAAGTCATACCCCTACTCCCCCATCACAGACGTTTGACTGACAGCAGCAGGAGCCTATGGTTTGCTGCCCTCAATGTCTCCTGTGACAGCAGAGAATGCATTAAGGTTAAAAACATTTAGACTTTAGAACCGCTTCTTGTTTCAGAGTTCAGCTTTAACAGTAAGGAGGATACCAGGAAATAGTTTTAAAAAAAATATGCTTGTAACATTTTACCGTTCTGTTTATTCTTACTTTCTCTTGGAGCACTTTACTAAAGCCAGCCATAGACGGTTCAAATCTCGACCGGTTCAGCAGGGACCAGACAAAATTCGAACTATGTATGGGAAGGCTGAATGTACCCAAGTTGTTTGATCGATCAACTTGGGTACAACCAGCCTGCCTGATTTTACCTGCTACTATTGCTAGCGGCTATTATGGCTAGCAGTAATTAATGTGTTCTCCTGGCAAAGATGGCTTCCCCCATTTCCATGCCGGGAGAACACAATGGCTCAGTGGGAGGGACACTACCCATGGTTACAGAAAATAAAATTACTCCATAATTTCTCAGTGATCTGACTTCAGCAAAGTGAAAATTGATTGGTCGCTTTGTGCACATCAGCCGTTTTCAGTACACAGTCTGTTCTCAGTGCAGTGTGCCACCGTTGGAGGCCATGCTCTATTCCTGCTAGATAGGAATTGGCAAAAAGCTCAGTTCTTCCAAGTAGCTTCAGGTCAGGCATTGTAATGTTATGACCACCCCAATTACCTCTATTAGTAGAAGCAAAGGAAGTGTTTGGAACAGGAATAGAAAGAACTCCCCCACACACACAGTCTGCTAATTTTATACTGGTATGTTGTGTTCAAGGCAGTCTGTGCATTCCCATGAATGTATGACTCTCTTAGCATCATACAATGTCTGTACCGTGTGTTAGGAGGGCAGTGAAGTGTTTTATTTATCTCCTACTGAATCACAACTCATTGGCTACAGCAGTCACTCCAGCCCTATTCATATACAGAGCGACCTTCAATGCACAATTGGGAAGAGATGTTTGCCGTGCTTTCAAATGAATAAATACGATGCATTCTTTTGTGAAGAATGTAAAGAGCAAAGTACATACTGTGTACCAGAAGACAAAAGGCTGTTTTCACAAAATCAATATGTAGCACGTCAAAGGATGATCTGTATCCCAGGTATCCACAAAGTACATACAGAGCGTGAGAGGCATTCGAATGTTTTGTGTATACACCGTCCGCGCAGAGGCTGGCCACTTTATACCCCCCGTCCTTATTTATTCAGAAACAATGTGGGGTAGCCCAGTACAACTGGGGGAATCAATGGTGGAGAAGGATCTGGGTGTTCTGGTAGACCATACACTTAATAATAGCATGCAATGCAAGCTGCGGTTTCTAAAGCAAGCAAAATCCTTTGTATTAAAGAGGTTGTATACTCCGAAAAAAAAAAAAAAACACCCTGTAAGACAAAGGCATAATGAGCTAGTATGCATTGCATACTAGCTCATAATGTAATACTTACCTTAGAACGAAGCTGTTGTGGTGGCGCCCGCATACCACTGACATCTTTCCCGGAGTTACTTCCGGATTTGCGGGCTCCGGCACTGATTGGCAGGAGCCGCGATTACGTCACTCCTGCGCATTCATGGGGCTCGGAAGGAACAGCACCCATGTCTCTGGCTGCATGTAATGTAAATATCTCCTAATCGGTGCATGTTTAGGAGATATTTTCACTACCTATAGGTATTTTCACTGCCTTATTATAGGCTTATCTATAGGTAAGTGTCAGCAGAGGACACTTACTTCCAATTTAATAGAGGTATGGACTCCAGAGAGAGAAATATAATTTTGCCCCTGTACAAATCATTAGTAAGACCTCATCTGGAATATGCAGTTCAGTTTTGGGCACCAGTTCTCAAAAAGGATATTGGGGAACTGGAGAAGAGCAACCAAACTGATAAGAGGCATGGAGGAGCTCAGCTATAAGGAAAGATTGGAGGAACTGAATCTATGTTCTCTTGAGAAGAGATTAAGGGGGGATATGATCAACACGTACAAATACATAAGTGGTCCATATAGTGAACTTGGTTTAGAGTTATTCACTTTAAGGTCATCACAGAGGACAGGGGGGGGGGGTACTCTTTACATCCAGAGGAAAAGAGGCTAAACCTCCACATATGGTAAGAGCTGTAAAAAAATGGAATAGACTCCCTCAAGAACTAGTTCTCACCAGCTTTTAAAAAAGCTGAATCTATTCCTAAATACACAAAATATAACTGGATATTAACATGCTGTATATGGGTAATAACAGACTGTTGATCCAAAATTATCAGCTTGCTTTTTGGGGTATCAGGAAGAAATTAATCTTTTCTCCCACTGAAACAAATTGGACCACGTTTTATAGGGTTTTTTGTCTTCCTCGTGATTACCTGTGTGAGTATAGCGTTCTATATGGGGCTTCTATTTATGCTGTTCTATTGGTTGAACCAGATAGAATTTTTTTCAACCTGACTAACTATGTAACTATATCACCCAATCAGAAATTGTCTCTCTTTATCATGACACTTCTGTGCAAAAAGTGCAAACTCCATAGCGTAGCATGTATTGAAAAGAGATTTATTAAAAAGGTAAAGTATACACTCACAATTGGTGAACTTGTGCTAAGTGAGACAGACTAGGAGGCCTCATGACTAGGAACTCCCAGAATGGCAGCCAGGAACCCCTGCCTTGGCCACCGGTATGGGGATGAGGAGCACTGTGAGGACTGGATGCCACTGTTACTGGTGTGCAACAAGTTGATAGAGACCGGAACCCGGGACAGGAAGCCACCTGACATCACTGGTAAGCACAAGAGCTCGAACAGGAACATGCTTCAAAACAACCTTGCTTCTTCTTCAGAGGCTAAATAAGAAGCAAGGTTGCCCTCGCTCTTTAAAAGTTTGAGCACCCCTGATTTAATAAGGCTCTAACTTCTGAATATCAACCTACTTTTTGATGCCATAATGGTTCATTTTCTTCCCTACAGTTAATTTTAAGAGTCTGTCAGGCCTTGGAGCAGCTGCAATACTTTTAATGGGTAACCTCCTTATAATGTAGGGCTAAAATGAAGCATGTCAGTAAGCCAGCATATTCCAGCAAGCATTTAAAAAGAGAGACTGCACAGCCATTCCATCCACTTGTCCAACAACTGACAATGTTTGCCTCCTGCACAGCACACTGGCTTCAAGTAGTGGGGAGAGGGAGGAGTATTTTCTGCAGCAACTACCCTGTCACAGTTCACTTAACAGTTTCCGACCTTCCCCAGTACCAGAGCAGCCCAAAAAGTATGCTGGTATCATATGTAAGCCCACAGAGGAAACCTAGGTTGTGGCACCATCGTTTCTCTCCCATGCCATGGCATTTTTCATCTAAGCGAGTATTACAGCATGGGAAGCTGCATTGTGCATGTCTTTTTATATTTGTATCCTCAAAGACATTATTAAGCAGCGATTTTATGGTGCTTGAAGTTTAGCTTTAAATAGACCCTGGCACCAGACCTCCAATTTAATTTCAAACACTTTCAGCAGTAGGTAATAATAATCCCTTTGCAGATTTCCTCTGTCAATCTTTAAAACATTTTCTTTCTTTTCTATTCTGAACAATACCATTTCCTGAAGGATCCAACACTTCCAGGAGTGTAAAATAAATCACACACATGAAATGTGCAAAAGTCCATTTTATACTGCCCCAGGATTCCAAGGCCCTCAAGGATGCTGTAAAATTGTGTCCAAAAGCTTGATAAAGCATACCAAGAGCAGGCACACTGGCCCTGGACAGACGTGAATTGGAGGGAACATTGAATGTGATTTGAGTTGGCCGTACATGGCTTGAACTGTGGCAGATTCAGATAGCATTTCAGCTACCAAATCGAGAACAGGAGTGAAAATTAGGGATGGGCCGAACACCCCCGGTTCGGTTTGCACCAGAACATACCGAACAGGCAAAACATTCAACAAAACACACGAACACCGTTAAAGTCTATGGGAAACGAACATGAATAATCAAAAGTGCTCATTTTAAAGGCTTATATGCAAGGTTTTGTCATAAAAAGTTTTTGGGGACCTCGGTCCTGCCCCAGGGGACATGTATCAATGTAAAAAAAAGTTTTTAAAAATGGGTGGCCCCGCCCCCTCTGACGCCCCGGGAAAGCCATGGGGAGTCCCCGTGTGCCAGAGGGGGGCGGGGTCACCTGGGAACATCACCGTGTGGCCCCGCCCTCAGTTATGTAAGAACTGTCAAAGCAAAGATGTGCCATACGACGGGTGCCTCCCGCGGCTTTGTTATTTTTTTTCTTTTTCGGTCCATCGGCGGAGCAGGGGAAGATGAATGGACTTTGTGGGATATTGTTATTTTTTTATTTTTTTAATAAAGGACTTGTCCTAAGCTGTGTCTTGTCTTTTGTACCATTTTGACACTTTTTTTGTGAAATGGGTAGGGGTACACTTGTACTCCTTTACCATTTCACACAGGGGGGAGGCCGGGATCTGAAGGTCCCTTTGTTAAAGGGGGCTTCCAGATTCTGATAAGCCCCCTGACCGCAGACCCCCAAAACCACCGAGCAAGGGTTGTGGGGATGAGGCCCTTGTCCCCATCAACATGGGGAGAAGGTGCTTTGGGGGCTACCCCAAAGCACCCTCCCCATGTTGAGGGCATGTGACCTGGTACAGTTTAGGGGGGGGTGCTCTCTTGTCCCCCCCTCTCTTCCAGCAGCCTGCCAGGTTGTGTGCTTGGATAAGAGTCTGGTATGGATTTTTGGGGGGACCCCCACGGCATTTTTAAAAAAATTTTGGCATGGGGTTCCCCTTAAAATCTTCAGGTCTGGTATGGATTTTGAGGGGGACTCCCACACCATTTTTAAAAAAAATGTTGGTGCGGGGATCCCCTTAATATCCATACCAGACCTGAAGGGCCTGGTATGTTACTTGGGGGGACTCCCACGCAATTTTTTTTTTTTTATTTTGGTTCGGGGTTCCCCTTAATATTTATACCAGACCCAAAGAGCCTGGTAATGGACTGGGGGGATCTGGGTTTTTTTTTTAAATGACTTCTTTTATCTGAATTACCGGGACCGACAATTCATTATAGCCGCGAGTACTTTTGAATGACTTTTTTTCCTCTAGAAATGTCATTTTGTGCAGGGACTGTTCTAAACACGGGAAAAGTGCACCACTTTACAGGCATGCTATAGACACCCCCCAAGGTACGATATTTAAAGGAATATTTCACTTTTATTGTTTCACTTTAAGCATTAATAAAATCACTGCTCCCGAAAAAACGGCCGTTTTTAAAACTTTTTTTTGCATTGATACATATCTCCTGGGGCAGGACCCGGGTCTCCAAACACTTTTTATGACAATAACTTGCATATAAGCCTTTAAAATAAACACTTTTGATTTTTCATGTTAATGTCCCATAGATTTTAACGGTGTTCCGGCAGCTTTCGAATTTGCCTCCAACACCGCATATTGTTCAGTGTGCAGAACATCCGAACAACCAAAGTTCGGCCCGAACTTATGCTCGGGCCAAACCGTTCACCCATCCCTAGTGAAAATATCATAATCCTGGTATGTCCAGGGATGTCAAACCATAGAACATAGACAAGCCAAACAAAACGACTATTGTCAGATGACATACCTGAACTACCATGGCACAAACCTGCCATGAAATATTTGAATAAATACATATTGGGGTTGATTTACTAAAACTGGAGAGTGCAAAATCGGGTGCAGTTGTGCATGGTAGCCACTTTCAGGTTTTTTTGTAAAAGCTTAAAGGGGTTGTAAAGGTAAAAATTTTTTCACCTTAATGCATTCTATGCATTAAGGTGAAAAAACTACTAACCATACCGCCGTCCCCAGCCCCCCCGTTTTACTTACCTGACCCCTCGAAGTTCGACTGCTCGTTCACGTCCTCGATTCCGCTGCTCAGCCTGGCCGCTGATTGGCTACAGTGGATGGATTGGAAGCAGCGCAGCCATTGGCTCGCGCTGCTGTCAATCACATCCAATGACGCGGTGCGCTGGGGGGCGGGGCCGAGTGATACAGCGAGCGGCTATAGCCGCCGGCTGTATCACGGGAGCGCGCCCGCAATAACTAACCACCATGCGAGGGAGCTCACATTAAGGTGGTTAATTATTGTGGGGAGGAGCTGAGACAGCCGCCGAGGGACCCCAGAAGAGCAGGTTCGGGGCCACTCTGTGCAGAACGAGCTGCACAGTGAAGGTAAGTATAACATGTTTGTTATTTTTAAAAAATAAAAAAAATACATTTACAACCCCTTTAATGGAACAAGCTGAAGCTATAAGATGTTTGGCTACCCATTCTCCAGTTTTTGTAAATCAACCATGTTGCTATAGATTCCAGGTAATCATTTAGATAAATTAGAACCATTAGTGTTGCCTTTAAGCTTGTTATCTAAGATTATAATAATTATATAATGCATTACGTGTTACAATGTGCATAGACTAATTCCATTTCCCATGGGTCTACACAGGGATGGTACCCCATTAGTGCACAGCATGTTCAAAGCACTACAACCTGGAAAGTTTAGGCTTGACCCTCCCTGAAGTACCAAGCATCCTAAACTTGAATACTGTAACAAAATGTCATAAGTAATCAAATTAAATACATACTTTGTTACCGTAAATTCATGAAAGTGATGCTGGATTAGATCTGTCTGGGCCTGCAATCCACAAGCTTTCCTTGGATGATTCATAGACTTTAACCTTATATAAAGGTCTTTTCTGGAAAATTAGAATTTTTATGGATGCCAAAATTATATTGCGAAATGAATGAGGGTTTAGGCGTTATATATTCTGTTCCAATAGTAATATAACGTAGAAGAGGTGAGATGATCACTAGGAAGAGAACATCATCATATCTTCAAAATATACCATTATTTGCCATTGGTAAAAAAGCACACTACATTTTCATAGTGGCTGCTATTCTACCGATTTTCTGGAATATAAATGAACCAGTAGTAAAAAAAAATAATAATAAAATATATATATATATATATATATATACACACACAAAAGGTGGGTTTATTAAAAATATGCACACCTACCACTTCATAAGATGTAAGGACTTTCTTTAAGAGATCAGGAACTGGTCCATGAGCCTCTAGAAGTGGGTATTGCGAACGGAGGTTGAGCGTCACATTGAGAGGGCTTTCACTGTTTAGTAACCATGCAGACACAGTAAGGATACACTGTTTCATGTTGGCAGTTGAAGTCAAACCACATAGTTCCTTGAAAGATACTAAAGCGTTCTGGAACAAGAGAAAATGAAAATAAATGTAGAATTCAGGTAATGACTAACCTTAAAAAGAACATTAAGGGGGATTCAACAGGCTACACATATCATTTTAAGGGAAAAACAACCCAAAATTATAATATATTGCAGTTTACCACCCCTTAGATGTGGTGGCTACATAAGTTTTCTTTTTTCAAGCTAGTACAGGATTGTATTTCCAGCAAGTACAGTAAGCAGCAAAATATACATTTTTTGTTTTGGGGTTTAGATATGCTTAATGCCAGTTTTGAACAAGGAGTACAGTATAAATAGGCAAAACCAGAACATCATGATTCGGACAGCTATTATCCCCAGCATATAATGTAGTCTGATAAAGAGTTCTGATATAGATCTAAACACAAAATGAACAAGCTTCACTGGATCTGATCAGAAAACTGCTTACTGCTGTATCCTATAATCTCCTTTTCCCAGTGTGAATCTAGTAAAACGGTTTCTGGCGACTACACAGATCAAATGATTTGTCAGTTATTGAGACCACTATAAGCAGAGTAAAACCAGGCACTATTTACAATTCTAACCAAAATGTCAAAGACGCCCACAGTCATGGGCTCCTGAACTAGCAATATTCAGCTAGAATAAAAGGTGATAATATAAAAAGCCGTCCTAATCACTAGGGTTTCCCAGCTGGCAAGCCAATGCCTCCCTTGTAACTTTTAATCCAATCTTTATTGTAAAAGAAGAATGCAATAAGTAAAATGGTTGTTTTTTTAACCATTAATTCAGCCTGATATGGAGAGTGCATGTTCAAAAAAACAACATAGAAGGAGCAATAGTTTTGGAAAGTGGAGTGATAAATAGTGGATTGCATCAGATAAAACATTCACCTTGAAAGTAAAATAAAGAATAATTCTGGATATTGGTTACAAAAAGGCTGCTACATTGGATGGGTTCCTTAGTAATGGAGGCACCTCTTCTATCTTCCCCCAGAAACACACAAAATGTACACAGGACTCCCAGGGGAGGAAGGTCTGACTGGTCTCTACAGTTTGCACTGGGGAGAATGTCATTTCATCAGCGGGAGGAAGAAGAATGCAGAGAACAACGAACTCTATGCTAAGCCCCTACTCCTCTTTGTATATCCCTGAAAAGATGACAAAGAGGAGGCAGAGGTAACATGGGGGGTAGTGGTGGACTGGCAGAATTGCTAGCTGGCATAAAGGCCGAGAGGCAGGGAGGTGCATTGTCAGGTGCAGACTGCCAAGGCTTCTGGGTTCTTCATAGGTCTAAATGCAAAAGGTACCTAATAGCATTGTGCTGCTACTACACATGCACAGTAGCATCAAAAATGTAGACCAGCGAGGGGGCCAGGTCCTCCTCACCCTCCTCTCTCCCACTCCAGTGGGTTGATCAGTTTACCTATTTAGGTATTATCATCTCAAGAGAGAGTAGGGACTTTGTGCGGCTCAATCTTGACCCTGTCTTTGTAGCAATTAAAACCAAGCTGAAGGCATGGAGCAATCTTCCCCTTTCCCTCATTGGGCGCATCAATCTTCTCAAAATGAAAGTCCTCCCTAAATTTTGTACATTTTTTCGGAACTCCCCACAATGGCTGACCAAAACTTTCTTTAATTCTCTTAAGCAACTCTTCCTCTCCTTTATTTGGGGGCCTAAACCGCCTAGATTCAAATACACCACTCTGACCAGGCCTGTGGACAGTGGGGGCTTGGCTCTCCCTGATTGCCACAAGTATTTCTTGGCCACTCAGCTTGAGACCGCCCATTGGTGGTTGCAGCCAGACCTGACCAACTCTGCGGTCGTGCTGGAGGCAGCTATAGTGGGGTCTCTGGAGGCCTTGAAGGGGTTGCTATTCAGGGGGCCTAAAACGTCTCACCATCTCACCCCTTCTATGCGTACCACTATGCGGACATGGAAGGTGGGTGAGGAGCTGAGGGCATCCCAGCTGAACTCCTGGTCTCCTCACACCCCCTGTGGCTGAACCCTAACCTATCACAGTTCAATACCATCCCGGATCCACAGGTCTGGGCCAAATACAAAATACTGGCCCTTAAACATGTTATCTACAACAGAGAGCTCACCCCCTTTCATGTTTTACGCACCACATTTAATGTGCCTGCACGGGCCCATTTTAGGTGTCTTCAAATCGCTCATGCCTACAGGTGTCAGTTCTTAGGCCAACTAGGTACATTCACCTCGGAAACCCGGGCAGTCTCCTGCGGAGTCCCTCAAGGATCACCCTTGTCACCAGTACTATTCAACATTTACATCCGCCCACTTCTCAATATCATCAGGAAAACCGACCTCTGCTTCCACTCATACGCTGACGACACCCAACTCTACCTTCGTATCAACGGACAAAAAGACCCTCATCAGCAATTACAGAAATGCCTCTCCTTAATAGACGACTGGATGACCACTAGCTCCCTCAACCTCAATGAATCAAAAACAGAACTACTTCTCCTACAAGCTAACAAAAATTCCAAAATAAAGACTACATGGACACCTCCCACCATCCTTGGACAGACCATCTCCCCAAGCACCAAAGTCAAGAGTCTTGGAGTCATTTTTGACTCAGAAATGACAATGGATGCACAAATAGGATCAGTGGTGAGCGGATCCCACCATCTCCTCCGCCAACTACGCAGACTAATCCCCTTCATCCCAGAAGAGGACAAAGCGGCAGTTGTGGGAACAATCATCAATTCCCGACTCGACTACGCAAATTCGCTCTACGTAGGACTACCCCAATATCGGCTTGCGCGCTTACAACTCATCCAAAACACGGCGGCAAGACTGTTAACAGGAAAAAAACCCTGGGAATCCATCTCCCCCTCCCTAAAGAGCCTACACTGGCTAACCGTGAAGAAACGGATCACATTCAAGACCCTCTGCATCACCCACAAATGCGTACAAGGAAACGCCCCACCATATCTCCGCGAGAAAATAAAACACTACACACCGAATCGCAGTCTTCGATCAGCTAACCAAAACCTCCTTACCATTCCCAAATACCGCTACAAAGCAAAGGGAGAACGAAGATTCGCAGTCCAAGGACCTCAACTATGGAACTCTCTTCCTACCAACATCCGCATGGAAGAAAACCACCAGGCCTTCAGAAAAAAACTAAAGACCTTCCTTTTCTGAGAAGCTGACATCAGAGAATGCATCCAGCGCCTTGAGGTGATTCAGTTCGCATTTGCAGCGCTTTATAAATCATTCATTCATTCATTATAAATCATTCATTCATTCATTCAGTTGAATTGGCATACTCGGAGCTCGAACCTACCCTTCAGGTGAAGGACTTGGAGAAACCCACGTCTCAGCTCTATGGGTTCCTGCTGGTTGCTTCTGGCCCCGAGTTGTCCGCCCTCCTCAGGAAATGGGTGGGGGACATACTGGAGCTGGACGAGGACGACTGGAGGGAGTTTTGGGACTTTCCCTTCTCCCCTCTGGTCTCAGCTAGGGACAAACTGGTCCAATACAAAATTGTGCATAGAGCTCACTACACGCCTCACAGGCTGCACCAGATGTCGCCGGTGCATTCTCTGGCGTGCTGGCGTTGCTCCTACCAACCGGGTGACTTTTTCCACATTTTTTGGGTTTGCCCAGCAATCGAACATTATTGGAAAGAAGTACTCCAGGTGACTGCTAAGGTCACTAAGACTCGTGTTCCTTATGATCCTAAATATTGTCTGCTGGGGCTGGTGGAACAACTGTCAATGCTCAGAGCCAGGAAAATACTCATATCCCTGCTATTGTACTATGCTCATAAGGCCATTACGATGAACTGGAAACAATCGTCTTTCCCCTCTGTCAGATTCTGGAAAAGCCTAGTGAATGCCAGTTTACCCCTGTATAAAGCCACCTACTCGGGCAGGGGTTGTCCACAGAAATTTGAAAAGGTATGGACCTGTTGGCTAGATGATAATACCACGGCAACTGATGCAGTAACCAATTCCTAGATTAACACTATATCTCTAGTCTGTTAGCATATTGGCCCAACTACTCTCATTTAGCATTATCCTGTTGGTTCCATATTCAATTAATTCAACCCATGCTACTCAAAGTTACAAGTTTAGAGAGCAATCAGAAGCCCCTGAAACCTGATACCCTAAGGGCATGAATGTCCACTTGGCCTGCTCTCTGATGTCCATCATCAGCCTTACCCAAAGCAATATCCTAAGAGTGTTTTATAATTAGCCTATACCGCCCCTTTAGGATTTGTGCATGGAGGATAGAATGAGGTTGAATCAAGCAACATACAGTATGTACCACAACTCCAGCAATGTATTTCAGTCCAATGCTGCCCTAGTACACATGCCATGAATAAATGTGATTGCACATACATGTATAATTACTTGCTACAAGAGATAAAATGTACATTTCAAATGTTTTTTTCTCACCAAATATCTCAAAAAGAGATAGGGAAAAATAAGCAAACAAGGGGCATATGACTGGGTGTTGAAAGTTAATAGAGCCCAATTAAGCTATGTGAGCTTTCGCCTCATTTAGTAAATCAGCCCTTTTAAATAAGCAGCGTGTTGCTAAGTAGTAAGTAGAATTTTAGCTGTCCTCTGCAATAAAAGTATCACAATTAGTAGGATTTACCCCCTCTATTAGTTTACCATCATCACTGAGAGTAAAGGTAAAAGAAAATACAAAATTTTGGGTTGTCACCAGACCAGGAATAGAAGGGACATCTTTCAATAGGGACACTAGTTCTGATGACACTGGTGATAATCAGGGATTGCCTAATTTTGGAAGGATATCCTCCCACTTCCTGTATGGGTCAGGAAGTGAAGGGAAATCTCCCAGTAGGGAACAGATGGCAAAAAACTGACAGGGGCTATAACACTCCCTAAAGGCCTGTACACACGATACGAAAATTGGAAATAAAATTTTGTCCAACTAATGATCTGCCAATTTTTGGATCATTAGTATGGTACTTTTGACAGCCAATTCCAATTTTTCATACGACAAAAGCTGGATGTGCAGTCTATAAAATTTTTGTCGGATGTAAACACGTCTGATTTTCGATTAATTAGTACAGTTTTGTCTAAAAAAAAATTGTAAGAGCAACACTACGCATGCTCAGAAAAGAAAGAATACATACAAAACTATTCAACACATTACATCACTTCTCAGGTTAAATTCTGACGTAGGAGAATTTTCGTATGGTGAGTAACCTCTTCACCTTCAATATAAGACTAGCATGCAACAAAAAACGGACTAAGGTTTGTCCGAAAATCTGATTGTGTGTATGAGGCTTTACTCTATAAAAAAAAAGTGCAAAACGTTTTAGCTTTAAAGCAAGCTCTTATTCATCTCTGTATCAATAAGCATTATGAAGAAATTATTTTCAACATGGCACTGTGTTTTTCTAAGAGAACAGATCTTGGCAGCCTGCCAACCTTCTAAACTAACAGCAGTTACTCTGCATTAAAATCAGCTAGGATGGTCAGGGCTGGTTTGTTTTAACAGTTTAATGCCCAAAGTCTTGATACATGTGTAACTGATAAACCACAAAAACATTTATTCTTCTAAATGGAACAATTCCACAAACCTAAAAAATACAAATGATGTTTTACTATTATTAGAGAGGGTTAAAAGGCTAAAAACAGAAAACTAAAATTTAGCATAAATCTAAATGTTGTCCAGAGTCTATTTAAGGGTATACTAGGAGATAATATACCCAATGTATAACAGAAGGTGATCTAATAGCAGAGAATGGGTTGATAAAACATTGATTTGGTTGTGACTAACATAATCCATTTGTATAGGGAGGGAAGTTGAAGTCTAAATGTTAGCTACGCTATGCCATGTGAGATCTGTTATATGTTCTTTATACTATCGGATACAGATGAGAAGGTGGAAGGACCAGCAGTGTACTTCACTAGTACAAAGATTTTTGTTGCATCTAACATGTCAAGATATCTGGATATGGATTTGGGTTTAAAAAAAAAAAAAACAACTGCTTTACTGAAGACTTCAAAGCAGAACAGAGACTAAACTGCATTTAAAATAATACAGGGGGAAACACGCAAATAACAGTCTACAAATAGTTTTCTGTTTTTGGCCTTCTGCAATAAAAAAAAATGCGAGTCTCCATCTTGTTTGCTTACACAGCTTGGATCTTTATAATCCAAATATAACAAAAGCTGCTAAAAAAAGAAAGATGTCTTTAATTTTTTTTTAATATTGCTTTTCCAAGTCAGTTAAACCTTTTTAAATTAGTGAGAGAGGTTCAGTTATCTTTAAGAGGACTAAATGGATCATTAATGTAAGACCAACCTCAGGCACCAGTTAAGCACTAAGACATGAATATTTCACTATATGTTCATGTTTAGCAGGGCCAGATCTAGCATGTCTGATGTGGGGGTGCAGTGACAAATGTAGAGAGGTCAACAGGACAGTGTACAGGAGTCAGTAGGGCAGTGTACAGAGGTCAGCAGCAGAGCGGAGAACAAGGGTCATCAGTTTGTAGGGCAGTGTACAGAGGCTACTAGTTTGTAGGGCAGTATACAGTGGATTAGTAGGGCAATGCACAGGGATCAGCAGGGCAGTGTACAGGAGTCAGCAAGGTGGAGGAACAGGGGTCTGAAGGGTGCAGAACAGGAGCAGGCAGGGCAGAGAACAGGGGTCAGTAGGGCACAGGTCTTGTACACTGCAGGTAAACCCTATTCCAAAAAAGTTGTGTACAATCTACATATTAGAATGCAATGATTTGCAAATCTCATAGACCCATATTTTATTCACAATAAAAAAATAGAACACATATCAAATGTTAAAGCTGAGAAAATTTCCCATTTTCAGAAAAAATAAGGTAATTTTGAAATTGATGGCAGCAACACGTCTCAAAGAAGTTGGGGCATGGCAACAAAAAGCCATTAAGTGGTACTCAAAAGGAAGAACTAGAAGAACATTTTGAAACAAATTTGATTAATTGGATGTTTTTGGAATTGGGGTTGTACTATTCAGTAGGAAACTCGAGGTCCTGTGTTTGGGGAATGTAGAAAGGGCATGCTCCATTCCCTCAATGGGGTGCCCAAAAGTCCCCCTCAAATGACTATAAAGCAATGTATACAAAAGTTGCAAAATCATTTTTTTTTTGAAGCCCCACAAATTCTTGACAAACCTGTATGTACTGCAGAGGCCACTGATGTTCACATGATTGCATTTGCATCACTTTGCGTCAAAATTGACCTGACAAGTGATGTTCGGCAGGCTTTACCACTCTATACCGGATTACGTTAATGTCAACATAAACGCATTGCAAACATGTCACAAATGCCTCTATGGTGTTTACAGCACATTTGATATGTGTTTAGAAAGCATTACTAGCAGAGATGATGGCACATAAATCCATACAGTAGAAAACCAACACAGAAGAGGTTTCTGGAAAGCGGTATTTAACGCAACCCAAACATGTTACAAACGTGTCATACACATCAAAAATGCGTCATTAACTCAATAGGTGCATTATTGGGCATTCAAACTTCAAAGCACAACTAAATGAGGCCTTAACCACTTAAGGACCGTAACCTCTTTCTGAGATTTGTTGTCTACAAGTTAAAAACAGTTTTTTGTGCTAGAAAATTACTTTAAAAAAATAAATAAATAAAAAACCCCTAAACATTATACATTTTTTTTTTCTAACACCCTAGAGAATAAAATGGAGGTCGTTGCAATACTTTCTCACCGCATTTGCGCAGTGGTCTTACAATCGCACTTTTTTTGGAAAAAATACATTTTTGAATTAAAAAATAAGACAACAGTAAAGTTAGCCCATTTTTTTTTATATTGTGAAAGATAATGTTACGCCGAGTAAATTGATACCCAACATGTCACGCTTCAAAATTGCACCCGCTCGTGGAATGGCGACAAACTTTTACCAGGCGACGTTTAAAAAATTCTACAGGTTGCATGTTTTAAGTTACAGAGGAGGTCTAGGGCTAGAATTATTGCTCTCGCTCTACCAATCGCGGCAATACCTCACATGTGTGGTTTGAACACCGTTTTCATATGCTGGCGCTGCTCACGTTTGCGTTCGCTTCTGCACGTAAACTTGTCGGGACGGGGCGCGTTTAAAAAATTTTTTTTTATTCTTATTTATTTTATCTTTTATTTTTTTATTTTTACAGTTTTTTTTAAAAAAATGTGTCACTTTTATTCCTATTACAAGGAATGTAAACATCCCTTGTAATAGATAAAAAGCATGGCAGGACCTCTTAAATATAAGATCTGGGGTCAAAAAGACCTCAGATCTCATATTTACACTAAAATGCAATAACATTTTTTTTTTTTTAAATGCCCTTTTAAGAGCTATGGGCGGAAGTGACCTTTTGACGTCGCTTCCTCCCTGCAATGATATGGAGACAGGTGGGGGCCATCTTCCCCTGTTTCTGCTTCTTCTATTGTATAGCATCAGTGGCTATACAATAGAAGAAACAGACTGATCTCCATGTCAGGCCACAGGAAGGATCCGCTTGCCTCCGCAGCCGACGGCTCCGGTAAGCGGCGGGGGGGGGGCACCGGGTCACGGCGGGAGGGGGGGCCTCTCCCGCCGCCGATAAAAGTGATCTTGCGGCTAATCCGCCGTAGAGACCACTTTTATCTAAAACCGGATCGCTCACTGAAGAAGAGGATACCGGGGTTATGGCAGCTAGCTAGCCTGCAGGGCTCTGATAAGGAAAGCTGCTGGGTCTGCATCCCTTTAGACGTGATTTCCTATTGGGAGTAACTCACCAAAAATGTAATTTTTGTTGCAGGGGATGCCTGAAATCTGACTTGTATCTTAGTGTAAACTTCTGGGAAAATCAATGAGCCAATCACATAAGCAGGAAATAATGTTTCTGGGGGGGCATTTTGTGTACAGAACACCTCCAGATAACCATATTGCATTTTACAGAAAATTACAGAGCTGCAGATTAAGAAGGAACGGTAATTTTTAATGACATTCAATTACAATATGCAATTTTATACGCTATAAATTATTATATATTATTATTATTTTGCTATTTCTTTTCCCACGAAAGTGGAGTTACTCTTTAAGAGTAGGTCAATTAAATGAATCATAAAGGTATTTGTATCTCATATGCCGCGTACACACGAGCGGACTTTCCGGCATTCTTGGTCCGGCGTACAGGAGTCCGTCGGACAATTCAATCGTGTGTGGGCTCCAGCGGACTTTTTTTCTCAAAAGTTTGACGGACTTAGATTTGAAATATGTTTCAAATCTATCCGACGGACTCGGCTTTCTAGCGTACAGACCGGTCGTCTGTGTGCTAGTCCGACGGACCAAAACTGACGCATGCTCTGAAGCAAGTACAAGACGGAAGCGCTCGGTCTGGTAAAACTAGCCTTTGTATTGAAGCTAGCACATTCCTCTTCTGTGATCTTTTAATACAGCGCATTCTTTTTTTCTTTATAATGCGAGAGGAATGAAGTTGTTTTGCTGCTTATATTCACACAGAGTTCTGACAAACTACCGTATTTATCGGCGTATAACACGCACTTTTTTCCCCTTAAAATCAGGGGAAGATCGTGGGTGCGTGTTATACGCCGATCCCCACTCTGTGTGCCAAAAAAGCCACGAGCGCCGCGAAAAAGACCGAGCTGAGTGCTCGGCTCCACTCGCAGTCACGCCGCCCCACCTCCCTGCAGAGGATGAGAAGCGAGCGCTTCTGAAAAAGACCGAGCCGAGTATACTGTGTACTCGGCTCGGATCGCAGTCCCGCCCAGCTCCTTTGATGGACATAACACTCCGTCCAATGGCAGGACTGGGCGGGACTGCGATCGGAGCCGAGCCGAGTACACAGTATACTCGGCTCGGTCTTTTTCGGAAGCGCTCGCTTCTCATCCTCAGCAGGGAGGCGGGGCAGCATGACGAGCCGAGTACACAGGCTCTGTCAATCGGCGGCAGATTTAAATGGCGCGAACAGCGCAAGGCTGCACTGGGCATGGCTGCATTGGGCAAGGCTGCACTGGGCAAGACTACACTGGGTAAGGCTACATTGGGCAAGGCTGCATTGGGCAAGGCTTCACTGGGCAAGGCTGTACATGGCAAGGCTGTACATGGCAAGGCTGTACATGGCAAGACTGCACTGGGTAAGGCTGCACTGGGCAAGGCTGCACTGGGCAAGGCTGCACTGGGCAAGGCTGCACTGGGCAAGACTGCACTGGGCAAGGCTGCACTGGGCAAGACTGCATATGACTAAGGGCAAGGCTGCTTATGACAATGGGCAAGGCTGAAAATAGACACTGATCATTCTGCAATGATGGACAAGGCTACAGATGAACACTGATGAGGCTGCATTGATGGGCATTTAAATGTAAGTTTTTTTTTCCTTAAACTTCCCTCCTAAAAGCTTTTTTCCTTAAAATGCTCTCCTAAACTTGGGGTGCGTGTTATACGCCGGCGCGTGTTATACGCCGATAAATACGGTACTTTATTCATGATTTATCCTCATGCCATGACTAATATTATATTTTTTAAAAGCCAGATCTCCAGAAATAAAGCAGAAAATTATTTTTTGGACTCATCTTTATTTTTTTTAGATTTAAACAATATCTATTTTACAATGTGTGCTAAATTATACAAAATGTTACTTTATTTATTTATTTTTTTAATATTTTTGTAAATAAATATTGTTTTAATGAACCTTAGTGAGGTTGGTGTCCCTTGTTAATTAGACATAGGGGGGTTATTTTCAAAAGGCAAAATCATTTTTCACTACAAGTGCAAATTGTACTTGGAATTGCACTAAAAGAGCATTTGGAAGTGCATTCGCTGTGTATCCGAGGGGCACATGCAAGGAACCCCCAAAAAAATAAACATTTCTTTCTCTTGCACATGATTGTATGATAAAATCAGCAGAGCTTCCCCTCATTTCAGATCTTCCCCTCAAATTTACAGCGACTGCACTTCCAACAAGTGCACTTGCAGTGCAATTTATAAAGTGCACTTTGCACCAGTACTTTGCACTTGAATTGCCAAATGATTTAGCCTTTTGTAAATAACCCACATAGTCTTTTTGACCTGTACCTGTCTACTCACAAACCAAATGTCCTTTTTAAATCAAAACACATAGTCAATAATGTAAGATAAAGAAAAAATCCATTTATTTTGGTAAAAAAAGAAATGAGGAAGGCAACACTGGAGACACTTTTGGAATGTGTGAAGCCTTTTGTCCCCCAGGACACACATCAAGTTTTTGGAAAATAAAATTGGTATCTTGCGAATATGGAGCACAGTCAGAAGTCAGATCAGACAGAAGCCAGGCAATAACCTTCAACTCTTCCGTGGAGCATTCCCTGCACGCTGCCCTGCAGCGTTCCCTCCATGCTTCTCTGCAGCCTCCCTTGGAGGCTGTGCCTCTGGTGGTATACTTGGGGCAGGAGGAGGAGGAGTAGCAGGAGGAGTGGCTTCATCTGCTATATAGGTTGTTTGAGTGAGCTCTCCTCTCAAGCCCTTCTGATATGCTTGAAAAATAAGACCCTCACAGAGGAGGCGTTGTCCCTTTTCTAGTTCCAGCAACCTGATAGCCATATATGTTCCATAGGCCTCTTCAGCATTGGGTGGTGTGCTCAGCATTTGGCTAGCTTCCCGAATGAAGGCTTGTGATTCCTCCTCTGTTCGGGTCATCTTCCTGGGCCTTTTTGTGGTAATGCGGAGGGGAGGCACCTGACATTCCATGAGGCTTCTACTGGGCCCAGCCACGGCCTCCTCCTCTCTCCCACTGGGTGAGGCCTCCTCCTCTATACCTCTGGGCACGGCCTCCTCCTGGCTGAGCTCATCCTGGGAAAAAAAAGGGACATACCGGTAGTTGAAATTTTGGGTTACGCAATCACACACAATTTTCAGCTCATGACTTGCAAATATAATTCTAAACAATAGTAAAGGCTATCTTTTTGACCCCACCATTATTGTAGCTGCTCACCAATATTTGAAGTATATTTTTGGCCACTACTGTCTAGTGATATGTCTACATATTAATAATTGTGATGAAGTCATTTTTGGTGAAGCACTTCAAAATTTTTTACGTTTACATCATTAACATTTACACAATCACAAATTCACAAAAAAAGTATACCTGGCTGAAGCTGGGCGCATCCATGATGAAAGGGCCCAGTTCTTCCTGGGACTCCTCAGCTGGGGTGGAGGGAAGGGTGGAGGTGGAGGGAAGGGTGGAGGAAAGGGTGGAAAGTGATTGCCTTGCTTCTGTCTGGTCATCCAGAAATCGCAGTTTTTGGTAGTACCACAGCTTGGGGACATAAACCTAGTCTGCTGCTGCTCTTGATCTGCGGGACTCCTGGATCTTATTGTGTTCCCGCCTGTACATATTGTGCAAGATACCAATTTTACTGTCCAGAAACTTAAGGTCTGCTGGGGGGACTCGAGTCTTCACAAATTCCAAAAGTGTGCCCAGTGTTGCCTTACATCTCTATTAGAATATAATGGGTGCTTGACATCCCACAGGTTTCTTTTTTCTTGATACAGACCAATGAAACGTGTCAAAAATTCAGCATCCTTAAATCATTTTTGCTGAAAGACAAGACACAAGATAAAAACTGTAATGTCAGTCCAAACTCTCAGTGTTATTTTTTGCAGAATCTAGGGTACACATACACACACACACACACCAAACACATTCACCAAACACACACCCACATTTAATCTTACCTTTCGTTTCTGACGGTCGCTACTTCCGCTCGGACATACGTAGGCCAGCGTAATAGCTTTATATACACTGCGCATGTGTCATGCTATGCCTGCGTTGCCCACCCCTGACGTTCTTTAGTACGATTTGTCCCCGCCCCTTCACTCTTCGTTGCGCAGTGGGAGTATACAGAGAAAGATGGCGGAGAGATTATCTGCAAGTAGCGAGGAGGAAAGCCCGGAGCCACAACCATCCAGATCCAGGAGGATATATAAGGCCACCAACATGGCCTTTGAAGAGATGGTGGAGATGGTGTCAGTATTGAGAAGGGAGGACTATGATGGCAAAAAAGGACAGTACACCCGACCCAATATGTGGAAGGACAAAATTATGGCCTCAGTTGTCACTGCTCTTGACCAAAAATTTGGCATTAAACGGGCTAAAGAACAATTGAGGAAGCGGTGGTCTGACCTCAAAACTAGGGAGCCTGAACAATATTGGTGAATAAAGAAGCTGCTTAAAAAAAGTAAGTACTTGTTGTGTGTTCCTATTGAGATACCCAACTTGCATGCTGATCCATATGCTTTTCGTTTATACAGCAACGTTTGTAAAGACCGTTCTCTTGAAAACAATTTGTCGTATTCCAAAAATGTGGTGATGTTGTGTAGATGTGTTTGAAACTAGAATGCTTCTTCAAAAATGATTCAGTGTAATGTAAGGACAGGACACAGCAGCTGTTTCCACATCTGGACTCACGAGCTCTAGTGCACTATGTGACACCAGATACAATTTTTGAGGCTAATACACATAGGAGATAATTGAGGTGTCTGCATCTGTGAAACTTGCATGAAAATGTGTATTGTTTAGCATTTTTTGTCACAGTGAATTTTAATCCTGTCTTCAAAATTTTTTTGGAAACAAAATGACAATTGTCCCCAACTTCTAACCAATGTTTCATATTCCTTTTTCATGACTGAAATATCACTATGTTTTAACTATACCTTTTGTTTAATTCTCATAGGGGAGAAATAACTCAGGCAACAGTCCGAGGATCCCAGGACCTCCCCAAGTCACCAGCCTCAGGCAGCAATTAGCCCAAGCCCCAGCCCAAGACCACGCCCACCCGACGAGCTGGAGGAAGGAGAGGTGGAGGAAGTGTGCGATATTTCCACCCCACCAAGTGAGTGACTGACACCCCAGCTTAAGTTAATCTATTTAGGCGTGCATATTTTTATAAATTTTTTTATCCACACATTTTAGGTGATGTTCTGGTTGTGGAAGGCCAAGCGGCGGAGCCATTTAGCACAGACAGTGCACAAAGACTGATTGGGCAGATAATGGTGTGGAATAGCCAAATTGACAGTATGAGAAATTGGATGGACACCATGCAACAGGAAATGAAGAACATGATTGATGTTTTGGGCATAATCTAATAACTTTTTGCCTAAAAACATCAATCATGTTCTTCATTTCATTGACAAGTTTTATTTTTTTTTAAATGTTTGAAGTTGTTAAATACTAATCTAAAAATTTAGCAGATGCACACGGTGTGTCATCATGTGCTATCTTCCATCAGGGGATATCAATGTACTTGTTTTGTGTTTGCAACCCCTTCACCAAAATAATGTTAGTTTGTGAGAGGAACAAAGGGATTGCACACACAAAACATGTCCATTGCTCCCCCATGATGGGAGATAGCACATGTTGACTTGAACCTTTTTTACTCCCAAATTGTGAGCATCTGAAAATGTTTTGTTTTACATGGGTGACATCACCAGCACCGTTATTAACATGTTGAACTTTGTCCCTCTTTTTTTTGTTCTTATGTTTTTAAAAACCCTGTTGTCAAGCCTAATTTTGTAAACAATGTATATTTTTAACAAATATGCCTAAACTAAAAAAAAATATATATATTTTTCCTAAAAAAAAAAAAAAAAACATAAAACACGTTCAAACAAAATGCACCTTTCAATGAGCACACAGTAAAATGTTTTTACTACTACAATGTGTGTGGCTTATTATTTATCAATAACAGATTGTTATTTTTTGTGTGGTTACAGTGACAAAGGACCTTATTAACTGAAGGGAAATGCACTTGCCACTACAAGTGCACTAGGAGACAGACAAAACTAAATGCAAACAAGAATCAAAACAAGAGATTTTTGCCAAAATTTTTTTAAATAAAAGATTAAAGCTCTTGTTGCATTGCAATGGCCCCCCGACCATTAAAATAATTGACATATCTGTCACCCACTTGAGGGGCAGTTTGGGGGGCCAAGCCAATACGGCCACTATCCAGGCCTGTGAGTGGATCTTCACCACTAAGTCCAGCCTCAGGCCCAACTGAGGTAAGATATGTCGATGAATGACGTCTCAAAAAATGATGCAGAATGCAGCAAGCCATGATGACATAATTGATCTTGTATTCTACAAGATTTATTGCGGAGAGGAACAAACGGAACTGGCTGGCCAGCATCCCAAAGGCATTCTCCACAACACTTCTTGCTCTGGCCAGCCGGTAATTAAATACCCTCCTCTCAGGGGTGAGGACCCTTTGGTGATCGCCGAGAGCAAATGCTTCATCAGCGATGAAAACTGAGGGGAGTCCATCCACGTTCTGGCCATCAGGTGGCAATCCCAGGCCACCAGTCCCAGTAAATATGCATGTAGGCCAAAAAATGATTAATGTAAAAAACCAGGCATGCATGAAGATAAAGGGGACATTCACAGCATATTCCAAGCATGGTAATTAGGTAACGAGGACATTTAGACAATACGTTAGCAAACATTAAATACATATCATGTAATGTTAAAGGATAAAACTTACCTTCATATAGTCCTTCTGCAGGACCTGAATAATAGCAGAACAGGTCTCTGGGATTATGATCCCCAGAGCCTGGGGGGAGATGCCTGTCGAGAACTTAGAATCCTGAAGACTTCTCCCAGTCGCCAAGTAACGTAAAGTGGCAACTAGCCTCTGCTCCGCAGTGATGGCTTGCCTCATGCAGGTATCCTGCCTGCTAATATAGGGGGTCAGCATAGCCAGCAGACGTTCAAATACAGGGTCCGTCATCCTGAGATAATTCCTGAAATCGTCAGGATTATTCTCACGTATCTCACAGAGCAAAGGCATGTGCGAGAATTGGTAACGCTGGCGCAACCAATTCTTCGTCCATGAACTCCGTCTCGCCCTGCTCATGGACTGGACTCGGGTCAAAGTATTAACCCCAACACCAAGTCCCCACGCAGCACAAACTCGAGAACGAGTATGTCCATGCACCATGGCTTCAAAACAGTCGGCTGGTCAAACAAACAAACTTAGAACAAACGCACTGAAGAATAGCAAGGCCTATGAAGAGCGACCTGAAGATCAGTAACGAGCGGACCAGAACGACCTGCTAGGCAGGTTACGAACTGACCAACATGCACTGAAAAGCAGATACAAACTTCACAAACACAAACTGAATCGCAAAAAACGATCGAAATAAGCTGAAGTGTGAAAAGCGCAAAACGTCTCTAACCAAACTTCTACTAACACGAGATAAACACGAGATTAGCAGAAGGAGCCCAAAGGGTGGCGTAGTGGGGCTTGAACTTCCTTTTTCTAGTCCTGTTGTACGTGCTGTACGTCACCGCGTTCAAAACCATCGGACTTTTGGAGTGATCGTGTGTGTCCAAGTTCGTCCGTTTGTAAGTCCGGCGCACCTACGTTACAAAGTTCGTCGGAAAGTTTGCCGGAAAGTCAGCTCATGTGTACGCGGCAATAGAGTCTTGTATTAAAACACCTTCATAATATGATCATGAGAAATTTGCAGGATGGTTGTCGTAATAGATTCTTGAAGTGTATAGAGTCTGCACACTGGTATGGTCAAAAATGCAATATCCTGACGCCAACATGGCAGCATACTAATGATAGATGATAGAGCTCCGCCTCTTGACCACTCCCTCAGGACCAGTGAATAGCATAAATGAAGGCATGGTTAGCCGCAACCCCATTCTTCTTTTTTTCCTCATGCCTCCACGCACCAGTGATGAAGTAAGGAATTTTATGTCCCCCACCCTGCCGCAGAGCAGTAACCGGCAGGGTTCAAGCCTCTCCCAGTGCGTAGTCTCAGTGCTTGGGCTGCTAACATCGCGCTAATAAGCCTGAGAGACCCTCGTCTGTGTGGTCTTGATGGGTCCCTGCAGTGTTTCCTCTTTAGGAACGAAATCTGCCATGCAGCATGACTTGGTTCCAGGAACTTTGGGGGGGCCAGCCTGTCATTTCCTTTTCTAGGGGCTTCCTTGTCCATTAGGCTATGTCTTTACCTGTTTTATTCAGTCCCTGCTCTTCTCCTTTCTTATTTGACTTTTAGTAGGTTCAGGGTGAGCGAGGAGCGGGTCGCAATGTGCAGTAGGTGTCAGGGCGTTCCCGATGATGTCATAGGGCTGCGCCCGGTCCGCACATGAGCACTGACCGACGGAAGCTCTGAGCGCCATTTTGGTTCTGGGCAAAGTGATTCGTTTTGCCCACAAACAACAGGAGGAGTCTGGGGGCGGGTTCTGCCTGTCCCAGGATCATCTAAGAGTGTCAGTGGGCTGCTGTGGGATGGGCAATATACAGCCTCCTGACTGTCTTCAGACTGTGAAGTTTGTTCCTGGATCCAGTCTAAGCAACCTTCTGGGTCGCCATCTACTGGTAGGAAAATTTTCTGTACTTTAAAAAAAAAAAGGGTACATTCTTTTCCTTTGCTTTGTTTTAGCTGTTTGCTCTGTTGTAGTTTTCAGACTTTCATGTTAGAAGATTACTAGCAATCTCCATCCCTCTGTTTCTCTTTTCAGCTATCTCTCTTTTTCCACTGGCCGTCCCTTATTCTCTACTACCATGAGTCAGCCACCACTTATGTAAGACCCTCAATACTTAAGGTAGGGGGACCACCAGTTGGTAAGTTTTTAGGTGTCCTTAAAAGAGTGCCCTCTAATGCGGTTTGCTTTGATATGTTTCAGCTCCGCACGCTCACACTCTGGGAGTTAAACAACAAGAGGGGATAGGCGTTCTCCAAAGGAGCATAGCTCCAGATGTCGCTCCCGGTCAAAAAAATAAATCCAAAAGAGCACGTCGCGCCTCCTCTTCTCCAGAGCAATACAGGCGTCCCAGCAAGAGATCAGGCTGGGCTTATGGCGCAGTCCCCCTATCCAATAAGTTGGTGTGCAAAGACTGTCTAGAGGAGTCTGCAGTAGACAGGGAACAGGACACTGCGCAAGTCTCATCATTACTAAAGAAGGTAGTACGAGATTCCTTGTCTGAGTTTACCTCAGTCCAGCCACCCGCCCAAAGGGTCCCATTGGAAGATCAGCCGGGGACTTCAGCAAGCAGTATGACCCCAGTGTAAAAAAACAAAAACAAAAAAAAAGGCGCTCCCACTCAGGAGAAAAGCTCCAAGGAAGACGTCTCTGATCCTCTTCCCCAGAGTCAGCGCCCCAGCAAGAGTCCTGCAGGGCCCATGGAGCAGTATCTATACCCAGGAGGCTGGTGAGTAGACACTGCCTGGAGGAGTATACAGCTAACAGGTAATGCCAAATGTCTTTATTATTGATAAGTGTGGCACAAGATTCTGTTTTGAACTCGCCTTAATTACCTGAAGCAACTGTTACACTTGTATTGGAAACTGTTGGAGACTGTTGCCATAGGAGACGGCGCTCTTATCCGTGCAGATATGGCATCTTGCTGGATGCTTTTCCCTGCGTGGCTGTCCTGTAGTCCGGGAGTTTACCGGGTTAGCATTACACAGACATATTTGGGTGCCCCAAGGAGAGTGGTAATGTAGCGCTCAGAGCACGCTAGTGGGTGTGGCCAAATTGCCCTTGCTGACACCATCACCCTTCAGTGAGGCCACCTACGAGGGCAACAGATTTGTGTATGACTATCTCGGTTACCTGGGGAAACACAGCCTGGTCCAGGTAATATGTCCGGGTCTCAGTCCAAGGACCACGGCTATAGAAACAGAATGGATCTAGCGCCTTGAAGCGATTCAGTTCGCATTTGCAGCGCTATACAAATCATTCATTCATTCATTCATTTAGGGGGACTGAAACCCTGACACATGATTCAAAACCCGAATTGTCCGGCTGAATCCTGGACAAGTGGTACACCCTAGGTGTCTGGCACCCATGAATCTACTTTGCACTGCAACTACTCTGCCTTACGACCCACTCTATGTGGAGTGAGGTCGACAATTCATGGGTCTTTTGGTTCTCAGTGGACTGAAGGAGTCCTGGGTCCTTGCTACATATATTATAGATGCAGCAGTCTGCTACTCAAAAATAGGGAGGCTGACCAGGAAGTCCCCTCTAGTTGCTTGTATAACCACTGGAGGAGCACCCTAGCACTTTGGCGGCTAGGGAGGCCACATGGTTGAGACCCTGGACTGCGTATTGCTTCCTAAAAACAAAAGTGGGGAAGATTGGAAGGGGTTCGAGAAAAATGCCAATATAAACAGGCTGTGAAACTGTGTACCCTGAACAAGCTAATGGTCAACCTGCTCCTACATACTGTAGCATCTGCAAGTGCCGGCAGACCAGCAATATCCAGTCCATATACTGGGTGAGTCTAATGGAAATGGTTTAATAATTATCAACCAGCTGCTGCACCCGCAGGACTCTGAGGACAGTGGCAGGGTCTGCATCCCTTTAGACATTATCTACTATTGGGAGCATCTTGCAAAAAATATATATATATTTTTGTAGCAGTGGATGTCAAAAATCTGACTTATATTTTAGTGCAGACTTCTGGGGAAATCAGTGAGCCAGTCACACAAGTGCATACCCAGACTCTTAAGGTAAGACCTAGAAGGCACGCTTCATGGGTTTCTGGACAGCATGCTGTACAGAGCCTTGGATGAAGGTATCAGACACTCATGGTCACTCGTGGTCACTTCGGGAGATTCCTCACTGCTCCTCCTCCAGACCATTTCTCTCCCACTGAGCTGCCAAGTCCACCACAACAGCGGGTGGGCTGCTACAATGCTTACAGACACCTCAGACTCAAGAGGGATTGCAGGTTTTCTACCCAATCCTGTTTCGCAGGGGATGTTGGTTAGTGTCCAGTTGCCCTTTTGGGCCCTCTTTGAGATCTTTAAGAGTCCATTAAACAGTATAACCACATGGCTGGAGGCTGTTGCTGGATTGTCAGGATGCCTATTCTATTCTCACACTTTACAGGGAAAGCAAAGCCAACCTTTTTCCATCCCAATGGTTGGTGTACCCAGGGGTGCTCTGCTATTTCCTCTGTTTTATTTCCATCAGAGGAAGTGGTAACAGGAACAGAATTCTGAGGACGAATATTTCCGCTTGTTTGATGGCTTCTTAGTGCCTCAGTCATCTGGGCACAACGTCATTATGCATTTATGCATAGAGATGATTCCTGGGGTGCATGGGCACCTGAACAAATTTCAACTAGAATTCTTAGTGCAAGGGAGGAAACAGGATAGAACACAGTTAATAGGTATTACTCAGTATGAGTAGCGGTGATGGAAAGACCTTAAGGAAGTCTTGGTCCGTTAGGAACGTTAGACTGGAGAATGGCTACGAATCATGTCTGCATGACAGCCGGGAACATGCATTGCGAAGGACTTTCGCTCAAGGCAAGCAGAGATTCCCAGCCAAGGAGGATAACCTTGAATGTGCTGGCAGTTCAAGCAGCCCTTTTAGCACTTTGGCCTTACTACACATAGTCAAGGAGGACCAATCTCCTTGCACTTTAACAACAGGGCAGCAGTCACTTATATTCAGCTCCAGGATGAAACTCGCAGCAATATGCTATTGAGAGAGGTGAAACCCTTAACACCTGGGGCGGAAGATCACCAGCAAAATTTTGGAAGCAGTTTACCTCCCAGCGGTTTCTTTTGAACAAGTACAAGCTTCCCAGAGCACAACGAGTGGGTCTACGACCCAGGTCTTCTCTGAGCCAGGTGGGGCCTACCACAGACATACCTCCTTGTTTCCCACAGTAATCACAAACTTTGGTCTGATTTTGTCTGTACCCCAAGGCGCAAGGGGCAAATGCTATTGTCTCTCCCTGGGACTACAATCTAACTTATATATTTTTCCCCAACATTTCCTGTAAATGAGATTCCCCTTGAGGCTGTCAAGGGAGAACATAGTTGTCATAGCCAGTCCTCCATATTGACCAGGAGGCCCTCGGTTTTCCCTGGCCATTCATTTCAGGATACAGAAGACATTTCCCCTCTATAACATACGCAGACTGTGGCTGCAAGCAGAGACACTAAAGGGGGAGGATGGGCAACTCCGGTTGCTCCAGTTTCACTCCAGAGTGATGTCTCCTTTGTTGTGTGCGAGAAGACATTCTACTTACAACATCTAGGTCTAATTCCTGGTAGGGCAAGACATTGATCCTACTGCCCTGCCAGTGTCAGCTGTTCTATACTTCCTCCAGGCCTTAGCCTTTCCTCACATAGCTCACTAGTGTGGGCTATATTAGCAATAACACATTTGAATGGGCCAAGAATCCTCAAGTTTGCACAACTTTTGAGAACAGTCATAAAGAGTCGGTCACCAAGGAAGAAAGATCTATTGCAGTTGCTGGATCTCATATCAGTTTAACCATTTGTTCCAACAGAGCAGTGTTCGGTTCAGGCCATCACTTACAAGGCAGTATCAATTGCAAGAACTTTAAGCAGAAGGTTATCAGAGATTCAAGCTCTTGGAGCTTCAAAGTAAAAAAATATATTCCTTTCTTTCCAGAAAGAGTAGAGTTGGATCTCGTAGATTATCCTGCATCGAACGTAGCAACAGACTGCTATTTAACAGACAGCTTGACATTGCCTAACTTTCCAGAACATCACACAGGAAAGTCACACGTACTGTTCATTTTCAGAACTTTAAAGGAGTAGCTCTCCACAATTGTCCCTTTCAGGTCATCTAAATAAACCTTTTGTCATTCAAACTGGCAATCATCAAGGGAAAGAGGTTACTGCCTGGATCCTAGCAGGCTTGGGTTGTGTATATAAGACTATAGGTCGCGAGCCTCCGTCAGTGGCGGCAGAGCACTCTACCAGAGCGGTTAAAGCCTTATAGGCAACACATTCAAGAGAATCTATGGTGCCCATCTGTACAGGGGTATCATGGTTGCTCCAACATTCCTACTCAAACTTGACGGAATAGATGCGGGGGCCTTGTCATCAGGGGACTTTGTAGGAAGGACTTTTCAGTCCTCTGTCTCATCCTAATTAGATTGGTTTGACAAATAGATCTCACCCTATCAGCTAGATATTTATCACTAGTATGCTGCCATGTTGATGTCAGGAAAACGGAAAATTGTATCAAATACTTACCGTAATTTTCCTTTCCTGACGCCAAACCATGGCAGCATATGAGCCCACCCATGTGCGTTCCGGTATGTGGCTTGTTACAAAGAATGGGGTGGCGGCTAACCATGCCTTCATTTATGCTATTCACTGGTCCTGAGGGAGTGGTCAAGAGGCGGAGCTCTATCACTAGTATGCTGCCATGGTTTGGCGTCAGGAAAGTAAAATTACAGTAAGTATTTGATACAATTTTCAGTTTTCTCACTTCTCTTTCATTTTCTAGTATAGGATCCAATCTGATTAAAACAAAAATTCTCAGCAACTGAAGATCAGGTTTATTATACCTGAAAACAAATTGATCTGCTCTGAAGATCAGAAGGTAAAATACAAATTAATTGAAAATGAATAAATTGATAAAAATTGCATGAATCTTGTGTAAAAACATGTATTAACAGACCTAAATCTTCATACCTAATTGTTTAACCTTGGAAAAATAATATTTCCAGAAACTGAAAGAAGAAATACTATAAAAACTGGTTAATTAACATAGATAATGAGGATGATTTACTAAATGATGGGAGATTGTTTATGCGTGTGAAGCTTCAATTATCCAATCATGTAAAAAGAAAATCCCTGATTACTTATTTAATCTGCACGATTGGATAATTGCAATGACTATTCACACAATTTATTGTGTGAATGTTGTTAAATGAATCAGCATCAGTGGCTATACAATAGAAGAAACAGCCTGGTTTATTAGGTAAAAACTGATTCTGCAGAAAAGATTGCCAGTTAGGTAAAAAAAAATCAACAGCAGGAAAGTTGTTTAACATCAAATTTCATCTTAAATCATATTGTTATCCATAAATATGAATATTGTCATATCATCTCTTATCGCCTTTATTATTCTATTTAATATGTTTATATTAATTTATATGCATGTAAAGCAGGGGTGCCAAACTCAATTTCATCGTGGGCTGCATCAGCATAGCGATTGTCCTCAAAAGGGCCGGTTGTATCTGTAAGATTAGATGTCCAGCCCCCTCCCTTATATTAGATGTCAAGAGCCACCTCACCATCAGAAGTTGAGTCCCCTACTCTCCCTAACATCACAGTGCACCCCCTTTCCTCATGCTGCTGCTGGGAAGAAGCTGGATGCATTGCTTGAAAGCAGAAAGTAGGGGTCTGGAGGAGGACCAGAGGAGGGCTGGAGCTCTCCTGCAGCTGCAGGAGAGGTGTGAGGGCCGCATGAAATGGCCTGGAGGGCCGGATTCGGCCCGCGGGCCTTGTGTTTGACACCTGTGATGTAAAGTATATATAAAACACAAGAACTTAAGTGCAACTTACCAGTCTTTTGTTTCTGTTTTTCTTTAAAGCAGAACTTCATTCTCTCTCATTCTCTCAATAAACATTGACTATTTTTAATCCTTATGGGGCTACCATTAATAAATAGCTATGAAAGTATATCATTTACTTTTTTTTTTTTTACATTTCTTCAGTTACTTCCCGGTTTTAATGCCTAGGCAAATTATGTCATACATCCCAGAAGTCTTCAGGAGGAGAGGGGTTCTTAGCTAAGCACACCTTCCTGCCTGCATGCCTGAGCAAAGGATAGATGGATTCCAGGAAGTAAATTTTACATGAATCATCTGCCCTTACTCAAGATGACCATGGCCAGAAATACTAGTGTTTTTGGTTTGTGGTACTCAGATACAGTGTTGTTCCACTTTAACCACTTCAGCTCTGGAAGGTTTCACCCCCTTCGTGACCAGAGCATTTTTTGCAATTTGGCACTGTGCTATTTTAACTGGTAACTGCATGGTCCTGCAACAAAATTGATGTCCTTTTTTTCCTACAAATATAGCTTTCTTTTGATGGTATTAGATCACAACTGGGATTTTTATTTTTTGTGATATAAATGAAAAAAGACCGAAAATTGTTAAAAGAAATGACATTTTCTACTTTTTGTTATAAAAAATATCCAATAAACTAAATTTCTGTCATACATTTAGGCCAAAATGTATTCAGCTACATGTATTTGGTAAAAAAAAAATCCCAATAAGCGTATATTTATTGGTTTGTGCAAAAGGTATAGCATCTACAAACTAGGGTACATTTACTGGAATTTACGCAGCTTTTACTTTCTGACTGCCTACCTCATTTCTTGAGGTGCTAAAATGGCAGGGCAGTACAACCCCCCCCCCCCCTTCAAATTACCCCACACGTGATTGAAAAATGACAAGAAAAAATAAATATGTGGAATTATACCCCAAAATACATTCTGCTGATTCTCCTGAGTACGGGGATACCACATGTGTGAGACTTTTGGGAGCCTAGCCGTGTACAGGACCCTGAAAACCAATCACCGCCTTCACGCTCTCTAAGAGCGTAAATTGCTAATTTCACTTCCTCACTACCTATCACAGTTTCGGAGGCCCTGAAATGTCAAGAAAGCACAACCCCCCCCACCCCATAATGACAACTTTTCGGAAAGGAAAGTAGATACCCCAAACTATTTGCTGAGAGGCATGTTGAGTTTTTTGCAGAACTTGCTTTTTGTCACAAAGTTTTGAAAATTGAAAAAAGAAAAGAAGAAATACAATTTTTCCAAAAAAACGTTGCAACAAATGAGATCTGAAAAATACTCTCCATGCCCCTTAGCAAATACCTTTTTGCTAGAAAATTACTTTGAACCCCCAAACATCATATATATCTATATATTTTAAATCAGAGGCCCTACAGAACAAAATGGTGGGCGTTGCAATTTTTGTTGTCATGCAGTATTTGCGCAGCGATTTTCCAAACAATTTTTTTGGAAAAAGAAAAACTTTTTTGAATTTTAATGCACAAAAGCACAATATATTGTGCAATTGTTTGGTACATTATAAAAGATGATCTTTTGCCGAGTAGATAGATACAAAACACGACATGCTTTAAAATTGCACACGCCCGTGCAGCAGTGACAAACTACGCACATTTTTAAAGGCCTTTACAGGTTACCACTTTAGATTTACAGATGAGGTCTACTGCTAGACGGTCGGACTTTGGTTTGGCCGTGTGTAGGCAAGACCGCTTGAATGGAGTTCCGTTGCAGAAACCTTCGGAGTTTATTCCGACGGAAAAAACGGTCGTGTATACAGGGCAAAAGAATAAGAGAAAGAACAAGAAAAACGGCTAGAGAGAGGGATGGGGGGAAAAAAACAAGAAATTTAGGATAGAGACAGATAAAAGGGAAAGAAAGGAGAACAAAGAGAGAGAGTGGTACATCCTAAAATGTACCATAAGGGGTTTTAATACTGTACGAGTGGAAGGGACTCAGGGAGAGCTAAATGTCCATGGGTTAGGGGCGCAAATTACATGTCTTGCCTTGGGTGCTGACAACCAAGGCTACGAAAATAATTTTACTGTTAGGGGTCCCTACAACTTGGGAAATTTTATCAAGGGGTCACGGAACTAGGAAGGTTGAGAACCACTGCCCTAGACTGTGCCGTGGTGTACCCTATACTAATAATCCACTAGTGTGTGGTAGCGACGGAAACAGTCCTGGATGCAGAGACCAGGTTGGCCAGGACAGGATGGACAAAAATAGCGGGTGTGACGCCTATATCCGCGTTTGCTACAGACACGGCATCTTTTTTGGGTGCTCTTTGGGTAGAGGTACCAGGGAGGACATCCGGAAAATGCCTCTCATGCAGCCGGCTCACTGTATCTGGATTGGGAAATAGGGCCACAGCGCCTTCTGGATACAAAAGGCTGTGATGATCTCTTCCATGAAATTTTTGGAAGGATCCACTTTCCGACACACAAAGTTTGAGAGCAGGATATAAAATTTTCCGACAACAAAATCCGATCGGTTAAATTCCAATCATGTGTACACAAATCCGACGCACAAAGTGCCACGCTTGCTCAGAATAAATAAAGAGATGAAAGCTATTGGCTACTGCCCCGTTTATAGTCCCAACGTACGTGTTTTACGTCACCGCGTTCAGAACGATCGGATTTTCCGACAACTTTGTGCGACCATGTGTATGCAAGACAAGTTTGAGCCAACATCCGTCTGAAAAAATCTATAGATTTTGTTGTCGGAACGTCCGATCAATGTCCGATCATGTGTACAGGCATTACGGGTAACTAAGTACGGCCCCATCATCTGGTCGTTAAAGTCCACCCTTCCCATTTTAAGGTTGTAGTCGTGGAGACAGAGGGGATTCCCAACAACATCAGTCACCTTTGCAGTTTGAACTGTCGTATCTGCGTGAATGGAAGACAGAACAAAAACGCTTCCTTTGTTCTTCCACCTCACTGCAAGCAATTCATTACTTCTTAAGCAGACTCTCTCCCTCCGTCTAAGGCAGGTATTTACAAGCCGTTGGGGGATTAAATCGCATGGTGCCACATGCGCCAATTCCAAATTCAAACAGGTTTCTAAGAAGTGACACGTTTGTGAATTAATTGTCCATGTACAAGTGGTACCTCTTTCCAAATAAGGGTAACACAAAGTCCCAAACAATCTTGCCGCTGTTCCCTATGTAGTCTGAGCAGTCACGGGGCCCCACGCTGCTGTCTCTTTCCTCATTAACCAGGAAACTACATGTATAGCCTGTTGCCTTGTCACAGAGCTTACAGCTTTTGACCCCATATCTGGCACGCTTGCTGGGGAGAAACTGTTTGAAACAAGGTGGCCAGAAAACTTAATCAAGGACTCATCTACACAGATTGTTGGAGCGTATACAAGGTTGCAAATTTTTGGCTGGTTGCTTTCGTCCATAATAGATCCATACACTTATTCAGTGAAAAACAGCTAAAAAACACGGAGAGTTAAATCTGCTGTTTCCCCCTGAATTCCGGGTTGGCCAGAAGTCTGTGGGCTGCCAATCAAGATTTGAATTCTTGGTGGCTGTGGGACACTACTTGTGCTAGCCACCGCACCAGCTTGAACTGCACTTATGGGACTCACCACATCACCAAGTGTTACTGCAGTGCTGGTTTGTCTACGACCAGGGTGTTCTAGGCCACTGGTGCTCGCCAGAAGGTAGAGCGGCACTAGTACTGGCACTCTGCTGCATACGAGAATCATGCGATTGTAGGACCTCAGCAACCTGGGAACGGGGTCAGGTTAGCAGGGACCTCTACTCCGTTGTCAGAGCTATCTGTCAGGGTGCCGCTGCTCTCTATTTGGTATTCTGAGCCTGATTCTGACAGTGAGGACTCCCCATCGCTCTCATCTGTCATGCTCAGTATCCTGTAGGCCTCTTCACTAGTGTACCTTTTGTTCGACATTTTAGACAATACATTTATAGGTACCTAGCGTGACTCACAGGTGAAAAAGCACCTGGTTGTCAAGGACTGTTTGGACCGCTACAAAAAAATGTAACTGCTAGCGCTAGCAGAGACAAGGCCTGACTCTGCTAATGCTGCTGTTTTGTGTGCTGTGTATCAGAAGTGACAGTGATCTACCGATGCTGCACTTTTTTTGGGGGGGGGGCAGAGGGGCTAAAGGCACGTGCTGGCAGGTGTCGGGCTGATCCTGCTAATGCTGTGTTTTTGGGAACTCTATACTATTGGGGACGCTAGCCTAGTTCTGATCTGATCAAAGATATTGATCCGTTCGGACTATACTATTAATGGAGTGTTACTGGCAATCAAAGGGTTAAAACATATTCGTGAATATGTGGCGGACAATCTGACGCTGTCTGGGATTGACGCTAATGCTAACTGGCATCACCCGTGACACGAATACAGTGATCTGAAAAAAAGATCTGTACACTGTACTAATGACACTGTGACAGGGCAGTGAAAGGGTAAACTGGGGGTGATCAGGGGGTTAAAACTTTATTAGGGAATATATGACGGGTACCCTGACCCTATCTGGGACTGACGTTACCGCTATCTAGTGACACCAATACAGTGATTAGTAAAAAATCTGTACATTGTACCTAGTGACACTGTGACGGAGTGAAAGGGTTAACTGGGGGGAGGATCAAGGATTTAAATGTGCCTAACAATGTGTTCTGGTGTCAGTGTAGTGCTTGTACTCACTGTAGATGCGCTCTTCTCTCATGCTGGAACCGAAAAGGAGAGAAGAGTGCATAATTTCCTGTCCCTGTGCTTACATTACACAGGCACAGGACATTCTGCCATTCGCCAGAACTGATCAGCAGATCCAGGCCATAAATTATTGGCCTGGACCTGATGATTGATCAGTTATGAATCATATCTGATCACCGCCGGGCCGGGGGGCGCGAATCATGTACAGGTACGTGATTTCACGCAGATGAGCCGTCATGCTGCAGTAAATGTACGTGGGGCAGTCCAGAAGAGGTTAAGCTTTTTTAAAGTGGTTATAAAGCCAATAAATTTTTTCACCCTAATGCATTCCCTGCTTTAGGGTAAAAAATGTCCCACTACTTGTATTGTCCCCTAACCTCCCTAAACACTTACCTGAGTCCTATCTTGTTTCAACGCTGTGCCTGTCTGCAGCGGCACTGGTCTCTGTTCTTCTTCCCTCAGGACACAGAGGCAACAGCGGAAGCCATTGGCTCCTGCTGCAGTCAATCAAATCCCGTGAGGAGGTAGTGGGGGGTGTGGCCGAGTCATGCTGTGTGTGGAAGCGGTTCATTATGGGGGCAAACATGAAGATGCCAAAAGTGCCAGTGGGGGACCCCAGAAGAGGCGGTTCAGTGCCACTCTGTGCAATACTTGCATAGAGCAGGTAAAAATTCAGTAAGCAGGTAAGCTCTAGAACTAGCCCCCCACCACCACCCCCTCCGCTGCCTGTTCAAATTGTCTGAAAAAGTAAGCGGCTTTTGACGTACACGCTCTTTATAAAACCCATAGAGGTTGACTCTCAGATAAAGTTCTCACATTAGTTGACAAAAGTCCTTATTTATGAACATGGGGAATCATCTACAAGGTGTACAGTTCTTTGGTCTCTACTAAACAAGGGAAATGTTGAAAACGGCAGGTTATTTCTTTAAAACTAAAAGGTGCATAAAGGGAAAATGAGGATCTGCAGATGTGACAGGTGCTCTTTAAATGTCACTCAATGATGTGCATCACTCAGCCCAATCTCACTGGATGCTGCAGCCAAGGTTACCTTAGGACAGGCTTGAGTTTCACTTGCAGAATAATCCAGTGTTAGCATGTTCTAATTACAGAACAGTATTTCAAAAACTCTGCATTAGACTCAGAGAGCACAGCAAGATTTTAATACCCATTCAGCTTATGTTTAATTAAAAGGTAGGAGCAAGAAAGGAAAAATGTAGCACATACAGGTTATATGAATATAGTGGAAGAAAAACAAACCGGAAGGGATAATTTAATCTTGATGTATACAGAGCCATAAAAGCTCTAATTTTACCCAGAAGATGTTTTGAAAAGCTTTTGAAAAGAGAGTAAAAGCAAAGATATATATAAGTGAATTACCTGAACATTTTCCCGAAGATCAGTGGCCTCTCGAAGGGAAGGAGTAGCCGTTCTAAACACCTCATCAATTGCTTTGATGCCTGTAGTCTTTGTGGATGTATATTCACGAATCTTCTTGCCTTTTCGTACAGAGAGCCCCCTCTTGTGTGCTTTTCCTCCTCCTCTTCGGTTAGTGATAGCAATGTGGACAAACAATGTGGTATTTTGGAGGAACTCGCCTGTTAAAGACTGTAAAGGAACATGCCTAAAACCAGTCTGCAGGCACTCAAATGGGATGGTATACTGGGCTATAAACTCATCGCCAATGAAGTCATCATCTAGTACTACAAACCGCAGTATAGCCAACTCTGGAAGGTTTATGTGAAACTCAAAGCTGTCATCAAATATTGGGTTGTCACCATTTTGTGTTACTGTTTTTGTCCGGTATTCTGCACAATCGGCAGGTATCCCATGTATCTCCACGTACACATATGGTTCCACCACATCTCCCTTTGCTCCTGATCCTTTAGGTTTAGGGAGGTTTTGACCACTAATAATTTTTAGGTGAAGCAGCTGAGCCGACACACCAGGCAAAGAGTCCTTTGCATTGGCGCTAAAATAAGATACTTCTTCCCTCATTATTGAGGGTCGTAGGACATAGCCACAGTTTCCATTCTGTCTAAACCATCCTGTATTAAGATCCATCATAAGACCTGGAGTTTGGTAGTTCATGGACACAATCTGGCAACCACATTTCCAGAAGTCTTGGGGGTTCATATTGCTAGAATCTATTCGCATTGAACTTGGGTAGACCCTTGAGAGGAATCTTTTGTTGTATTTTACAAACTCTTCAGGATATTCATTGGCAAAGTGACTAGCAGTAACCTCATTAAAGGAACATATGTGCCAGTATTTTTGGTTTCTTTTACAGTTTTCAAAGTCCCTAAACCTTACGGACTGGCACAGAGTTACCTGGTCGGAGAGTTCTCTACAGAGTCGCAGCTTTCTGTTGGCAGCCCCATTAAGATGTTCACGATCATCATGACCCAATCTCCTAGCAATCTCCATGCCTTCATCCTCATCTGTTACATCTCCCTCTGAGTCAGAATTATTTGAAGGCAGCTTCTTACCTTTTATTAGAATCTTGCCTTTCAGTTGTTCTGGAGAAGGCAAGTAGTTTTCATCAGGGCATGCTGGATCTAGGTATAGTTTGTCACCAAGGATCTTTTTTAAGCACTGGGCCATGAAACGCTGTTGTCGAACAGAACAATGAACTACCAAGCAAAGGATTAATGGGTACTCTGATGCTTCAAATGCATACTTGTCTATTACACTTATTACACTTCGGAAAGCTACCTGTGAAACCACAGACACGCCAAGGTAGATAAGAGGCTCATTATCTGGGCCATCCCAAACAACAAGCTCAATGCTACGACATCCCATCCTAAGGGCTTGTATATAGCCACTAATATCGGATGTGCCCCAGTAGTGGTCTTCTAGATGGCATGCATTGTGAGCAGAGTTGATGTAGTAGTGTGATAATGGCCTTGTCATATCCTGACAGACGACTTTTTTGTGAGGATCAAATATATAACAGTCCAATGAAAGAAGATAACGGGTGAACCCATCAATTGTGAGGTATCCTTTTTCACGTCCTTCTTTGGAAGGCTCATACTTCTTGATGATTTCCAGCGCTGTAATTTCATTTACCTCTTCCATACCTTGCTCCACTTCCATGAAGATCATCAGATCTTTTAGGTCCAAATACTCTTTATTGCTAGAAAACTGAACCAGTAAAAAGAATACCTCTGGTCTGGTACATAGTTCACAGTAAGCCTCTACAAAAACATCACAAGTAATATTACTGCCATATTTATCACAAACTTTCTGCAATTCCTTGAATTTTAGTTCTACTGTTGAAGTCTTCATACCAGGGTTAAGTCCCTTGATAAGCTGAATGGCTCTAGACAATGGAATCTGTCCTTTTTTTTCTATATCAGCAATCTCAAACAAAGATGAGATCCACAGTGTTCTTAAACTTGTTTGATTAGCTCCTACAACATCCGGAGTGTGCTTTCCATAAGATACCAAGTACCTGAGACCCATCACCCAAGTGTTGACAATATCAGCAGTACTGGCAACAAGGTCCAATGATTCATAGTTTTCCCCATAAATGATAGAAAAGGCACATTCTTCTGGGAACTGATCAGACAGACCATTACTTCTCAAAACTGGAGTTTTCTTTCCAACACGCACCTCACGAATCGATTTAATTTCCAGTTTAGCTTTCTCTGAATCCTTCTTGGAAGGCTCCCATCGTAGAAAACGCATATCTGGATCTAAAAGGAAAAAACGATTGTACATCCTGGAGTTGGAGCGCACTTTCTTCATCTCGCACCCCTCCATCATGAAGGAGATGCAAGCAGCTGTGCTGTTGATCTTTCGATTGTGGGGCATTGTGCTGAAGGACACTGTTTTCTTTTGTTTTTGACGGGATCCATCCTAAGAGGAAAAAAACATTTAAAACAAAAAGGTAAGTGAAGTGAAAAGAAAAACAAAAAACAAAACAATCCTACATGACCAGCCCTTTGTGGGTTACAACAATACTCTTGCTTTTAATTTGGGAATGAATGCACCCAGAACAACAGCTTCCAAGATATCACATCAAAAGTCTGGCTGGTTGTGTACTTATGAGAAGTCTGATATCTCTAATGTTTACATAAGACCAGTCTACTGCCATTATTACGGTTGGCCAGAGATATAAAAAAATATCTAATGTCCACATACTATTAACTGGACGAACATTCATTCATTTAAACTAGGACACAATCATGCTAAAGTGTATCTCTATACCCAACACTCTGAATAGAATGAGTAAAAAGTTGAATCCCTATTATGGATCCAACAGAGCCCCCGACTGCAGTGAAACCTGAAAGGAGTTTTAATCCTTCCCCACTCTATCCAAAACTTAAAAAAAGTCTGGGATGTTTTGGCCCCTGGATGGTCATACTTGTTCACCTTACTTACTAACAGATAAAACAATAATAAAATTGAACAGGAAAAAAAAAGTTATGGGTATATCTACACTTTAAGGGTCTTTGTCAATTACATCAGCTTAACATCAGTTTGAGACACTTCTGACATAATTTAAAAATTTAACACAAGCCCTGAAAACAATGTCGTTTAAAGTCGATCTGGTCTTATTGAATTTGTATATCAGATAATCCTCCAATGCCGCAGTAGGCCTTAAGCCGAGTACACACTGCCAGCTTCGATCGGGAGCCACTGTACTAATCATGCAAGGTTAGTCCAGCGACACCCCCCCCCCCCCCCCACTGAGCTGTTGTGTTCTGGGGGGGGGGTTACCAGAACACCAGAACACTCTGATCAGCGCTCCCTGCCATTGGCTGAGATCGCTGATCAGGAGTCGATCGGCTGCTGGTTTTGCAGCATGCCGAACGGCCAGCTTCTGTCAGATAGACCGACCTAAACACGGGCAGAACGTTGGCCGGTATTTTTTGTACCCGCATACGTCTCCTGACATTCTGTGCGTGTGTACAGGGCTTTAGGGGTAAAATTTCTATTTCATCTTCGTTGGCCTTTGATATGTCAGCTTTCCCTTTTGGTTGCTCTTGTTGTTTTACTGTTGCTACAACTTGTTGGAGGAATGTCAGATGGCATTGTATGTACTTTTTTCAGCTATACTGTTACATGCTTATTGACATAAGTCTGTAATATCCTACGATGCCGTACTGTTTATTTCTAATAAACTTTTCTCTGATTTAAAAAAAAATCACATTAATGATTATGACACTTATTATGTGAAACATTAGTATTTTGAGTATAGCTCTTCGTATTAAAAAACTCCCCAAAAAACAAACGCTGCTTCAGAACAGCTTTGCTTATACTAAGTTCTTGCAGTCGTTTGTTATCAGCGGCATTATGAGAGGTTCATTATCTTAAGCTAGCCATAGATGGATTCAAATTTGGCTGGGTCAGTATGGAACATCCAAATTTCGATCCATCTATGGTGTTCCCATTCGAGAGGAGTTGATCTAGTGATTGACTCCTCCCGAACGGGACTGTTGGAAAATTTGGGTTCAATCAGCGCATGCAGCCAATTGGCCGCAGCATTGATCAGTGTATTTTGACAGGGGAGCCCCACTGTCAGAATTCGATAAAGCAGCAGGGAGGATTTCCCCACCCACTTCACATGTGCAGATGGGGAAATTCATTTGTTTTGTTTTTTTGATCAGCTGGTTGGCTGATTAAAAAGGAAACGCTCCTTCTATGGCCAGCTTTAGCTTAGGCTCACACTGCTGCGAAACAAACAGCATTCCTGTGCAAATCACATGCAATGTCTGTGCAGTGCGATTTGAAACATTTTTTGTATGGCTCAAATCGCTGTACCAAAATGGAGCAGGACCCTATTTTTAGCTGCATTGGGGTGTCATTATCGTTTATCGACACCCAGATCGCATGAACACAATGCAATGTGGGGAAACGCAGTTAATCGTGTGTGTTTCCCAAATTGCATGAGTGTGAACTGAGGCTTAGAGCCTTCCTGGAAGACTTGTCATGAGATAAGAGGTTTAGTATAGTACACACCATTATAGCTGCTGCTATGTACCTATGGAATTACAAACAATGCACATATACAAGGCTTTTAAAACTTACAGTTAAAGTGTAACTAAAGACAAAACCTTTTTTTCAGTTTTGATAGTGTAAGGGAGGAATAAAACCCCTGCCAGTATTTTTTTTTTGCATCTCATAGGAACGCAGGACCATAACCAAAACAGGAAGTGAGAGGAAATCCCTCCAAAGTGAGGGAATCCCAAGGTGTCACCGTAGTCATCAGAATTTGTCAAGATTTACCATCTATTCCTGTTCAGGTGTCAAACCCAAAATGTGGGATTTTCTTTTACTTTCACTTTAAATGATAACAATAAATAGGACAAAAAATGAGGGTGAATCAGCAATAAAAACTGAAAGGTCCTCCCTGTGAACTCTATCCAAAACTTAAGTCATACTTTAAATATTAATTTCACAAATACTGTACAACAAGCAATATTCCTTTTACTTTTTTTTTTTTTTTTTAAACAGAGTATGTGTTTAAAAATGAAGAGCAAAGGAAGAGGAACTTCATGTTAGAATAATGAATATAAAACAGAGCTGATAAAGCTGAACATACAGGCAAATCTTAATTTTTGCTGTGAAAGATGTGCCCATCCACAGAACTTCTCGACTGGTCAGTGAGATCACGTGACAACATTAACCGCTTCAGCCCTGGAAGATTTGGCTTCTCAATGACCATGCCATTTTTTGCGATACGCCACGACAATTGCGTGGCCGCGCGACGTTGTACCCAAACAAAATTGACGTCCTTTTACTACCAGAAATAGCGCTTTCTTTTGGTGGTATTTGATCACCTCTGCGTTTTTTATTTTTTGTGCTATAAACAAAAGAAGAGCGACGATTTTGAAAAAAAACACAATATCTTTTACTTTTTGCTATAATAAATATCCCACATTTTTTATCAAAAAAAAATAATTTTTTCCTCAGATATGTATTCTTCTACATATTTTTGGTAAAAAAAAAAAAAAAAATTGCAATATATTGATTGGTTTGCACAAAAGCTATAGCGTCTACAAAATAGGGATTTATGGCATTTTTATTATTTTTTTTTACTAGTAATGGAGGCGCCCGCCAGGTACTCGCATCGGCTCCGGGCACACACTGCAGGCGCCCCTTGTGGACAAAAGGCGAAGCGACGTAAGGTTACGTCGTTTCGCCCAGCCGTGCCATTCTGCTGCAGTAAAACTGCGGCGGCTGGCCGGCTAGCGGTTAAGGGACCAGCAGAGAATTTTAGGAAGCAACAGGGCTGGGACGAGGTTAAATTTTACACTTGCATCTCTGGATCCTCCTTTGGCATGCCATTTTCCTTGAAGCCTTGTTTATGCATCTGTTCATCAGTTTAAAATGCCCAGTAATGTGACAAGTTTAAAGAGTGGTGTTGATTTACTAGAAATGGATAGCACAAAATCTGGTGCAGCTGTGCATGGTAGCCAATCAGCTTCTAAACTTCAGCTTGTTCAATTAAGCTTTGACACAAAAAAAAAAAAAAAACTGGGAACGGATTGGTTTCTATGCAGGGCTGCACCAGACTTTGCACTATCCAGTTTTAGTAAATTAATCCCAGTATCTCCACTTTTGTTGAGGAAAAAAAGCAATTTCCTCTGGGTGATCAATGTACATTTCGGGGATGTTAGGCTGACCATACATTATACAATTTTCTTGTACAATTTTCCTTTTAGATTTTCCAAAACCATATAATATGAGGTCACACCTAAACACTTTCAAGTTGTATGCAATCAGGCAGGCCCTTGCACTACATAGTTGGAAATAAATCTAAAGAAATCGAATAAGAAAATTGTATAATGTATGGCCAGCCTTAAACTTTGTAGCAGTTTCTTACCTGTTTCTCTGAAGAAATAGCTGTTTGTTTGACCATGCCCTTTGCAGACTCAATGTCAATGGGAGAGACTGGTTCATTCTAATCACCTGGTGCACACTAATGCCCTGTACACACGATAGGATTTTCCGAAGGAAAATGTGTGATAGGACCTTGTTGTTGGAAATTCCGGCCGTGTGTAGGCTTCATCACACATTTTCCATAGGAATTTCCGACACACAAAGTTTTAGAGCTTGCTATAAAATTTTCCGACAACAAAATCCGTTGTTGGAAATTCCGATCGTGTGTACACAAATCTGACACACAAAGTGCCACGCATGCTCAGAATAAATTAAGAGACGAAAGCTATTGGCTACTGCCCCGTTTATAGTCCCGACGTATGTGTTTTACGTCACCGCGTTCAGAACGATCGGATTTTCCGACAACTTTGTGTATGCAAGACAAGTTTGAGCCAACATCCGTCGGAAAAAATCCATGGATTTTGTTGTCGGAATTTCTGATCAATGTCCAACAGTGTGTACAGGGCATTAGACCCCATTCACACTTGTGCGACTTGTCATTGGACATCACAGTCACATGACAAGTCATACCCCATGTTTTCCAATGATAACCATTCAAATATATGCGACTTAAAGTCGCAGCACTACTTCAAAGTAGTACTTTGCAGAGTGAATAAAGAAAAGAGGGCGCACCAGCCTTGTGCATTATCCCAAGCAAATTTATTGATAAAAACAAATTAAAAACTACCTAAACACGTGAAGAAATCTTGCTTGTAAAAGCCACCTGATCGTGGCGATCAGTCCTGAAACCAACAGTCTCCAGATGGTGATAGAAAGGATATCAGGGCCACTGCTGTCGGATGCGTTTTGAAGGAGTACCTTTTTCCTCAGAACCTACTCTGAGTACTCCTTAGAAACGCGTCAGCCAGCAGTGACCCTGATATCCTTTCTATCACCATCTGGAGACTGTTGGTTTCAGGACTGATCGCCACGATCAGGTGGCTTTTACAAGCGAGATTTCTTCACATGTTTGTGAGTAGTTTTTGTTTTGTTTTATCAATAAATTTGCTTGGGATAATGCACAAGCTGGTGTGCCGGTCAAGAAAGGGGGTGGGGACAAGCGAGTGCCCCCCCCCTCCTGAACCGTACCAGGCCGCATGCCCTCAACATGGGGGGGTGGGTGCTTTGGGGCAGGAGGGCACCCTGCAGCCCCCCCACCCAAAAGCACCTTGTCCCCATGTTGATGAGGACAAAGGCCCCTTCCCGACAACCCTGGCCGTAGGTTGTCGGCGAGCGGGGGGGCTTATCGGAATCCGGGAGCCCCCTTTAATAAGGGGACCCTCCCAATCCCAGCCTCCGCCCTATGTGAATGACTATGGGGTACATCGTACCCCTACCCATTCACCTGGGCGAAAAAAGTGTCAATAAAAAAAACACACTAGACAGGTTTTTAAAGTAATTTATTAGGCAGCTCTGGGGGTCTCTTCCGACTCCTCCGCTCTCTCCTACTTCTTCTCCCGGTCTCCGGTCCCTTCTGCCACTCTCTGGTTCTTCTGCCACTCTCCGGTTCTTCTGCCGGGCTCCTCCTCTATCTTCTGCTCTTTTGCCGCTATTTTGCTAGCGTTGGCCCAGTCTTCTCCATCGTCTTGTTCCCTCTTCTCTACTTCCGGTGTTGACACGACGCTCTCTCCCTCTGTAATGCCGTGTGAGCGACTTATATGCCTACGCCCCATGCCTATATAAGTTGTTGTGCACCGCTCACACGGCATTACAGCGGGAGAGAGCATTGTGTCAACATCGGAAGTAGAGAAGAGGGAACAAGACGATGGAGAAGACCGGGCCAACGCTAGCAAAAGAGTGGCAAAAGAGTAGAGGATAGTGGAGGAGCCTGGCAGAAGAACTGGAGACCGGGAGAAGAGGCCAGAGAGCGGAAGAAGAACCGGAGACCGGGAGAAGAGGCCGGAGAGCGGGAGAAGAAGCAGGAGAAAGTCCAGTGTGTTTTTTTAATGACGCTTTTTTCCTCCATGTGAATGGGTAGGGGTACGACGTACCCCATACTCATTCACACACGGCGGGGCGTCGGGATCTGGGGGGGCCCTTATTAAAGGGGCTCCTGTATTCCGATAAGCCCCCCCCCACCCGCAGACCCCGACAACCAACGACCAGGGTTGTCGGGAAGGGGCCCTTTTCCTCATTAACATGGGGACAAGGTGCTTTGGGGTGGGGGGGCCGCAGGGTGCCCCCTGCCCAAAAACACCCACCCCCTATGTTGAGGGCATGCGGCCTGGTACGGTTCAAGAGGGGGGGGCGCTTGCTTGGATAAGAGTCTGGTATGGATTTTGGGGGGCTTCTTTTTGCGCTCGCTGCAATAGGAAAATGTGTTTTTCCTATTGCAGCGAGCGCGAGATGTACAGTACCCTATTGTCCAGAACTGTCGCGGGTAGGTGCTGTAGCTGCCCTTGCATCGTATTTGGTCTGTCGGACCAGCATACAGACGAACGGCTTTCCCGATAGGAACTGGTTCTGGCGGGAAGATTTAAAACATGTTTCAAATCTAAAGTCCGTCTGATTTTCGACCGAAAAGGTCCGTCGGAAGAAATTTTACGAGAACCCCCTAACGGGGCTTTAAAGCAGCCAATAAAATGCAGTATCGGTAGTTGAAAAAATTCAGTTTTATTAGTACAAAAAGTATACATAGCATATTATAAAAATCACTGAAAACAAATACTGACTATTAGAGTCAGGACATGAACTGGGTATGGCGTACAATTACAGTGAACAAAGCATACAATTAAAACCAATGCCAGGCACAATGTGTTGAAGGGCAACTAAGGTTGTGTCAAATGTTGGATTCTTAAAATTAGATAACAACAGACAATGCCTATAAAAAGGGGCAATACAATACGGTATATGTGGAACAACGAAGGTTGTATGTGTAAATCCTGACGCGTTTCGACCCTTCCCGGGTCTTCTTCAGAGGATGGTTGTCCACTGTGAAGAGGTCAACATGTGTCAAACATAGCATCAAATCCAGCAGTACCAAACTTATACATGTGTACCATCTACTATGGTTGCCTAGATCGTATAATTACCTATTACAGGAATTCTGACGTTTTTGCGTTCAGTTTTAACATTGTAGATTGTTTTTGGTGGTACGATTTCTCCTCTGCTCCCCTGTCTCCCCCGTGTCGGACCAACTCCCAAGGGTGGTGGGCCGAATGCATCTTGCGAGGGATCACACCTACCAGCCCCCCATATAGGAGGGGGAAGGAAAGGAAGGGGCAACGGGCAATCCGAACTGCACCCGAATAGGTACACGTTAGTGCTAGAAGTAGAAAAAAATTAAATATTAAAGAGCGAGGGGTCACTTGATTCATCCACATAGATTGGCAAATTCCCCAACTATGTAGGTCTGTAAAATTGCTGAATTAAAGGTCCATGGGTGTGCAGAGGGCATTGCTAAAGGAAAAGAAAGAAAGGAGAGGGAGAGATGAGGGGGAAAGAGAAAGGGGAGGGAAAAGGGAAGGGAAGGGGGAGGGGAAGAAAGGAAGGGAATAAGAAAGCATGTGAGGGAAAAGGGTGAGAGGAAAGAAAAGAAGTGAACCAAAAATGTGTGAGTGAAACAGGAATGAATTAGAGAATAGCAAAATGCCCTACTGCCAATCAATCCCCATGCAACATAAGGGTGTATGTAAAAAAGCAATCGGGTAAAGGTGCCGACAAACCACCAGTGAATGAACAGAGTGGGGGGGGGGGGGGAGAGGAAGACCAGACAAGCTGGATTAAAGGTGGTGGAAAAGAAAAAGGGAGGGGGGGAGGGGGGAAAAAGGGAGGGGGGGAAAGGGAGGGGGGGGGGGGGGGAAAGAAGGGAGAGAGAGGGGGAAAAAAAAAAGGGGAGAAAGAGGAGCAAGGGGAAAAAACAGGGGAGGGGGAGGAAGGGTGAAAAAGGGGAAGGGGAAAGGGAGAGGAAAAAAGGGGAGAGAGGAAAAAACGGGAAAAGGGGAGTGCTGGGGGGGGGAGGGAGAGGGGGGGTGGTTGTGTGGGGAGTGATGTGGATGGGGGGAGTGTGGGAAGTATAAGGTGTGTGTGGGGTGGGAAGAGGGTGTGTGACGGAGAAAGGGGAATGTGGGGACTAAAAGTGAGGAAAAAAACGCATAGCAGCAAACGGGCACAACACAACCATCAAACAGTGGAGGTGACAAACAGTGTGAAGGTGCAAGGGTGGTGTCGGAGCTAATTACCTAATTAGGCGGAACTGAGTAAAAGAATTGATATGTTCTGGATACTGAAAATTGAAGTGTAGATGAAAAGTCATGACAGGGTCAAACAATGATTAGGAGAATCAAGTTACTAGAGAAATAACACAGTCATTCCGTGTATGCTTACCAGTATTTTCGGTCAGTGGGTGCATTGCCTAGCATCTCCAGATTAACGAGAATCCAATAAATGTCCCCTAGGATTTCCTATATTTATGGGGAGTGTCAATTGACTAACTCCCGTCAGGTGCAGGTATGCATTGCATCACTCCCTCCTCCCCCTCCATTGGGGGAAACGAGTAGCACAACTGTGCGCCCTGGTGTGATCCCCCCGGCGTTCCAGAGAGGAAGAAACCTTCGGGCGTCCCCGTCGCTTCTGCCACAACTGCGCAGGCACCACTAAGTCACGCGCACGCGCCCTGGGGTTCGCGCGCGTGGGTACGACGTCCGGAAGGGATCCGGGATGCCGCTGGCAGGGAGAGAAATGCCCAACTCAGGTGTGGCCACCTAGTGGGCGCATTTGGGAGACGCAGGGCCCAAGCGTCTCCTCTCTCACCCTGCCAGGAAGATGCAAAGGTGCACCCCCACCCCCAGAGGAGAAGTACTGTACAGGCACTAAGGGGAGGCGACAGGGAGCATAGAGCCACACCGCCAGGAATGTACTGCTGTGCGGAAATGGTAGTAAAACATGACACAGACGATTCACATAGCCTATTCAAAGGTGCTGCATATATGGTCTGTGTACCGTGGATAGATTGCTAGCTGACCATATTGAATACATCGTGCTCTGCATGGCATTTTATACTTTGACATAATTGCACAGTTGTAATGGCATTGTCCTCTTACAACCTGCGCAATCAAATATGTATAAAAAAGAAAGAAAAGGAAAATTACATAATACCAAATATTATAACAGTAAAGAACTCCGAACTGTTTAAAGGCTGGATTTTACTTAAGGGTAGAACATTGCGAAGCATATGGTCCATCAAGTTAAATCCAATAACATACAACATAGGTATACACCTCATACATATAAAAGTGGTGAGAAAGAAAATAATAGTAACTTTAGTAGTTGTGCGTGGGGAAAACCAGGCAGCAGTAGGCACAGAACTGGAAACGCTGGTAGAAAAGATGTGTTGTGGGAAATCCACTAGGATCAGCATGGGGAGGGGGGAGGGGGGGGGAGTTATTATGTCTTCCCCGATGAAAACCCCTGCAGAAAAGGGGCGAACGAAATTGATTCATTTAGGCCTGGTGGAGAGGTGGCCTGTAGCTGGGATATCCATCTCTGCTCTTTCTGCAGCAGAGACTTATTCCAGTCGCCACCTCTGTTGGGGATATTTATTTTATAAAGGGCCACAAAGGTGACTCTGGGGACTCTATAGTTGTGTGTAGATATTATGTGCCTCCCAATGGGGAGGTACGGGTTCCCCACCTCCATGCTGTAGACATGTTGGGAAATGCGTTTCCAGAATTCCTGCCTGGTTTTCCCCACATAATACGCACCACATTCACATTCCATCAGATATACTATTCCGCGAGTGCGGCAATTCACAAACTGTTTAGGTGTGAATGTGTTACCGTTAGGTAAAACAAAGATTTTATCCTGTTTGATGAGTGGACAGTATGAGCAGTGTCCACAGGGGAAAGAACCCACTGTGGAACAATGCTTGGATCTCTTATTGTCATTGGTGTATTCACTCCGAACGAGCTTGTCACGTAGTGACATAGCTCTTTTGTACGTTATGGTAGGTTTGTCTTGAACGAATCCACGCAATTTGGGGTCATCTGTGAGGATGCTCCAATGGCGCTCTATGATCTTTCTAATAGCCAGATGTTGTCGGGAGTAATGCATGATAATCCGGGTGGGGGTACATTCAGAGCTTCGGGAGGGTTTGGGTTTAAAAAGTAGCTGAGATCTAGAATGTCCTATAGCCTGATTGTAAGCTTTTTTAAGGCAAGATCTACTGTAGCCCCTTGCTAACAGTCGATTTTGGAGCCCCTCCGCTTCTTTTATGAACAAAGCGTCACTGGAACAGTTGCGCCGAAGGCGCAAATACTGTCCATAAGGGATCGAGTTCTTCAATGGGATCGGGTGAAAACTATCAGAGTGGAGGACCGTATTCCCGGCAGTTGTCTTGCAAAACAACGTGCTGGAAAGGTGTCCTTCCGCAGTGGCGAGACGGAGACATCTAGAAAGGTGACGCTGTGGAGGTCATGGGTCATCGTGAACTTCAAGTTACGGTCGTTCACATTTATTTTGTTGAAAAATTCGAGGAGTTTGATCTCGGGTCCCTCCCAGATGACGAAGACGTCGTCGATATACCTCAGCCATTTGGTTATATGGCTGGTGTACTCGACAAGGTCCTCGCCATCCAGGAGGGACTTCTCCCACTCCCCCAGGTACAGGTTGGCGTAGGAGGGGGCACAACAGGTCCCCATAGCTACACCCTGTACCTGGAGGTAGTGGGAGTTGTCAAAACAAAAATAGTTATGATGCAGTATATAGTGCAGCCCATTCAGAATGAACCTAACCAAGGCCGGGTCATATTGAGAATAGTGTTGCAAGGCCCTTTGCACAGCAGCCAAACCTTTGGAATGGGGAATGCTGCTGTACAACGCCTCGACGTCTATGGTCACCAAAATAGCATTCTCAGGTAGCCTCAGATCACTGATGAGTTGTAAAAATTGTATTGTGTCCTTGACAAAGGAGGGCAAGGACAGAACAAGAGGTTGCAAATGTGCGTCGATGACACGGCTTAGGTTTTCCGATATAGCTCCATTGCCGGAGACAATGGGGCGGCCTGTGGGTTTTGTCGGATTTTTATGTATCTTGGGTAGACTATAAAACGTGGCTACCTTGGGATGTGGAGTCCTGACAAATTCATAGATATCCTTAGTAATATCCCCTCTATGGAATGCACGATCAATCATATTGTAGAAGCTGGAATTATATTGGTTGATGTTGAGGGCTGAAATTACTTTGTACCATTCTTTGTTTTTTAATATGTCCAGACACATTGAGACATAGTCGTCATTGTTCATGACGACTACGTTGCCCCCTTTGTCTGAGGGTTTTATCACAATTTTAGAATTTTTTATGAGGCCTTGAAGGGCTAATTTTTTATCATCGGAAAGATTGGCCGGTTTGGATTGAGTTTGTGATAGTTTGCATTAGGGTTGTCCCGATACCAATACTAGTATCGGTATCGGCACCGATACTAAGCATTTGCCTAAGTACTTGTACTCGGGCAAATGCTACCGATGCTTCCACCGATACCTTGATAGTCAGCAGTGATCGGCGCGTGGGGGAGTTACAAGCTTCTCCCCCCGCGGCTTTCAGCTGCATTAGTGACACATCGGTGCTTGTAACTCCCCCACACACGATCACCGCTGACTGTCACCTCATCCCCCTTAGCCTCCCTCCGCTGTCCTGCTCCATTGCTTTGTCCCCCTCCGTTCCTCTGACCCCCTCCGCTGTCCTCCTTCTTTGCTCTGTCCCCCTCCGCTGTCCTCCTTCTTTGCTCTGTCCCCCTCCGCTGTCCTCCTTCTTTGCTCTGTCCCCCTCCGCTGTCCTCCTTCTTTGCTGTCCTGCTCCGTTGCTTTGTCCCCCTCCGCTGTCCTCCTTCTTTGCTCTGTCCCCCTCCGTTCCTCTGACCCCCTCCGCTGTCCTCCTTCTTTGCTCTGTCCCCCTCCGCTGTCCCCATCCGTTCCGGCTTTCCGCTGTCCCCCTCTCTCTTCCTCTGTCCCCTCCGTTCTGCTGTCTCTCCGCTGTGTGAATGGACAGAGTCAGCTGACTCTGTCTATTCACATAACTGAAACATTGTAATCACCTGTGATTACAATGTGTCAGTTTATGAATGGAGAGGAGCCGCTGTCTTCTCTCCATTCATTGTCAGTGCAGCTGAGGCTGCAGAGAAAGGGACTGGGGAATCTCTATCCTCTGTCTCTTTCTCTGTCTCAAGGGGGAGATATCAGAGGTCTGTTAAGACCCCTGATATCTCACCAAAGCCCCCCAACAGGGCTGATTAAAAAAAAAAACACACACACATAGTGCAATAAAGAATAAAAAAAATTAAATTGTAAAAAATAATAAATGTAAATGAAAAAAAAAAAAGAAAAAAAAAAAAACACACACACACACCGTTCACTCCCCCCCCCCCTAAAAAAAAAAAAAAAAAAAAACACTGTCACGTGACATTAAAAAAAAGTATCGGTAATCGGTATCGGCGAGTACTTGAAAAAAAGTATCGGTACTTGTACTCGGTCCTAAAAAAGTGGTATCGGGACAACCCTAGCTTGCATATATCACGGATGGTTTGTCTTAGAAATACTGCTACATTGGGGTTAATACTTGAAGAGGGGAATGTAGTAGAAGCCTTTTTGAACATCATAAGGGGATTTGGGGTCGATTTATCCACCTCCTGCAGTAAGGTGTCCAGATCGATTTGGTCTATTAAATCCACTGTGTTGTTTTCTTGATAGAGGAGAGTTAGGTCTCGTAAGGCCCTACATTCCTTCATGCTAAGAAAAGACCCATCCACAGCGTCACCTTCCGAGTCATCCTTTGCATGCAGGTATTTAAGTAATAACCTGCGTGCAAAAAGTTGTAGATCAGTAACTGTTTCGAAGTTGTTCAGGACAGAAAGTTAGTCCATGAGATAGAAGTTGTATCTCACTGGGTGACAAGTTGGTGGAGGATAGGTTAACCACACTTAGGTGGTTTGTTGTATCCGCACCATGAAGGGGTCCAAACCCTTGCCTGTTTTGTCGGTCTGTGGGGGGATGCGGGTCCCCGAGAAGAGTTTAAAGCTTTTTGTGAAGCTACTTTGTTAGAACCAACCGGGGGAGTAGAATGTTTGGAGAATTCCTGTGTGGATAAGGTGTTACTGTTAGATTCGGGGGATGTTACCCTGCCCGCCTCCGTAGTGCAATCTTTTATTGCAGTACGGCCGGGTTGGGCATCATGAGAATCTACTTGTGTAGCAGCAGTATCCATCGCGCATTTTTAGAGTCGTGTTCAGGGGAATTCCTGAAACTACGGTCTCTTTTCTGTTGTGCTTTACTCCGCATTTGATTGCGTTGAGAGGAATTCTTTCGTTCAGGTTCGGGATCCGAAGATCTCCGAAATTTCGAAATTTGAGTATTCTTTTTGTTCTTGAGTTCCTGACGTGTTTGATTATTGGATGGAAACACATGGTTTTTCCATCTGTAGGCATATCCCTCCAAAAAGGCATGTTTATCCGTCCAGAATTGCGTTTCCTTATTAAGCAGAATGTTTTTGTTGAAGGTTGAAAGATTTTCTTCCAAACGGGTTTGGGATTCAACAAAGAGGGGGTGTTGGGCATATTGACTCAATGTTTGTTCCAATTCACTAATAATGCCATCTAAGAGGGCAATCTGTTTGCCGTACTCCCTGGACAGGATTGACATCATCTCCCTGGAGCACGACTTAAGATTGGCCTCCCACTCGGCCTTACACTCATCACTTATTAAATCAACATTAGGGAAGATTTGGACACGTAGTCCATAAGGATTGATTTGTTCCTCGAGGTATCTGTCAATTTTTGGAATAGTGTTGTAATAGACAGGGTTTTTTGGTCGCCCTGTTCGAAGGAGTTCTCATACTGAGACATTAGATTGGCCCAATCAGCCCCTGTGAATTTACTCATCTTAAGTCTAAAATTGCAATCTGTTAATGGCTAAAGTGGATGTTCAAGTAACATAAAAGATAAAATACAAAAAAGAAAAAAAGAAAAACACCATATACCAGGATCATGTATACCGCCTAAAAACCAGTTCACAGTTTATGTCTAGACTCGAGTGCCAGGAAAACGGGGGAAGGTGTTTAACCACCAAAAATCAAAACAAACAGCATAAAGCACTCACATGAGTGTAGACAGGTAGGCCGCGCACCCCATAAAGTGCAAAAAATTATACGAGAACCTCCTCATCTGTCTGTCGGAATAGCATACAGACGAACGGCTTTCCCGATAGGAACTGGTTCCGGCGGGAAGATTTAAAACATGTTTCAAATATAAAGTCCGTCTGATTTTCGACCGAAAAGGTCCGTCGGAAGTCCGATGAAGCCCACACACGATCGGATTGTCTGACGGATTTGTTAAAGTGGACAAGTTCGGTTGAAAAGTCCGCCCATGTGTACACGGCATAAGAATATCATTGAGCCAGCGAGACAATCACACAATCAGGAAAAAATATTTCGGGGGTGTTCTATACAACTGTTACAGAAAGCCTACAAGGTTTTTTTTTTTTCCTTTTCACAAAAAGTTGAAAAGAAGTGGTGGGAAATCAAAAAGAAGAGAAGAAAAAGCAGCTGATAAGCCTGCCATTGCAGTTAATTGGCTGCTTTGCCAAGCATAGCCAAAGGCAGGGCCAAGAGATAGGTTCCCTTTTTACCTAACCATTTGATAGCACCATTTCTTGACATTAGATGTGCTTATGGTGTTCAGAGTGATCACATTTTCGGAAGCTGTCTTTTAAACAGCGGATGTATAGAAATTATATTTTTCCAACAAGGCACAATGTAATAGACTTAGTACCCTAATAAGCTCCCTTTAAATTCATCTTCCAGCTTTTAAGAGTTGCATTCACTGGAATCTTAGCAAACTGTTAAATACGTGTAAGGCTAACTTTGCTTTATTCAGCATTTTCAAGCCACATATTTATTTCATCCGCCAATTAATGTACATTGCTCTAGGGTAAAACAGTAAGCCGCTCTTTGAATATGGATGTTTTCAGCAGACCAAGATGAGCAGGGTTATTGTTGCATTTTAAAATTCAGGGTAGCAGTGTCAGGCCGCTTTATTCTGTTTTCATGTGTCTTTATACCTGAAGCCATATTTCTTCTTCAGAACAGCTATTCTACAGAAAACACTATGAGTCATCGCCACGCTCTTCTAACTGAATCAAGTATTGGTTTTCCCCACAAAAAATACAGTTAGAATAAATGGTCTAAAAGTTCAACAGTCATGAAATTCATTCATCTAAAATCAGATGCTGCATGAAAATGGTTGCAAGTTCTGCTTATCAGGGAGCCTCCCACCTCTAGATTAAAAAAAGGTTGCCAAGTGTGAAAATGTAAAAAATGCTTCCTGACTTCCAGCTCACTCGCCTAGATGTCGGTGACATCACTCGGCCTTCTCCCAGGACCTTGGAAATGCTGAGAATGCTAAACCCCAGGAGAGCGCATTCTCACAGTATTTAGGATCCTCACACCAAACTCAGGAAAAGGGCCAATGATATCACCAGCACCTATAGGAAATGGGTGGAAGCCAGAGTATATGGTATGTTCAGTGTAGGTATTATTACTTTTTACCTATTTATAAATGATACAGGGTCTAGGATTAAAAGTACCATTTCTGTCTTTGCAGATGACATCACGCTATGCAGTGGAATAACATCCTTACATGATGTCTCCAACTTACAAGCTGACCTCAATGCACTGTTTATTTGGGCAACTATATGGCAAATGAGATTTAATGTTCATAAATGTAAAGTTATGCACTTGGGTGATAAGAATATGCAGGTATCATACAAACTAGGGGGAGTACAACTGGGGGACTCAATGGTGGAGAAGGATCCAGGGGTTTTGGTAGATCATACGGTCAATAATAGCATGTAATGCCAAGCAGCAGTTTCCAAAGCGAGCAAAGTTGTTTCTTGTATTAAGAGAGGTGTAGCAGGCACCTACTTTCAAGTAGGTGAGCTTTCTGAGTTTAAATGACAAAGTACAGTTTCAGGTAAATTTAGGCAGGCTTGCATTGTGATTCCAGGCCTGGTTGTTTATTTTGAGAATTGGAAGTGTCTGTGTAGTGCAGGGTGTGGCCACCTGTGCTTGAACCCAGAGATGCCTCCTCTTGCTTTCAGTGGAAATGGTTCTGAAAGAGAGGTTGGACTTGGGATCTGAGTGACAGGCAGCTCATGTGTGGAGTTCTGGCCAATCATTAATTTGTTTGGCAGGACTCCCATATAAGCTGGGGTCACATCCTGCTTGGGAGTTCCAGAAAGGGAGAGATCAGAGAGAGGGCCCCCTTCGGGAAGCCAAGCAGAGACCCCCCCCTACGGGGAAGGAGGGGGGGGACCAGGCCACACGGAGGAGAGGAGTTAGTGACACCGCACAGCATGTAGTTGCTGGTGTTGCTGGATGCCCCTTGCGGGGAGGGGAGCATGCCGGACTGGAGAGAAGGGATGGAGAAACCATTCAGAAGAAGTAGCAACTAATCGGAAGAAAACTGGGAGATCGATCGTTTGTGAGTGGCACATGGACTGTTGATCAAGTGAGTGAAAGCCCAGGGCAACGGTACTACCAGAGGCTGAGGGATGTTGGTACGCAAGTCAGTAGACAGGTGGTGATGGCCTGTGAGGAATTATTCAGAGTAATCTCTTCCTTAGCTCAACTTGGAAGTACTGTACAGATGGGAAATAGTGGTCAAAAGGCTGCGGTAGAGCTCCGAGGACAAATAGAGATACAGATTGTCCTAAAAAAGGTCTACGGGTGAAGAAGTTATTCAGAGTGACTCTTTACTACAACAGCCTATGTATTCTCTAGTAAATCTACCCAAGTCTATATGCAAAGAGTTATTCAGAGTGGCTCTTTGCTATGCATTTTCATTGTTCTCAAGGACCAGACTACTCCCATCTTCCCAATGAGAAGTTATTGCAGAGTGACTTTTCATTATCCACAATGTTCTTAGTCTTTGCATGAGAGGCAAAGGAAAGATTATGAAACAACAAAAGAGCATCCCAGTTCATGTTATACAAATAAAAGCAAGAGAAAAGTACAATATGGACTGTTTCTATTTCTATGGGTTGCGATGGGCTGGGTGATAAACGTGATTTACGGATAGAACACACAAATTGTAGCTCCTACAGGGGTCGTGCGCTACAGGGGTATAGACTCCAGAGAGAGAGAGATATCATTTTGCCCCTGTACAAACCATTAGTAAGACCTCATCTGAAATATGCAGTTCAGTTTTGGGCACCAGTTCTCAAAAAGGATATTGGGGAACTGGAGAAAGTGCAGAGAAGGGCAACCAAACTGATAAGAGGCATAGAGGAGTTCATTTACGAGGAAAGATTAGAGGAACTGAATTTATTCTCTCTTGAAAAAAGGAGATTAAGAGGCATATGATCAACATGTACAAATACATAAGGGGTCCATATAGTGAACTTGGTAGAGTTATTCACTTTAAGGTCATCACAGAGGGCAAGGGGGCACACTAATGCCCCGTACACACGGTTGGACTTTGTTCGGTTATTCTGACAACAAAATCCTAGGATTTTTTCCGACGGATGTTGGCTCACTTGTCTTGCATATACACGGTCACACAAAATCCGATCATTCTGAACGCGGTGACGTAAAACACGTACGTCGGGACTATAAACGGGGCAGTGGCCAATAGCTTTCATCTCTTTATTTATTCTGAACATGCGTGGCACTTTGTCCGTCGGATTTGTGTACACACGATCGGAATTTCCGACAACGGATTTTGTTGTCGGAAAATTTTATAGCCTGCTCTCAAACTTTGTGTGTCAGAACCCCTGCCGCAGAACTTCTGATTAACCATTTCTTTCCTTCACAGGCACCACGCCGATGAAGCGGCCCCGGTTTTATGGTTACAGTATTGTCGGGACATTATGTTTTGCTATATTATTTTGTTCTTCCCATACACAGGTTTTGTTTTGTGTTCTTAGCAGCATGGTCCTTTCTCAGTTAACGGAAATCCCAAACCAATACTGTGATTCCCTACCTTACTATGGGTCCCCCCAAACCCTGCCCTTCTCACCCCGTCCCTCATTGCGTTATGTTGTTCTGTTATTTTCATATTGTTGACCCTGCAGACAGCTAGATTATCGGACCACACCGATGGGTTTTGTCCGGCTGGACAGCTCATAATAGTTTAGCGATGCGCATGCGACTCTGCGGGTCCTGAGTTGCTAAAGTTATAGAAGTATTTAAAATTTATTTCCTTTTTCTTTTAGTAGCCCGGTGTGTGCGGGCCCCTCTGTGGACTGACCACTACCCCCCACATAGGGTTTTCAGCGCCCTTAGCGGCATTAGCTGAACTTTAGAACACAATGTTCCTTATGTGGCCTCTGAGGCCAAGGTTTTTCCTCCTCTGTTTTCTTTCTGTTTTTCTCTCTACCCCTCCACTTATACTTTTTCTACAACTCAATACTACCGGAGGTTTCTTTACTACCTCTTTTCACCCTTCCCCCACCCCCCTGGAGACAGCGAGCCTCTCCCTTGTCTTAATATACCTAAATATCAAATCCTCTTCCCCATGGCAGTGCAAACCCCCCTGAAAGTCTCCTCCTTAAACTGCAGGGGTTTGAACACCCCAGAGAAAAGGAGGCAAATCTTATATCATTTTCACAAAAACCGTACCCAAATTCTACTTCTTCAGGAAACTCATTTTAGGTCAGACACGATTCCGCATCTCCTCCATAAACAATATCCCACTTGGTTCCACAGCACCAACCCCTCAGCGAAATCTAAAGGGGTCTCGATCGCGTTTCATGCCTCGTTCACACCAGATGTGCTAGACACCCTCATTGATCCACTAGGGAGATATGTTTTTTTAAAACTTTCATATATGAATATGATCTATACTATAATCAATGTTTACTCTCCAAACCAGGATCAACTGCAATTCCTCTCCAAGGTATCTACTCGCCTGAAAAGATTTAGCACGGTCAACATGATCCTGGGAGGAGACCTCAATGCCGCCTTAAATACCACGCCTTGACACCTCAATGGGTAAGTCCTCAATCTCCCCGGCTTCCCTGACCAAATTACGTACACTCCTTTCAGACTTATCTCTAGTGGACGTCTGGAGGACGTTACACCCCTCCACTAAAGGTTTCACATACTACTCCCCAGCACACTCCACCTACAGTAGATTAGACTATATTTTCATCTCCCAATCCTTACTGGATTTCTCACTCACGCCTCGATAGGCCTCACTCTGTGGTCTGACCACGCCCCCATACATATGAATTTGGGACATATACCAACACAAAAAAGAGAGCCACATGGAGATTAAACGACAATCTACTCTCGGACTTAGTATGCACCCAGGACATCACACAAACCATCAAACATTTTGTAGCAGACCATGCCTGTGAAGACACCAACCCACTAATGAAATGGGAAGCCCTCAAATGCGTCATTAGGGGTAAACTTATCCAACACGGCTCTAGATTAAAACGTGCGCGAACAGCAGACATCACACGCCTTCTGTCCCTAGTAGCCACCTTAGAGGAGGACCATAAGCGATCCCCCGATGAAAAAATTCAGCTAGAACTCACTAACGCTAGGAGAGACCTCTTGCAAATCTTTACACAACGCTCACTGGTAGCGAGAGATAAAGGGCGATTTGCCCATTACTCACAAGCAAATCAGTGTGGCAGACATCTTGCGCAGACTCTTTAACCCAGACAGGCCCGGAGGTCTATTCCCTGTATTAACTCACCCAACAAAGGCAAAATAATAAATAACTCTTCCATAGTAGAAGAATTCCGTCAATACTATGACAGCTTATACAATCTCCAGCCCCAGACACCGTCACCCACACTTCAAACAGACTCTCCGATTGAAACACTGTCCTCATACATTCAGGAAACTGCACTCCCAACTATCCCAGCCTCTGAAGCAGAAGACTTAGAATCCCCCCTGACTGACTCCGAATTCCAATTTGCCATAAAAAACGTAAAGAATGGTAAAAGCCCAGGTCCAGATGGGTTCTCCTCACGCTTCTACAAGACGTTTGCACCTTTGTTATCACCCCTGATGGCCAAAGCATTCAACGCCATAGATGAGAACTTATCTCCCTCCCCTACTTTATTACAAGCCCAAATAGTAGTCATCCCAAAACCAGACAAGGATACCTCTTTATGCTCTAACTATAGGCCGATATCCCTACTAAATATAGACCTTAAATTGTATGCTAAGATCCTAGCGAACCGTATCTCACCTCTTCTGCCAAATCTAATACATAGAGATCAAGTGGGTTTTGTCCCTGGATGTGAAGCTAGGGACAATACCACCAAAACTATACACCTCGTGGCATATGCCCATCGTAACCATATACCGACCTGCCTTCTCTCCTGTGATGCGGAGAAGGCTTTTGATAGGGTCAGTTGGCCCTTTCTTCAGGCTACCCTCTCCCAAATAGGACCAAGACCTAGAATGCTAACCCACATCATGTCATTATATTCTAAGCCCTCAGCCACAATTTTAGTTAATGGAACCCAATCAGAGAAACTCACTATCTCAAATGGCACGAGACAAGGCTGTCCCCTCTCCCCTCTCCTATTTGCCTTAGTAATTGAACATCTAGCCCAAGCTATTAGAGCAAACCCTGATATACGAGGGATACAAACCCCGTCCTCACAATGTAAACTTTCCCTTTATGTAGACGACTTGCTCCTTTATGTGACCAATCCCCATATTAGTATACCATCCATACTTGCCGAGATCAACCGGTTCGGTGGTCTCAGTAATTATAAGCTGAATATCTCTAAAACGGAGGCACTGAACATATCCCTACCTCAGTCGACCCTTTCCCCCCCTAAGGCCAACTTCTCATTCCAATGGCAGACAAAATCTATCTCATACCTAGGTACAGCCATCCCAAGTCGAGCCTCGGAAATATACGCCCTAAATTACAGTCCACTTCTCACGAAACTCAGATGCCTTACTGAAAGCCGAGGGGACCTCCCAATATCATGGTTTGGTCGCATGAACGTGTTGAAAATGGACATACTCCCTAAATTATTGTATTTATTTCAAGCCCTCCCAATTGCTTTGCCGGCTGCCTTCTTCCGCACTCTTCGTTCTATGGCCATACGATTCGTGTGGAGGGGAAACCATCCCAGACTGAAACACAAACTTTTATGTGCCCCCATTTCCAAAGGTGGGACAAGCCTCCCAGATTTTGAACTCTACCACACAGCAGCAGTGGTTTCCCATTTACTGGAGTGGTTTCCCCGCCCACTACTTAAAGCTTCCACTCTGGAACAGGACTTATCTCCAATTGACCTCTGGGCCTTGCCATGGGGTTATGAGCGGACTCATAGATCTCTCACTAACCTGTCTCCACTGACCAGAGATGCCCTATTAACCTGGTACCGCAGAAAAGAAAGATACTCACTTTCCACTGAACCAAGTCCCCTTATCCCTCTATTTGACAACCCAGCCCTCCCAGAAGGTAGTTCAATACAAATCATAGACGATCATAACAGAGCCACATGGCCCACAGCACGACAATTTGTCAACAGCACACATGGTACTTTCATATCAAGATTAAACATCACATCATCCAACGTAACGTGGTTAAAACGTCTACATCTGACGGCCTACTGTAAAAAACTACATGACTCCAAACAGATTCACAGACCTTTCACTGGCTTTGAACAATTATGCAAACTATCAGAAACCTCCCGTCACACCCTTTCATTGATCTACAAACAGATTATAGAACACACCCATGATACCTTACCCAATTATACCAAAGCATGGTCAGAGGAACTCGGGAGGGAAATAACTGACGCTGAATGGGGTAAAGCTTTTATCTTCACTCACAAATCAGCCATTTCGTGCTACACCAAGGAAAAAAATTACAAGGTTTTATCCAGATGGTATCGAGTGCCAACGACTCTCAGGATCATGTTTCCATCAACCACCGACATCTGTTGGAGATGTAACTCTGCGAAGGGTACGTATAGTCATATCTGGTGGAAATGCGACGTGATAGGTCCGTTCTGGACCCAAATCTTCCAAATCTATACAGAAATTTACGATAAATCACTCACTCCCTCTCCTTTCATCGCTCTCCTATCTATACTACCTGGTAAAATCAAGTCACAAAAACACAATCTCTTAAAATTTTTTCTCAGCAGTGGTAGGCAATTAATCGCTAGACACTGGAAATCCGCCACTCCCCCATCTCCTCTAGAGTGGGTAAGTGAAATAAACAATACCATGCTTATGGAGGAGATGCAAGCCAGAGCCATAGACAAATACGCAAAATTCTCCTTTATTTGGAGCATATAGAGGCATTACTCCACTTCGGATAAGCTAAAAAACAGACTCACAGCTATCAAGGCACCTAGCCAAGTAACAACATCTACTAGTTCTACACAAACAACCTAACAATATAGGTCCCGACTCGGGACGAGGCTCGCTGTCCCCCTTCCTCCCCCCCTCTCCCCCCTTCTCCTACCTATCTTGCCAGTTTTCCTTCCCGTTCCTCCCCCCACCTCTTTTCTTTCCTCTACCTGTCATTCTAACATTTTTCTTTACTCTTAAACTACTCTTTTGGGCTATCTATAGCCAAGATTTTTAACCTATAGTATTCTGCTCTTTAATATCAACTCCCTCACAACCTCCAACAGATTGGTTAAATACCAACGTCTATATGCTGTTGGCATTCAGATTACTTGTCTATTCATTTGGAGTTCCTTGACATCTGGGCGCAGCATGATCCCGTTGGGGCGTCCAGATCTCGGGAATTTTTGGTAACACGACTAATAGCTAAAGTTATGAAAGCTGCTGCGATAATACACTATGTTCATATTGAGGACAGAACGCATAACATTGTATTGATCTGCCTATGTATGTTTCTTTATTACTAAACCAGATTGCCCGATGTCGAGCATCTGGTCTTGTTCATGTTTTCATCTTCCGATTGGAAATTTACTTTATATACAATAAAAACTTATTGAACCTAAACTTTGTGTGTCAGAAAATCCGATGGAAAATGTGTGATGGAGCCTACACACGGTCGGAATTTCCGACAACAAGGTCCTATCACACATTTTTCGACGGAAAATCTGACCACGTGTACGGGGCATAAGTCTGGAGAAAAAGAGTTCATCTACAAATACAGAAAGGTTTCTTCACAGTAAGAGCTGTGAAAATGTGGAATAGACCCAGTGAAGTGAACAGCCGCAGATGATACACAGGGACGAAACAAATCTCCCTACATAAGTTTTACATCCATATCTGCTGTCTTCACATTTATATACTGTTTAGAAAGTTCAGATTGTGTAAGGAAATGTTCTCTTCCTGATTAACACAAAGTGTGATGTCTGGCCATACAGCCAAGATAGCTAAAATTGCTTATCGGAGGAAAGGCACACACCCCCTCTCCACATAGGCAGAGACCCTCAGAGGTGTTTTGTAACAGGGCCAGCTGCCTATGGGACTTAGCTCTTTGAAGAGAGATAAGAAAACACTGCAGATACACAGTATCTCACAAAAGTGAGTACACCCCTCACATTTTTGTAAATATTTTATTATATCTTTTCATGTGACAACACTGAAGAAATGACACTTTGCTACAATGTAATGTAGTGAGTGCACAGCTTGTATAAAAGTGTAAATTTGCTGTCCCCTCAAAATAACTCAAAATAACTCAACACACCATTCATGTCTAAACAGGGGAATCCACTAACATCGGAGCCCTGTAACACTCCATCCGCACACATCCGACCCCGCAGAGCCTAACACATTGCCCGGGATGACGTGAAGGAAGGCGCCTCCACCGCAGCTCCGTAAGCTGCCAAGCTTCTTCACTAACTCGGCACGGCCTCACCAAAATGGCGCCCGGCCGGAGCATAAGAAAGGGAAGGCCGCAGCCGCAGCCGCGGCCTCTCCATCAGAGCACAGCGGAACAGGTCCAGGAAATCTGCCCAGCGGATCTTCTTTGGCGGCATCCACCCCTACCACCAGAAACCCTGCCAAGACCAGGCAGCGAACAGCTTCCCCTCATGAGAGCCTGCTGCATCAAGACATGGAGGTGAGTGCCCATAATACCTCACAGCAGCATATCCCAGAGGCCCCGGATCCCATAGCTGGAATCCCCACTTTAGGACAGCCTGTGTCAGACACAGTACTAAAAGAAATGCTGATGTCCCTGCGATCCTCATTACACCATGATATGCTGCATACAGTGAAAAAGTGTCAAGCAGAGGTTCATATACTGGGAGAGAGGGTGAATCAGATTGAAAATGCTCTGTAAACACATGCAACCTCTTTCAATATGATGGTAGATGCTCATAACGTCCATACTGATGAACTCTCGTGGATCAAAGATAAAATAGCAGACCTCGAAGATAGATCCAGGAGGAATAATCTTAAAATTAGAGGTATCCCAGAATCAGTTCCTGCGACACAACTACAACAATACGTCCAAGATTTATTCTCCGCATTACTACCTGCAATGTCCGCATTAGAGCTTACAGTGGATAGAGTGCAGAGAATACCAAAGCCGTCTTTTTTAGCTGACTAAGTACCCAGGGATGATTTGCTGCGGCTACATTGTTACAGATTAAAAGAAACCATACTAGCTGCTTTCTGTAACTCTGAACAACGCCCAGCTCAATACACCTCTTTGCAACTGCTCCCTGACCTCTCTAGACACACTCTCCAGCACCGTCGCAATCTAGCCACCATTACTAAGGCACTACATAACCATCACATAATACACAAGTGAAAATACCCTGACACACTCTCCATCACGTATAACAGTACAGTCACCACTATTTCCACCCTGGAAGAGGTTCTGACTGTCCTCCGACAATGGGGAATTAGTAGATGGTCCCTCATACATGCAGGCTGACTGGCAGGTGGTGACAAGTAAGAAGAGTGATAAAAAATCGGGACAACCGAAAGAACGCTCCTAAACATTTAAAGCAATCCTTATGTTTATACCCCCGGTGACGGCACACATGGAAATACTTCCAATACCCCTCACCTTTATTGAACAGTGCATATGGATCAAGATTTCTCATGCGGATTCTCCTTTTACCCTGTAACCATTATTTTTTCCTTTTTCAATTTGTTATGTTGTACTTTTCTTTTTGTTTTTGTGGCTCAACAACCAATAACAGAGACATCTCCAAGTTCACTTCTATGGAACAGAACCTCCAGATTCCGCATGGCACCTACCCGAACAAAGGAGCATTCTAGAGGAATCGTCGCCTTGGAACAAAGGACACCCATCTCCAAGTGGACTACCGCCTATCACCATAAGTGTGAGTACTGTCAACCCTCGGCATACAGCGCATTTTCCAATTTGATACATGCCAGTTAAGCTACTCTCCATTAATGCGCACGGCCTAAATCATCCGGCCAAGAGAGTATCCCTTTGGAAAGAGGCAGACTCTTCCCAATGCGATATGCTATGCGTCCAAGAGACACACTTTCATCACGTAGCTCTACCTAGATGCTCTCATAGAAACTTCCAACACTGCTTCTTCTCCAATATGAATGCGAAAAAAAGAGGGGTCATGGTGGCTATTAAAGATTCTGTATCATTCCAACCTCACTCTGAAACATCTGACCAGGCTGGCCACTACCTCGTTGTTATATGTGACATTAATTCTACCCGTTATACTCTAGTGAATGTTTATGTTCCCAACAACAAACAAGTTTGATTCCTGAATAAGTTATTGGAAAAGCTGAAAAGAATTCAACAAGGTTCCCTTATATTATGTGGGGACTTTAATATTACACCTGACCCGCACATGGACTCCACTTCAGTACCACCCAAAAGATCTCCTTCTTTGAATTTCTTTTTAAGATCTCATGACATGTTCGATGCATGGCGGTGCACACATGCTAATGAATGGGACTTTACGTTTTATTCTCACAGACACTGCACTTATTCGAGGATTGATCTGTTTCTGATGGACAAGTGGCTGCTTCAAAAAGTCATTCAAATTAAAATCAATAACATAACATGGTCGGACCACGCTTCCGTCCTCCTCACTCTAGGTGATAACTACCCTAATAACAGGGCCTATGTATGGCGCGCTAGCCCACAGGTAATACAAAAACCATGAACTAAGAATATATTAGAAGGTCACTTGTCTGATTATTTCCAGATGAATTCCTCTTCTACAACCGACCCATTTGTACTCTGGAACGCTCACAAGGCGTACATTAGAGGTATATTTATCCAGTTAGCCACAAAGCTCAAAATGCAGAGGCAACAGTGGCTTAATACCCTTCTTTCAGAAATCAGAATCCTTGCATATCAAGATAAAAAAAACCTACGCACCACATTAGTGCAAAACTTACAGCCCTGCGACACGACCTTAGATTAGAATTACTCCATTCTTTCAAACAAAGGGAAAGGAGGCTAAAAATGACCTATTTGACCAGCAATAAAGTTGGAAAAGAACTAGCTCGCAAGTTGCAAGGCGAACGCTTTAAAACCAAAATACCCCACATCATCAAACCTACATCCAAACAAAAAGTATTTGATCCCCAAAACATTGCCAATGCATTTAGCGAATATTATGGGTCCCTTTACAACCTAAACCAGGACAGAGGTACTGCACAACCATCCCAATTAGCTATAAATTATTTCTTAAAAGACATTAACCTACCCCGACTCTCCACCTCACAACTGCAGGAGTTAAATTCCCCCTTTTCATTATCTGAATTACTAAAAGTTATAGACACTCTTCCCTATAACAAATCCCCAGAACCAGATGGTCTGACAGGGGAATACTACAAAAATTTTAAACAAATCCTGGGATCACACCTTATTAAGGTATTCAAAGCTGCTGCTGCCTCGGCCTCCTTACCATCTGAGATGGTAGAATGGTAGAAGCATTAATAGTTACGTTACCCAAACCGGGGAAGACACCGGACGTTCCCCAAAATTTTAGGCCAATATACTTATTGAATAATGATCTAAAGATTTATGCTAAAATGATAGCAATGAGACTGGTTGACATCCTTCCTACCCTAATTAACCCAGATCAATCTGGATTCACCAAAGGCAGACAAACGGCTGATGCCACCAGAAGACTAATTGATGTAATTCATCTAGCCACGAAACACGGAACGCCTTCTCTGCTTCTAGCTCTGGATGCAGAAAAGGCGTTCGATAGAGTGCATTGGAAATATCTAACAACAACACTGGAGAAATTTGGTTTCACAGGCCACCTACTTTCTGCAATACTAGCCCTATATACCTCTCTTTCAGCACAAGTGTATACTTCGGGTATGCTATCTAAACCCTTTAGGATCACAAATGGCACCCGCCAGGGGTGCCCACTATCTCCCCTCATTTTTAACCTGTTAATGGAGCCTTTGGCAACCAGCATAAGACAAAATCCCAACATAAAAGATTTCATGATCAATAATCGCAAGCATGTCATAAGTCTCTTTGCAGATGACTTGTTCCTTATATTCACTAATCCGGTGTCTTCCCTGGAACACGTCAACTATTACATAAATACGGTATGGTATCATACTACAAGGTGAACAAAGCCAAATCTTATATATTGGACTTAGGTGTAACTACGAGTGATAGAGTAACCCTGCAAGCTAGGTTTGCATATGTATGGAATTCCCAAGAAATTACATACTTAGGGATTAAACTCACCTCCCAACCTAAACAACTATTCCATGCCAACTACCTCCCACTAGAACGTATATCACAAGCAGGACTCCAGTCCTTAAGCAAACATACATTGTCATGGTCGGGAAGACTGGCTGCCTTTAAAATGCAAGTCCTACCACAATTACTTTACATTTACTGAATGGTACCCATTCCAGTCCCCTGAAAATTCTTTCAAAACCTACAAACCATACTTTCCAGATACCTTTGGGAAGGCAAGAAAGCCAGAAGCGCCCTCTCCAAGCTCCGTAAAACAAAAACAGCAGGTGGGGTAGGTTTACCGGTATTAGCTGGCTACCATCTAGCTGCAATACTAGCGCAACTTAGAGGATGGTTTCCTAACCAACATACCCCACTATGGGGAAGCATTGAACAAAGCATGATACCAGAAGGTAGCCTTTACGAATATGTTTTAGCTTATCTACATCCTAAATCCAAACCAACTGACCTCCCTCTACCAATTCTAGCAACACTAAATTTATGGAAGATCTTGGTGACTACCAAATGTCGGTCATCTCCCACTATCAATACCTATATCTACTCTAGCTTTGATAATTCCAGATTTTACCTTGAATAAATGGAAAACAAGGGGATTGAAATGGGTTTCCGATCTATACTCAGGTACTAATGTGAAACCGTTTGCTGACTTACAAACGGAATATGGCTTACCTATTTCAGAACAATTTTATCACTTCCGAGTTACATCGTATCTAAAGAGCACTAACACCATTAAATACAACTTATTCTGGCAGATTCATACCTACCTTACTGCCAAGATACTTCGTAAAAGAGGTATCTCACTGTTTTACAACTTTCTTCATGATAAAAACATACTCACCAAAACAAACTCCATGCTAGCATGGGAAAGGGATCTTAATGACTCCTTTTCTGAAGAGCAATGGCACAAAGCCCTGCAACATATACATTCAGCAACCAATTGCACCAACCCATGGGAACTCTCACATAAGGTCACACAGAGCTGGCACGTAACACCCTATCGGATAGCTAAATTTGACTCCTCCACACCTCCCACGTGTTGGAGGAATTGCGATCAGCCGGGTACCATCTTTCATATCTTATGGAGCTGCAAGAGCCTAGCCAAATATTGGTCACATATCTTCACAATTCTATGTCAAGTAACAGATTTACAAATCCAAACTTCCCCCTCCTTAGCTATCTTAAATATTGGCATAGAAGATATTCCACCACTACATAGACAATTTACCACTCACTTATTCCTGGCATCCAAATTAGTGATACCAAGAAAGTGGAGATCTCTGAATCCTCCAGAAGTAGAAGAGGCTTTGCGCACACTATCCTTACACTTTATCTATGAAAGGATGCTAGCATCCATTAGGGGAAATTATGACAACTTTCTTCCACACTGGCAACAATGGATAAATTGGTACAACACTCACCATAAGTAAGGAATCTTTCATCAAACAACGATCTGGTAAAATATCTAATGATTATCTGTACTTTTAAGGTTCATATCCTACTTTTTCCCTACGGTCTCTGAGTTGATCCTGTTCAGTTTGTATGTTTGTTTACTTACTTCTAGTAATGAGCTACACGCTCTTGGTACACGACTGCTAACAGATACAGCCCAGTTAATGTTATCACTGAAAAGTAGGCTTGTAGGGGCTGTACCTCCACACAGTCACAGTAAGCTCCCAAGGAGGTAACTGGTGGAGGAAGACAGCGTCTCCTGTCCTGCCCATATTCCTAATAATTCTTACAATTGTACTGTGAATGCAATGCTAATATATGATTCTGTTGGCTATTACTTTTTAAATTTTGTATTAGGATACCTATTGAGGTATGACAATGTAATTTATCATTCTGTAAACTGACAAAAATTGAATAAAAATCATTGAGAAAAAAAGAAAATGTCCAAATTGAGCCCAAAGAGTCAATATTTTGTGTGACCACCATTATTTTCAAGCACTGCCTTAACCCTCTTGGGCATGGAGTTCACCAGACCTTCACAGGTTGCCACTGGAGTCCTCTTCCACTCCTCCATGACAACATCACAGAGCTGGTGCATGTTAGAGACCCTGCACTCCTCCACCTTCCGTTTAAAGATGCCCCACAGATGCTCAATAGGGTTTAGGTCTGGAGACATGCTTGGCCAGTCCATCACCTTTACCCTCAGCTTCTTTAGCAAGGCAGTGGTCATCTTGGAGGTGTGTTTGGGGTCGTTCTCATGTTAAAATACTGCCTTGCGGCCCAGTCTCTGAAGGGAGGGATCATGCTTGGCTTAAGTATGTCACAGTACATTCATGGTTCACTCAATGAACTGTAGCTCCCCAGTGTCGGCAGCACTCATGCAGCCCGAGACCATGACACTCCCACCACTATGCTTGACTGTAGGCAAGACACACTTGTCTTTGTACTCCTCACCTGGTTGCCGCCACACACACTTGACACCATCTGAACCAAATAAGTTTATCTTGGTCTCATCAGAACACAGGACATGGTTCCAGTAATCCATGCCCTTAGTCTGCTTGTCTTCAGCAAACTGTTTGCGGGCTTTCTAGTGCATCATCTTTACCAGAGGATTCCTTCTGGGAAGACAGCCATGCAGACCAATTTGATGCAGTGTATGGTCTGAGCACTGACAGGCTGACCCCCCCTTCAACCTCTGCAGGAATGCTGGCAGCACTCATACGTCTATTTCCCAAAGGCAACCTCTAGATACAACGCTGAGCACATGCACCCAACTTCTTTGGTCGACCATGGTGAGGCCTGTTCTGAGCGGAAAAGTGTCCTGTTAAACCATTGTATGGTCTTGGCCACTGTGCTGCAGCTCAGTTTCAGGGTCTTGGCAATCTTCATATAGCCTAGGCCATCTTTATGTAGAGGAACAATTTATTTTTTTCACATCCTCAGAGAGTTCTTTGCCATGAGGTGCCATGTTGAACTTCCAGTGACCTGTATGTCAGTGAGAGCGATAACACCAAATTTAATACACATGCTCCCCTTTAACACCTGAGACCTTGTAACACTAACACTGAGTAACATGACACCAGGGAGGGAAAATGGCTAATTGGGCCCAATTTGGACATTGTCACTTAGGGGTGTACTCACTTTTGTTGCCACCAGACATTAGTGGCTGTGTGTTATTTGAGGGTACAGCAAATTTACACTGTTATACAAGCTGTACACTCACTACTTTACATTGTAGCAAAGTGTCATTTCTTCAGTGTAGTCACATGAAAAGACATAATAAAATATTTACAAAAATGCAAGGGGTGTACTCACATTTGTGAGATACTGTATGTGCCCAGCTCAAATTTCTTGAATTGGGTTTACATCCACTTTAAGCCGCAGCACCTACCTCCCCCACAGGCAACATGGAGCTTCTGGGTTGAGCATGGTGAATTTTTCTCTTGTAATGAAAGATAGATTACAGAGCCATTAAGTCGTGGATTTGTATGGGTTATATTTGTAGAATAACGATATTGTTTAGTGTCACTTTAAGCTAAATAAGCATTCTCTTTGCAAAGTCTGCATTCATTTTGCTAAATAAAACATTTCTACTACTCAATGTGTCTGGGGTAGGAGCTGTTCCGTGGAGAACTTTTTTTCCTGCTGACAGAACCCATCCAAATGTTATTTCCCTGCAGCTGCCACACATTGCCAGTACACATCCACCTTACGTATTTTTAAGGACTAATGGATTAGATTAAAAAAATCAAATTTCATATGTTCAGTTCCTCAATTTAAATATTAAAATGACTGCTGCTCAATTTGAAACTGTCCCTTTTTTGTAACATAACCCTTTTAAACAATGTCCCCAATTCAAATATGTCTGTTTGTACCTGCAAATTCGATACGGAGACCCACAGAACTGTCCCTTGTCTCTGTGCCACTTAATCCCACTGCCTATGTGACGTGCATCCCTAGCACCCCCTGTGCCTCATTAAATCCCACAGATTAAGCAGAACTAATGAGCCCGTTTACAGCAAGATAAGCAGAGATTGCTAGTTAATGATCCGCTCTGGAATAAACAAGCAGGCTGCTTGGAGACTTCATTCCCATTAACCCGTTTCATGGTACAAGGGGTAGTCCGGTTCAATACATAGGCAAACCATTTCATTACAAGAGCAGGTAATGGGAAGTCTAAGACATAAGTCTTTCACATGTACTGAAATCAAACATCATAATGGATTACAAATACATGATGAGTAGGGCTCAATCCAGTCATCAGATTGATGGTACCGTTTAACATACGCATGGCTACCAACTTTGTGAGATGGCAATGAGGGACGCAGCAATGTAGGTTGGACCCACCCACAAATACGTGCTTTTCTTTAACCACTTCAGCCCCAGAAGATTTTACCCCCTTCCTGACCAGGGCACTTTTTGTGATACGGCACTGCGTCGCTTTAGCGCGCTCATGCAACGTTGTATCAAAATTGACGTCCTTTTTTTCCCACAAATTGAGCTTTCTTTTGGTGGTATTTGATCACCTCTGCGGTTTTTAGTTTTTGCGTTATAAACAAAAAAGTGACAATGGGGGCGTGGCTTGGCACGCGGCTTGGATGGAAGCACACTAGAGGAGCTACGTAAGACACACAGACTTACAACCTGCCACCCTGCCACAGAGCCTTCAATGCCGGGCAGAAAGCTTCACAGCACCCCGCAGACACGTTCCCATCGTGGACATCAGCCATCTGCTGCTAGGAACATCACAGATTTGCTGAGACAAAAGCCAGCAGCTGGTAGCAGCACAGCCGGTCCCTAGATGGCGCCGATGCAGCAGGCCGAGCTCCACGAGGAGGACTTCAGCGGTGACTCAGAATCCACTGAGGACACAGGTAGGGGTAAAGCCAGAGTAAACAAACCCCTGACCTATGCTGATATGGCGGGTTCTAGCTTGCCCCTGGATGTAAAAAGATCAAAATGTAATTACTGATAAAGGAATCCCCAATTACCCAAATAACCTCTTCAGGTATCCTGTGTGTGTCCCAAACACACCACAGTAATGTCTAAACTACCTGCTACCAGCTTCAGTCTTTAAATGACTACTATACTCATCTTCCTGGAACATAAGGTCTGCTCAACACTAAAGCATATTCTGCCCAATGCAGAGATGGTTGGAAACAGAATCCTAAAGCTGGCTAAAGACAGGGTTTTTTTTCTGAACAAGAAAACAACTAACAGATTCTTCCATTTACACAAACTAAGAGAATGGAGGAATCCCCAACCCCCTGAGAGGACAATGTATTCTGACATTGTGGCAGCTGTCAGACTATAATGATCAGCAGCTGCAGCCAGCTGATCGACAATAGTTTTTCAGCAGGCCCTTTGGACAGAAGATGATCAAGCAACTTCTATCAAGCAGGGACGATCATACGCTGATCAAAATTCAGCCAGTCTCTGCTTAACGGGCTGACTCTCGATCTATAGCCAGCTTTAGAATGGTACTACTCCACCAACGCTCTGGAGCTCTCTGTCAGCATGGCACACTAAAGTCCTCATTTCAATATATCCCTAATGACCGGAATAAAAGATTCAAATGAGGATTTAATGTGAATTTCATTTAGTTGATAAAGTTTCTCTTTCTCTTCTCTTTGATTACCATCAAACAGATGTTTTAATATGCAAAATGAGAATGCGGAAAAATAAATATATTTTGAGCAAACACCAAAATTGTTTCTAGATCATACAATTGAAATAAAAATGAAGCTGTTTAATGTAAAATTGCCCCACTTGTAAAAGTCTTTTCTTGTCCCCTTGACCCAATTCCAGAGAAGAAAAAAATATATATAAATTCACCCCCTTTTCACTTTCATGGTCATAAAACCTTTGAAGTAAGACCACCCACTCAGTTTCTAAAGAAAAAAACCTTGAAGATCTCATTTGATCTTCAAGCCTGGATTTGGCCTGTATATATTACTGTACATTGCATATAATTTAATGTCAGATGCTTTCTGAATCGAATGGATGGCCATACAACCAGAATGAAGGGGCAAATGTAACTATGTGCAAATTATAGCATTCAGGGCAACAAATCAGAGTTCAGATTTCTGCAGATCCAGCTACAGTACTCACTTCTAATTGGTAAAGGCAGCTTGATGCAATTAGCTCTCCTTTACAGAATAACCAAAACAGTCTAGTCAGAATTTAGAAGAATATGAACTACGGGCTACTGCAAAGCACTCTATCACATAGATGTGTTTCAGCCCAAGGGAGCCATACACAGGGGCTTGTGAACATCATATCTGACATGTACATTGTAAATCCTACAGAGGAATATGAGCAGAATAAATGTAACACTGCCAAATTGGTAGAAAATTTTAGTTACTGTTCGATGATGTTCTAATCAATCCAATCAATATCTGTTTCAGTTGATATTGATATGTTACAATTGCTTTATACCAATACATGATCAGACTTTAGTACAATTATGTGCAAACTGTTTTTTACATTAGATGTTTCCACAGAAGAGAACAGTCATTCTTAACCAGGGTTCTGTGACACCCTTGGGCTCCTCAAGAGTAAGGTGACCAGATTTTTAAAATGAAATGCGGGGACGTTAAACTTGGAGTAAGGCACTAAAATATACTGCAATAAATGTGCATGCACAGAAATGTACTGGGTTAAGCGGCACATAACGCACTGAAATATAGGGCATTAAACCTGCGGTAACGCTCTGAACTGTACAGCGTTAAACTTGCAGTAATGCACTGAAATATACGGCATTAAATGTGCAGTAGCGCACAGAAATCTACTGCATTAATTGCACGTAACGCATTGAAATATACGGCATTAAAATTGCAGTATCACAATGAAAAATACTGTGTTAAATGGTCACAACACTCACACTGACTGAACTATCCCTACATTGACACTAATGTAAAGATGAATGGCCGCACTACACTCATACTGAACTATCCCTACATTCACACTAAACTTATATTCTACACAGATAATATAATCAGAATAGCACCCTAACCATCTAATAGCACTGAACAGAGCCCTGTTCTACCTCTCTCCACGCCGATATCACACTAAAAATGGCCACTATTAAAAGAATACTTTTTTAGTGTGGGGCGGGACTAACAGCAATAAGCCATGATTAGATAGAGTCATCATGACAGCGTTCAATCATGGCTCTGCCAGTGCTCTGTACTGTGATTGGGCAAAGCTTTCATTGCTTTAGCCAATCAGGGCTTTCAATGCACTGTGCGGCGGCGCAGTGCATTGTGGTCGTTTGGCGGGCCGAACAAACGGTCAAAAGCCCTGCTAATTCGGTTGTTAGGCGAACATGTGAACAGCCAGTGTTCGGCCCGAACTCATGCTTGGGCCGAAGCGTTCGCCCATCCCGAATGACCATCATAATACCATACAACCCATCATGAACAATGGGAGGTCATCGTACCATCACACAAAAGAAGAAAAGAAAGAAGCATGCTAGAGAAGTTACTGAAGTATTTATCATAAACGACCAGTGCACTTTACAGTTGCCTTTCTATAAACTTGTTTACCCCACACCATATTATATCCTTCCCCATTTTATTGAATGAGGCAAGTTTGAGGGAGGCAGGTTAAAGTGTATGTATCTTTTTCAGTAAATGTTACATGATTTGTCTTCCTTGTGTTTGTGATTGTATTAAATAGGGAGATTTTTAGCTACACTGCTACTGAAATGGTGCAAAAGGTAAATTGTATTCTCCAAATATGATCCATACGCACCCAATATTTCTGTACTCTATTTTTCATAAAAAATTATTTTTGGTTTTGGTTGAACTAGATGGACTTTTTTCAACCTGACTAACTATGTAAAAACATTTCTGCCTCCTTGTAACATCCTCCTTGAGCTCCCAAACCTCTCCTTTTCCCACTCATGTCTGTTTTTTTGGAATTAGCAGCACACGTCAATTGTGGTCATGTGCACTGCTCTGTGTACACTACTAATCCCATAGTCCATACTCAGCAGTGAGCAAGAGAGGGTGGTTACAGCCCTACAACTGATGGACTACATGGAAGAGAGAAAGTGAAGTCCTCCAAATGTTCTTTAAGTCTACCCATTTTACAGAAAAGGACTTTTTACAGAAAAGTGAAAAGGTATATTTTCATGTGCACATAACAGCTATCTACACACGTACATTTAGCCACAAGTTCCTTCAACTTGGCTTTCAGCAGGAACAGAAAATGAAACAGCGCTATATGAGGTCATGAAAAAAAAAAAAACAACTGTCCCTTTATCACCTATGTGCAGAAACAATGTTCAAGAGTATAATTAAAACCCCGCTAGTGGACGAAAAAGGGTTAAAACTGCCCGCAAAGCGCCGCTGCATCGGCGGTTTGCCGGCGCTGCCCCATTGTTTTCAATGGGCAGGGGCCCTGTAGGAGTTGTGTATACACCGCTCCTACAGCGCTGCAAAGCTGCGGCTTGCAGGACTTTTGTTTACCTCCCAGCAAGTGCACCGCTCCAGTGTGAAAGCCCTCGGGCTTTCACACTGGAGAGACAGGAGAGGCTCTTTACAGGCGCCATGCCGGCGATATTTTTATCGCTGTATCGCCTGTAAAGCGCCTCAGTGTGAAAAGTCCAAATTGTGCCCAATTAGCCATTTACCCTCCACGGAGTCATGTAACTTGTTAGTGTTACAAGGATTCAGGTGTGAATGGGGAGCAGGTGCTCTCTGGGGAAAAACTAAACAGCTTACAACACAGTGCAATATCGCAAAAAAATGGCCTGGTCATGAAGGGGGTAAAACCTTCCGAAGCTGAAGTGGTTAAAAAAAAGTGATTGACCCTTTCCAAAAATGCAGAGGCACAAAAATGCATTGATGTGAACGTGTTCCACAAGAACCCATGTTAAAAATAATGTCCTGCGTTTATGAAAAAACGCATTGGCGTAATGCAGCTAAACTTCCAGACCCGTACCATTAGGCAATTATCTGCACTTGCACCTAAAACACATATAAGCACAGGTTTGACAGTGCACATGTGAATGAGGCCTTAGCGAGTGGGAGTGGGGCATTGATTTCTAGTGACAACTAAAATACAAGCCGGGATTTTGACAATGAGTGTGGGTTTGAGATCTGCTGACCTCCTGAGCACACATCCTTATGTCAGGGCCTCTTCCTGACAACTGCAGGATAAATACAATGGTATAAAAATGGAAACCGGAATACTAGACGGGTCACATCTGCTGTTCATAGAAAGCTTACAGGTCAGCAAGAAGGCATGTGTGTACATCTGTGTGTACATCTGTGTGTACATCTGTGTGTAGACACAGGAATGCAAGAATGTCAGCATCCTGCAATTCATACTGCAACAGGGAACAGGAAACCAGCTAAAGGAGTAGAAAGAGTACAGAACAGGATTAAATCCTAATGCCGCGTACACACAGTCGGACTTTACGGCAGACTTTGCCCAGGGGACTTTTCGACGGACTTTACGACGGACTTTCTGAATGAACGGACTTGCCTACACACGATCCACCAAAGTCCGTCGAATTCGTACGTGATGACGTACGACCGGACTAAAATTAGGAAGTTCATAGCCAGTAGCCAATAGCTGCCCTAGCGTGGCTTTTTGTCCATCGAACTAGCATACAGACGAGCGGACTTTTCGACCGGACTCGATTTCGACGGATTGATTTAAAACATGTTTCAAATCTAAGTCCGTCCAACTTTTAACAAAACAAAGTCCGCTGGAGCCCACACACGATCGAATTGTCCGACGAAATCCCGTCCGCCGGGCAAAGTCTGCCGTAAAGTCCGCTCGTGTGTACGCGCCATTAGAGTTTTTAAACGTAACACATTAGAAACATTCTCCAGCAAACTATTCATTCAAATTCTCACCCCAGCACTTGCAGTCTACAGATTTCAAAGCCGCTGGCTCCTGCTCTCTCAGTGCTGCTTCTCTGAACTTCTGGTCTTCACAATAAAGAGAAAGGGAAGGTTTTAAACACTTTCAGCAGCTGATTTAGATTGGTAGTAAACCGCTTCAAAAAAGGAAAAAAAAAAATGGGCAGTTTAACCACTTGCTTACAGGGCACTTAAACCCCCTTCCTGCCCAGACCAATTTTCAGCATTCAGCGCTGTCACCCTTTGAATGATGCTACAGTTTACCCAAACGAAATTTTTATCATTTTTTTCACATAGATAGGGTTTTCTTTTGGTGGTAACTATTTGCTGCTGGGTTTTCTATTTTTTGCTAAATAAAACAAAAAAGGACTGAAAATGTTGAAAAAACCAAAACTGTTTCATAGTTTGTTATAAAAATGTTCTCCTTCACTGATGGGCACTGATAGGCTGCTCTGATGGGCACTGATAGGTGGCACTGATGATCACTGATGGGTGGCATTGATGGGCACTGGTAGGTGACACTGATAGGCAGCACTGATCTGTGGCACCAATTATGAGACACCGATGGGCACTGATTGGCAGCACTGGTGGGCATTGATGGGTGGCACTGTTGGCACAGGTAGGTGGCACTGGTGGGTACTGATAGGTGGCACAGTGGACAATGGCAGCTGAAACTGGTGGGCACAGAACATGCAGCCGCGGCTTTCTGTGTGAGGGACCGATGTCCCTCTAAAAGAAGCAGATGATTGGCTTTTTTTCCCCCTCACACTGACAGCATGAGGAAAAAAATACCAATTACTGGCTGTTTACATCACGTGATCAGCCGTCATTGGCTGACAGCTAATCATGTGGTAGGTGGCCGGGATCGACCCCTTACGCGGATCTGTGATCAGCCGAGTCTCATATACACGGTGATCACAGAGCATTGTAACAATGTCACTGGTGATCTCAGTAGCAGTTATTCAGATCCCCCCCCCAGCGTCAGTTGGTGTCAGATTGCCCACCGCACTATCGCAGTCCTGTTATAAATCGCTGGTTGCCGCCATTACTAGTATGAAATAAATAAATAAAAATTCCAGTATATATCTCATAGTTTGTAGTTTGAAAAAACGGAGGGGAGAAGAACTGGAGAGGTGAGAAGACATTAGCGGAGAAGGGAAAAAAAACAGAGAGGGAAGAAGAACCAGAGAGGGGAGAAGAACCAAAGAGGGGAGAACAACCCAACAGGGGAGAAGACATTAGCAGAGAAGGGGAGAAAAACCAGAGAGGGGAGAACAACCAGAGAGAGGGGAGAACAACCAGAGCGGGGAGAAGACATTAGCGGAGAAGGGGAGAAAAACTGGAGAGTGGGAGAAGAACCAGAGAGGGGAGAAGAACCAGAGAGGGGAGAAGACATAAGCGGAGAAGGGGAGAAAAACGGAGAGTAGAGAAGAACCGGAGAGGGGAGAAGAACCAGAGAGGGGAGAAGAACCAGAGAGGGGAGAAGAACCAGAGAGGAGAGAAGAACCAGAGAGGGGAGAAGAACCAGAGAGGGGAGAAGAACCAGAGAGGGGAGAAGAACCAGAGAGGGGAGAAGACATTAGCAGAGAAGGGAAAAGACATTAGCAGAGAAGGGGAGAAAAACCGGAGAGGGGAGAACAACCGGAGAGGGGAGAAGAACCAGAGAGGGGAGAAGAACCAGAGAGTGGACAAGAACTAGAGAGGAGAGAACAACCAGAGAGGGGAGAACAACCAGAGGGGGGAGAACAACCAGAGAGGCAAGAAGAACCAGAGAGGGGGAAAGACTTTAGCGGAGGAGGGGAGAAAACCGGAGAGGGTAGAAGAACCGGAGAGGGGTGAAGACATTAGCAGAGAAGGGGAGAAGATCCAGAGAGGGGAGAACAACCAGAGAGGGGAGAAGACATTAGCGGAGAAGGGGAGAATAACTGGAGAGGGGAGAACAACCAGAGAGGCGAGAACAACCAAAGATGGGAGAAGACATTAGCGGAGAAGGGGAAAAAAACCAGAGAGGGGAGAAGAACCGGAGAGGGGAGAAGAACCGGAGAGGGGAGAAGAACCGGAGAGGGGAGAAGAACCAGAGAGGGGAGAAGAACCAGAGAGGGGAGAAGAACCACAGAAGGGAGAAGAACCACAGAAGGGAGAAGAACCAGAGAAGGGAGAAGAACCAGAGAAGGGAGAAGAACCAGAGAGGGGAGAACAATCAGAGAGGGGAGAACAACCAAAGATGGGAGAAGACATTAGCGGAGAAGGGGAAAAGAACCAGAGAGGGGAGAAGAACCAGAGAGGGGAGGACAACCAGAGAGGGGAGGACAACCAGAGAGGGGAGGACAACCAGAGAGGGGAGGACTACCAGAGAGGGGAGGACTACCAGAGAGGGGAGGACTACCAGAGAGGGGAGGACTACCAGAGAGAGGAGGACAACCAGAGAGGGGAGAACAACCAGAGAGGGGAGAACAACCAGAGAGGGGAGAACAACCAGAGAGGGAAGCAGAGAGGGGAGAAGACATTAGCGGAGAAGGGGAGAAAAACCGGAGAGGGGAGAAGAACCAGAAAGGGGAGAAGAACCAGAGAGGGGAGAAGAACCAGAGAGGGGAGAACAACCAAAGATGGGATAAAACATTAGCGGAGAAGGGGAGAAAAACCGGAGAGGGAGAAGAACCAGAAAGGGGAGAAGAACCAGAGAGGGGAGACGTACCAGAGAGGGGAGAAGACATTAGCAGAGAAGGGAAGAAAAACCGGAGAGGGGAGAAAAACTGGAGAGGTGAGAAGACATTAGCGGAGAAGGGAAAAAAAACAGAGAGGGAAGAAGAACCAGAGAGGGGAGAAGAACCAAAGAGGGGAGAACAACCCAACAGGGGAGAAGACATTAGCAGAGAAGGGGAGAAAAACCAGAGAGGGGAGAACAACCAGAGAGAGGGGAGAACAACCAGAGCGGGGAAAAGACATTAGCGGAGAAGGGGAGAAAAACTGGAGAGTGGGAGAAGAACCAGAGAGGGGAGAAGAACCAGAGAGGGGAGAAGACATAAGCGGAGAAGGGGAGAAAAACGGAGAGGAGAGAAGAACCGGAGAGGGGAGAAGAACCGGAGAGGGGAGAAGAACCAGAGAGGGGAGAAGAACCAGAGAGGGGAGAAGAACCAGCGAGGGGAGAAGAACCAGCGAGGGGAGAAGAACCAGCGAGGGGAGAAGAACCAGAGAGGGGAGAACAACCAGAGCGGGGAGAAGACATTAGCAGAGAAGGGGAGAAAAACTAGAGAGTGGGAGAAGAACCTGAGAGGGGAGAAGAACCAGAGAGGGGAGAAGACATAAGCGGAGAAGGGGAGAAAAACGGAGAGGAGAGAAGAACCGGAGAGGGGAGAAGAACCGGAGAGGGGAGAAGAACCGGAGAGGGGAGAAGAACCGGAGAGGGGAGAAGAACCAGAGAGGGGAGAAGAACCAGAGAGGGGAGAAGAACCAGAGAGGGGGGAAGACATTAGCAGAGAAGGGAGAAGACATTAGCAGAGAAGGGGAGAAAAACCGGAGAGGGGAGAAGAACCAGAGAGGGGACAAGAAACAGAAAGGAGAGAACAACCAGAGAGGGGAGAACAACCAGAGAGGCAAGAACAACCAGAGAGGCAAGAACAACCAGAGAGGGAGGAAGACATTAGCGGAGAAGGGGAGAAAACCGGAGAGGGGAGAAGAACCGGAGAGGGGTGAAGACATTAGCAGAGAAGGGGAGAAGAACCAGAGAGGGGAGAACAACCAGAGAGGGGAGAAGACATTAGCGGAGAAGGGGAGAATAACTGCAGAGGGGAGAACAACCAGAGAGGGGAGAACAACCAGAGAGGCGAGAACAACCAAAGATGGGAGAAGACATTAGCAGAGAAGGGGAGAAAAAACGGAGAGGGGAGAAGAACCAGAGAGCGGAGAAGAACCGGAGAGGGGAGAAGAACCGGAGAGGGGAGAAGAACCGGAGAGGGGAGAAGAACCGGAGAAGGGAGAAGAACCGGAGAGGGGAGAAGAACCAGAGAGGGGAGAAGAACCAGAGAGGGGAGAAGAACCAGAGAGGGGAGAAGAACCAGAGAGGGTAGGACAACCAGAGAGGGGAGGACAACCAGAGAGGGGAGGACAACCAGAGAGGAGAGGACAACACAAGAGGGGAGAACAACCAGAGAGGGGAGAACAACCAGAGAGGGAAGCAGAGAGGGGAGAAGACATTAGCGGAGAAGGGGAGAAAAACTGGAGAGGGGAGAAGAACCAGAGAGGGGAGAAGTACCAGAGAGGGGAGAAGTACCAGAGAGGGGAGAAGTACCAGAGAGGGGAGAAGAACCAGAGAGGGGAGAACAACCAGAGAGGGGAGAACAACCAGAGAGGGGAGAACAACCAGAGAGGGGAGAACAACCAGAGAGGGGAGAACAACCAAAGATGGGAGAAAACATTAGCGGAGAAGGGGAGAAAAACCAGAGAGGGGAGAAGAACCAAAGAGTTGAGAACAACCCAAGAGGGGAGAAGACATTAGTGGAGAAGGGCAGAACAACCAAAGAGGGGAGAAGAACCGGAGAGGGGAGAAGATATTAGCGGAGAAGGGGAGAAGACATTAGCGGAGAAGGGGAGAAAAATCGGAGAGGGGAGAAGAACGGAGGGAGAAGACACGTTGGAGCGGCTTTAATAAAGGACTAGGTCAAAAACCTGTGTACTGTTTTTATTTATTTTTTATACCTTTTTGGGTGAATGAGTAGGGGTACAATGTACCCCTTACTCATTCAGGTAGGGTGGGCAGCCAGGATCTGGGTGCCCCCTTCTTAAAGGGGGCTTCGAGAGTCCAATAAGTCCCTCTGCCAACAGACCCCTACAACCAAAGCCCAGAGTTGTCAGGAAGAGGCCCTTGTCCCCATCAACATAGGGCACCCACCCCCCCCATGTTGAGGGTGTTTGCCGTGGTATGGTCCACGGGGGGGTTGTGCTCGCTAGTCCCCCCCCTTTCCTGATCTGCATGCTCGGATAAGGGTCTGGTATGGTCTTGGTGGGGGGACCCCATGCCGTTTTTTTTTTTTTCATTTTGGCGAGGGGTTCCGCTTCAAGATCCTCAGAGCACAAGTCGCACCACAAGTCGGATCATCATGATTCAACTTGGATGTGACTTCTATTCAAATCAATCGGCTGAAAAATGGATCAGTTAATACAGCTCTCATCGGGAACCATTGATTTTGAATAGAGGCAAAGAAACGCTGCTAAATCTAGCGCGGCTAAGCGCGCATTAATGCCAGTGCAAAAAGCTACTAAAAGCACGTTTTTACAGATGCTTTTTCCTCCTGCTGGTAGAAAATGCTGCTGTAAAAATGAAAAATGCCAAAAAACCCTGCTAAATGCTGTAACAAGTGTTTAGCCATGTTTGGCGCTTTTATGACCTGTAGACACGAGCGGAGTTTCCATCGTAAAAATCTTGGATGGTTTTTCCGACGGAATTCCGCTCAAGCTTGGCTTGCATACACACAGTCACACAAAAGTTCTCTGAACTTTTGACCGCCAAGAACACGGTGACGTACAACACTACGATGAGCTGAGAAAATGAAGTTCAATGCTTCCGAGCTTGCATCGAATTGTTTCCGAGCATGCGTGTTTTTTTGCGCGTCGGAATTGCATACAGACGAACGAAATTTCCGTCAAGAACTTTTTCCGTCGGAAAAATAGAGAACCAGCTCTCAATCTTTTGCTGGCGGAAATTCAGACAAAAAAAGTTGGATGGAGCATACACACGGTCGGAATATCCGACCAAAAGTTCCCACTTTTTTCACACTTTTGCTCGCTAGTCCCCCCCCTTTCCTGATCTGCATGCTCGGATAAGGGTCTGGTATGGTCTTGGTGGGGGGACCCCATGCCGTTTTTTTTTTTTTTCATTTTGGCGAGGGGTTCCGCTTCAAGATCCTCAGAGCACAAGTCGCACCACAAGTCGGATCATCATGATTCAACTTGGATGTGACTTCTATTCAAATCAATCGGCTGAAAAATGGATCAGTTAATACAGCTCTCATCGGGAACCATTGATTTTGAATAGAGGCAAAGAAACGCTGCTAAATCTAGCGCGGCTAAGCGCGCATTAATGCCAGTGCAAAAAGCTACTAAAAGCACATTTTTACAGACGCTTTTTCCTCCTGCTGGTAGAAAATGCTGCTGTAAAAATGAAAAATGCCAAAAAACCCTGCTAAATGCTGTAACAAGTGTTTAGCCATGTTTGGCGCTTTTATGCCCTGTAGACACGAGCGGAGTTTCCATCGTAAAAATCTTGGATGGTTTTTCCGACGGAATTCCGCTCAAGCTTGGCTTGCATACACACAGTCACACAAAAGTTCTCTGAACTTTCGACCGCCAAGAACACGGTGACGTACAACACTACGATGAGCTGAGAAAATGAAGTTCAATGCTTCCGAGCTTGCATCGAATTGTTTCCGAGCATGCGTGTTTTTTTGCGCGTCGGAATTGCATACAGACGAACGAAATTTCCGTCAAGAACTTTTTCCGTCAGAAAAATAGAGAACCAGCTCTCAATCTTTTGCTGGCGGAAATTCAGACAAAAAAAGTTGGATGGAGCATACACACGGTCGGAATATCCGACCAAAAGTTCCCACTTTTTTCACACTTTTCACACTTTTTTTGACGGAAATTACAACCGTGTGTATGCAGCATTAGGCGGTTTTATATTATAGGGAGTGTTTTTACTGAACAAATGCCAAAAAAAAGGCTGAAAACCGCCCATAAACGCTATTCATAAACTCTGCCAACAGTGCCTTTTCAATGCTGCTTTTTCCTGGCAGCAGCTCTGCCAGTTTTTTTAAACGTCATCTGTGCATTAGGCCTAAGGGTGTTGGAGAAATGTACACTCGTCATAGAAGTTCCATACATGGAACTGCCGCTAAATATGTCATCGGTCATTGTTCCTATCCCAGAAGTGATTTTCGTGATTTTCTTCAGAATAACAACGCAGTGAACTGAATCATTATCGTGACTCATGACTGAAATGTCAGTAAATGAAATGAGAACGATAGAATTATTTCCCACACACACAGGGCTTCAGATCGTGCATGGGATTTCTGAAGCATTAACAAAGCCGTGCATTATGCCCCTTTACACTATAATTGAATATATATTATAACCAAATTGCCAACATTCAGATATTTTTAGCTAAGCATAACCTGAACCAGCTGTGTTACTTGAATAGCCATGCTTCGCATCCATAAGTACTATTGAATCAGCCTTCCACCTATCTAACGACACAATTTATACTGGATCTATTACTGGCCATACATATAAAGACGAAATCCTTTGGCATAGCGAGGAACATTATCATTTACAAAGTGATCATAACCTATATTTGAAGCCCAACTACAATCAGAAATACAAGACACAAATTAACCCCTCCTGGGGGTCAGGAAGGATCGGTGATCATGTGACCACTGGGACTGGTGTGGCCCGCAGGTGTGCCCCCATAGGAAGCGGCTTCCTATGAGAGAAGGTGAGGAGTCTGGAGCACCGGTGGGAGACCACAGAAGCGGAGGGTCGGGGTCGCAGGTAAGTATAACACGTTTGTTATTTTTAAAGAAAAATGTGACTTTACAATCACTTGAAGTCAACTGCGAATACTTACACCGGCTGCATTAAAAAAAAAAGATCAATGATGTCTTTATTATTCCAGAGCTATTTGCGTTTATTGTTATCTGTCTGGAGTTCAGCTCAAACGAAAGATATTCCATTTATACAGCGAATTACACTTGGGATGCTCTATATTCAATAACGGTTTCATGGAACAAATGTTGTTGGGAATATTTATTCTAAAGCTTCTTATAACCTGAAGGGGAAGCTGGAAAAATTGTCTTGAGACATGTTCATGTCTCTTTTTGCATTGCTAGAAGGTCTAGTGAAGTCAGTGCGGTTTCCATGGATAACACCCCTAGCCCCATTCTACGGAGGTAAGGCTCATTATCAAAATCCATTAGTTCCAGCTAAATATGGAGGTGGCCTGTGCTTTCTCTAATGGATATGACACAAGTGCCATGTCAACTTAAAGGAGACCTATCACTCTGCAGAAGCGTTGAAGCATTTAGAAAAAGAACTATGGTAACTGGAAGGAAGATTTTTCTTTAACCATTTCAGCCCCGGAAGCTTTTACCCCCTTCCTGAGCAGGCCATTTTTTTGCGATATGGCACTGCGTTACTTTAGCTGACGCGGTTGTGCAATGCTGTACCCAAATAAAATTGATGTCCTTTTTTTCACAAATAGAGCTTTCTTTTGGTGGTATTAGATCACCTCTGCAGTTTTTATTTTTTGCGCTATAAACAAAAAAAGACCGTAAATTTAAAAAAAAAAACAATATTTTTTATTTTCTGCTATAAAACATACCCAATAAAAAAAAAATAAAAAAATGTAATTTCTACATCAATTTAGGCCAATATGTATTCTGCTACATATTTTTGGTAAAAAAAAAAAAAAACAATAAGCGTATATTAATTGGTTTGCGCAAAAGTTATCGCATCTACAAAATAGGGGATAGATTTATGGCATTTTTATTTCTTATCTATTTATTATTATAATTATTTATTAATATTATTTCTATTTTTATTATCTTATCTATTTTTTTTACTAGTAATAGCGGTGATCAGCGATTTTAATTCAATCTGATTTTATTGAGGAAGAACAGTTACAGGTATATAGAACAGTCAGATATCATGAAGTATAGAGAAGTTCACTGTCTACAATTCACAGTGGGGGTTATTTACAAAAGGCAAATCCACTTTGCACTACAAGTGCAAACTACAAGTGCAAAGTGCACTTGAAATTGCACTGAAAGTGCATTCAGAAGTGCAGTCGCCCTAAATCTGAGGAGTAAATCTGAAATGAGGGGAAGCTCTGCTGATTTTATCATTCAATCATGTGCAGGCTAAAATGCTGTTTTTTATTCTCCTTGCATGTCCCCCTCGGATCTACAGCGACTGCACTTCCAAGTGCACTTTCAGTGCAATTTCAAGTTCACTTTGCACCTGTAGTTTGCACTTGTAGTGCAAAGTGGATTTGCCTTTCGTAAATAACCCCCAGTGTGTCACACAGAGTTAGAAAATAGTGAATATATATGGTGTATGAAGATAAAACGCGATCAGTGATTTTTAGCGGGACTGCGACATTGCAGTGGACAGATCGGACACCTAACTGACATTTTTGACACTTTTTTGGGAACCAGTGACATTATTCCAAGTGATCCGTGCTAAAAATTTGCACTGACATTGTACTAATGAAACTGACAGGGAAGGGGTTAACATCAGGGAAGATCAAGGGGTTAACTGTGTTCCCTGGTCGTGTTTCCTAACTGTATGGGCATGGGCTGCCTGGGATAACACAGAGATCCATCTTCCAGCAGAGCAGAAAGACAGGATCTCAGTATAATCCTCTGACAGATCCCCTTCGGCAGATCCCCGTTCTGTCTCTGCGGGGAACGATCGCGGGCTGCCGGCGGACATTGATTCCCCTGCACCCGCTTATTGTCTACCCTGCTGGGCAATTGGCGCGCGCACGCCCACAGAAGCTAGTGCACGAACCGCCGTACCGGTACGACGATTCACGCAGCTGAGCTACCTTGCCGCAGTTTAACTGAGGCGGGTGGTCAGCAAGTGGTTAAAGAGTAAACCTGGCCATAGACAAAGCGTTTTTCTTTACCGCAACCAAGGGTTTCAGAAAAGGGAATTGCTTGATTCCCTCCCACTGAGCCATTGTGTTCTCCCAGCAGAGGGGGGGGGGCACGGTGAGCCATCCCTGCTGAGACAACACAGTGATTACTGCTAGCAGCTTTACAAGCCGCTAGCAATAAAGCAGCTATAATAATCACATTGAGAATACAACAGGCTGGTTGTACCCAATTTGATCAATCATCTTAGCTACATTCACCCTGCCCAATGCCCATACTAGTTTTGAATCTCGTCCATTCCCTGCATAACCGGCCAAGATTCAAACTGTCTATGGCCAGCTTAACTCCACTCTTGTTGAGAAAAAAAACAAAACTTTACCCTCTGGGTGATCTATGTACATTGCATGGATTTTAACAAACTTTGTTGCAGATTCCTACCTTTTGTTATTCTGAAGAAATAGCTGTTTGTCTGTATCCATGTGCAAATTGAATCTGTATAGGAGGGATTTTATAATTATCAATCAGGTGATGCACCTGCAGGAGTCTAATGAGGAAAGTGGCAAGGTCTGCATCCCTTTAGACGTGATTTCCCTTTGGAAGTAGGTCACCAAAAATGACATTTTTGTTGCAAGGGAAGCCAAAACTCTGACTTGTATCTTAATGTAGACTTCTGGGAAAATCAGTGAGCCAATCACACATGCAGGAAATTACATTTTCAGGGGCCGTTTTGTACACATTCTGAGTACAGAACGCCTCCAGGTAGCCATATTGCCATATTGCATTGCATTTTACGGAAAATTACAGCGCTGCAAATTGTAGAGAAAAGGTGATTTTTAATAACACTAAATAAGAATATGACTTGAGTTGCAATTGTATACACTATTTTTTTTTTACTTGCCATTTTTCCTTCTGGCGAAAGTGGAGTTACCCTTTAAAGAAAACAGAGGAGAATATTTAAATTTTACATTAAGATGGATTAGACATTAGGGAGGACATTAGGGAGTATTACTGATTTTTATGGACAGCTTAGTTGTTGAATGACTGTTACCGAAAATCTTTTGTACAAGCGAATGTTTTTTTTTCCATACCAATTAGGAACCTACTCACTCTAGGCAATCCATACCATGCTCAAGCATGACACATTATAAGCCTGGGAAGTTTAACGGCAAGCGGATGCCCTCTCCCATTAAACTTCAGGTGAGGATGTGGACTTGAATTGGGAGGACTTGGAGGTGGCCCCAGTTCTGCTGAAACCGCCTCTTCCTGCTCCCTCAGGGGTCAACAACCAAACCCCCAAGCTAGGACCTGCAGAGGTCTACACCCTTGAGAAGTGGGCCCTGATTTAGCAAAGGGATCCCAACCTCAACCAGGTACAGCGTTTCCTTTCACAATGGCATAGACTATCCTCACGGGAGTGCCAAAAGTTGCAGGATATGGTGAAGATAATCCTAAGACAGTGAGACCGACTCAAGCCCCAAGACAATATTCTGTATCAACAAGCCCGCATTCCCAGAGCAGTGGGACATTCTACAAATTGAAGTCCCCCAGTCGCACATTCTGCAGTTCTGTTAAGCAATGCGCGCTTCTAGTGGACATTTTGAGGCAGATCGTACTGAAGCCCTGGTCAGGAGATATTTCTTTTGCCCATGACTAGCGGAGTGGGTGCAACGGGCTTGCCAGGAGTGTGTAGCCTGCACCGTACACAAAGCTCCTTCAGAAAAGACTACCCCGATAACTAATCACCACCTCTGAACCCTTTGAGCTGGTGACATTGGACTTCCTTACAGTTTCCAGTTTTCCCTATGGGTTTCCTAGTCTTTGGAGATCACTTCACCAAATTCGCTGTGGTAGTGCGCACCAAGAACCAAAAAGCCGCAACCACAGCCAAGCTATTTTGGGAACATTTGGTTAAGCCAAATGGGTACCCCAAACACATACTTTTGGACCAGGGCCCCAACTTCAAGTCACAAATACTGTCTGAGCTTGCAGGATAAGTTGTATTCAAAAGTCTCATACTAAGCCTTACCACCCTCAGGGTAATGGGGCCTGTGAACATTTCAACCGAACCTTGCTGGGAATGTTGCGGACTCTAGAGTAGAGCACCCGGGAATGCTGGAACCAGTAAGTAGGGGCTGTGGTCTGGACCTACAATAACAGGGCTCAGGTCATACCCTGTTCTTCTTGATGTTCGAATGCTATGGCCGACTTCCCATAGACTTCCTGTTGGACTCCGCAGAATGCTCCACTTCCCACACGCTCAGTGAGTGGGTGCAGGAGTAGTGGGACCAGTTGTGAAAAGCTAAACAGAATATGCTGGATAGGCATGTCGATTTGACAGCAGATACCGTAGTGGACGTCCTGCCGCTGCAACCGGGGGAGGGGGGGGCGGGTGCCTTCCAGGACTATTCTGGGTCTGCCTGGTCCATGCCAACCCACTAGGAGCTGCAGCAAAAGTAGCAGCACACAACAACCTCACAGAAAAAAGTACATAGGATCCTGCTATCCTTCAGTTAGTTCCCCTACCCCCCACTGAGTTACATCTCTTATTCAACACCTTCTACCTCCCAACCCCAATTCCCTTCTGTCCCGGTAGTCGTGGTCCCATTATTTTGATGGCCATGAGTGGCTGGAATGAAATCTTGTGAGGAGCCAAGGCAGCAGGCAGAGTATGTGAAGAGGGTGGACAATGAAGGAAGCCAGGGGGACCGAGGCCATTTTTCAGTATCCTACAATAAGAGTGAGCAGTGTAATTTGTGACTACCTTGCTCATATACATTTGCTGATCCTAAGGCCATGACCAGTAGAATTGATGGAGCAATGCTCTTATTCCTGAAGCAGAACAAAGCTTGTCTCGAAATGTAATGTGTTGAGCCTGCCATGCCCATATGCAAGGCCGTGGCTAGTGTCGGAGTCTGCCACTAAGCCCCAATGCCTGCACATTCCCACTGGTCAAGTACTATGATGGCCAGCCTTCCTGGCAAATAGAAAAGCACTAGACACATGACAGGGTAGGCTAGCTTCAGTACCATCAATACTTATCAGAACAGCCTGAAAATTCAGCCATGACAAGGAGGTTTGGGAGGTTGCTGCAGGAATGTATGGCTCCAGGTACCTGCATTTCATACCTGCAGCAGTTTCCCCCTTCCTCCAGAGGCAGAGTTTCTTTAACAACATGTAACTAAGCTTGGCATGCAGAAGAGAGCTCCATGGCATCATGTCCTGGTACATCTTGCATGATCCACTGCCCCCCCCCCCCCCCCTTTTTCTTTTTTTCCCATCTTCATCTTAGCATGTAATTTATAATACCTAAGCATCAAATGCAGCTAAAGTACCCCATAGCTCAATGAAGTCTTGAGTACATAATTAAATAATAATCTGCAGTCTTGAAGGCTGGTTACCTCAGAACACCGTCATGTCCTACTTCCAATCTAAAACAATTACCCACCCATATATTCAAACACAGGAATTTATATATTTGCGTTAAGCAAGAAATGAAATAAAATGGCCAATTATAGGCTAGATTCCTATTAAACCTTAACATTCAGTGACCATTTGAGTGTAAAACTAAGATATGGTGTTGAGCTTTTGTGATTATAATAGCGCTGCTTGCTGGAGTGTATAATCATGTTTCATGTGCCCTCCCCACTGCTACTCATGAGGCTCTCTGCATGTCTGGCCTGTGTAAGTAATTCTCTAATGTCCATGCAAAGATGCACAAATCAAACTGCATTATACACACACAGATCTGAACCGACAGAAATAGCCTCACTGACGTGAGTTGTTGTTCCCATAAGCCATTCGGGGGAGATAGGTCCCCAGCCCTCCTTGGAATGCCGCATCATAAAGAAGAGATTTACAAGACTGATGCTGCTAGGGATCCCATATTGCCAAGGCAAATAAAAAGCACAGTGGGAATATGCAATGCCCAAACCACTACCTGGTCAAAGGAAAACTTTGTTTTAATACATGTATGCTTGCTAATCTGACCCAGAGGATCTGGTCTGCATATACCACCATACAAAGAAGGTACCTTTTCCCACATATCCTTCATTATGGAACAAGAGTTAACGCCATTTATAAAGCAAGAATTGATCAGATCAAGACAATGGCAGATCAGCGATAAATACACAAAGGTAATTTTTTGGAAAACATGCAATATATTACATATTTTTTGTAACATTGAGAAAGGTGAGGTTGTGCGCCTACATATCATCAATATAGAGTTAAAGTTAAATAATGGCTCTAGAATTATTACTCTGGCATGCCCAGCTATACGCAATATGTGTATCTCAAGCAATATTTTTGTATGTGGGCCCCCCCATCAGGTGCCCATGCGAGGGGGTGGGGAAGGCTAGAAATTTTCTTGGGGGGGGTTACGTTTATGGGTGTAACCAGGGGCGGACTGACCATTCGGGCACTGCCCGAGGGCCCCATGCCACTAAGGGGCCCCATCAGGGTTGCCAGCCTCAATAAAGCCAGGGACAGTATGTAAGAATCTGTTTTTTTTTTAAATCCCAAGATTATAGCTGCCCCGCCTCTCCAGTACCTTTTCAGTGTGTGTATGTGTATTCTGTGTGTGTATATTGTGTGTCTGTATGTGTATACTGTATGTGTGTGTGTGTGTATACCGTGTGACCCCATAATCTATCGCCTCGGGGCCCCATAATCTCCTATTGCCTTGGGGCCCCATAATCTCCTATTGCCCGGGGGCCCCACTATCTTCTTCTATTGCCCAGGGGCCCCATTATCTCCTATTGCCCGGGGGCCCCATAATCTTCTCCTATTGCCCGGGGGCCCCATAATCTCCCATTGCCCGGGGCCCCCATGAGTTGTCAGTCCGCCCCTGGGTGTAACTATTTTTGACTTTTTTTAACTATTAGTAGCACTTTATTTATATCACATATGGGACAAATAGGGGGGCAGCGTGTCACGCGGAAAGTGTTCAGCTGCTGGATCACTTTCATTATTGAGCTGACAGTCGACTTGTAGAGCGTACATACACTCCCGGTGGCTGCAGACACCAGGTGTGTGTGGCAGTGTAAGGGTTAAACTTGCTAGAAAATCTTACAATTCCAGCAGAGTCATATCACTAGCATTGCCCCTCCCCCCTAGCACATCATAGCCCTCTCCTCTACTGGGTGTGTCTAATTACTGTCTGTGCTGGCCCATCTTTTCCTCCCTTCCATTCATAAACTTTCATGTACCAACCAAGGGAGGAGTGAAAGGGAATGCTATGAATCAGCCTTTCTCAACATTTTAACCCTTCAAATAACATTCCAGGCTCAGGGAACCCCTACTAATAATTACTATATTTACAGCTCATGATACATTAGTGCAGCCTTTTTCAACCAGGGTGCCTTGAGGTTCTTTCAGGGGTGCCTTGGGAAAAATTCCTAAAAAGTGCCCCAAAATTGTATACAAGCCGGTGGGTGGATGAAAAACCTTCCCTTTAGTTATGCAGAGCCACAAGTTTTCATTGTACACCATTACAACCATCTAGCTGCCAACCTCCTAACGACCAATGACATCATCAGTTAATAAGGAGGATCTCAGTTGCCTTCATATCATCCTTGTTTGACCCTCCCTTGCCTCTCTCCATCAGCTGTGGGGTCTCATTAGCTAAGAGATGGGGAAAAAAACTGAGGGAGAAGGGAAACATTGGATTACTAGTCAGCACCAGTTTGCAAAAGTGTATTTGCTTTGGAAGAATAACTCACCTCTAATGTTGGGTGTCCTACGTGTATTGATGTTGCTGAATTATGTAAAACAATTAGAATAGTTTTTACATTTTAGAATGGGGCGTCGTAAGACTGTCTATAATTTTGAAGGGTGCCTCGAGATTTTTCATATTTTTAAAGGGTGCCTTGACAAAAAAGGCTGAGAAACACTGCATTAGTGTGATGATCAGTAGGAGGAATGCTCCTTACATTTGTGGTCAGTAGTAAGCATCCCTGTTACAGATATTCAAAAAGATCACTGGTGTCAGGTGGTCACTCATCTCAGAGGCAGAAGTTGCTCATAGCTCAAGGAACCCCTAGGAAGCTCTTGAGGAACCCTAGGGATCCTCTGAAACCTTGTTGAGAAAAGCTGCTATAAAATGTCAATTAGGTGACAGCTCTATGTCTACTGAGGCTGCTGAATTCACATCCAAGATAGCAGCACATTTTGGTCAACAGCAGTCTCTATGTGTTTGGATATTTATGCATGTGAGGCATGCAGTTAAATAAAATACATTAAACTCTCATATAATGTTATGGGAAGAGTTTTGCTGAAATTAGCATGGTGACGTGGTCTCTTTACTTGGTTTGGCTAAAGCGATAGGCATAATAGCATGGGACAATTTTTATTGTGTTGTTTGCATTCTTTCCCAAAGTCTTCTTTGTATCCTTATGCTGCCTTTAGGCATCAGGGGAGACTACTGTTTCTCGGAGTCATGCAAGGAATGGCAGATGTCTCTCTGCCTTTACTAATGAAGGTGATAATGTGCCTAGATATGGCCATCCAACGTGCGGCAGACCTGACCTGCATACTCAATACAGATCACCGATTCAAAGCATTAAATGCAGAAGAACTGAACAGCAAGGATACATTTTCAGAAGGAGGCTATCAATGACAGGTTTACTTTAATCTAGCCTTACATGGTACAATCTGATTGATTACATTGTAACCAGACAGGCTGTTGTCCTATGTAGTTGTTGGTATATGTAACGGTACAATCAGATGGTAATGTGTATGGCCTTTCTTGAGGCAAGGTGGTGCCTCTCGAGGAGGCTTTAGAAAATGTTTGCTGCTCCTCATGGTTCCTTGAGTGCCATCTACACTTGTGAACTTTAAGAAAGGATGGGTAGATCTCTCAGTGCTAGTTACTGGTGATAGGTTGGCCATAGGAAGTCAAAGATACGGCTCTTTAAAAAACAAAAACAGGAAGACAGTAGACAAAACAAAGAAAAGGGTCTGTTAATAACAAATAACACTCTAATGGGAAACATTTGAAAATTGAATGTCAGCATTCAAAGAGAGTTCTGAAAATATGACTATAGCCAAGAGGAGGGGTGCTGGATAGGGTAAACAAGCTTATAAAAAGGTAGGGCTTGCAGTGTGTTGCAAAGCACAATTTTGTACATGGCATTAGGAAATGGTAGTCCATTTAAAAGAAAGACTGTCGATATGCCTCAAAGCATGAAAAAATATAGCCTGCAGCAATTGTAGCACAATGCTCTGAGCACATGCGCTGTGCTTTATATACAATCCTTCAATCCTTGACATGTGTTGCAGCACCTTGGTGATGCGTATTGTGGTACAATTAATTTTCCATTACAAAACACCACATCTGCAGTGGGTTATTATCCCTTGTAGTAATGGGTGTTTAGGTGCTTTGTGTTTCAATGGAAACACGCCAGACTGCACTGGTTGGGTGGTATACACAATTCATGGTAGTGCAATGGCAAAATGAGTTAAGGGTGCAAACGTTTAAATAGGCCCTTTAGGTCAGTATCTCAGACTCAAAAGTACTGATGGTCCACCCAAGGCACTGGGAGAGTACAATGGTTCTAACATGTGGCACTGGGGCAGAATAGGGGTCAGCAGTATTTTTATGAATTACCAGGACTGTCCCCTGGGTGGTTGAGAGATCTGCAATGTGAAAAGTCATACCAGAAGATTGCCCTCCTGTGACCTGGGACCTATGACCATCACAGCAGTTTTGCGGCAGAGTTGGAACTTTGGATTGGAAAAAAAATAAATAAAAATTTCAAAATGGCCTCATTGTTTACGATGGTGCACATGCAATGCCTCTGCTCCTTCTGTCATTATGTGGAAAGCATAGGCAAAAGGCACGGAGCCTCTCCAATCAGCACTGTAGAACTGCTTACCTTGGAGAGCCAATGCCTTTCTCTCACAATGGAGAAAGGGGAAGGAGGAGGATTGAATGAATGAATGAATTAAATTTACAGCATCTGAAGTCTACGATTCAAGGTGGAAAGGTTTAACCACTAACTAACTAACAATATAGTGGGATTGTTTAGGTGGAGGTGGTGGGGGAGGCGGTTAAAGTGCCAGTGACCACAAATGATAGGCAAGGGGGTGGGGTTTTGTAAAAATACCACTGACCACAAATGTTGCTAATCACTTACTCTCTCCCTGCACCGCTCCACTGCATCAGTTAGCACCCCTGCTCTATCCCCAGATGCAACACAAACTTCCCCCTGAACAACACTCCAGCAGTCTATATTCTCACTTGCTCTTTCATTAGCTGTTCCAGTTTTCCCACATTGCACTTCCTGGAACTGTTGCTCCACCATAAGATTTTGCCACTGGTCTTGCCGCAACTTTGACATGACTTGAAGCAATGCTTGTGTAATCTTGAGGTCTATGGACCTCAACTCGCATCAAAAATGGACCAAAGTAGTGCAGGGACTACTTTGAAGTGGCTGCAACTTGAAGTGGCACAGATATGAATGGTTCTCATTGGAAAATATTGGGGTACAGCCTGTCATGCGACTTTGCAGTCCCAAGTCACAGGACAAGTCGCACAAGTGTTAAAGGGGCCTTAGCACATTCGTTTACACTCCCATCCATGGGTGCCTCACCCTCACCCACACTTGCACACCTGCTCCCCACACACACCTACCAGTACATCACATCCACATTTCCACTGCCCACCTTACCCTATTTCCTACACTGATACTACATATTCCTTTACCGGAACCCCACTAACACCTTAATATCACCCTCCTATCTCCTAAGCTTACCCATACAGTGGGGAAATAATTATTTGATCCCCTGCAGGTTTTGTAAGTTTGCTCACTTACAAAGAAATTATGGAATTTTTAGCAAAGGTGTATTTTAGATGATAGAGACGGAATATTAACCAAAAGTCCAGAAAAAAAACACATGATACAAATGTTATACATTGAGTTGCTGTTCAATGAGTAAAATAAGGATTTGAACTCCTACCAATCAACAATAATTCTGGCTCCCACAGACTGGATATAGTATGTGCTCATGTGGTACACAAATTAGTCCTCTCACTTTAAAAAGGTGCTCCTAACGACAACTCGTTATGTATATAAAAGACACCTATCCACAGAATCTCTTTCTTCCATTCAAACCTCACCATCATGGGCAAGACAAAAGAGCTGTCAAAGGACATCAAGGACAAGACTGTAGACCTGCACAAGGCTGGAATGTGCTACAAGACCATCAGCAAGAAGCTTGGTGAGAAGGAGACAACTGTTGAAACCATTCGCAAATGGAAGAAATACAAAATAACCATCAATCGCCCTCTGTCTTTAGCTTCATGCAAGATTTTGCCTCATGGGGTAAGGATGATCATGAGAAAAGTGAGGGATCAGCCCAGAACTATACGGGAGGAGCTTGTGAATGATCTCAAGGCAGTTGGGACCACAGGCACCAAGCAAACTATTGGCGACTGTAAATGACTATGAATGGAGGAGAGGGAACAGAGTCAGCACTCTTGATGAGTGCCTATGACAGATCCAACAGCTGTATTAACCCCCACAGTAAGACTGAAGATTTCAACTGCAGCCACTAGCTGCTGAATTGTAACTAAACTTAAGCTGGCCATAGACAGGTTGATCGATCAAATAACTTGGGTACAACCAGCCTGTCTGATTTTACATGCAATTATTGCTAGAGGCTATTTTATAGTCCCTAGCAGTAATCACTGTTCTCCCAGAGGGGACATCTCCACTTGCCCCCCCCCCCCCCCCCCTTCCTGCTGGAAAAACACAATGGCTCTGCGGGAGAGATTCCCCTGTCAACATTGACCTGTGATTGCAGGAAAGAAAATTGCTTCATCTATGGCCGGCTTTAGGCTTTAAATGTTGGAGGGTTCTGACTTTGAGAGATAAAGACAAGCTAGACCCGCTATTCTCAAGAGTTCTGTGGAACCCTAGGGTTCCTCCAGGGGTGTCAAGGGGTTCCTTAAGCTGTGGCTAACTAACCTCCCTTCTGATGGTGCCTGCAGCGTTCCAGGTCCAACATCACTTGGCAGAGCCAACAGTGTGACTGCAAGGGGGTCATTCTGGCCACCACTGTAACAGGGGCATTCTTCCCACCCACAACCACCAATGTAAGGGGCATTTTTCCAATAACCCCCAATGGACCCATCTTACTAGGAGTTCCCTGAAACCAGAAAATTATTTCAAGAGTTCCTCTGGAAATAAAAGGTTGAGAAAGGCTAAGAATTTGGATTCACATCTTTTTCATGTGAAGTAGAAGGGCTTTATTCCACATTTCAGTGTAATATTTACCTAGAAGCATTTTTATATGAGAGAGGCAAGAAAAGCACCATTACAGAGAGCCGTGTGATGAGTGAGAACAGATGTCTTGGATAATGCATAGCATAAAAGGTAGTTTTCTGTGTTGAGGTTTGGTGCACAGAGAATATATTTCATGAAGATACTGATTACAATTGAAGTGCTTTACATCAAGCTTTGCTGTGGATATGTGCATTGCATACAGAAGAGTTAACTGTATGAAAATTCCATATTATTAGAAATGCCCCCATACTGTTCTGAAATCAGTGCAAATCTATAATGTATACATACTACTGGTATTTTTTGGTTAATTATCATTTTTGCTAAGGGATACATCTGTAGGGTCCTATGCAACAGTTACCACTCTCTCAGTTTATCATTTTATTTGGCTCCTGCAGGGCCCTGGGACCATAGAGGTGCAATGGTTCCTTATTATTCTATAAGCCAAAGTGGATATTTGGGCAGTAAGGAAAAAGGATGTTTGCTTGTTGGATGGAGGATATTTCAGCTCCTTGAGGGTAGGGACTGATGAATGTACAATGTATATGTAAAGTGCTGCCTAAATTGATGGTGCTCTATAAGTACCTTAAATAATAATAATTTACTATACTGGTTTGTTTTGCATACCTTAAAGGCTAAGTCCACCATTTACAAAAGAATTATAAATATACATATGTTTGCAGCAAAAACCCTGTGAATTTTTTTTTTTTTTTAGCAAATAGCCTACAAAGCATTGCAACTGCTATGTTTGCAATGCCAGGCTCATGGAAACGCTTCATCCAGCTCTATACAGTGCTTTGAAAAAGTATTCATACCCTTAAAATGTTACACATTTTGTCATGTTACAACCAGAAATGTAAATATATTTTATTGGGATTTTGTGGTAGACCAACACAAAGTGGCACATAATTGTGAAGTGGAAAGAAAATGATAAATGGTTTTCAACATTTTTACAAATAAATATGTGAAAAGTGTGGCGTGCATTTATATTCAGCCCCCCTGAGTCAATACTTTGTAGAACCACCTTTTGCTGCAATTACAGCTGCAAGTCTTTTTGGGGATGTCTCTACCAGCTTTGCACATCTGGAGAGTGACATTTTTGCCCATTCTTCTTTGCAAAATGGCTCAAGCTCTGTCAGATTGGACGGAGAGCATATGTGACCAGCAATTTTCAAGACTTGCCACAGATTCTCAATTGGACTTAGGTCTGGACTTTGACTGGGCCATTCTAAACACATGAATATGCTTTGATCTAAACCATTCCATTGTAGCTCTGGCTGTATGTTTAGCGTTGTTGTCCTGCTGGAAGGTGAACCTCCGCCCCAGTCTCAAGTCTTTTGCAGACTAATGCCCTGTACACACGGATTTTCCAACGGAAAATGTGTGATAGGACCTTGTTGTCAGAAATTCCGACCGTGTGTGGACTCCATCACACATTTTCCATCGGAATTTCCGACACACAAAGTTTGAGAGCTTGCTATAAAATTTTCCGACAACAAAATTCGTTGTTGGAAATTGCGATCGTGTGTACACAAATCCGACGCACAAAGTGCCATGCATGCTCAGAATAAATTAAGAGATGAAAACCATTGGCTACTGCCCCGTTTATAGTCCCGACGTACGTGTTTTATGTCACCGCGTTCAGAACGTGTGACCGTGTGTATGCAAGACAAGTTTGAGCCAACATCAGTCTGAAAAAAATCCATGGATTTTGTTGTCGGAATGTCCAATCAATGTCCAGGGCATTACAGGTTTTCTTCTAAGATTGCCCTGTATTTGGCTCCATCCATCTTCCCATCAACTCTGACCAGCTTCCCTGTCCCTGCTGAGGAAAAGTATCCCCACAACATGATGCTGCCACCACCATGTTTCACGGTGGAGATGGTGTGTTTAGGGTGATGTACAGTGCTAGTTTCCGCCACACATAGCGTTTTCCTTTCAGGCCAAAAAGTTCAATCTTGGTCCTTCTTCCACATGTTTGCTGTGCCCCCCACATGGCTTCTCGCAAACTGCAAATGGGACTTCTTATGGCTTTCTTTCAACAATGGCTTTCTTCTTACCACTTGTCTATAAAGGCCAGATTTGTGTAGTGCACAACTAAAGCCTCATGCACACTGGATGTTGTAAAAAAAAAAGTCAGTAACGTTAGCTGTAGCTGTAGAGTGAGCTTTTTAGCATTTTTGTAGTAGCGTTTTTTAACAAAACTATACTCCCATAAAAGTTGATGGCTCAAAAACGCTGGTAAACACAGAATAGCTGTGTTTTTCAGTGTTTTAAGCTGTTTTCAGCTTGGCCTTCATGCTGTTTGTTCACTAAGGTTCTCTAACAAACCTCTGAAGGCTTCACAGAGCAGCTGTATTTATACTGACATTAAATTACACACAGGTGGACTCTATTTACTAATTAGGATACTTCTGCAGGCAATTGGTTCCACTATATTTGAGTTAGGGGTATCAGATTAAAGGGGGCGGAATACAAATGCACACTACACTTTTCACATATTTATTTGTAAAAAAATGTTGAAAACCATTTACCATTTTCTTTCCACTTCACAATTATGTGCCACTTTGTGTTGGTCTATCACAAAAATTCTAATAAAATACATTTATGTTTTTGGTTGTAATATGACAAAATGTGGAACATTTCAAGGGGTGTGAATACTTTTTCAATGCACTGTATCTGCAACAAGGTACAGACTTTCAGTTCGGAGTAAGTTTCAATAGACCACGAGTGCAGTGATTTCTGTTTCATTGAGCACTACAAGTCTGTCTGCTGCTGGTGGCTGATGGGACTTGTAGTTCATTGATTCAAAGATCTCTGTGAAAGAATTACACAGCTGTGCAGGCAGAGCCCCACATAGTCACGCAACTTTCAAAAGCGGCAGTGGCTTTGGGTGAGAAGAACCCCTGCATGATTCATGTTACACCCTAAATACATGTAGACAGGTGCAGGTAGCTAGTCTGCCACTAGGTGGCTCTGTGCCAGAACACTGTCTGGTTACAGACAATGTCATCAGGTGCTAGCAAGCACCCAAACCAGCACAGATGTAACCAGCAAGTGGATGCCCTATACAGGGCAGGAGGCCAGGAAAGAGTAGACCTGCACCCAGGTTCGGGTGTAGACTTTCTGACCCTTATGGAGGTGGGGGCTATGGCTGATGGCAAAAGGCCTTTTAGGTAATGCCTAGCATTCCCAGAGGAAGGCGATTCCCCTGGGTCCCACGAGAGGTGTACCTACAGATGCGCAGTGACGTCTTGGCGGCTTTTATAAAATGAGAGGAGTCAAGGACTCAGGGGCCAGAGAACAGGGCACGTGAGCCAGCAAAGAAGGAGGTCTGTGAAGGGCAGCTCCAGACTCCAGTGGCCACACAGAGTCTGCGGGGGGATTGCTGATCTAAGGGGGAATGAATACACTAAGGTAAGGGGGACACTGATATAAAGGTTTCCCGTTATATTAGTAACTCTCCCTTACCTTGGTGTATTCACTCTGTGGAAGGTGATCTGTTCCCAGCATTCCCCTTACATCAGAATCTGCAGGAATCCCCCTTACAGTGCATGGGGAAACTCTGGGGACCCTAAAGTAAAGGGGAATTCTGTGGAGTCTGATATTAACCACTTACTTACTGGGCACCTAAACCCCCTTCCTGCTCAGGCCAATTTTAAGCTTTCAGTGCTCTCACTTTGAATGTTAATTGAGCAACACTCTACCCATATTACATTTTTATAATTTTTTTTCACACAAAAAAAGACCTACAATTTTGGAAAAAAACTGTTTCATAGTTTGTTATAAAATTTTGAAAACAGGTAATTTTTCTTCTTCACTGATGTGCGCTGATGGGGCAGCACTGATGGGCATTGTTAGGCTGCACTGATGAGGCAGCACTGGTGGGCACTGAGAGATGGCACTGATGGGTGGCACCGATGGGCACTGATAGGCAGCAGTGGTAGGTGGCACGGATGATGAGGCACTGATATGCACCTGTAGGTGGCACTGGTGGGCACTGTATAGCAGTAGTGCCTCTCCCTGTTCGGGACTGATGTCCTTCTGTCAGAATTCGGTGATCGGCTTTTTTTTTCCCCTCATGCTGTTAGCCTAGAGGTGAGATCTGGGGACTTATTGACCCCCATATCTCACTGTAAAGAGGACCTGTCAAGCACTATTCCTATTACAAGGGATGTTTACATTCCTTGTAATAGGAATAAAAGTGATAAAAAAAAAATTGTAAAAAGAAAGTTTCAAAACAGAAAAATAAAAGTAAAATTAACAATAAAAAAAAAAATAAAAATGAAGAAAAAAAATTTAAAGCTCCTCTGTCCCCGTGTGCTCCCTCACAGAATTGAACGCATCTGTAATTCCCTGCCACCTATGTAAACGGCATTCACACCACACATGTGAGATATCGCTACGAAAGTTAGAGCGAGAGCAATAATTCTAGCACTAGACCCCCTCTGTAACTCAAAACATGTAACCTGTAAAAAATGTAAAGCGTTGGTCTATGGAGATTTTTAGGTACCGAAGTTTAGCACCATTCCACGAGCGTGTGCAGTTTTGAAGCATAACATGTTGGGTATCTATTTACTCGGCGTAACATCATCTTTCACATTATACAAAAAAGTGGGTTAACTTTACTGTTTTCTTTTTTTTAAATGCATGAAGCTGCACAAATACCATGCGGGATAAAACGTTGCAATGACCATCATCTTATTCGTTAAGGTCTCTGCTAAAAAACATATATAATGTATAGGGGTTCTGTGTAATTCTCTTGCAAAAAAATATGATTTTTACACATAGGAGAGAAATGTCAGAATTGGCCTGGGTGGCAAAGGGTTAAAGTGTTTGTAAAGGCAGAAGGTTTTTTTTTTTGAGAAAGGGGTGTTTTAATAGCAGTACTTTATGCCATAAACTCATGTGGAATTGGCTTAAGGAGCTCAGGTTCCTTTCCAAATGTTCGAACAAAGTGAGCTTCACTTGGTTGGGCTGGCATTCTATGCATTGAGACAAAAAACTTTCTGTGTGCAGCAGACCCCTCCAACCTTAATACTTACCTGAGCCCCATCTAGATTCAGCGATGTTGCACGAGAGACTTGGCTGTCCTGGACTCCCCTCCTCATTGGCAGAGACAGCAGCGCAGTGCCATTGGCTCCCGCTGCTGTCAAAGTCAGTGAGTCAATGAGGAGAGAAAGGGGGTAGGACACAGGGAGCTTCGACTCGGGTGCCCCCATAGTAAGCTGCTTGCTGTGGGGGGCACTCAATGGGAGGGGGGGCCGGGAGCACCAAAGAGAGACCCGAGAAGAGGAGGGCTGGGCTGGGCTACTCTGTGCAAAACCACTGCACAGAGCAGGTAAGGCCCATTTCACATGTGCGGACCGTTCAGATCTGCCTGTTAGTTTTTTCAGCGGATCTGAACAGTCGCTTCATACATCTCTATGGAGCGACGGATGTCAGCGGTGACATGCCTACTGACATCCGATCCGCCCCAATCTGATCCGCTCCACAAAATCCAGACGGATGGAAACCCTATGTTCACCGCAGCGATCCCTGCTGAGCAAGCGGTTGGCTGCATACGGATCCGCACATGTGAAAGGGGCCTTAGTAGTTATTGTTGTATTTATTATTTTTAACGAAAAAAAAACAGGACTTTGGTATCACTTTAAATATTGATATGTGCACTGTTTTGCACTGAAAACAGTAATTTTATGGACGTTCTTGAAGTGTCAGCAAAAAATGCGGCTCTGTCAGTAAATGAGTTTTTCAGTAAAAAAATTGTGTTGTTGGCAAATTTTTGGCATCCTGTAAATTTCACTACGAGGGGTTGGCAACACTGCCGTACACCATCTGTGTACAGAATGCCTCCAGGTTACCATATTGCATTTTACAGAAAATTACAGAGCTGCAGATTGATAGGAAAAGGTAATTTGTAATAACATTTAATTACAATATGACTTTTGTAGAAATTATATTGTATATGCCACATTATTATTTTTTTTATCTGTTATTTTTTTCCCCATGAAAGTGGAGTTGCCTTTTAAGGCACTACACATGAGCAATGTTGGGTGCCATGGATCGGGGAAAAAAAACAAAAATAAAACAAACAAACGTTCAGATGTAATTTAAAGTACAGATATAGAAGACACAAAATGAATGCAGCTCTGTACTCATAATAAATAGTTAAAGCGGGATTCCGTCCCTGAAAAAAATAAATAAAAGTCAGCAGCTACTAACACTGTAGCTGCTGACTTTAAATAAGTACTTACCTGTCCTGGGTGCCCGCGATGTTGGCCGCCCGAGGCCGACCCGTCCCTCGGCTCTCGGGTCCCGGTGTTCTGCCGAGAAAGTTACGCTCGGCGGATAAGGACCCCCCTCTACTGCGCAGGCGCTGCGCCTGCGCAGTAGGATCCGGCGGAAATACCCGAAGGGGAATAGGTGAAAATCAGCTGTACACGGCGCCTGTAAGAGGGCCCCTCGCGGGCTCGCTTCGCTCGCCACGCTTCGCTCGCCACGCTTCGGGCACGGCCTCGCTTCGCTCGGCTCTTTTTTATTCCCCCTCTAAGCCCACTTGGATGGTGGGGAAGGAACCTGGACCTAGGGCGCAGGCGCCGTGTACAGCTGATTGTAGATTTTCAGCTTCGTCTATCTCCGGCGGCTGATAGTAGTTAGTACTGCGCAGGCGCTGCGCCTGCGCAGTACAGGGGGGTCCTTATCCGCCCAGGGAACTTTCTCGGCAAGACACCAGCACCACCATCCTAGGTAAGGGAAACAGGCAGTGGAGCCTTGTGGCTCCACTGCCAGTTTCCTACTGCGAGCGGCGCGGCGATCTGTGAATGGCCCCGTGGTGTTCTGGGAACACACACAGTTCCCAGAAGACAACGGGGCCGCTCACGAGGAGCAGAACACGCCGCGGAATAGGATGTTTGGTGAATTTTTTTTTTTCAGGGTGGCCCTCCACTTTAAATATATTTTTGCAATGCAATGAATGTTAAGTACCTGAATTTGACCTGGTAGCAGCCTCTTGCAAACTACTGCACAGCAGATCTCAGTAGGAGCAGCACAAGGAACCAATCAGTTGTTTCCCAGTGGTCATGTGCAAACAATAGTGACAGGAGGAGAGAGAAGAGTGACAGATGAGCTCATCAGTCTGAGGTTTCTCCTTCCAGGTATTCCTGCCCTGACAATCATAGCTGTGGTGTATGACAGAGCTGTGTAAATCTCAGAACTTGACTGACACAAACACAAACCCTTTGGCAGGTTCCACAACTCCCGTATATGCATTTCATCTGTGTATTTCGATTTTAAAAAGAATGTAAAGACAAACTTTTTTTTTTTTAAACTGCTAGTTGGAAATGGTTACAGCTTAAACTGTAATACCCCTTACACACGATCGGACTTTCCGACAACAAAACCGTGTATTTTTGTTCGAAGGATGTTGGCGCAAACTTGTCTTGCATACACACGGTCACACAAATGTTGGCCAACAATTGCAAACGTAGTGACGTACAAGATGTGCGTGATATCTCCATTATGAATGCTAGTTATATCTCTGGCTCGTACTTGATTCCGAGCATGCATGGACTTTTGTCCGACGGACTTGTGTACACACACAATCGGAAAGTCCGACAACAAACATTTGTTGGTGGAAAATTTGAGAACCTGCTAGCCAACATCTGTTGGCGGAAAGTCCGACAACAAATGTTCGATGGAGCATACACACGATCGGACTTTCCGCCAACAAGCTCACATCCAACATTTCCCGTTGGAAAATCCGACCGTGTGTACAGGGCATAAGATTTAAAACACCTTTTATTTTGATGCACCTGGAGTGTATCTAGCCAGTTTACACTAAAAGTTCAATGAGACTTTAAGGAAAACTAAAATGTGAACTGTAAAACCAAAAAGGGCCATTTGCTGTGAATGCTTTATTCATTACATTCAAATAAAGCACAAAATTAAAGCTAAAATGCAGAAAAAGCATGGAAGCAGAAAAATAAAGCATGGCATACTAATTTATTGATGGCTCTGTTCTCAGTAGGCGCCTTCATATTGTTCACTGGAACTAAGTAAATTTCACACAGTAGGATGTATCAAACTGACAACCTGAATAGTGAGGATGTGAGACTGGTGGGGTGGGGGGAGCAGAGAATGCTGTGCACTTCCTGTTTTATACCACACTTCCTGTTCCACAGGAACCACATCCACTGCAGGAAGAACACCCCCACTTCTATATTTAGGACAGGACAGGATGTCTGGATCTGCGGCTGGGAGCAGTTCTGCTTTATAACAAATTAGGTCCAGTCAGAATTATTTTTCTATACCTAACAGACCACAGAGAAACAATTGCAGCTCTACATATTGCAACTGCCATGTCTCAAGGCCTCATGCACATATATGCTTTTAGCATTCAATGTACATATTCACACATGTGAATGGCTGCACACTAGATGTACATATTTATACACCGTGCTTGCGCACAGACGTAAATCTCTGGACGCACAAAAGCCACGCTCAAGGTTTTATACTTGTGTAAATTCACTACTATGGGCAGCTGTCTCTCTCAGGTCTCAGGCCTGAAAGTGCCTGTGTGCATGAGGCCTAATGGTCTTCAACCTTCCCCATACTGGATAGCCTGATCGTTCAAATGCACTATCAAGGTTTAAAGTGACCCTTTTTTTGCCTGTATGAACAGATACTGAAAATAACACCAATAATAAGAGAAGTGCTACTAGGCAGAGTCCATATATACAGAATAAGAACATTTACGTGATTGGGGTTATGATGTAACCAACCTGCATGTATGAATGCTGTTGTGGCACTGTGGGTCGGGATTTAGTTGGTTAAAACAGGAGGTGACAAAGAAACATATCACCTCCTCCCTGCCTGTCAAATTCCAATAAGGCAATATGGCAATACTAGCCGCAAGTATGAATGAGTCCTTAGAAATAGTGGCTCTTATCTCCTCATACAGCCTAATAATAAATCATTAACAAGTTCAGGTATCACTTACCCGGCTGTTGTGGTCTGGGAAGAAGCTAATGTCCATTAGCTTCAGTGGAGGGCAGGGAGACATCAGAAGTCTAACAGACTCCTGTCTCAGCAAAGAGAACCTGTCACAGCAAAATGCTATCACATAGGGGGGCTATCGGTCCCTTATGTGATAGCAATAAAGTGGCCAACTGGCCATCTATTAGTACAAACTAGATGCTATTTTTCATGCGGTTCTGAAGTCCCCTCAGATGGCGGTAGAACTGGACAGGGTGCATAGTGCTCTAGTCCCTAGATCAAGTGACCCAGAGAGACCCAGGGATGTTGTCTGCCGCCTTCACCGTTACCCGCTGAAGGATTAAATACTTAGGGCGGCATTGGAAGCAGGTGACATTGACTTTGATGGGGCTCTCATCAAGATCTTACCAGATGGCCACTCTCCAGCGTAGAGCCCGTCTGCGCCCCGTCCTAGACCTAGCCAGAGATCAGGGCTGTACATATAGATCATCCTCATTCACCCTCCATACACCGGCTGACCTTCCAGGACTATTTGCATTTCTAGATGTGGCACCCATCCAGATCCGTAACTGGCTTTCGTTTATTCCACACATGGGGGGGGTCTCCCGGGCCCCTGGAGCGCGCAAGGGCATCAGAGTCGCTCCCAAGCATGCCAACAACAGTACCGATGTGGATCCCAAGGTCCCCCTGTGGATCAGACCCGGGACTCATGAACAATTTTTACCTGTGTTTTCAATGAGTGAGGTGGGTGACAATGGCGACATTGGCAGATGTTTCTAGTAGTCCCCACTACCCCTGGGTAATCTGGGGGATCTTAATTCCGGTCCCTGCCTCACACATTGAGACATTCACTCTGCAGTTCCTGACGTGAAGCTATAGGCATTTGCCCTCAGTCTCTTGGGGGAACCAATTGAACAGAACTACTTGCGGGATTAAAAAGCTAAAAAATAAAGCAAAGTTGCGCTACCAAAAAAGCAAACAATAGCAGCCAGCATCAACAATGATAAACATTGTGGAAAAGTGAACAAAATATAAATGCAGCGCTAAGAGAATAATTCTACCTCAAAAATTCTTCCAGGGAAGGATATTCACTAAATAAATAAGTGAATGAAATATATGTGAATATATCAAAAGTGTGTATATAAACAAAAAAAGAGAAGGTATCTCATAGAGACATAATATAGTCACATATACAAACAAATAATGTTAATGTCCATCTAGTGACCACACCTAAAATATTGGTCTAATCCAGACCAGTCTCCTCAATAGGTGGACCGATCATGAAACTCCTACACAATTCATATAAAAAATGAAAATAAAGTCAGTGCAGTCTCTGTAAGGAAATAAGCATCTGGTAATCTTCCTTCAAGGCTCAAATGGTGGACAAAACTTCACGCATAATAATGGTAGGTGTGCATCCAATGATAAAGAAAGGTAATGGGTACTCTTACCCTAAGGTGTGGACCCACACACCAGCGGTGGTGAGTCAATCAGGCATGGAACAATACTCCACGATGGATCTTCCAACCAGGATTGCTATAGACCAGACAAGGCGTGACAGCATCCGCATCCAGGGAGATCCATATGGAACAGTGATCATCCGAATCCACCCAACAGAGTATATCATAGGAAAAAAAATAAAAAGGCCTCCACATAGAGCAGATAACTCCAGTATAAAAGGTTTATTGGAGTAAAATGCTTAAAAAATGCACAACAACATAGCTCATGAGGTGTACAAACCATGATCACAGACAAAGATAAAAAAGCGTGGTATATCGAGCCTGGCAGGCTATGTATCCGACATGTTTCCTACTAAACGAACTTCAACTGGGGCATGAACCTACCACTAGATACCACGCCATAAATACTAACCCCCGTAGTTAACAAAATACACATCAGCTGGCGTTTGTATCTAGCGCCAAACCGTTCATCCAATAGGAAACTGAAAGAACTCTCCCTCGTCTTCCACACATCATATGTTGCTGACACCAGGGAGTCTGTGACCAATCAGGGAAGTAAAGCATCCTCGCGTCACTCTGTTGCCGCCTAATAACGTCATTACGCATTGTCAACGCCGGCGTATGTGTTTCAAGCCTTGTTTTCAGCCCTACAACAGGAATCATACCGAGGACGGTGCAACAGCGGGCTGCACAGCAACCATGACGCCCTCAACAGTGACACCTCCCAGATGTCACATGACTCGAATGGATCATCATTGGATACAATCTCCATAGACACCAAGTGTACACATAGAGGTTGTAACAGGATGGCATACGGTCCCCTGGTGGTCAGGGTGTGAAAGACATGAGGTAGTGACAATGAACACATCATATTGGTAATGCTAATATACTTAAAACGATAACATCTTTCAAATACAATAAATTAAAAAAAGATAATCAAAAAACCAGAGATGACCATAGTAATTCAAAACACCAATAAAAAACATATAGATGTGATTCGTAGAGCAAATGGGCGTGTCCCCGAGTCCACCAGTGCTAAAAAGTCCGTCTAAAAAGTTGAACAAATTTGAGACCTTTGTAGACATTCATAAATATGTTTGCAGATTAAATGTACAAAGGCATTTTATTGCCAATCCTTATGGACCGAGGGCAATTACTACGGGTGAAGATGGGATCTTTCATTCTGGCCTATCAAACCCCTCTCTTTTCATGCCCTCCAGCGCCATGGCACCTAAGAATTGGCCTCAAGTCCCTTTGTGAGCGTAAAGACCTTATTATCCGATCTGCGGACAAGGGGGGTGGGTTGGTAATTTTAGATAAGGATGACTATCATGCGGAGATGTGCCAGATGTTGGAGGATACCAACACTTATTATACACCATTATTGAGTGATCCGACCAAAGAGTACAAAAGGGAATTGGTAGAATTAGTCAACAAAGATTTCCAACAAGGGATCTTATACAAAAAGATGAGAGACTACCTAGTACCTGTAGCACCTCGCATACCTATTACGTACTATCTCCCTAAAGTTCATAAGAATGTGACACAGCCGCCTGGGAGACCTATCGTCAGCGGAACTGACTCCGTGACATCACGTGTAGGCCGGTACATAGATTTTCACTTACAACCACTGGTACAATCAGTCTCCTCTTATTTAACATATACAGGAGACACCATACACCGGCTGGAAAGTATAAACTATCAAATGTGACTATGTATTGGTCACCGTTGATGTCACGGCCCTATATACTTGCATACCACACAGGTTGGGCTTAGCTGCAGTGGAACACTTTTTGTCCAATACTAGTCAGATCCCGGCTGTTCAACAACATTATATCATGGAGTTGGTTCGTTTTGCTACACGGAGCAACTACTTTTGGTATAATGACCAGTTCTTTTTGCAGAGGAAGGGTGTGGCAATGGGGGCAAAGTTTGCCCCCAGTCTAGCCAACCTTTTTATGGCCATATGGGAGGAGGATGTTATCTATGCTTTACGGCGACCTGAACTGACCCCATGGGCCAGGTACATAGACGACATCCTCCTCTTATGGAAAGGTGATGAAGAATCGTTACACGATTTCATGGCTACCCTTAATGACAACAAAATGAGCATAGTGTTGACCTATGAAGTAAGTTCCACTGTTATCCATTTTTTGGACCTTGATATATCCGTTGTTGATCATTGGCTTACTACTAAAACGTTTTTCAAGCCGACAGATCACAATGGGTATATCCCAGTTGACAGTTGTCATTAAAGTCCCTGGCTTAAATCTGTGCCATGTAGCCAACTACTACGCATCAGGGGGGGCGTGGCCAGATGTGAACGAGGCAAGACGTGATTCTTCCTAGCTCCGTCTATCTTCCTGTAAACTACCCCGTTGGAGCCCTTCAAACTGGCTTTTTTCCAGCAAGTTAAGTGGAACCAGGTAGGGGAGACCCTCGGGCATGCAAAGATGCCTTCCTCATCCACGAAAAAGGCCAGGGAGAACCGTCACCTGCCCCCGAAAGATCAGAGGTAGCTCCGGTCTCAGCGTGGAGGGGAAGCTGGCCCCGCCCCCGCCATCTTGGCTCCTGTGTCATCCATACAGCGCGCCAAACAGCAGAGCGCGAGGATGGAGCAGGAGTCAAGTCCCGGTCGTGCTGGTGACACACCGAAGCTTTTCACAGCACCCTTGCCTCCCGAATTAGAGGTGGATACGATGGCAATTACGGGCCCGATCCTGGAGGCGATTGCGGCCTCCGAAACACAGCTCATGGGGTGCATTGATTACCTGGCCTCTGAATGCAACCTGATCAGGCACGATCTAGACAAAATTAGAGGCAGACTCACAACAGCTGAAGATCGCATCTCTGAGGTGGAGGATGACGCACACTTTCAGGGCTCCCAGCTGTCTGACCTACAAGATATGGTAAGATCCCTCCAGCACCGCGCGGACAACGCTAAATACAGACAACGGAGGAACAATGTGAGGGTGGTGGGTCTCCCGGAGGGTGCTAAGGGAACCAAACTGGTCTTCTTTGCCAAACAGTTCTTAAAAAATCTGCTCTCCCTTTGAAGATCTTCCACCTACCTATGACATGGAAAGAGCACACCAGGTCCCTACAGGTGCTAGACCCCCACCCTGGTTCCCCACCCAGGCCTTTCCTGGTCAGGTTTTTAAACTACAGGGATTGTGACATGCTCCTGGCCGAAGCAAGGAAACAGCAGAATCTAAAGTTTGAAAACACACGCATCATGCTGTTCCCAGATTTTTCTGCAGAGACACAGAGGAAACGCCGCTCTTTCACTGAAATACGCAGAAGATTCAGGGAAAAAGAAATAAAATACAGCATGCTATATCCCAGTCGCCTACGGGTTCAATACAAGGGCTCGGTCAAATTCTTTGATACTCTGCAAGAAGCTTCTGATTGGCTGGATGGCAAGCCTTAAAGCCGCACGTGAGTCTATTTCTCCCTGTTTATCGCTTGCGAAGAGTTTTTTGGATCACTCTGTTTCCCTTGAGACCCCATTCACACAGGGGCAACACGACTTGCAGGTCGCCTCAGCGAGGCGACCTGCAAACGACTGCCCGGGCGACTTGCAAAACGACTTCTGCATAGAAGTCTATGCAAGTCGCCCCAAGTCGCCCCCGAAGTCGTACAGGAACCTTTTTCTAAGTCGGAGCGACTTGCGTCGCTCCCCTTAGAAGGGCTCCATAGTACAGAACGGGAGGCGACTTGTCAGGCGACTAGGTCGCCTGACAAGTCGTCCCTGTGTGAATGGGGTCTGAGGGTTTTTTTATACATCCTGACTTACCTGAAGAGTTCTCACAATCTTTGAATGAATCTCCTTAATGCGGTACTGATAAGCACCGGATGGTGCTATTGTGAAGCCTACTATGGTTCCTCCTCTTTCCTTTTTCTTTCACCTTATTTGTATGTTTCTAAAGATGGTACACTAACCTGCAGTTGAAGGAAGCTCCACCTAAATGCTTGGTGGGTATGGAGCTCTATAGGAAGAGACTGAGTTTCTCATCTAATAATGCCGAACTATCGACACCATCGGTTGGACCTTTACCATTTTTTTGTTCGCAGGGTACAAGCTGCATACCAGACTGTTTTTCTTTTTCTTTTTTGGGCTGTAAGTTTCTGGTATAACAGCAGGCTGGGTAGTTTACCATCTAGCATGTTCCTTAAATGTCTCATTAGATGCTTAGCACCAAATTATGCTCTAATATTGCAAATGTATTTCAAGGATTGGAAGGACTCTGGTTCTTCTATACTATTCATTAATTCGTTCTTCTACCAATGGCAGGTAACCTCAAAATAGTGTCCTGGAATGTGTGGGGTTTGAAGAGTAAATTTAAAAGAGCGGCCGTATTTCAGTACCTTAAACAAATAAAGCCACATGTTGTCCTCCTGCAGGAGACTCACCTGGAGGGCAGTAAAATTCTTTCCTTGCGTAAGGCCTGGATTAAGCTGGCATTCCACTCTACGTATTCTGCATACGCTAGAGGGACCTCCATCCTGGTTAGCAAGGCTGTTCCTTGCACCATACACTGGGTGTTCTCTGACCTGGGGTGGTTGATATGTGGCTGTGGTACTGGACATACTTTATAGGAAAATGGTGATTGTGAATATATACTTGCCCCCCCCTATACAGTTACAAGTGCTGTTAGTGATTTTAATGCCATTTTGGACCCGATCCTAGATTCATCTAATACCAATAGACCGGTCTCAATGGAGTTGTGTACTTGGATGTCTGGGATGGGTCTCACTGAGCTGTGGCGCTGGAAGCATCCCCAAGTAAAATCCTATTCCCACCTGTCTGCCACTCACAGATCTTCTGCCAGAATAGATCTGGCATTTGGCAAACCTTCACTGCTGAAATATGTACATGAGACAGAATACTTGGCTGGGGGAATTTCAGACCACTGTCCACTTTCAGTCACCCTGTCGGTCCCCACTGGGTTGTCACCAGACTGGCTACAAGAGGAAAAGGTTACCTCACAGGTTCAGGACTCCACTGTAGCTTACTGGTCAACTAATGCTAATACAACAGACCCAACAATAGTTTGGGATGCATTTAAAGTGGTGGCAAGAGGTGAATGCATCTCTGCGATTAAGGCGGTCAGGAGAGAGCATAATGCGCAGGGGGAACTACTTCTCAACAAAGAACGAGAAGCTGCAGATGTCCATGCCGATTCCTCAAGGGAGACCAACTATTTATCTCTGCTGGAGACATTTTTCAGAACTGGGTCGAACTGAGGTCGGGAAGGGAGCAGAATCACTATTTGCTCAGGGGGACAAAAATGGCAAACTCCTGGCCCTTCGAAGAGGCAGAGAAGTTGGGACTTTAAATGAGACGCGAGTCTCCATCCCTATGCATACATACAACAGGAAGGTTGGGACTTTGAATGAGGTGGGCAATTGAGGCCAGAGGGTCAGTCACCATTGCATAAAATTATTTTATTGATAAACAATAGCATAGTGACATAGTAACAGTCCCAGTGTGGCTAGACCGTCAGGTCTTATACAAATAACATCCTGATTAATACATTGTAAAACATGATAAATAAACCGCCAAAATGATGCAGGGCAGATAGTCCTTAAAAGGTGAAACATCCATTTAAAATGCACAAGGTCACAAAGTAGGTAAATAGAAGCCTGTTGGTATGTAGATCTAGTAAAAAGGGTAATGGTTTGATGCATGTCGTAAGCCCGACGTGTTTCGTATATTAAACACTTGTCAGGGGCGGTACCAAAGTCTAAAAAGGGGAAAGAGGGGGGTTCAATAAGTAAGCTTCAATATATATTGTGAAAAGAAAAACGTATGCATGTAGGGGAGGCAGAGAGCCACTAACCCCAAATGGATACTCACATGCCAAAGGAGTGTGAACTCTAAAGGGGTCCGCGGTCACAGGCCACCAAATGAGTCTGGTCTGGGAGCTGAGGGAGAAGCTCAAAGAGGGGGGCTAAATGCACACAGAAGCCCCCATTGGAGCGTACACTGGTGATGAGTGAGGGTGATGGTTCTGTGGTAATAGAAATAGTATGTATAAGGTATAGCCTCAGGCTGACTAGAGCCCCCAATCACGGAAATGTGCATGGTTACCCATGTGGTATCTCCCTTACCTATGGATGGTGGGTAATGGCCAAATGTGTCTACCCAGGAATGGACGTGCTGCCCAAGGACAGGCTAGAACGGAATGAGGACCTTATGTGCAGCTAACCACCCCCCCAGGAAGAGGGAACTCCCCCCAATGTCACACGGTGCAGGCACTGGGGTGAACAGCGGCCCCCTCCAGCACAGTGGCAACCGCCGACCACAGCTGCTGGGGAAGCCGCCGTCCACGTGTCTACACAGATGATACACAATGCCAGGATGGACGGACGTCCTGTGCGTGACGTGGAGGCGTGACGCCGACGCACGGAGGGAAGCCCGCCCCGATCCCCCGCACCCACGGAAGCGGGTGAAGGGGGAGGGACCCCGCCGTGCCTCGCAGTTCCCGGACACACCGAACACAGGAGGCAGCCAGCCAGACGCAGACCCCCCAGAGACACACTACACAGCTGCACCAATGGGGGAGGAAAAAAAAACAAAAAAGGAAAAAACCAACTGACAAAAAGGATGAATAGAAACCACACAAAGGACATATTGTATCATACTAGACAACCCCCAGAAGGGGGCAAATGATTCAGGGTGAGTGCCCTATGGAATAATATCCATGATGGGGAAACATTCCCAAAGGCCTCAAAGCAAACCTCCATCCCTAATTGAATTGAAGAGGCAGAGAAGTTGGGACATCCCTATGCATACATACAACAGGAAACTCCTGGCCCTTCTAGCAGCTGAACAAACAACACCAGTTAGTATTCCGGTCATTAAAGACATAGCGGGGAATGTACTTATGGACCCTTCTGATATGCTAGCGGAATTCGTAAGGTACTATACTAAACTGTACTCTCCTATACCACAGTATGATGTCGGTGAACTGGATGGGCTACTGGATGACCTCTCTCTCGCCACATTGTCAGAATTAGATGTAGACCTTTTGGATGCTGACATCTCCGCTATGGAAATAGAAGCGGCAATGTTAGCTTTCCCACCACACAAGTCCCCGGGTCCGGATGGCTTCCCGGCAGACTTCTACCAACACTTTAGGTCACTACTAACCCCCAGACTCAGTGCCCTTTTTGATCATTGCCTTAAAAATGGTGCCCTCCCGTGTTCAATGATGGAAGCCTATATGGTTCTTCTCTTGAAACCGGGCAAAGACCCACAGGAATGTTCATCTTACCGCCCTATAGCATTATTAAATGTAGATTTAAAGATACTGACTAAGGTGCTGGCATCACATCTGGCCAAGGTCATTCCTTCATTGGTGGATATTGACCAGACAGGATTCATGCCCGGGAAATCCACAGACACTAACCTCTGGAGATTGTTTACTAATTTACAACTAGACATTACAGAAGTCCCAGAAAAAGTGATAGTGTCTATTGACATCGAAAAAGCATTCAATTCAGTCTACTTAATCTATATGCACAGAGTACTGGAGAAAATGGGTTTTGGACCTAATTTCCGGCGCTGGATTACCCTTCTATATAGTGACCTTTGAACGGTAATACGGCTGGGGCTCCTTACATCAGAGCCGTTTGTGGTTGGAAGAGGTACGAGACAAGGCTGTCCTCTCTCGCCCTTCCTCTTCGCACTGATGATGGAGCCTATTGCAAGAGTTTTGCGTCAATCTCGGGAGGTGGGGGCCATACAGGTGGGGTCCATACAGGAAAATCTCGCACTTTATGCGGATGACTTGCTTCTGTTTCTCAGAGACCCAAGAACATCTCTGCAGGCAGCCTTGCGCATACTAGATAGGTTTGCTTCCTTCTCGGGTCTTTTGGTGAATTGGACCAAGTCGTTAATACTACCGGTGGGACCCGGAGGCGCAAAAAAAAGATCATGACGGTCTCCCATTACAGTGGGTTTCCGCCATAGCCTACCTAGGGGTAAAAGTCACCGCAAAGATACGGGATTACATACCACAAAATCTCCTCCCATTAATTCCCCGGCTGACACAGAAATTACAGGCTTGGAAAAAACTCCCATTATCTCTAATAGGACGCGTAAATCTCTTGAAAATGAAAATCTTGCCAGTAATTTTGTACTTTTTAAGACATTCTCCAATATGGGTACCCACATCTTTTTTCCACAAACTAAATAGTATTATTGGATCTTTTCTCTGGTCCCCTAAGCCGCCCCACATAAGTTTTAAAGTGCTTCAGGAACCTTGGGGAGAAGGGGGGTTAGCACTTCCAGACTAGCAAAAATATTACCTGGCTGGTCAGATGGTCTTTGCAAGATGCTGGCTGTTGGCGGATGATGGGAACTCTGCCACAGTTCTAGAGGCTGCTCAATTGGGCTCCTATGAGAGTTTAAAACTAGCGCTCTATAGAGGCCCCAAATCTAATCTTTCTTTAACAGAGTCTATGAGAGCAACCATTAAAGCCTGGGAGATGGCCACAACACTAATGTCTCCTAGCTATGATGGAATCACACCGTCTGCCCCCCAGCTTACCCCATTTCTACTCACTACCAGACCCTGTGATTTGGGCTGGTAGAGGAGTTAAAATACTAGGTGATATCACAAGGGAAGGGGAACTCATATCATTTGACCAATTGAAAGCAAGATTTGATCTACCCAATACGCATTTTTTCCGATATCTGCAGCTGCGACATGCGTTTCATTCACAATTCTCCACCAAAAGAATGGAGGTATTACCCTCCACTTTGGAGGATCTCTTGGCGAGTGAAGAGTTACCTAAACCTTTGTCAGCTACATACAAATCTTTCAACAAAACACCACCAGTGGTGGACAGATGTAGGAAAAGATGGGTAGCAGACATCCCTGAAATCCAAGGAGAGGATTGGGAGCATATGTGGAAATCACACTTTCAAACATTTGGTATCCGCTAGAGACCGCCTCATCCACTTTAAATATTTGCATAGGATCGATTACACGCCAGCCAGACTGGTGCAGATATATCCCTCCGCTACTGACAAATGCTAGAGGTGCTCCTCCTCTCATGCAAATACAGAACATATTTTCTGGGGTTGCCCACAGATCCAATGTTTCTGGTCTGCAGTAACCTCCTGTTTGTCTGAAGTTTTAAGTGTCCCAGTCCCTCTGACTCCGAGAGTATATCTCATAGGTTTGGTGGAGGAGGTGGTCCCTCCTCTAGCCCACCCCACATTACTTAATATAGGCTTGTTCTATGGTAAAATAGAATATTGGAAGGGCCTGATGAACTCTGTTATCCATCTCTATAAGGCCACGTACATCGCAAGGAGCTGTAGGAAAATGTTCTTCAAGGTCTGGCAGCCATGGTTGGATTCCTCTGCAACAGTGGGCTGATGTAACTTTGTGAGAAACTTTCCCCCATGTCCTGGTTTTCTCTTTTCAATTGCAGAAATATTAGAATGCATGATTCCATAGATAAGAGTTGTTAGTGTAATTCCCTGAGGTTGATGTCAGAAGACATACTATGCAGATATAGAGGGCCTCTCTGCTGTTTCATCCTCCTACATCCAGAAGAACTGGCGATGAATATATACTATGGTTGTAATTTAACTGGTGCTACTTTCCTCCTAGATTGATGCTGACGGTTGAGATCTTAGGGGGGAGGGTTTTTTGGGGTAAATATGTTAGTTCCAATTAGCCCTGTGAGCACATGAGTGGGGAGGGTATGGTGCCCTCTCTGACTCTATGTGTATGGTTGTATACTTATACTTATAAATATACGGAATAAAAAGCATTTATATAAAAAAAAACTACTATGCATCAGAAGAAATTGCACAGATTTGCCAGATTTCTTTGTACAAGCTGACACCTTGAAGTCTAAATTTGTAGAGAAGGGATACCTTCCAAAAGTTATTGATGACGAGATTCTGCGAGTCTCCTAATTAGATAGATCTGATCTTACCAGCATACAACCTAAACGAACGCCCGATACTAAATTTAAATGGCCCTTCATAACACAATTTTCTGTTCAACATAAGCAGGTTAAAGATATTTTGAATCGCCAACGGAAAATTTTGAAGAATGACCCCTGTTTGGGTCCAATTCTTCCTAATAAGGCTGGAGTTATTTACAGGGGAGCTCCACCCCTAAGAAATTGTATTGCTCCGAATGTGATAAACCCTCCCACAAAATTCTCGATGGCCAGTATCTGTAGTAGTGAAGATGGGCATGGTTTCCTGGGTGACAAGTCCAGAACTGGGCTGGGAACCATCGGCCAAAAGAACCTCAAGTCTTTGCTTTTTTTCACAGAGGAGCACACCAAGTTTTTTAGCCAGAGATAAGTCCATAAAACAACTATATGCCCCGGAATCAATGATTGCTTGTAGCCGGATCTCCCTTTCTGCCACTTGTAAGGAGATGGGAAGAACAAGGTAAGAATGGCAGGATCCAGAGACTTTGAGATATGTGGAACTTGGTGGGTAGACCTTACTGGGTCTTATGGGGCAGCTGCGTAAAAAATGTCCGGCCCCTCCGCAGTACAGGCAGAGATTGGCCTGCTGGCGGCGTTGTCTCTCCTCAAGAGTAAGGGAGGAACGGGCCAGGCCAACTTGCTTTTTGTTCCCTTTCCGGGATTGCAGGGCAAACAGACGTGGTTGCAACTGCAGGAGAAAACTTGGGTAGCATCCGTGTAGGCTGGAAGGATTGAGCATGTTCCGACCGCCGCTCCCGCAGGCGCCTGTCAAGCTGAATGGCTAGGTGAATAAGTCCATCAAGAGTGTCGGGAATAGCAACTCGAGCCAGTTCATCCTTAAGGATCTCAGACAGTCCTTGGCGGTACTGGAACCTGAGTGCTGCCTCATTCCAGCTTGTGTCAGAGGACCATCTGCGGAAATCCACAGTATAATCTTCCACTTGGTGTTTTCCTTGCCGTAGGGCAACTAAGGCAGATTCAGAGGAGGCCGTACACTGGGGGTCATCGTACAACAGAGTCATGGCCTCAAAGAAAGTGTCCATAGTATTCAAAGCAGAGTCTTTTTGTTCCAGCAGGTTATGAGCTCAGGCTTGGGGTTCCTCAGATAATAAAGAAATGGTAAATCCTACTTTCACAAACTCAGAAGCAAAAGTTCTAGGTTTGAGGGCCAGGTACAGTAGGCAGGCATTCTTGAAGGCCCTGAACTTTTTCCGGTCACCGGAGAATCGTTCAGGTGTAGGTACCCATGGTTCAGGAGGAGGCAAGGACACCAGAGCCGTGTTAGAGGGGGAAGAACTGGAGTCCACCAAGACTGGAGCAACAGGCAAATGTTGCAGCTAATCCTCCAACCAGAAGTAGCCATCCTGGAACTTCTGAACGGCTTGCGTAAGGGTGGTGACTTGTTGACACATCATCTTGAGTGGGGAAGCACCCGTCGGCCTCGGTCATGGCTGGTTTGTACTGTCACGTACCTGGTTGGAGGCTGAAATGCAGAGAGGGCTCCCCTTGCGGCTGAGTGCAGTACACCCCTGAAGTTGGGTACAGAGGGTGTAGTGCCTAGAGAAGCACAGGTTGCCAGATGGATTCCGGAGAGAAGAGCTGATGGGCACCTAAAGGACACCGGGTAGTACAGGAAACAGCTGGGCTAAAGTCTATAAGAATCCTCGGTAATACTTGGCAAGGTGTGCACATGGAACAGTAGTGAAAGCCAGGCCAGGGGTCAAACACAGTAGATCCTGCAAGAGGAGGAGGCAGGTTGCAGAAACAGGGACAAGCCAAAGGTCTGGTATCAGGAAGCAGGCAGGAACAGGTAACTGTAGCAAAGTCCGTTATACAAGCCGGGATCAGGTACAGGAGAAGACAAGTCGGTAAAGCAAGCCAGGGGGTAAAACCAGAAGAGCAGATCGGACAGGTCAGGAACAAGCCGGGTCACAACAGGAATCCAAACAGTAATTTGCACAGAGGCTCCTGAACCATACCAGGCCGCATGCCCTCAACATGGGGGGCGGGTGCTTTTGGGGTGCTTTGGGGAAGGGGGGTGCCCTTTGGCCCCCCACCAGCAGTTGCTGGTTTGTCAATCTTCCTGTGCCTCTGTTTAAATTACTGTTTGGATTCCTGTTGTGACCCGGCGTGTTCCTGACCTTTCCGATCTGCTCTCCTGGTTTGACCCCCTGGCTTGTTTTACTGACTTGTCTTTTCCTGTACCTGATCCCGGCTTGTATAACGGACTTTGCTACAGTTACCTGTTCCTGCCTGCTTCCTGATACCAGACCTTTGGCTTGTCCCCTTTTTTGCAACCTGCCTCCTCCTTTTGCTGGATCTACTGTGTTTGACCCCTGGCCTAGCTTTCACTACTGTTCCATGTGCACACCTTGCCAAGTATTACCGAGGATTCTTATAGACTTTAGCCCAGCTGTTTCCTGTACTATCCGGTGTCCTTCAGGTGCCCATCAGCTCTTCTCTCCGGAATCCATCTGGCAACCTGTGCTTCTCTGGGCACTACACCCTCTGTACCCATCTTCAGGGGTGTAGTGCACTCAGCCGCAAGGGGAGCCCTCTCTGCATTTCGGCCTCCAACCAGGTACGTGACAAACTGGTTCCGGCGGAGTTCCGGTGGGAAGATTTGAAACATGTTTCAAATCTAAAGTCCGTCTGATTTTCAACCCATTACTCACCTTTTGGGATGAACACCGATTGGGATATCAATTCATTCATTAACCAATCATGAATTGTATATGTTTTGGGCACACATTTGACCATAGACTTTCATCTGTGGCCATCTTTAAGGATGCATAATTAGTGATGATATCACATATTTTTTGTTATTTTAGCAGGATGATATTCATATACAAGGTTTATGTTATCTTGTGTATTTACCAGTGGCCCTTGCAAATATTTTGTTGGGGTCCCATTTCCACTAGTGCATTTTTAGCACTGGTGGACTCTGGGACACGCCCACTTGCTCTACGAGTCACATCTATATGTTTTTTATAGGTGTTTTGAATTACTATGGTCTTCTCTGGTTTTATGATTATCTTTTTTTAGTTTATCTTATTTGAAGGTTGTTATCGTTTTAAGTATATTAGCATTACCAATATGATGTGTTCATTGATGTGACCGTATGGCATCCTTTTACAACCTCTATGTGTACACTTGGTGTCTATGGAGATTGTATCCAATGATGATCCATTCGAGTCATGTAAAATCTGAGAGGTGTCACTGTTGAGGGCGTCATGGTTGCTGTGCAGCCCGCTGTTGCATCATCCTCAGTATGATTCCTGTTGTAGGGCTGAAAATGAGGCTTGAAACGCATACGCCGGCGTCGTCAATGCGTAATGATGTCATTTGGCGGCAACAGAGTGACGCGAGGACGCTTTACTTCCCTGATTGATCACAGGCACCCTGGTGTCAGCAACATATGATGTGTGGAAGACGAGGGAGAGTTCTTTCAGTTTTCTGAACGGTTTGGCACTAGATACAAATGCCATCTGATGTGTATTTTGTTAACTACGGGGGTTAGTATTTATGGCGTGGTATCTAGTGGAAGGGTCATGCCCCAGTTGCAGTACATTTAGTACGAAACATGTCAGGCACATAGCATACCAGGCTCGATAAACCAAGTTTTTTTAATTCCTTTATCTTTGTCTGTGATCACGGTTTGTACACCTCATGAGCTATGTTGTGCATTTTACTCCAATAAACCTTTTATACTGGAGTTATCTGCTCAATGTGGAGGCCTTTTTATTTTTTCTTCCTATGATATATGGTGGATTCGGATGATCACTGTTCCATATGGATCTCCCTGGATGCGGATGCTGTCATGCCTTGTCTGGTCTATAGGAATCCTGGTTGGAAGGTCCATCGTGGAGTATCATTCCATGCCTGATCAACTCACCACCGCTGGCGTGTGGGTCCACACCTTAGGGTAAGAGTACCCATTACCTTTCTTTATCATTGGATGCACACCTACCATTATTATGTGTGAAGTTTTGTCCACCATCTGAGCCTTGAAGGAAGATTACCACATGCTATTTTCCTTACAGAGACTGCACTGACTTTATTATCATTTTTTATATAAATTATGTAGGAGTTTCATGATAGGTCCACCTATTGAGGAGACTGGTCTGGATTAGACCAATATTTTAGGTGTGGTCACTAGATGGACATTAACATTATTTGTTTGTATAGGTGACTATATTATGTCTCTATGAGATACCTTCTCTTTTTTTATATACACACTTTTGATATATTCACATATATTTCGTTCACTTATTTATTTAGTGAATATCCTTCCCTGGAAGAATTTTTGGGATTAGAAAGCTGAAAGCTCTTTATTCAGGGGGTTTGCTTTCTACATTTTTCATTAGCTTTTTTCTTTGTTTTAGCATTTCCCCTTGTTGCATAAGCTAGTCTGGAGCCAGAAGACGTATGTTTATTTTCTGGCTATAGCATTTATTTTTCACCTGTTCTTATTCCCTTTTTTTTTTCTTATAGCATTCATTTTACTTTGTTGCACTTCTAGGGTATTTGTTTTTTTCCTCCTGCATTTTTAAGCACATGTTATTTGCACTTTCAAAGTATTCTTTTTTTTCTCTCTCTCCCCAAAATACAACTGATTTTCTATGTTGCACATTTGTAGCACTTAATTCTCTCTGTTGCGTCTTTTGTAGCTCGTATATCAATTTTTAAAGCACCCGTTTTTTCTCTATTGCACTTCTGTAATATTTCTTTTTCTCCGCTTACACCTTTAGCAATACACTTTCCTGGGTTGTATTTCTATGGCAACCCCTTTTTTATCTTCTCACCCTTTTTTTTTTTGTCTTTAGTGTGGATGTTTGTTTTTTTTTTTTTTTTCCTCACTTCAATCACCCGTTCTCACCTTTGACACTATGCCTGTTATTTTAGGAGTGTCACCCTTTGTTAACATTTTATAAACTATTTTTTTTTTTCCTATTGCACCTGATTTTTCTGTTCCACTCCCAGCATTTGCATTCTTAGACCTGTCCTCCCGTGTGATAGATGCCCCCTAATCCCTTACGCTCCTCGGGTGATATGGCTGCTGGGGGTGGAGGGAAAGGGGGGGTACTGCAGCTTAGAGACAGTCCCACTGAGACCCGATCCTTTCCCTGCTTTCTGGACATGGGAAATGGTTACCTGTTTTGTTGCATTTATGTTTTCTACTTTTATGTTTATTGCATTTCTGTGATTGGATGTTGGGGACGGCTACTTTACTCTCCCTAGTTAGTACCTTTAATGGATAGATTGCCTGAGTGTAATCACCCTGCGTGCCTTCTTCCTCAATCATGGTTCCCCATGGGACCCGGGAGATGGGCGAGCAGATGGCGTTCTATAGCATAGACGGGTGTCCCGTCCACCCCCCTTGGAACGGAGGGGGGCTCACTGAGCCGCGTTTGCTGGCCCTCGGCCGGTTATACAGGGACTTGCAGAGAATGTGACGCCCCTAGAAAAGGGAAGTTGTCACATATTGTGGGTTACTGCATGTATGCAGACCACAATTTGGCAAAAACCATATTTACTGCACCATTTTCATGTTTTCAGGTTATTATGTTGCAGTATTATATATCGATTTCTATATTTCAGAATGTTAGCTCTATTATACTACTTTATGTAGTCAGGGCGGGCGTGTCCGGAGTTCTACCTCTGGCTGTTTCCGTCCATACTCCCACATAGGTTGACGCTCGAATACCAGTCTTAAACCGGTGAGCCTTTCAGCAATATTTTAATGCTTTTTTTTGGGTGGATATTTTTCTACCTGTTCTACTTTTTTTTTTTTTTTCTATTGCTTGCTTTCTCTTTTAACTTTAGTTCTTCTTCATTTCACTCTTGTCTTTCCTTCTCCCCCTTCCTCTTCCTTTTCTACCACACCTTCCCTTACCCCAACCCCTGTTATGGAGGTCCTCAATGTGATCTCGCTCAATGCTAAGGGTGTAAACACGGCGGAGAAAAGGTGGATGCTCCTACATGACCTGCAACGTCTCAAGTCAGATGTGGCCTTTATACAGGAGACACCTTTTTTTGGACGACAAAGTGCCCATCATAAAGAGTCGGTTATTTTCGACAGTTTACCACTCTACCAATCAATCAGCTAAGTCAAGAGGGGTTACATATAGTAGGTGAGATCAAAAAAAGACACAAGTCCATCAAGTCCAACCTATGTGTGATTATGTGTCAGTATTACATTGCATATCCCTGTATGTTGCGGTCATTCAGGTGCTTATCTAATAGTTTCTTGAAGCTATCGATGCTCCCCGCTGAGACCACCGCCTGTGGAAGGGAATTCCACATCCTTGCCGCTCTTACAGTAAAGAACCCTCTACGTAGTTTAAGGTTAAACCTCTTTTCTTCTCATTTTAATGAGTGGCCATGAGTCTTGTTAAACTCTCTTCTGCGAAAAAGTTTTATTTCTATTGTGGGTCACCAGTACGGTATTTGTATATTGAAATCATATCCCCTCTCAAGCGTCTCTTCTCCAGAGAGAATAAGTTCAATGCTCGCAACCTTTCCTCATAACTAACATCCTCCAGACCCTTTATTAGCTTTGTTGCCCTTCTTTGTACTCGCTCAATTTCCAGTACATCCTTCCTGAGGACTGGTGCCCAGAACTGGACAGCATACTCAAGGTGCGGCCGGACCAGAGTCTTGTAGAGTGGGAGAATTATCGTTTTATCTCTGGAGTTGATCCCCTTTTTAATGCATGCCAATATTCTGTTTGCTTTGTTAGCAGCAGCTTGGTATTGCATGCCATTGCTGAGTCTATCATCTACTAGGACCCCCAGGTCGTTTTCCATCCTAGATTCCCCCAGAGGTTCTCCCCCCACTGTATAGATTGCATTCATATTTTTGCCACCCAAATGCATTATTTTACATTTTTCTACATTGAACCTCATTTGCCATGTAGTTGTCCACCCCATTCATTTGTTCAGATCTTTTTACAAGTCTTCCACATCCTGCGGAGAAGTTATTGCCCTGCTTAGCTTAGTATCATCTGCAAATACAGAGATTGAACTGTTTATTCCATCCTCCAGGTCGTTTGTGAACAAATTAAATAGGATGGGTCTCAGCACAGAACCCTGGGTTTCTATCCTTCTATCCTTCCTTTGTGCAGGGTACCATAGTCCCATATAGACTCTGTTATGGACCCTGGAGGGAGTTTCCTGTTCGTGAAGGGCACGGTGGGCAACGTTAGGGTTAGGCTGGCCACATTGTACACCCTTAACGACCACCAAGAGATCTTCATAGGTAAGGCGCTTGGGCAGCTGATCGAGTTTACAGAGGGACATCTGATTGTAGGGGGAGATTTAAATTTCCCACTAGTCCCAGTAGAGGACACGTCCTCTGGACTGTCATCTATCTCTTTCAGTGCACGTAATCGTATTGCCCAATCTTTGCACAATAGTCAATTGATTGACGTATGTTGCCTACAGTACTTCATCCTACGGAAAAAGATTATACCTTCTATTCCCCCCCTCATAAGTCTTACTCCCGCATTGATTATTTCCTTGTCCCACATGCCCAACTCCATGCAGTACGAGCTGCTACTATAGGCTCCATTACCTGGTCAGATCACGCACCTATATTCCTGACATATGCCTTAAATGACTTTCTGACGACCAGGTCTGCCAATTGGAGGTTGAACAAAAGCCTCTTACAGGATAAAGACGTCCTAGGGGGTGTAATTAAGGAGCTAGATTTTTACTTTAGCACTAATGACACCCCAGATTGTGACCCTGGATTTGTCTGGGAGGCACATAAGGCGGTTATCTGAGGCGTGCTGATTAAGCACGGAGCCAGGATCAAGTGGAAATGCTCTGAACAGTTTAAGTCACTACCTGAAGACCTGGCCACCCTGGAGCTCTGTCAAAAATGGGCTCAGTCCCCCTCCGTGGAGAGAGACCTCCTTGTCAAACAGACACAAATCTCAGATCTCTTTCAATTTAAGGCCAAAGCGGCATTACAGGTTTGCAGGAAGTTTTCCTATGAATCTGGGGATAAATGCAGGAAAATATTAGCCAGAACCCTGCGAGAGGAGAAATTAATGACTTACATCCCACACCTGGCCCCATCCAATAGGCCCAAGGTCATGAAGCCACACAACATAGCACGGGAAAATCTGGAATTCTATAAATCCCTGTACAATTTGCAGATGAAGTCCCCCACCCAAGCTCAGACAGACTCGTATCTCTCATCGTCACTAATGCCCCGATTATCAGACACAGGTAGGGATACCCTTGAAGAACCCATAACTATAGAAGAACTCCAGGGAGTGGTAGGTGCCACTAAATTGGGCAAAGCACCCAGCCCAGATGGTCTAATGGCCCAATATTATAAGACCCTGCTTCCCTCTCTGGCTCAATATATGGTCAGAGGTAAATAGAAAACACCGCGCTAACCAGTAAAATGAATGAAAGCTGCTGCATACAGTTTGACAAAAACAACAAAATAGGCATATGGAAAAATGCAGCGCATGTACAAATGAATATAGGTCTTTAAAATGGTGAAACAGTCAAGAAATAACTAATTGACCACAGGTGCCTTGAAACACAAACGTCCATAGATGGATGTAAATGTCCAACCGCACAGGAGGTATAAGTACTCCAAAGGGTGGTGATGGTCTGATGGTTGTCAGAAAACACCTGGCATCATACAGCGACTTCCCAACCGAGAAACCGGGTCCCAATGGGTCATTCAGAGAAAGTGCAAAAAAGCCTCTTACCAGATCCTGTGGATTCCCATGTCAGCGACAGGGAATCGCATGCGCAGTTTGTCACAAATGACGTGGAATGGGAGCTCAGGAATCACCAATCTCTTGGATTGTGGTCTGTATGGATCTCGGCCGGCAACCGGATGGGTCCTCACAACGAACCGTCCTCACACCGAACCGTCCCAGCATGCATCAGAAGTTTCTCAAACGGTCCCCCGAAAGGAGCAGTTGGAGGGACTGGATCTCATGCGGTAAATGTGGAAACAAAAAGAATGTGCCTCCACATGGTGCAGATAAAAAAGGGTGTTTTTATTGACAAAAACGACCATACACAAATAAAAGCGTGATCACGGTGGATAAAAACAAATGGGCAACAAAGAGAGTGGTGTATGTACCCGACGCGTTTCGACCTAGGGGTCTTCAACAGGGGCATAGACAAAGCACCCAGCCCAGATGGTCTAATGGCCCAATATTATAAGACCCTGCTTCCCTCTCTGGCTCAATATATGGTCAAACTATTTAATGAGTAGTAGAAAAAGCTAACTCCGCAACAATGGTGACAATAGTTACAAAATGTGAATAAAAAACTTGTGAAAATATGAATGAGTTTAGGTGGTGAAAAAATAAAAATAAAAAATAAAAAAATTGAATAAATACACATAACCCAAGCTGCTCCCCAGTTTGAACACGAATGATCAGATGGTAAATATATATAGATAGGGGGCGCTAATGGTTATTCAAAAAATATTAAAAATAAATTATTGAAGTGCAACAAATGTAACTTGTGCTTAGTGTGTACCTTGTGTACTGAGGAAAAAGGAACATAGATTTATATAAATATTAACAGTGGGATTGACCCATAATACACAGAAACCAACACAATGGTAACAATGCAATAGTGTACTAATGGTAATTAACAGTGAAAAATAAATTCTAAAATAAAGTGATATCTTCCAGAATGTGCCAGTTCCTTGCTATTGATAGATATAAAAGTTCCTTCACCAAAAGACAGAAGAAAATACACCTTGTGGAAATGGATATCTGCTTACCAGCTTACCAGGGAAGCTTCCCTGAAGACGTTCAAAACGAAACGTACGTCAAGGGGTTTGTGGTCATGTGATCTTTACCTACGTCCAGTCATCTGGTTGTCTCTCATGCCGGGTGGAACGCACGCCGTCTTTCGATGTGGTGCGACGGATCTCTGATACCAGTCTTACCCTGACAAACGAGCAGACCCAGTGCCGGGTAGGCACCCACAAATGTAAGCGGCCATTTGGCTTTTTAATGTTATCTTAGCATTTTAATAAAAGGTTTTACACTATGGAGACTTTGTTTCCCATATATCCCTTGCTTGAACGATTGGGATCGGAAGGGTTCATGCCTAATCACCATTCAGCTATCCAGCCGTCCAAGTGAGCAGGCACTATCCTGCAAAAGCGCTAGTGACTCTCTTTTTAAATAAAGGGGTCATTGGTATCTGGTAAGCAGATATCCATTTCCACAAGGTGGATTTTTTTCTGTCTTTTGGTGAAGGAACTTATCTATCAACAGCAAGGAACTGGCACATTCTGGAAGATATCACTTTATTTTAGAATTTATTTTTTACTGTTAATTACCATTAGTACACTATTGCATTGTTACCATTGTGTTGGTTTCTGTGTATTATGGGCCAATCCCACTGTTAATATTTATATAAATCTATGTTCCTTTTTCCTCAGTACACAAGGTACACACTAAGCACAAGTTACATTTGTTGCACTTCAATAATTTATTTTTAATATAATATTTTTTGAATAACCATTAGCGCCCCCTATCTATATATATTTACAAACTATTTAATGCACTTGGCTCTTCCGCAACTTTTACAACTGATACTTTGCTAGCTTACATCTCGGTGATACCTAAAGAGGGGAAAGACCTGGCTTCCTGTGGAAGCAACTGGCTGATCTCTTTGCTTAATTTAGATCTCAAGCTCTTCACCAAAATATTGGCAAATAGGATCCAACATCTTATCCCGAACCTGATCCATTTGGATCAGGTGGGATTTGTTCCCACACGAGAAGCAAGAGATAATACTACAAAGGTTCTGAACTTATTACAGGCAGTTAATACAATGCAATGCGTGTTTCTTAGTACAGATGCAGAGAAAGCCTTTGACAGGGTGAATTGGAGTTCTATGTTGGCAGTCTTACGTTATGGAGGTTTTGGCAGTAAAATGCTGCAGTGGATTACCTTCATTTATTCTCGCCCGGCGACCTGGGTTCGGGCCAACGGAGTATTGTCAGACACTCTTCAAATCACTAATGGGACACGTCAGGGGTGTCCCCTGTCGCCTCTCCTCCCTCGCCCTGTCACTGGAACTGTTTCTCTGCACAGTTCGCCTAAATCAGGACATTACGGGAGTACAGATAGTAGATACCCAGCATAAACTCTCGGCTTATGCCAATGATATGTTATTTTCTCTCACGAACCCTCTGATCACGCTCCCTAATTTGATGAGGGAGTTTGAGAGGTATGGCTCGCTTTCTAACTTTCGCATCAACTTTACCAAGTTGGAGGCAATCGGGGTAATTTTCCTCAAATATCAATTGCGCAACTCAAGCAAAATTTTAAGTTTAAATAGACTGACAAAGCGCTAATGTACTTGGGTACCTTCATTCCACCCAACATAGCAAAGATCTTCGAGCTAAATTTCCCTCCACTATTGCAAAAAGTTAAGATACTGCTGGACAGATGGAACCCCGGCTTCCATTCTTGGTTCGGGCGTTGTAATATTATTAAGATGAGCATCCTCCCCAAATTTCTCTATCTTCTACAAGCACTGCCGGTTCGTATCCGTACCCGTCTACCTACTTTAAACAGAGCCAGAAGTTATTTTTTGACTTCATTTGGGCTCATAAGCATCCTCGGCTGCAATGCAGCCAACTAATGCTCCCCAAGAGATATGGGGGGGACTGGCAATGCCGGATATATGCAAGTACTACCAAGCTATAGTAGAGTAATTGATTGGAATAGACATATAGACTTTAAATTATGGGTGCAGATTGAACAGGCTCAATCGCCCGTGCCTTTGGGCAGAGCCCCTTAGTGTTTTGCCTTCCTCCCTAGAGAGGTTACCAACCACCCTCCTAATAGGCAACACTGCCAAACTCTGTTCGGATCTGCTCTCCTCCATTGGCATATCATCTGAGACCTCCCCCTGTACCCGATACTGGGGAATCCTCTTTTTCCACCGGGGCTTAGTGATGCAGCCTTTCGGCAGTTACTGAATGCGGGTTGTCCCGCTACATAAAGGCAGGGGCGTGGCCAACAATCTCGGAGCTGATGGCACAGTCAGGTACGTTTAGTCTAAGATTTTGGAGTACTCTTCACTCATGTCTCATCAGATCACTCATTTCTTTAGCTTCCTCCCGGTCCGGGATTGCTTACCAGGCCCCTTACCATCTTTGAGGAATTTTGCTTGGAGACGGGAGCAATGCCCCACACGCTATCGGCCAACAATGAACTACTAATCACAACTGCGTTCGGGTAATGGGAATGGGATCTAGGTAAATCCTTTAGTACAATACAGCAACAACATATCCTCAGGTTTACGTATAAATCATCAATTTGTACAAAAACACAAGAGACAAACTTTAAGATTTTCACCCGGTGGTACAGAACGCCAGTGAGACTGAAGAGAATCTTCCCCGATTCCTCTGATCTGTGTTGGAGATGCCAGGGAGACAGAGGTACCATTTTACACATTTTTTGGAACTGTCCCAAACTAAAACATTTCTGGACAGAGGTTAGATGCATTCTTCAAATTTTTACAGACTGCACGATACCTGAGGACCCGGCCTTCTTCCTCCTCCATGCGTCCCACATAACAGAAAAGGTATTCAAGGAATCTACAATCTGTTACCTTCTAGATGCCGCTAAGGCATGTATCCCTATGGCGTGGAAATCACCACTACCCCCGACAGTAGGGATGTGGCTACGTAAAGTAAAAGATCAGCAAAATGGAAGATTTAGTCCTCTCTGCACGACACCAGCAGGAACGCTACTCCAAGACCTGGTAGCTCTGGAATGTCTTTTTGGTTTCATATGAGAGAAGAACCCTCCTTGATGGTAACCTGAATAGCTAAAACGTATTCTTTTTTTTTTTTTTCCAGGGCGGCCCTTCCTATTCTGGGGCACCTAAAGGTTTCATCTCACTCCCCCCCCGCGCTCTGCGAGCTCACATGGGGTTCACCTCCGCATACCTGTCCCCCATTTCCCCCCCCCTTTTCCCCACCTCTTTACCATTTTTCTTTTCTTTGTTCTTTTCTCCCCCCCTCTATTTTTGCCCTTTTCCTTTTGGTCCCTTGGATCCGGGCTCCTGGGGTCCATAACCCCCTTTTTTTTTATTTCATTTTTTTTAATATATATAAAGTTAAAAAATTGATTAGGACTGGTCTGGGACTATAGATGGGGCAGCATACACGGTTCGCTTTTTTTTATACGTTGAGTACGCCAGGAGTTAACACACTGTTTTTAGCATCATTATTGCGGAATAGGAGAGACACTTTAGATGGCGATCCAATATATTGCCATTCTGAAGCAATGTTGTGTTCTAATCTGCGATGTTTAATTTCAATGTTGTCTTATGTTTTTTTTCTGGAATGTCAATAATTTGCATTACGCAAAGAGTTAACAATGGGAAAAATCTTATCCACTTCCGGACTGCCGCACGCCAATATACGTCCTACATTTGAAGAGGGATATATTTGTTATGGCAGCAGCTAGCTGCCATAACCCTGGTATCCTCTTCTTCGGCCAGCGGTCGGGTTTCCGATAACAGTGGTCTCTGCGGCGGATTCACCACGAGATCACTTTTATTGGCGGCAGGAGAGGGCAGCGGTGGAGGCGATCGGATCCTTCTCTTTCCTGGGTATGGAGACGAGTGAGGGGAAGATGGCCCCCACCCATCTCCATACCATTGCAGTCAAAACGTCACTTCAGCGCATAGCTCTTAAAGGGCCTTTTTTTTTATTTATTTATTTTAAATGACAAGTTTTTTTTGTTTTTTTTATTGTATTTTAGTGTAAATATGAGATCTGAAGTCTTTTTGACCCCAGATCTCATATTTAAGAGGTCCTGTCATGCTTTATTTCTATTACAAGGGATGTTTACAATAAAAAATGGAATAAAAGTGACACAATTTTTTATTTTTTTTAAAAGAACAGTGTAAAAAAAAAATAAATAAATAAAAGGTAAAATAAACAAGAAAAAAAAGCGAACAATATATATTGTATTGCACTATATTTATTTATTAGCATTGCACGTTTTTTTCTGTGCATAATATTTTGCAAATTCACCTCTTATTCATATATTTATTTTTATGCACACAGGAGGTCCTTGTAGTACTTCACTGCTACATATAATTTCTATTCACGTCGATATTTTATGTGATTATTTAATTTTACATGCATCTTTAGGAGGTTTTTTCACGCACACAGTGGTATAAGTGTGTCAACATATTGATATTAGCGCACCATTTCTATTTATTTGTATTAAGGGTAAAAGTTTGTCGCCATTCCACGAGCGGGCGAAATTTTGAAGCTTGACATGTTGGGTATCAATTTACTCGGCGTAACATTATCTTTCACATTATAAAAAAAATTGGGCTAACTTTACTGTTGTCTTATTTTTGAATTTAAAAAAGTGTATTTTTTCCAAAAAAAGTGCGCTTGTAAGACTGCTGCACAAATACGGTGTGACAGAAAGTATTGCAACGAACCGCCATTTTATTCTCTAGGGTGTTAGAAAGAAAATGTATGTTTGGAGGTTCTAAGTAATTTTCTAGCAAAAAAAAACTGTTTTTAACTTGTAAACAACAATCTCAGAAAGAGGTTCGGCCCTCAAAGTGGTTGAATACCCTGTACAACCACTTTTACCTACAGGTAAGCCTATATTAAGGCTTACCTGTAGGTGCTGGAAATATTTCCTAAACCTCCATGGTTTAGGAGATATTTACAAAAAAGCTGTGGGACGATGAGAAAGGGCCGTTTCTAATAGGGGTCATGGCGTGACTAGCGGCTCCCGCGTACATGCGCGGGAGTGACGTCACGTGACTCTGGCCAGTCACAGAGCCGGAGTTCACGGCTCCAGAAGGAAGAGGGGTGAAGATGAATGCTTGCTGCTAGTGGGGACAGCGGTGACATCGCAGGCTTCGGTTTCAGGTAAGTGACACATAATGGGCTACTATGCAATGCATAGTAGCCCATTATGCTTTACCTTTGCAGGGAAATAAAGAGGAAGTAAAACCCACCAGGGTTTACTTCCTCTTTACGTGGTTAATAATAATAATCATCCAAAATTCTAAAATAGAATTAGGGATGTGGTGCGTCTCGTACCAAATTGCATCTTTATGGGATTAAACGATCTTTCAAACAATTACTCTTCCAGCCTGGAGAAACGTCATTCTAAATTCACTGCTCACTAACAAAAAAACAACCTCTTACATTTTTAGCACTCATCATTACTAAATAGCAGTGGCGGCTGATGCTCAAAATTTTTTGGTGGGCAGCCACTTGTGCCCATCACATGCAGCCACTTGTGCCCCATCATATGCAGCCACTGTGTGCCCCATCATATGCAGCCACTGTGCCCCCCCTCATATGCAGCCACTGTGCCCCCCCTCATATGTAGCTACTGTGCCCCATCAAATGCAGCAACTTGTGCCCAGCATTGTCTTGGCCCCCGGCTCGGCTGTCACTTCACTAACCCCCCCTAAGCCGTGCATGCATGGCGGGTCCGGTGGCACTAAACGCTCGTGTGGCAGGGCTCTACTACTCTCCTGGAGTGACAGGGCTTCATCCTCCTCTTCTGTAGTGCCAAGAAGCAGCGGCTGCAGCTCCTGTGTCCGCTCAGCTCCTCAGGCTTCCTTCGCCATGTCTCCTCTTCTGCCAAAGCGTTAGGCCTCCAATAGGCTCGCCTAATGCTTTGGCCAATCGAGAGACAGGTCTCACTGACCTGCTTGCTGATTGGCAGGGAGGAACGTTAGTATGAAAATAGAGAAAATTCATTTGCTATGCCACACAACAGGGTGGGATCTGGAGGCAGTGCTCTGCGCCCCGAGCCCATCCTATTTTGAAGCCTATTAGAGCCTCTGGCTCTAATCACGTGCTTCAAAATACACACCCCCCACCTATCCCCGCCATAGTATTTCATGTGTCCGGCGCCCTGAAAGGGGCCGGGCACATAAATAGGGAGGGCTGCGGAGGTATCAGGGGGGCTGTGCCTGTGCCCCCACAATGCACGGGCCGCCCTACTATATAGGTAGAAAACTATTAAAGCTAGTGGAGCATAGTAAATTAGTTCAATTGTAGCACATTTAATAAAGACATACAAACCATCACCACACTGCAAGCAGGAGGACAACAAATGATGCATGGCACAGCAGAGAACATAGAGTGGCCCGGCTCTTCAAATGGAAATCAGGCCGTTTCCTAACAAAAAGTTGTTATAGATAATTCTGCTAATAAATTGTTGTCGCCAAGCAATGCATGTATATACTGTAACGCGACAAAAGGAGTCAAGATTGCTCATAAATATCCTCTGCAGATAAGAGAATTTGTGTCTATCGCAATTTAAATAAATGACTGCCAGGCTGAGCCATAGTACATAAGAGAATACATAAAAAGACTACAGGCAGCTCGATATTGACAATAATATGGAGGCATGAACATATCACAAGGTAACTTTGCCCTAAAAATGTTCCAACGAAAAACTAGACCGTGGTGCAGTTTAGTGTGGTCTGTAGCAGGAAATTTAGACATGTTTTGCACGCTATGGATGATTTTGCCGGAAATTGCACCAGTTGTACGGCAAGCTGGATTTTTTGTACAGAACCGCACAAAAACACATACACATTAAAAGGGACCCTGTTGCCAGACTATAATTTCAATAACTTTCCCTTAAGATTATATGTGCATGTAATGTAAAAATTCAGGTGTAGCTATTCAGAAGCCCTAAGATTTGCCGCTGGGGGTGACCATCTTGAATGTGATGTCAGCAGCCCCAGCGAACTCAGAGCTGTCACTTGATTGACACTCTAAGTCCACTTTCACACGAGCCAGATCAGCTGAGTGGAGTGGGTGGATGACAGGTCCGTGTCCAGTCCGTTTATGCAGAGCAAACACTGACACAGCTGTCCATTTACTCTGACTGCCCTTCGATCCAGCCAGACTGATGGGAACGGATCCCCTTCCACCTGTTTACATCCGCTGCTCCATAGAGGAGAATGGAGGGTCCGTCTGAAAAACAGACAGGTGGACTCAATCAGACCGCTTGTGTGAAAGGGGCCTAAAGAAGCCTCTCTCAACCTTTTTTACCCCAAATGAGCCACTAAAATAATATGCAGGTTTCAGGGAACTCCTACAAAAATAAACTCACTTGATGTCAGTGGGAAGACTGCCCCCTTAAGGCCCCTTTCACACTGGGGCGGTGGGGGCGTCGGCGGTACAACAGCGCTATTTTTAGCGCTGCTGTACCATCGTTCTTGCAGCGGTATTCGGCCGCTAGCGGTGCGGTTTTAACCCCCGCTGGCGGACGAAAAAGGGTTAAAATCCCTTGTACAGCGCGGCTATAGCCTCGGTATTACCGCGGTATAGCCGCGCTGTCCCATTGATTTCAATGGGCAGGAGTGGTGAAGGAGCGGTGAATACACCGCTCCTTCACCGCTCCAAAAAAGCGGTTTGCAGGACTTTTTTCACCGCCCTGCCTGCGCACCGCTTCAGTGTGAAAGCCCTCGGGCTTTCACACTGAACAAACAGCGGAGGCTGTTTAGGGGCATTTTTCAGGCGGTATTTTTAGCGCAATACCGCCTGAAAACCGCTCCAGTGTGAAAGGGGCCTTACAGTGGTGGTCAGAATGCCACCCTTATAAAACAGCTGCAATATCATTGGTGTTATACTGTAGACTATTGGCCCTGAAACTATGCTCCATCAGATAGGTGGTCAGTCAGCCACAGCTCAAGGAACGCTTAGCAACCTCTGGGGGGAACCCTAGGGGTCCTCAAAACCCCAAGAACGGCTGCTCTATAGGATTCTCCATTGCTCCTCCCCAGCAGTTCCAGAAAAGGTTATGAAGGGAGGTAAAAAGAAACTGGGCCAGCACAGACAGTAATTAGACACTCTCAGAAGAGGAGACGTGCAAAGAGGGAGGAGTTTGTGCTGGGGAAGGCACTCTTCCAAGAGTCAAACTTGCTAGCAATTTTTTTTTTAAGGTACACTGCATTCAAATGAAAACACAACTCTGGAAAGGTGAAATGCTGCAGGTAAGATGTGATTCTTCTGTGCTTTTACCTACACTTTTTTTTTTTTAAGTTTGTAACAAGGTCTCTTTAACCTAAAGCAAGTTTGGAAGAGGAACAATAAAAGGTAAAGCCAAAAGGTTGTGGCTACTGTAGAACTATAAACTAACATTGGAACATTCCATTAGTTCTTAAACAAGAGTTCCAGGTACTCCTATTCAAGATTGTCCTGACAGATGCCAGCATTAGAGCAAAAGAAGGCCACTTCTATAAAGAAAAGCAAACACTTGATGAGGTCTCATGTGCATACTTGCCAACAGTCCTAGATTTGCCAGGACAGTCCCAAATTGAAATCAATAGTCCCAGGATCAGGGCTGCGGGGACAGAGGGCCAGGTTTAGCTTAGAAGCAAAAGTCATAGTGAGAGAGCACCTAGGACTAAAAGAGTGGTGCCACTCTGAGGGGGCAGGGCTACTGTATTACGTATGAGGAGCTTACCCCCCATCCTGTTATGGCTCAAGTTGATAGTGCCAGGAAACCAACTGTCTACAGAGTTGTGTACATCTGCCTGGCCAAACTGCTGAAAACCGGCATCTGGTAGTTTTGCAGAAGGTTACCCCTCACACAAAAGTCAAAAATACAAACACGCACAATCAGAATCAATGTTCAAACATGAAATTAGTAGAAGGGGCCCAAAGGGTGGCACTCAAGAGCTGAAATTCCTTGTAGTACGTCACTACGTTCGTGTTTGTGGCACGACAATTTGTGTAACGTTAGTATGCAAGACAAGGTCCTGGCACACGCCCTTTTGACAAAAATCAGATACTCGGTTGTCCAACAATCGTACTGTATGTACGAGGCTTTAGATTTGAAATGCAATTCTTCTACTACACAGAAATGAATGAGTCATTTCTGACTCAACAGATGCTGCATAGCACTACCACCAAGCTCTGGCTTTTCTGTTAATGGAGAACAGCAACCACAAAACAAAAGGAGAGAAAATAAGGACTTGCACAATCATGAAATGGAAATAGAAATACAGAAAACCTGTAGCTGCTGAAATCTGTTCAGTGATGATGAGTAGCAGTGTCTGCATGCTCCTTCACATTCTTCCCATTCCTTCTCTAATGCTCCAGCAGCCCCTTACCCAATGACAGGTGATAGGAGCACATGTGCGCTTCTTTGATGCTTCCTGTTCACCATGGAAGAGGAGACCATTCCACAAGATTTGCATTGTGATAAAGTGCCTCACTGACTGCCAGGTTTTTTATCACCCTGTAAAAAGGCGCAATTACTTGAAAATCCAAAGTCATGCCCATTCAGACTTCCTTGATCCTTACTGCTTCGTGTTGGGGACACCAGTGTTAATTTCATCGACTAAAATATTTCCCTTAACTAAATGAACACAAGAAAAGGGTTCCCCTAGGTGGACTTTACCGGCACTTGCATGATAGAAAAAAGTTTTTAGAAATAGAAGCTATAATGCATCATAAAAAAGTGTATGTTTTATTCAATTAGAAAGATACAAATATTAAAAACAGAGTGGATATCATCAATAACAAAGCAGTACTAATGGGTAAATACATGAAACAGTCAAGTAATCAACAATGGTGAAAAGAAACCTCTTTTCAAGCCCGACGCGTTTCGGGGTGTTTCATGTATCTAGGGTCCTTCTTCAGGGGCATGATCGAAAAGAGGGGTTCATCTAAATATGTTGAAAAAAATATATATATAAATCAGCATGTAAGAGTGTAAACAAGGGTCAAATAGTACACAGGTTGTCAGTAGATATCCAATGGGGGTTTTTTATGATCCAATGATCACCTACCTGGGAAAGTTCCATTAACTGCTTGTGGGAAGAAGTTTAAAAACACAGAGCCACTGAAAAAACTAAATGAACTGTCAACTAAAATATGACAAAAACGAAAACAATTCAGATTACTAAAATACAACTAAAACTGCATTTTAGTCAAACAACTATGACTAAAACTAAATCAAAATTTGATGTCAAAATAAACACTGGGGGACACAGACGGCAATAAAAACTTTATTGGGGTTCTGTCTCCTCCCCAGTGTTCTAAAACATAAATAAAAGTTTGGGTTGGAGTTTAACTTTAAAGGGTAAGTATACCTTTTCATGAAATATGAAGAGGTGAACTAACTCCAAACATCCAGGCCACCCCTTTGGACCCCGCTGTACATGATGCCCTATGCTGTCAGTGTGGTGGCCTATAAACCTTACAATGTGCCACACTCCAAAGACATGCTGATAGGTTAATTGGCTCATACATAAATTGGCCCTAGTACAGTATGTGTATGTATGAATGAGAGTTGGGGACCTTAAAAATTGTAAGCTCCTTGAGGGTAGGGACTGATGTGAATGTACAATATATATGTAAAGCGCTGTGTAAAATTGACAGTGCTATATAAGTACCTGTATGAAATAAAATAAAATTATACATCCCCGAAGCTCGCAATGGCAAGTGTTCACGTGACTGCGCTAACCAATAAGAAGTGCTTCTGAGGCAGCTTCTTTAACTAATGTGTTCCAGAGGGAAGAAGCGCTTCTCATTGGTCAGCAAGCGCATGTAGCGGTGTACATTCCACTAAAAAGGCAGTACAGGGCATCATCGTTTGCCTCTTCATTTTTCATGAAAAGGTGAACTCACCCTCTAAAGGTGATGAGCAATTAAGAACGGAGCAAGATGTGCAGTAAAGAGCAATACTGAATACAATGGCTGGGCATCAACCCCCTGGAGGGTAGAAATGGGTTAGCAACCCCAAAGAACCCAAGCCATGCCCAAAACTAGGAGCATCATTTCTCATTATAAAGGCCTCTACTAGCCACCTTTAAAGTGAAACTCCTGCCAAAACAATTTTCTGCTTCTGGTTACAGCAGGGCAAGGTCAGAACCTCTGTTTTTTTTTTTTGCGGTCTATGGAGTTTCCCTGCCACTTACTCTGCTAGTGACCATTGTCACCAGGACAGAAACAAATAAGGGGAAATCTCCAAATAGGAGCTGTTCCAGTCATTCATTTGAGGAGATTTCCCCTCTTCTTGAGTCCCCCAGTACTGGAAGGGGACAGAAATCTCCCAGTTGGGGACACCACCATTAAAAAAAAAAAAAAAAAACTTAATAGAGGTTTTCTCTCTCTCTCCCCTACTCATTATGAAACTTAAAAAAAAGGTGTGGCTGGAGCTCCACTGTAGGACTGAACAATAGCTTTATTACTAACCCCCTGCCCCCCCCCCCCCCCCCAAAAAAAAAAAGAATCTGAATTTCCTGTTACTTTTTTTGTGGAGTTCAGCTCCAACTATCTCTCCATTGGCACTATGAGGAGGTGGCCGCCTTTGAGAGATACTTAAAGCAGAACTTTACCCCAAAGGGTTAATTCTGCTTTATGTCCTCCCCCCCCCCCTTCTTTTATCACATTTTTTATATACAAAAACATTTTTTTTTTTTTTTTTTTTAGGGAACTTGAGCACCTAGTTTTGATAGGTACCCACTCGGATCACCTAGGTGGTCCAAATGGAAAATCGCCCCACCCCCTTTGTCTGCACCCTTCTGTGACACATCACAAGTTCCAGAAGGCTGCGGGACCCTTCTCAAAGCAGCGCTCTGCTCATGCATGCACAGTAGGAAGCTGGCTGTGAAGCTGTAAGTAGTCAGTCGGCTTCCCACAGTAAACATGCCGGTGCCGAGGAGCAGAATAACTGGTGAAGAACTGGCAAGGATGAGGATGACGCTGGATCCCTGGACAGGGAGGTGTCCTTTAATAAAAGTCAGCAGCTATACTATTTGTACTGTTTTTCTTTCTAGGGCGAAGATCCTCTTAACTCTACTTACATTAGCTGAATTAAAAAAACAGAAGCGAGTATACTTTGACTTTCACATGGGTAATATATTTAGAGAACATACAAGGCCAGACCCTCAGATGTTGTGCAAAGACAAACTGGTGATAAGTGCTTTCAGTCATTCTTACTGACAGCTTGACTTTGTTTTGGCCTTGTGCAGCACCCACCACACTATTGCAAGGATTTCACTATTATATCATTATAGTGGATTTAAATAACCTAAGATGGTGAAGCTCATCTTTTTTTAAAGTTTTGTGAAAATATTTTAGTAAAGGAACATGTTTATGTTGCTTGTGTTAACAATGAAACACATGCTGGGCCTTTGAAGATTTCCCTGAGTATCTGCCTTATCGGAGCCAACATACACGGAGATGTTTATGCCAAACAAATATGGTGAGTTTGCGGCTTTGTAAGTCACATAAGCATTTAAGTATAGTGCTAGTAAGTCAGAAAAGTACATGACAGAATATGTAGCTGTGAGCTAAAAAGGTAAAAGCATTAAAGAGACCCTGTCGTCAGGCCGTTCCTTTTAACAGAAATCTTTCCATAAGATTAAGGTGGTTGTAAACCTCAGACATGAAATATGAACAAAGCATGTCTATTTTGGGTGCTTGTCTCAAATGAGAGCACTAAGTGTCATTTCTGTCTGCTGCTTTCTTCTTCTGCTATCTTCACGAGTCACTTCTGACAAGTTTTCCTGACACCAAGAGAAAAATGGTGTCAGGGGAGGGATTTTCAGCTAATTGAAAACCTTGGCTCTGTTCATGTGTGCTGTGTGAAGAGGGGGGGGCGTGTCATCCTTTCCCTCCAACCAGCTCTCAAAGCTCTCCTCACTGAGCCCTACAGAGTGTACTTCAGCTCTCCGCCCCCAGACAAGCCTAAAAATCCAGCACTTTCTACGAATGTAGAGAAGAAAGGGCTGCAGACAGCCAGATACAACTTATGTAGGAGGATTTGTTTCATCTCTGTGTATCGCCTGAGGCCAGTCACTTCACTGGGTATATGTAAGGATTTATGACCACTTTAGATTTGAACATGTCAGATGAAGAAAAACCTCAAACTAGCTCAATAGCTTTGGTGAGGCACCAACTATACAGCAAAGCTTGCCTTGATGGGCATCCATCAGTAGCACAAACCACAGAAATATAGAAACGAGAGCCAAACCAAAACCAGTTGAAGGAGTCCAAGATCATTTTAATTGTTGGTAAAAAAAAGGATATAAAAACATCTAACACGTTTTGGGGGGCAACAGCACTCCACCTTCATCAGAGCTCAATACAGAATAGAATTTAGATGCTCCATTGTTGCTCAGCAACTGCTGTCAACTTGTTACTCCATGTGGAGAGTTCAATAATGGTTCTAATATACTGTACATCTGTGAAGTCACTGTTTTCAATCCATCCAAGTGTTATTCTGTGTTGAGACCTGATGAAAGAGGAGTGGTGTTGCTCCCGAAACACATTGGATGTTTTTTATTTGCCTTATTCATCAAAAATGAAAACTATTTTGGATGACTTCTTGGTTTTGGTCTGTATTTCCTCTGCATTTCTATGGTTTCTCCTATGCAGGTGACAGGGCACCACAAGGTAGAACAAAACAAAACAAAAATACATCACTTCCTCTCATTTTCCTCTCCTGGTGTCACAAGGGCAAAATGTAACAGAAAATCTCACCAGTGGGGACACAGATAACAAAAAAACATGACGGGTTCTAATTGGTCATCGCTCTATTGAAACAAAAACCATGGTGGGAGTTGGTTGGGCTTTAATATGGCATAAATGTCAATTACCACCTGCGTTATGCTGCTTTTAAAAGTGTCTTCAAACCCTAGTGAGAATATAATATATTGAAGATTATCAGTTGCTGACTGTGATAGGTTTCAGTGCTTTCTTTTATTCAACCTAAGAATATTTTCACCAAGCACAAAAATACCCTGATTTTCCAGAATTACAGTGTCCTTGACACATTTCGGTGAGCAGAAAAGACACCTTAAACATTGTAATCTTTCTTTTGTAGACTACTAGTCCCCTCAGTCCACCATGTAATGGAGATAAACAAAGACAAGCATGTGTGAAGTCCAGCCATTGTCCATAGACAACATGAAGGAGTGTGTGTAGACACTTAGGGGTCTATGTATAAAACATTCACTGTAAGAAACTGACAAATATCTGCAGACAAAGGGAAAAATCCCCAAATTTTCTGTAATGTATCCTATATCAACAGCACAATTGAATTGCCCCAATGTGCTTTTTACCTGATTTGGGTATTTCAGGGAGAAAAAAAAAACATGTAGGAACTAGACGTATTACAGAAAATACAGGAATTCTTCCTTCTGACTGTGAAGATAGTTGTCACATTTGTACAGTGAATGTTTCATACACTGACCCCTAGATGACAGGAAGTGTATTATTTCAGCATTCTCAGGTGAAAAGAAGGGGAAAATGCCTGGAAAAAAAAGAAACCTATGCAGTCACCTTATTTAAGGTCTGGTAAGCTACATTATATATGTCATAACTTTATAACCACCCACCTAATATTGAGTAGGTCCCGCTTTTGCCACCAAAACAGCCCTGACCTATCAAGCAATGGACACCACTAGACCTCTGAAGGTGTGCCGTGGTATCTGCACAAAGCTGTCAGTAGCAGATCCTTTAAGTCCTGTAAGTTGTGAGGTGGGGCCTCCATGAATTGTCCTTTTTTTGCAGCACATCCCACAGATGCTAGATTGCATTAGGAGCTGGAGAATTTGGAGGCAAAGTTAACACCTTAACACATTGGGGGTTATTTACTAAAGGCAAATCCACTCTGTACTGCAGGTGCACTTAAAATGCACTTGGACGTGCAGTCGCTGTAGATCTGAGGGGAAGATCGGAAATGAGGGGAAGATCGGAAATGAGGGGAAGCTCTGCTGATTTTATCATATAATCATGTACAAGCTAAAATGCTGTTTTTTATTTTCCTTGCATGTCCCCCTCAGATCTACAGCAACTGCACTTCCAAATGCACTTTCAGTGCAAAGTGGATTTGCCTTTAGTAAATAACCCCCATTGTGTTCCTCAAGCCACTCTTGAACCATTTTTTCAGAGTAGCAGGGTGCATTATCTTGCTGTAAGAGGCAACTGCCATCAGGGAATATGGTTTCCATTATGGAGTGTACTTAGTCAGTACCAATGTTTAGGTAGGTGGTACATATAAAGTAACATCAACATGAATGGCAGGACTCAAGGTTTCCCAGCAGATCCTTGCCCAAATCATCACACTGCCTCTCCCCAGGTAGGTGATGCACATGCACCCAGCCATCCACATGACCTAAAAGAAAACGGTGATTCATCAGACCTGGCCTCCTCCTTCCAGTGCTCTGTGCCCCAGTTCTGATGCTCACATGCTCGTTGTAGGCGCTTTTGGCTGTGGACAGCCTGACTGGTCTGCGACTACGCAGCCCTATACACAAAAACAGCTATGCCCATTTTTCTGCTTTTAACACATGGACTTTAGGGACAACCGGTCAATGGTCATAATGTTTTGGCCGATTGGTGTACATCTGGTTATTAATAAAATTGATTTTGTGTACCCACACAAATCTTCATTTGGTAGATCTCTCATCACATAATATAGTAGGCAAGCCTTCATATAGGTCACTGATGTTGCACAGGTTGAAAAAAGACACAAATCCATCTATTTCAACCAATAAAAAATAAATGAGTATATAAATAAAACTCAATTTACAGAATAATACGCATGGCTCACCCAGAGGAAGGCAAAAACCCTAGAAAGCATGATTCAATTTGCTCCAGCAAGGGAAAAATGAATATCTTCCTGATCCCCCAGAAGACAATCAGATAATTCCTGGGTCAACAATTAACAATCTGATAAGGAGGTAGCCTCTGCCCTCCTGTACAAGGCAGACGGCCCCATAAGTTCAACAGGAGGAGTCCTCCCTGTTTTTACAATGCTTCAGTTTTCTGTTCATTCAATCTCCAGCTGAGGCTGCAGAGAAAGGATTGAGGAATCTGTGTCCTCAATCTCTTTTCTCTCTCTCAAAGGCGAGATAGCCTCCACAGGGCTGTTAAAATGTAAAATAAAAACCTAAAATTGGAAAAAATATAATAAAAAAACAAACAAAATTAAAGTGGTTGTACACCCTGTACAACTACTTTTACCTACAGGAAAGCCTATATTAAGACTTACCTGTAGGTGCTGGAAATATCTCCCAAACCCCCACGGTTTAGGAGATATTTATGAAAAAGCCGAGCACCAATGACATCGGCACATGCGCTCTTTAGAAAGGGCACATCGTGCTGTTTCTAATCGGAGTCATGGCGTGACTGGTGGCTCCTGCGCGCATGTGTGGGAGTGACTTCACGTGACTCCGGCCAGTCACAGTGCCGGAGTTCGCGGTCCCAGAAGGAAGAGGGGTGAAGATGGACGCTCCCCGCTCGTGGAGACAACGGTGACATTGCAGGCTTCGGTTTCAGGTAAGTGACACATAATGGGCTACTATGCGATGCATAGTAGCCCATTATGCTTTACCTTTGCAGGGAAATAAGGAGGAAGTAAAACCCACCCGGGTTTACTTCCTCTTTAGGGGGTCACTCTGAGAAGTATTCAGGTTGCATGAATGAGTGGTTTGTTAGGCTTGGTTCACTGTTCTGTCAGATTTCTAACAGCAGCTCTGGATGTACCCAAAGTGAATAGCGGGATGCCCTCATCTAGAGCCTTACTTAGGATTTGCATACCCTTAGCTCCAAAGTTCTGGGGCTGACAGAATTCCCAAGGTCATAGTTGTGTGCAACCCTGTAGTTTGTCTTTGCCATTACGTTGTATTCATTGCTTAACTATAGGGACCTCTACCCTACTCTACATCTAAACCACTGAACTGAACTCTCATAGAGCTAGTGTATATAGAAGGCATTGTAGGAAGTGGAAATGTTGCTCTCTTGTTAGAAAGTAAAAAGAAAACGTCTCCTTAGCTAGGACAAGCAATAATTCCACCTTTCCTTCGTTTTGCTTTTATAAATGGAATCCAAATTAAATTATTTAAAACCTAATTACTCTGCTTGTCCCAGCTGGGTCTCCAGACATAGCACCATCAGTAAGTCTAATAATAGATTTTCCGGCCTAGTTACACTTCATTGGCCTTCCGACTTATTACCACTCCATATACCTAGCAGTGATACACTGGAGATCACCGGGTGTGCATAGAGGTGAAAGAATAAAATAGAAAACACAATAACCCGTGTACAGCAGGCAAATGTGAAAGATTCTGTAATCCAAACTGGGTAATCAAATCGAGAGAGATCCAAATAATCCACAATCCGTGGTAATTGGCTGCTTGCAACAGTGAGTCCTTTTGGGCAGCTATATACACCAACATTCATGAGATGTCATATGGTCATTGGTCATGTAAGCCATACACACAATGATTTGTAACAGATCCACTATAGAATCAATTACCACTCAACTGCCATTATATTAAAAGTGGAGGTCCACCACAAAAAAAAAAATGCACCAAAAAATACCTACAAAATTGGAGGTAAAAAAAAAAATAAAATTGTTAAACTCACCTGAAATGGCTGTTGCTAAGCAGTCTTCCTAATCTGCCTCTTTATATGCCGCGGTGATGTTCTGTCCTCTCGTCCCCGCGTTGTCTTCTGGGGAATAGGGCGCGGTGTGTTATGGGAACTGTGTGTCCCACAACACATCGCGTCCCATTCACAAAGCGTTGTGTGACTCACGCATGCGCAGTAGGAAGTGGGCAGTGAAGCTGTAAGGCTCCACTGCCGGTTTCCCTTAGTTAGGATGGCGGTGCCGGGACCCGAGAGCCGAGGGACGGGTCAGCCTCGGGGCGGCCGACATAGCAGGCACCCAGGACAGGTAAGTGTGCTTATTTAAAATCAGCAGCTACAGTGTTTGTAGCTGCTGACTTTTAAATGTTTTTTTCCCGGCCGGAACCCCGCTATAAATCAGTCCATTAAAGCTGAACAGAGATGAAATACGCTATTTTCAAGCAGTGTACTTGAATTTGACTTGGTATTAGCATTTTGCGGGCCTCTGAGCCAAGCTCAGAATGGGAGAGGAAGAAGCAACACAAGGAGCCAGCCCAATGTTCTGCGGTGTTTGTGTGCTAACATGCTGATAGGAGAAGAGAGCAGAGTGACAGATTATTTTCCTTTCATTGTCCAGTAGTAGGCTGGGGAAGGCACAGGGCTATGCTCTGTGCCTGGTTTAGGTAAATCTTAGAATTAGATGGACAGAAATACAAATCCTTTGGCAGATAAAATAAAAAAATAAAAAATCCATTGGTGATCCCATGCCACCAAAACACCTTCATAGCCCTAGATGGTATTCCCTTCCAAGCCATTGTGATCAGTACAGTAACTGTACATTATTATCACTGGTCACTGTATTAGTGTCCCTGGTAATGTCAGTGGCAGTTAGTCAGGTCCCCCCCTCAGCGTCAGTTAGTGTCATATTTTCTGCCGCACTATAACAGTCCCATTATAAGTCGCTAATCACCGCCATTAGTAGTATAAAAAAAATCTGATATATATATATATATATACACCATAGTTTTTATTTTTTTAGCAGAATACATTTTGCCCAAGATTTATAAAAAAAATTGATTTTTTATGGATGTATTTCACAGGAAGTAAAAAATATTGTTTTCTTTTTCAAAATTTTTTTTATTAAAAAAAAAAGTGGTGATCCAATACCACCAAAAAAAGCTTTATTTGTGCAGGGTGGATAAAAATAAATGATTTTTTTAATTTTTTTTTTTTAACCTCCCTGGCGGTATGATTATTTCAGATTTTAGGTGCTAAAAGCGGTACCATTATTTTGCACAGAAATTTGGCGTTTTATATTGTAGGCTTGTAATTCTTAGGAATAGTTCACTTAAATCTGTCCAAACAAGAGTCTAGTAGACATCCCGGGTATGATAAAGTTTGAAAAACGAAATAAAAAATTATAATATAATAAATAACTATAAATAATTAAAACACATAATAATATAATAATAATAAAAATTATATAATAATGTAATCAGATCAAAAACACTGAAATTTGCTCAGTTGCAGAATTTTAGCTTTTATTACTTTTAGTGTTTGATGACGGATCTCCCCACAAATCACTATCGCTCAATTCTGCGAGTGACTATAATTTATTATCGCTTTTTTCTAGCTGGTCTAAAACCACTTTTGATGTAAAGGGACAGTTTTGGTTGCTATGGACAATCTCCAGTTTCCTGGCAGAAAGAACAGTTTTATATACATAAAACTGCCTGCAGGACACTGGGCAGACCACTAGGGACAAAGGGGATGTGTAGTTATTTGATACAGTACTGTAATCTGTAAGATTACAGTATGCTGTATCTATACTGTGTGTTTCACTTTTGAATTTACCGCCGAACTCCGTCCCCGTGCGTCGCAACGCTCGCAGGGAACGGAGCTCGGCACTGTGAATCGAGCGAGACACAGCGGCTCGCCGATCACAGCGGGGAGACATCGCAGGATCCAGGGGACAAGGTAAGTAAACTCTTCCTGGATCCTGCGATGCAAGCCCGAGTCTGGCTCGGGGATACCGCTTTTGGTATGTAAAATCCACCCCGAGCCAGACTCGGGAATACCGCCAGGGGGGTTAATGTAAAAAATCTGATTTCTTTGATTTAAATTGGATTTTTTTGATTTTTATTATTTTTTTTTTTTTTTTATAAAATGCTTATGGAGCAAAAATCTATCTACGGATAGTTTCCTATTTAAGATACAATAATAATTTAGTTTATTCAGCATACAATGGAGCTTAGTTATGTAGCATGAGGCTGAATATTCTGCAATATTTAGATTTTTGGTAAACTCATCCAATGAACCCAAGCTGAGATAACATGCACTGCATTGATGCATTCACACAATTTCACAGTAACAATGAGATAAAACAAAGTTCAGAAATATTTCTTTATCCTATTGTTTTGCAAATCTATGTACACTACAAACTGTATGATTGAATCGGTTCTGAAACCTTCATTTTGTTTGCAAATATTAAAGATTCTAACTACCAAATTACATTTAAAGAGCACTTGTCATTTCAGATCCATCATGGCAGCGCCTGTCACCGGGAACCCACTCCTCTGCTGCCGCCACACCCCTCACCTTGTTGTGTCACTGCCGTCACCAGCCGTCCCATTAAAGTGAATGAGACTGTGGTTGAGCCAACAGCGGGTCAGAGGAGCCGCTGCAGGACAGAGATGCATTTGCTCTTTAAAAATTATGATTGAAATCAAGTTGAAATCCTTTTTACTAGCGATTTAAATCAAATCCACCCTGGCTGAAGTGGTTAAAAATTTGGAGACGTCTTTTTCTAGAACAATGTATCTAATGTGCTCTTATATTCATCATCACAGTAGGCTGTCATGTTATATTAGGGTGACATCTCCTGGGCTTCCCTTTCCCGTATCCAGTGGCTGCATCTGTATCACACTGTAGCACGTCTGATCCATCTCTAGTGACACAGATAATAAAGTATAAAATGGAGATCACCTATTTCCACAACGTACAAACTACTTCTTAAACTAGTAGTAGAAAAGAATGACGGTATGTTTTCAGTCCCTCTCCAGTATAAGCCAATGTTAACAGACACAATTACACAATTATCTAAGGGTATCTGCACACTTCATTGCTCATTTTATTGCTAACACAATTGACTCTCAGATTTTTTGGCAGAGATTCTGACTTTTCTTCTGCTGCTTAATTGCTCAAAATCAGCAAAATTTCCAGCGACATTTTCTGTGTGTAAATTTCAATAGACTGAAGATGCCCTTTGAAATGAAAGGCAGTTGGCCATGTACCTGCATCCCCTCCTGTTTCAGGTTACACTAGTACAAGGTTTGGAAATATAATGGACCTAGCACTTAATTAGCCCCATTTAAATGTTATTAAACAAAGTCCAGCGCTAAGAGTATCCGCCATCGCCAGCAGACCTGGACTTCTTCACTGTCAAGAGGGATAATATTGATCTTCCTCCTTCAAACCGATGTTTCATATTTTTTAAACTGTTTATGCTGGGATTTGTACTTCAAAAGGACCGGTGGGTGTAATGTTAGAGCTGAGATCCACCAGACACCTCTTACTCTTCTGCTTCCTATTAAGTGGAGGCAGCATGAGAGAAGGCCTATACTGAGAACCAGAAGTAAAATAACTATACACAGCTTGATTTTCTTTCACATAACCCAAGGGCTGAACGAAGGAAAGTCTATTCATTGCCCCATTCACAGTGTAGATAGAGGAATCTCTATTGTTTTAGGAAGCCACGGCTGTCTGAATACTAGTATTGCTAAACAGGGACTGCATCCAGGGTTGTGGATATGGGGTACCACCAGTCCTCCTGTAAAGGGGCCCAGGCCAGCAGGGCAGCACAGGCAGCTGGTTGAATCATATGTGGGCAGGGAGGGCGATTAGGCATGACGGGGGGTCAAATACTGGAACCAATCTCCTGTATGGTGCTCAGCTGCTGCAGAGAGAGCCATACAGGGAATTGGTTCCAGTAATTGCCCCCCTGCCACACCCATCACCTTCCCTGTGCACCATACATTCCCCCCTGCTGCCCAGGCCCTCCCATCCCCACAGTACGCCTGAGGAAGTGACCGTGACGACGCACATTGGGCGGAGCCAGGTGACTAACAGCCAAAACCGGAAGTAACACGGAAGCCGCAGCCCCACTGTTTCTTACGTGCAATTTATGTTTTTAACTGATGTAAGTTCATTATGATTTTAATACAATTGATTTTAAGAAGCTTTCTGCACTATGGGGATCCCTTACTGCTGTATGAGTCCACTGCAGGAAGGAACCATGATCTTTTAAAAGGGCCATATACCTTTTAAAAAGTGGATGGGGTGTATAGTATCTAAAGTGGAGACTGGAGGGAAAAATTGAAGTGTGAATACAATCTAGCAGTAGCTAGCTATTGCACTTCCTTTTCTAGTCCGGTCATACGTCATCATGTTTGAAACGATCGGACTTTGGTGGGATCGTGTGTAGGCATGTCCGTTTCATCGGGACTCCATTGGCACTCCATTGAAAAGTCCTTCGGAGTTCAGACCGACGAGAAGTCCACTCGTGTGTACGCAGCATTAAGACCTCTCTGCTGCCTTTGACACAAAAAACTCCACGCCTTTGCTCTCCATTACTGTACTCTTCGCTGGTTCTCATCCTACTTATCCAACCGCACCTTTAAGACCCATACACACTATTAGATATTCTGCAGATTTTTGTCTTCAGATTTACCAAAACCATATAATATGAGGTCAAACCTTAAGAGTTTCAATTTGTATGCAATCAGGCAGGCCCTTGCACTACATGGTTTTGGTAAATCTGAAGACAAAAATCTGCAGAAAATCTAATAGTGTGTATGGCTTTAGTGTCACTAACAACTCTACTGCCTCCTCTTCTCTCCCTTTCTCTGTCGGGGTCCCCCAACGTTCTGTTCTTGGACCTCTCCTATTCTCCATCTACACCTCCTCCCTGGGTCAGGTAATAGCCTCCTATGGCTTCTACCCCGCAGCTCACTCCTTCAGTCTCCTCATGTATCACTAACTTACTAACAGACATATCACCCTGGATGTCACACCACTTCCTCAAACTCAATCTATCAAAAACTAAGTACCCTACATAACAGTACATCAGCACCACCTATCAGTGCCCATCCGTGCCGCCTATCAGTACCCAACCGTGCCACCTATCAGTGCCCATCTGTGCCGCCTATCCATGCCCATCCATGCCACCTATCTATGCCCACCTGTGCCGCATATCAGTGCCATCTATCAGTGCCCCATCAGTGCCGCATATTAGTGCCCATCATCAGTGCCCAACAATGCCACCTCATTAGTGCCACCTCATCGGTGCCCATCAGTGCCGCCTTATTAGTGTCCATTAGTGCAGCCCCATCAGTGCCCATCAGTGAAGGAGAAAACTTACTTATTTACAAAGTTTTGTAACTGAAACAAAAAAAAAATTTTTTTCCAAAATTTTAGGTCTTTTTTTATTTGTTTAGCAGAAAATAAAAATCCCAGAGGTGATCAAATACCACCAAAAGAAAGCTCTATTTGTGGGAACAAAATAATAAAAATTTAGTTTGGGTACAGTATAGCATGACCGCGTAATTGTCATTCAAAGTGCGACAGCGCTGAAAGTTGAAAATTGGTCTGGGCAGGAAGGTGTATAAGTGCCCGGTATTGAAGTGGTTAAAAGTTTCTAGAACATAGAGCATCTCCTATGATTTGCTCATCTCACTTCGTGGTTGGTTGGCTGCAGCCGCTGATCGAGAAAAGTTTTCCAGCACGTCCCTTTGACAGAATTTGATCAAGCTATTGACATCCTCAAGTGAGGATGGTCACACACACACACACTGATCGATTCCAGATCGTACGATTTTCGTTTAGTCAGTACAGTTGTCGTCCAAAAATACAATACAAATACATTACAACACATGACATCACTTCTGATTTTTTTTTTCTGTCATACGAGAACTTTCGTGACTTTACTAACCTATTCAATTTCTACTTGCCACTATTTTAGCAAAAAAAGTCGTACGATATTCGGATCGTGTGTACGGCCATTAGAGGGACATTCTGCTTCTCTTTTCTAGTCAGATTTGATCACTAACTGTGGTGGTTTGGATGCTTAGCAGCCTTGAAGCAATTTGCAAGTACCTTACATGGAGGACTATTGTGTTTCTCCCCCTTATGGGGGGCCCGGCTATCTTCTTACTTGACACAACCTAATTTTTTATAGTTTACAAAAAACTAGACATTATATTGTGTTTGTGTACACTAAAACTAATTAGAAAAAACTACAACTACCATCCATTTATTCTGTAGACCTTTTACTTTCAGAAAATATGTAATGTTTTCGGATTTAAAGTAAAGGTCCAGTCAAAATCTATTTAAGCTTAAACTTGCTTCCACCCAATTCTAAGCTCTATACTCTTTATTCTGTCAAGGTAAAATGCCTATATTTACCTAATCAAAGGGCGTTCCAGTCCGGTCACATGATCCCCACAGTGACCAACTTCAGGAGACTAGACTGGACTAGACAGAGCATCAACAATGGCTGCAGAGCATGGCGCCGTGACATCACCATAAACTTACTATGGGGCATCTATTGTTGGCTGTCCCTCCTCTACCCTGAAGCTGGCGCTGGGAGCTGATCACATGACCAGACTGGAGTGCCTTTTGATTAGGGAAGTATAAGCATCTTTCCAATACAGAGTAATTAGCGTAGGGCTTAGAATGGGGGTGGGAGCTGGTTTAAGCTTAAAGTGGTGTTCCGGCCAAAATTATACTTTTTAAATAAAAATACCCCTATAATACACAAGCTTAATGTATTCTAGTAAAGTTAGTCTGTAAACTAAGGTCTGTTTTTTGGTTTATAGCAGTAGTTTGTTATTTTATAAACTTACAGCAGGCTGTGGCCATCTTAAGTGTGGGCATCTGATGCCAGACTGTATTTCTTCCTGCATCTCATCCTTGCAGATCTCGCACATGCTCGGTGCAGCACAAGCAGTGTAATAGGTTTCAGGTCAGGTTTCCATAGCAACGGCAGTGTCAGAGGAAGTTGCAGCCCCTTCCCAGAAGGCATTGCAAACAGGAAATGATGCAATGGGCCACGGCCAGGGAGAAGGAAGTGAAAAATGAATACAGCAGATATACAGTAGGTGCTGAGAAAAAAAAAAAATGTAAAAATATCCAATTCGTTTACAGTGCACAGTTTAGTGAGGGATGCTGAAGAGTTGTAAAAGTGGGTGGAACTCCACTTTAAGCCTGGTAAACACTAGTAGTTTTTTTTTTTTGCTCAACCCAGCAGACTGAACAAAAAAACTGAAGAACTTGGGAGGAGCCACTGTACTAACTATCTAATGTTAGTGCAGCGATCTTCCCTGCTGAGCTATTGTGTTCTGACGGGGTGGCGGCCTGGTTGCCATACACACGAACAGAATGCCACCCGACATTCGGCACGTGTGTACAAGGCTTTAGTTAGGTTCAGATGTGTGTTCTCCTGTTAAGAATGGGCATTTCACAATGTGTACACATGTAAAGGAAAAAAAAAAAAAAAGACCCTGGCAGCAAAAGAGTTAAAGAAGCATCAGTCAGATTAAAAATGTGTCACACTACTGGTTAGACTGAGCCCTATGAGCCAATCCACACCACGGTGCAAGCATTATGGGATCTGGGCTGGGACGCGTTAAGGTACATTTTTGTAACACATTCATACGCAATTCCGATGCGCTTGCAATGCATTTACTTATGGTTTGAGTGTTGACCTGCGTTAGCTCACGGTGTGTTGTGTGCTTATTTCCTGTGACATCACTTCCTTCATGGTTGCTGATTAAGTGTAGTGTAGAAAAACAAAATGGTGGCAGAAAGGGGAAACACGCTGTAAAATGTTGCTACAGCAATGTGGTGCGCAACATTGATGCATGCCTCACTTTAGCGCAATGCAATGCATAGGTGTGAACAGAACCAATGGCAATATTGCAATGCTATGTCCATTGATGTTGTGTTATGGTTGTGCGACGCTGCCCAACGTACCACAACAGCTCAGGTGTGAACAGTCATTTTATGTGTAGCAAATCCTTGGCTCTGGAAAGCAATATGGTTGCTTCAGCCTGAATAATGCAAGACCATTGCCTGACCTTGTAGTATAAATTACAAACCATCTGCTGAAGTATGCCTGAACTCTTTGCGTGCCTGGGTATCTCCTCAAGAGACTGTCACAGCTGGTCCCTGCATGAGTCCTTGAGCTGTATTAGCAGTTACCATACTTCTTCTATCCACCTCCTCTTTCTTGCAGTGACCTGGTGGTACAATTCAATCTCAGACTGTAATGAAGCCCCAGTTCTAGAAGCAGATCGCTTCCATTGAGGGGGTCATTTATTTTATATATCTTACCCTTAGCTGACAGTGTGGAAATGACTCTTTACCAAGCCTGAGAAATGTTCCCTCTGTAGAGAAGGATGTGAAGATAGATAAATGATCAATATAAACAAAGTGAAGGCCGTGTCTGCTACGACACTTTTCTCAGGCGATTTTGCTGCAGAAAGGAATGTGAAAGTATGTAAAAAAATCTATGTGATTTTTCATGTTCAGACTTCTCCAAACCATCCAAAAAAACATCTGCATAGGCGTTAATCTATTCACACATCTGGCCCTAGGTTCACACCACAGAAACGCAGTCCGGGTGTGTTTCTACATGTGTGTTTTTGATGCACACTGATGCATTTAAAGCATTTTTCCCTTTTTTTTTTTTTTTTTTTTTTTTTTACAATTTTTCTACTTGTTTCTTTCTTTTTTTTGTGTTCCAGTGCATTTTTGATGCATTCTGGTGCTTTTTGAATCATTTTGCCATGTTTCAGTACAGTTCCTTGCAGAAAAATGCAGCATGTTCTACTTTTGTTGACTGTACTGGAACACACTGCAATGGTGTGAAGTTTGCCATTGAAATCCATGTAATCTGCCGTCCATAGGTTTTTGATGCAGAAAAAAAAAAAAACGCACTGGACTGCATGAGGTGTTACCCGGCTCTAAGTTCACACCAGAAGATGGTACAAGAAAGGCACGCTCTGTGCACGTTTCCTGGACAATGTTCAAAATGCACTGCCTCTGCAATATGCTGCAGATGCAAAATTTTTGTTAATGGCACCACATGTGCAGATCGCAAACGCATTTCATTTTCAGGCACCAGATGCATGCAATTTGGTGCAGCATGTTTTTCAGGAGTAGTAGATGCAAAACATTGTATGCGATCTGGTGTGAATTCAGCTCTGAAAATAGCACAAAAATCCACAATGCATTCCTGTGCGATTCTGATGTGAACCGGCCCTAAAGGCGCATTGATTTTCATTTATTTTACAGGTATTCATAAAGCTCTGACAATCTATGCAGCGCTTTACATGTTGTACATTCACATCAGCACCTGCACTAATGGATTGGTTTGTTAATAAGCATGCTCCGGTTGTTTTTCATGTGTTTACTGAGGTTTTCCATGTTTTCTACAAAAAAAGGATATTTTGTCTGTAACTCCATTCATTAACCTCTTACCGCCCACGTAATGCATTGCATATGTGTGGTGACAAAGAGAGTGGGCTTTGCTGCACATGTGCGTACATGGGTGGCAGAGCTTTGTGTGCGCTCCCAGCACAGTGATCGAGCTTGTCAAAGGAAGCTTTCAGTCTCTACTATCATGTGACCACTGTGACAGTCAATCACATTTTTTAGCAACATGTTTTGCCACATTTGCCAGGGGCACGCAAAACCCTGCAACTCTCATGCCATGTTTGAGATGCCAACAATAATAAATGCATTTTTTTTTTTGCGCATTTCATAAAAATGAGCTACAGGAAGTGGAATGCAGCACAGTCCATCTGCTCTAGACACAATATAGACAGAGCACAGACAAATGATTGCTTGCTATCAGCCCCTGCCTGCAAAGAATGCTAAGCTTGGCTTACACATGGCAACATACACTGTGTCCTCCATGTGAATCCTATTTGCATTTCGATGAAACAGACCCCACCCGAGATCCCTAGTGAGCCCAGCCCATTAGTGTTCGTGTAGTCTGCTGATGTCAGAGGCTCTGTCCTGGCCATATGCAGAGATGGAAAGTCTCCGGTGTCACAAAAGGATTAGGACAACTGCCATTAAAAGATTCTCAGTTCTTCTTACACCGCACTTCAGCTTCTATATAGCTGGAGGAAAAAAAATCACAAGGCCCAATGTGTGAAAATGCCTGAATAAGGATCATTCCAAACAGATCCTCCCAAATAAAACCAGATTATTGTCCTCCCAGCCCTACGCTGATGACAGCAAAAATTTGACTGAACTCCACCTCTGTATACATAACTGGGGATTTCCAGACCTACTTCTGAGTAGAAGGCCGCTTAAAAGGACATATGCATGTAGGCCATCACTGCAATTCACGAGGAAGAAAGTGCATTTTGAATGGCACCCCAATACACCTAACCTAACGTAGGTCCATTTTAGTGCAACCAAATGCACAGGTGTCAAACAACTGTGTGGTCTGGTGCACCCTGCAACCCTCTCAATCTGGCCTAAAGCAAAATTTCTGCCAAAACCTGATCCAAGTTTTCGACAGACTGGAGAAGGGTTAGAACCCTTGTCATATTTAAAACCCAAGTGGTTGTAAACGTAGTTACACAACTTGTACCTTCAGGTAAGCCTATAATAAAGCTTACCTGTAGGTACTGTAAATATCTTCTAAACCTGCACGGTTTAGGAGATATTTAATATATACGCTTGTGCCGACATCATCAGCGCACGTGCACTGAAGGCTCTTATGCCGTGCCGTTTCTTCAGCAGCAGTGCCATGACCAGCGGCTCCCATGCGCATGCGTGGGAATGACGACATTGTGGCTCCGGCCAATCACAGCGCCGGAGCCCATAAACCCGGAAATAATTCCGGAAGACATGTCGTCGGACACACTGGTGTGCGGGGCCGCTGCAACAGATTTGATAAAGTAGGTATTTCATAATGAGCTAGTATGAGATGCATACTAGCTCATTATGCCTTTGTCTTACAGGGTTTTTTTTGTTTTGTTTTTGGGGGGTTTACAACCACTATAACACCTAAAATGAAGGTAGTTCCATCTAAAAATCTGTTTTGTCTTGGCCACCACCACCACCATTTTGGCTTGGGCCAGAATTATCTTATGAAAACAAAGGTAGATGGTGAACCAGCCTGAAAATTGGACTGGCTGGAAGATTGTTTCACCAGTACATTTTTTGTACATTCATCCAGAATTATGTGAATAATGGAACAATAGTGTAGCGCTAATATAAACAATAAAATAGAAATGCATGTGCTTAAACACAATCTGTATGTGTTAAAAAGGTGTGTAAAAGACAAAAATAAATGTGCATTAACACAGTGAACACGATAAGTGCAGGAGTCCAATAGTAGATATAAACTCCAAAACAAGTGCAGGATAAAGTCCACAGAGATCTAAAAGGAGACTTCTTCCTGTGAAGGTGACACCAGACCAGCGGGGGAAGTAAACCTGTTGTCTGTAGTTACTCTGAGCAACTGTTCAAAGGTAAGTACCGTATATACTCGAGTATAAGTCGTTCCGAGTATAAGTCGAGGCCCTAATTTACCACAAAAAAATTGGGAAAAACGTATTGACCCGAGTATAAGACGAGGGTGAGAAATGCACAGCTACTGTAAGTGGAAAAGAGGGTCAACAATGCCCATTTGCAGCATCACTGTGCCCATTTGCATGCCTCACTGTGCCCATTTGCAACCATAGGTCCCCTGAACTTCAAACTCGGTAGTTAGGGGTTCCTAGATGCCCCCCAGCTGCAGCCAAAATTTGGGGTCTCTGAACCCAAAGGGTCCCGAAATGACATTGCTGCAGATGGACACAGTTGACCGAATTTGGGGCCCTGTATCTTGGGGCCACTTAGTGCTAAGAACCCCAAATTTGGTGTGCAAACCCAGTGGAACCATTAAATTTCCAAAGCTGGGGTTACTAGCACCAAGTGGCCCCGAGATACAGGGCCCCAAAAATCAGTTCAGAAAATGTCAAGCATTTTTCTGCAGCAGAAAATGACATTTTCCGAACCAGATTTGGGGCCCCGTATCTCAGGGCCACTTGGTGCTAGGAACCCCAGCTTTGGATATGTTATGGTACCAGTTCCACTGGGTTTGCACACCAAATTTGAAAAAATGGAGAGACACTAGGGAGGGGAAGAAAGGATTGCTGCTCACCCCTTAGAAATTGGAACGAAAAGGAATGTTTCCCCACATTGGGGTTTTTAGGCAGCACAAGAAAAAAATGTAGTCACTATAGTATGAAAAAATATACACTTTTATTGAATAGATAACATGTATCATCAGAGTTAAAAAGCCATGAGCTTCAGTGGGTATTTATCTAAAAGTTTTTAAGCTGAACATACAAAAGCAGACATTTGTTCATAGCAATATTATGTCATGAACATTAGACCTGACGCGTTTCAACCCCTATGATTGGGGTCTTCTTCAGAGGATAGGTCTGCTGGGAAGAACATAAGAATAAGGTTGGTCTACATATACATATTCTAAAAAATATATATATAGCATAAGCTACATTAATTGTGCAATGCAACAGTACAGTACAGTATAGTTACCAAATAGACGTATGTCCAATGAAAAACATAAATTCCCACATGGATGTCCCTTTTAAAAGTTTAAAATGCTTTATCCTCTTCCGCCAGAGGGTGATTCCAACCTCCTCTACCGCTGCCACAGCCCAGACCGGGATGGCGAGAGATAACGTGGCTTACGAGAGGCCACACTTTAGAGCACCGCCCAACAGAGCAGACAACCAACGGGAGAGCACCAATTACCTGTGATGGAGATTGGCAAGGAAAGAAACATAATAACTAAAAAATCCGTATAAAGATAATTGGGTTTTATCTATGGTCTAAAAAAGCCTTTATGGTGTCAAAGACTTTGTAGGTATGATATATATAACCCAAGCCAACTGGGGAGTTCTGAACCACAAAGAACAAATGTGGTGAGGGCAATAAACACTGTGCCTGTGCTGAAAAGGGGAGTGGTAATAGTAGTAGGAGGACACTAAAAAAAAAAAAAAAAAAAAGTGTAGTGGTGCATAAAAGGGAAGTGTGTGAGATACAAATGAGTACCAGTGCGTGAAAAAAGGGGGGAGGGGGGGTTGTGGAGAAGGGGAGAAGGGTAGGGGAGAAGGGTAGGGGAAAGACAAAGGGGGGGGGAGAGAGGGGGAGGAAAGGAGGAGGGGGAAAGGAGGGGAAGGAAAAGGGAGGGTTGGGAAAAAGAGTGGGAAGGGAAGGGAAGGGAAGGGAAGGGAAGGGAAGGGGGGGGGGGAAGGGGGGGGGAAGGGGGGGGGGGGAAGGGGGGGGGGAAGGGGGGGGGGGAAGGGGGGGGGGAAGGGGGGGGGAAGGGGGGGGGGAAGGGGGGGGGAAGGGGGGGGGGAAGGGGGGGGGGAAGGGGGTGAAGGGAGAGCAACGGGGATGGGGAGGGAGGGGAAAAAAGGATGTGAGACAATGACTAGTGATGTAACAAAGTAATGTATTAGCATTACCTTAAAAAAGTGCTAAATGGCACATGTGGATGCATCAAGTTATCCCATGTATCTAGACTGTTGCCTATTGGCCAACATGAGAGTGGTCGTAGGCTGTATAAGACTCAGGTGATGGTATCCAAAAGCTGAGTCAGCCAGTCTAAAAATAAAGAGAGTATATAATTGTAAGGAGTATAGCCACATATATCATAGGTGGTCAAAAGACTGTATGTTGTTGTAAATCATAGGGGTAGGTAACCCCTATTATTTGGGGCAACATGATGCTATACAACACAAGGCTATAAGAGTGTACTTACTGTGTGATAGAACGCAAGGAGCAGCAAAACAAGTGACAGACAGCAAGGTGTGTTTGCAGTTCGCCAGGCAGGAGGAAATTGAAACCATATCACAGATGTAAGCTTTTATACCCATGATTAAAAGGGCGTGTATACCTTGGCTCTTATCTCTCCAGGTGTGTGCAATCCGGTGATGGTCACCTGGTGGGCGGTAAGGCGGCCAAACATGGCAGCCAAGTGTGGTCTCCCCGGCGTTCCGGAAAAAAAAAAACGCACTGGACTGCATGAGGTGTTACCCGGCTCTAAGTTCACACCAGAAGATTGTACAAGAAAGGCACGCTCTGTGCACGTTTCCTGGACAATGTTCAAAATGCACTGCCTCTGCGATCTGCTGCAGATGCAAATATATTGGTAATGGCACCCCATGTGCAGATCGCAAACGCATTTCATTTTCAGGCACCAGATGCATGCAATTTGGTGCAGCATGTTTTTCAGGAGTAGTAGATGCAATACATTGTATGTGATCTGGTGTGAATTCAGCTCTGAAAATAGCACAAGAGCCCAAACTGCATTCCTGTGCGATTCTGATGTGAACCGGCCCTAAAGGCGCATTGATTTTCATTTATTTTACAGGTATTCATAAAGCTCTGACAATCTATGCAGCGCTTTACATGTTGTACATTCACATCAGCACCTGCACTAATGGATTGGTTTGTTAATAAGCATGCTCCGGTTGTTTTTCATGTGTTTACTGAGGTTTTCCATATGTTTTCTACAAAAAAAGGATATTTTGTCTGTAACTCCATTCATTAACCTCTTACCGCCCACGTAATGCATTGCATATGTGTGGTGACAAAGAGAGTGGGCTTTGCTGCACATGTGCGTACATGGGTGGCAGAGCTTTGTGTGCGCTCCCAGCACAGTGATCGAGCTTGTCAAAGGAAGCTTTCAGTCTCTACTATCATGTGAGCACTGTGACAGTCAATCACATTTTTTAGCAACATGTTTTGCCACATTTGCCAGGGGCACGCAAAACCCTGCAACTCTCATGCCATGTTTGAGATGCCAACAATAATAAATGCATTTATTTTTTTTGCGCATTTCATAAAAATGAGCTACAGGAAGTGGAATGCAGCACAGTCCATCTGCTCTAGACACAATATAGACAGAGCACAGACAAATGATTGCTTGCTATCAGCCCCTGCCTGCAAAGAATGCTAAGCTTGGCTTACACATGGCAACATACACTGTGTCCTCCATGTGAATCCTATTTGCATTTCGATGAAACAGACCCCACCCGAGATCCCTAGTGAGCCCAGCCCATTAGTGTTCGTGTAGTCTGCTGATGTCAGAGGCTCTGTCCTGGCCATATGCAGAGATGGGAAGTCTCCGGTGTCACAAAAGTGGCCCTGAGATATGGGGCCCCAAAGTCGGTTCAGAAAATGTCAAGCACTTTTCTGCAGCAGAGAATGACATTTTCCGAACCGATTTTGGGGCCCCGTATCTTGGGGCCACTTAGTGTTAGGAACTTCAGCTTTGGATATGTTGTGGTTCTACTGGGTTTGCACACCAAATTTGGGGTTCCTAGCACCAAGTGGCCCTGAGATACAGGGCCCCAAAATCGGTTCGGAAAATAAAATTTTTTGCTGCAGAAAAGTGCTTGACTCGAGTATAAGTCGAGGGGGGCACTTTCAGCACAAAAAAATGTGCTGAAAAATTCGACTTATACTCGAGTATATACGGTAAATAATACTCTTACCAGCTGGGATGGACACACGTCTTACGACAGTGGGTCAAAAGGGCTCACGATCCTGAAGGGTCCGGATCAAGCGATGTGCACGGGAGACGGTTGAATGAATCAGGTGCAGGGTCCCCGACTCTCCGTCTTGAGGCTCCACAAGTGCGGTGAGATCAAGGTAGGTGTGGTCCCGAGGGGCTCCTCATGTACCATTGGACTCATGCACTTATTGTGTTCACTATGTTAATAATGCACATTTATGTTAGTTTTTTACACACCTTTTTAAACAAATACAGATTGTGTTTAAGCACATGCATTCCTATTTTATTGTTTATATTAGCGCTACACTATTGTTCCATTATTCACGTTAGACTTTGTTTGAGTGTCAGCAGCGGCTTTTTTCATTTTTCTGGTTTTAGCGCAGTTTTTTCCCACATTTTCCATCCAGAATTATGTATCCCTAGTCCTGTGGCCTCCTGGGAGATCTACATCATTCTCCCAGGAGGCTGCAGGATCAAGCACACAGATGGGCCTGATGGTGAACTCTGTACCTCATCAGTAGCTGCCTGCCTGCTGTAGAGGACCAAGATGGTGGCACAGAACCTAGTTGTGTGTCACCGAATAGCGAACTTCAACAGGACAATACCAGATTCGCTGCACATGTGAGTTTGTGTTTTGAAGAAAACATAGCACTACAGGTTAGAGGGAAAAAAACAACTGGGGTGGGGTTGAATAATACTTCAAATTACCATTTTTCTAGTAGTCAAAAAAAAAAAAGGACAGTGTTTTTATGAAGACCCTTGTTCTGGTAACAACCATGAGGGTGGCACCACAGCAAAGTGAAATTTCCACTCACTTCCTTTCATGTGTTTTCAGATAAGAAATGAACAGAAATCTCCACGATAGGGACATAAAAAATATGACAGAGGTTATATAACCTTCCCACACTCTATCCAAAACAGAAAAAATATCATGAAAAATATGGATACTAGTTGCCTGGATATGATACAGACACTGTCGATTTAACATTTTGAGTCACAAACCCGGAACAATATAATAAATATATATATAAAATTGAATATATTCATAATGCAAAACAGACAGGAAATTAGCATTATTAGAAGGCTAGCATCCATGGCAGCCACCATATATCTCTTGTGATCGGCTTACTGACTGGCCTCCTATAGCTTTCAGGTATTTTTGATGTTTAACCTCTGTGTCAGCATTACGGTTCTCCTTTCTTGTAAAAAAACAAAAAACTTTCCAACATGTCAGCTATCTATTACCATAATATCAGTATTAGGGAGGATGGGCAGTTGCAGAAAATATGGTTGATTTATGAAAGGCTACTAGACTGTTCACTCTGAGCTTAGTGAATCTGGTGAGATTTCACTTTGCAAAGAAATTCCAATTGTGTGCAAGCAAAAAAAAAATTTTTTGCCTGCACGTAATTAGATGATGGACGTCAGCAAAGCTTCACCTCATTCACTAAGCTCTGGGGCAAATTTCCTTTTAAGGATATTTGAAGCCATCATTTTCTTCACATACCTCAAACAACATTTCATTTTCCAGCAAACTAGAAGACAGGTTGATTTACTAAAGGCAAAAAGTTATATTTCAACGTTACATTTTCCAGCAAATTGAAAGACTGGAGTTGAGTAACTAAAGGCAAAAAGTTGTCTTTTAATAAAATGATAGTAAATTAGTCCAAATTTTCCAATTTGCTGGAATATGTAACCTTGTTTGAGGTATTTTAAGAAAACGATGCCTTCAGATTTTAAGAGAACATCGCATGGGTGCTTTGGTGGAGGACCATGTGGACCTTTTCAGAGGATTTGAGTATAAAATGTCGCAACTTCGTGGTGCCAAGAGCGCTCACTACTTGTGATTCAAAGAGCCAGTAATTAGTGCTCGTCATTAATCGTTGACAGCTTTGTTCATGATTGACCTGCAATTGCTGTTTAGCGTTAGTAATCCATAGAGGCCTTTAAAAAAAAAATGGAGCTGACGAACAGAGTTGAAATATGCTTTGGGGGAACACAGATCTAGCCTTCCAGGGAAAAATTAGGAAATTCTGTTGGATGGAACTGAAAAGAGGTCACTGAAAGCTCTCCAACAAGAGAGGAGACACTTCCTTGTCAATTTAGGATGTCTGTACACTGACTGATTATTGACAAGCCTGGAGCTAAAATGGACAAACCTTTATGTGCCTGAGTTGATGCCAACTCCGTCAGTGCCAGGATGTTAAGGGCTCATTCACACTAATGATATGCAGCAATGCTATTCCTTGTGAGTGACACCCTAAAGCAACTCCTAAATGCATGAGCACTGCAATGCAAGAAAAAACTGTGTTGCAATAAAACGTGGCCATCACAATTTTTATGTGCATTGCTGTTTGTTATGGTCATGCCATTTTGAATGGACTTTTTAGCACCACAACGCAAGACAAAGCAAAGCGATGTGGTATGAAAGGGCCCTAAACAGGAGCTACATCTAATCCAGTTCTGGCATGGCAGCATCTTCCAGAAGATTTGGGCACAAAATGCATGCTCCCTCTCTATCGCCTACACACAAGACTCCTTTTGGAGCTGGTCTCTGGCTAGATATACACTGTACCTACAATATAGTATTCCCGATACATCTTGCATTACACACCAGTGACACTGTATGCATAACAACCTGTATACTGCAACAACTGTACACAGTAAAGCTGGGCATACACAGCCTGCAAACTGTAAATAAAATCTATACAGCACTAAAGGAAGAATTTCCCTCTGCAGCCATCATACTTTGACAGCCAGCCCCGCCAGCTGTCAAAATACCCAAACAGTGCGTTCATCTGATTGAATGCAGCAGCTGTTTGTCCAACAGTTTTCTACCTGGCTCCTTCAATTTTTCAGCTGGAGGATGTTGGGCGGGAGTGGCCCAACAGGTCCACCCTACTGAGCGAAATTCTAAAGGTTCATCACAAAATGGTGCAAATTCATGCAGTGTACGGCCAGCTTCCTATATGCAGATGTAGCAATAACTCTCGGTGGAGCCGCTGCTTTAAAGCGGGCTGTTACCGTCACCTTCGCCACCATTATTTCACCAGAACCGGGTCTAGGGTCCCGTTGAGTTTAATACCAGACAATGTAGGCACCGGACACTTGAGTATCTTTTCCAATGCTTTAATAAACGTAAATTGAAGGAAGTAGCAGGAGAGGTAGGAGAGTTGCAGGGAAGTTCAAATACCTTTTCTTGGTGTAGTATTAATAATTGAGAGCTTGTAGTTGAATGTACTCTCTCTTTATAGTTGAATCTATGCCCGCCTGGATAGGTTTCTCTCACCAACCTAGCAGTCAGTACGTAGCACAAACAAAAGTCTCTGCCACAGACTTGATTGGAACAAAACCCGTACGATCCTCTGCCACAGGATGTAATGGTTTAGAACCTTTAAGCCGACCCGGCAGTACTATGCGGTAGGGTTACTTTAGGATGCGTCCTCCAACTGAGTCACCAGGCCCCTCTCCAGACCAGCACTCTGCATGATCCTTCCATGACGGGTCCTCCCCTGGGATCTTCTCAGTTGTCCAGCTTCTTCTCATAGGACAGACAGCCCAGGACCATCCCTCTGCTGCTGTGGTAGGCCCCAGACAGGCTTCTGGGCCCACCCACACGCTGCAGCAATGTGGGCCTCCCGGACGGAGGACCACGAGGTAGTACTCCTAGCACATACCTGTCGGCCAGGAGGGCCAGCAGGTGGAACGAAAACGAAACCCTAAAACATGGCGTCTGTCCCATAAATACCCTCTCCCAGAATGCAACTCGGAGGACCACCTCCACCGAGTTATCTACGGGACGAAGGAGCACTCATCTGCTTCAGCGTGTTGCCTTTCCAACACCGACCCATGGCGACAACGACACCCACAGGCACAGTGTGAAAGTACATGCAACTCAGCCATGCTGGAACAGAGGCAAATATGACTATGTATGAACAGATAACCCACTAAATTTACCTATAAGCGGTGGATTGAAAATCTACCAGCGCTACACACATTTATTGGTATACATCTAGAATTGCACACCACTCCAGAGCAGACACATGACATGTTCTTTGTTACAGCTGAGCATGCAAAACATAAGAGTGCCAAGGCCATATCAAGTCATTTCTACAAGGTCACATTGTGATAGGTAGAGAGGGGCATGGAGACAGGCTAAAGCTACAGCACAGGCACCTTGCAAAGCTTAGCTAATTGAAAAGCAGCACAGCCACAAAAAGGATGACAATAGATAGATAGATAGATAGATAGATAGATAGATAGATAGATAGATAGATAGATAGATAGATAGATAGATAGATAGATAGATAGATAGATAGATAGATAGATAGATAGATAGATACCCCCTAACCTCAGAAATTCCCTCTTGGATTACACTGGTGCTTACCCACTCTACAGGAAGCTCTCTATGAAGGATTTCCAATTAGCATTAATTGCCTTTAATACCACTGATGTCTCTATTACTGTATGGATTAAATCCATCTCATTAAGACACTACTTTATTTTGGGCCAGAAAAGCCCTGTTGTGCAAGAGATGGTCATCTTTGGAGGTCGATCGTTCGTTTTTCTTTGTATCCTGCTCTCAGATCCTGCTCTGTAATAAATAATTAACCAACCCTGCCTCCAAATGCAGGTCTTGCATTGGTGATGAGTATGAAGTACAGCTTGTCCTTTCTTCCATCTTGTCCGATGGCACTGCATCTATAACAGCACTTGAAAATCTAACCTCCTTCAAGCATGATGGTCTGAGTTATCATAACCACCGGCCTAGCATCCAGAGAAGAATATATTCCGTTCATTCAAAGCCATCTTGTGCTTTGTATTTCATCTTACCAGCAGCTCCACGCTCTGTTAAATGGCATCAGATCCCAGCTATGGCGGAGGGATACATGGCCAGTGTAAAGGGTAGAACATGAGTTTAGGCAGAGTCCCTGATTGCCTGGCTCTGCCACCACTTTGTAATTTGTGAATAAACATGAACCCTGTTTCTCGCACAGTGGAAGCCATATTTCTCAGCACTGCTGGACACACATGTACGACCAGCAGCAATTAACACAGGTAATCGCTGGCTGTGTAGAATGACACAAATAGCTGCGGCCGCCGGTGACCTGTCATTATAGTGAAAATATAAGGTAGATCAACTTCTGTCCACCACAGTGCCCATACATTGATCGAAATTGGCAGATCCCTGATGAACCGGCTGAAATTCAATCCATGTACAGTATGGCCAGCTTTACAGACAGTGACAGAGCAATTGCATTGAGCAACCGAGATCTCCTTCTGATAGCTATCCTGCAAACCTGTATATTTAAAAGGCATAGTTCACCTTTACCAAAAAACTACTCGTGCAGATAAGGGGCGTATGTAGACAAAAACAAACTGTGCAGCCAGGAGTTGATTTAAATCAAGCCTTTTTACTAGTGACTTAAATCACTTGAGTTCACACTTGAGAACGCATGCGGCTCACAGCAGGAGTCCGGTGCATCTCCATTCAGCGTTTCAGGTGTGATTTCAGCCTGAATTTTGGGCTGAATTCGGACTAAAAGACACACAGGACGCAATTTGCACCGGTGCCACTGCGGAGATGTGAGAACCGGCTCCATAGAGAGCCGGTCATAATCTCCTGCTATGCGAATTGAATGCGGATAAACCCAATCCAATTCGCATTAGTGTGAACCCAGCGTTAAAGTGCAACTGTCATCTCTGTCAAACAGCAGCTCCTCCTCTGACCCGCTGTTGACTCACCAACAGTTCCATTCACTTTGCATAATGGGATGGCTGGTGATGTGGCAGTGACACAACAAGGTGAGGGACGTGGCAGCAGCAGGTGAGTGGATGCCCTCTAACAGGCGCTGCCATGATGGATCTGAATGACAGGTGCTCTTTAAATGGAAGGACTTATTCTTGCTGGTAGTTAGAATCTTTAATATTTGCAAACAAAATGAAAGTTTCCTATTTAGAATAATAAGCTGTCAGGTTAGTGAATGTTCCAAAACTGGGTCTATTTTACAGCCTGGTGCCATTTTGCTCCTCAAAAGAGAAATAAAGCACTTCAAGCTATGTGCAGAAAGATCACAAAGTTTATAAACTGCTTAAAAAGTTTCACTTTCATTTTTACTGCTTGCCCTTCCTCCTTTGAGCCTGGTACAGATGCATTTCTGCATGCATTTCTTCATGCAAAACAATGGGATAAAGGAATATTCCTGGACTTTGTTTTATCTCATGGTTACTGTGAAATTGTGTGAATGCATCAATGCAGTGCATGTTATCTCAGCTTGCAGAGCTTGGATTCATTGAATGAGTTTACCAAAAATGTAAAGATTGCAGAATATACAGCTTAATGCTACATAACTAAGCTCTTATTAAAATAAATTTGATAAAAATTAAAAAAAAAAGAGATTAAAATTAAAAAAAAAGATTTTTTAAATCTTTCTTTAAAAAATCATCGATTTGTATCCACCCTAAAGGTGTAGATCATTTACATACAGTACCTCATGAAGCCTGACTGGAAAACCCATCCTGCCTTGTTGCTAGGACATTGTTAAAACATTCCCAGCTTGTTCACCTCCACCATTACAGAACTGAGCTCTTTCTCTGATTAAAGCCCCCTCATATGTGCTTTCTCTCTCCTGATGCAGTAGCTCTCACCTCAGCATTTGAGAGTTCCCTCCTGTGATGGTGGATGTGAAGAGTAACAGCTGGGCATGTCTTAGCAACGTCCTAGCAACAAGTAAATGGTGTGATGCACAAACTGCATTCAGGGCAGCTTGCTGGTGAGAACGAGCCCTAAGGAACTACCATATTAAGTCCTATCAATAATTGTTTAAAGATAAATATGGTAGCTGCTAATTTTGAAGAAATGTATACTTACCAGCCCATCCATCTCTGTCTTCTATGCGGCTGATGCTTCTTAGGGAGCCTATCCATACGCACTGCCATCTTGGTTTCTGGAGCCAGCTGTCACTTCCTGATGACTCCAGCCGGCTCCCTACTGCACATGCTGGGATGGAGGCTGTGGATGGGAGAGTTTAGCAGCAGGCCAAGGCAAATTCTAAAGAACTGCACCGCACTGGCTAAGCGGTTAGACCTTCTACCTAGCAGCACTGGGGTCAACAGTTGGAATCCCAACCACGGCACTACCTGAACAGAGTTTGCATGTTCTCCCTGTACCTGTGTGGATTACTCCGGTTTCCTCCCACACTCCAAAGACGGTAGAGTAATTGGTTTCTGTCTAAATTGGCCCTATTATATGTATGAATGTGAGTTAGCGACTTTAGATTGTAAGCTCCTTTAGGACAGGGACTGATGTGAATGTACAATATACTGTATTTATTGGCGTATAACACGCACTTTTTCACCCTGAAAATTGGGTGCAAAAAGAATGTGCGAGTTTTACGCCAATAATTTTAGTTGCCTTAGAGGGGACAGGGAGGGGGGCGGGATGAGCGCCATCATATTACATACAGTGAGAATCTCCTGTTTACTTGGCGGCCTCTGTAATAGGAAGTCCCATCTCCTGGGCCGCCATTGGACTATTGTTCTGTCTATCATAGGAGATTCTCACCGTATGTAATCGGTCGGCGCTCGTCCCGCCCCCCTCCCTGCCCCCTCTAGGCTGCAGATGGGCATTGATCAGGCTGCATTGATGGCAATGGTGAGGCTGCATTGACATGGACTGATGAGGCTGCATTGATGGCACTTGCGAGGCTGCAGATGGGCACTGACCCTTATTTTGCTTCAAAGTTCCTTATTTAAAGTTTACGTTTTTCTCCTGAAACTTCCCTCTTAAAATGAATGTGCGTGTTATACGCCGATAAATATGGTATATGTAAAGCGCTGTATAAATTGACGGTGCTATACAAGTACCTGTGATAAAATAAACAAACTGGGAGCAGGTGCCACCAAAAAAAAGGTACTCTGTACTTTCTCCCTAAAAAAACAAACATTTGCCATCTCCTTATAGGCTGGGGGAGAAGAGATGAGATAAAGTAACCTCAATTTTTGGGTGAAACTCTGCTTAAATGTATTCATTATTGATTTGACAAAAAAATGATCAGGTTACTACCGCTAGGCTCAACTACATCGTAGGTCAATAGTGCTGACCATTTTTCAATAATCTTTGTCTGACAATGCATTCTTTTACTTCCTTGGTATTTTCTATAAAGCAAACACAATTAGGCAGAAAAAAGGCACAAATAAATGTGTACATGGCAGGGTCTATAATAAATGAAAGTATCTCTCAGAAAAATATCTTCCATGATATACTTGTGAGAGGATGCCTCCTTCCATTCCGAGAAGGCAAACTGTGAGCTTAGGAGCTCCCATAACACAAATAGGAATAAGTGTGAGAGATTATAAAAGGAGAGAAAGAAAGGGGTGAGAAATATGACACACACAGTGAAGACAAGAAATTGATGGATTGGTGTAAAAGTGTGGGCTGACTCTGACAGCAAAATAGACTAATTTAGTGTTGGCGTAGAATAAAAGAACTGTTTTTTTTTAACTCATTGACGGGTAGGATGTGGATAACAAGGCGACGTTGCCTGTACTAAAGCTACAGATTCTGGTCAGGACTTGACTTGTGCATAAGTGGTGCCCCTCACTTAAATTTAGTGCTGCTGGGCCGTAGTCCGTCTGAGCTCTAATTGATAGTTCTGCTTTCCTCAGGTTTTCACACGGGCCGGATCTGCTGGACGGACTTCGCCTGCTCAGCATGGAATCGCTTCGTTGATCTCCGCTGAGCAGGCGGATGACAGGTCCATCTCTGCTCACTGTGCACGGACGGACCTGTCAGAGCCCCGCTGTTCTTCATGGCAAGATCGGATGAAAACGGTATGTCCGTTTTCAAGCGATCTGCTGGACGGATGTGAACGTATCGCCATCCGTCTGTTTTTATCGGATCGAAAGGGCAGGCGGGTGTCAGCGAACACATCTCCACTGATATCCACCTGCCCATAGAAGTCAATGGGTGGCCCACTCAGGTCCGCTTGAAAAACGGACAGGCGGATCCAAGCGGGCTGATCATGTGAAAGGGGTCTTAAAGGGTTTGTTAACACATATATATATATATATATATATATATATATATATATATATATATATATATATATATATATATATATATATATATATATATATATGACTATGCCAGCCCCTCTATTAGAGGCTGGCATAGCACACTGTCAGTAGTTTTCAAAAACGAGCGCTGTAAATACCTGATTTGAGCTGTCTTTAGGCCGGTCCCATCACTCACAGCCGCTTTCCAGCTCCAATACATTGCTTCTGAGGGAGGGGCCATGATCTCCCTCTGATGTCAACCGAGGAGATCACGTGAGTGCTCGTCTCCTTCGCAGAAGCCTGTCTCATAGCGGTAAAGCAGTTGCGAGTCACGTGACCGGCCTGAAGACAGCTCAAATTAGGTATTTACAGTGCTAGTTTTTGAAAACTAATGACACAGTGTGCTATGCAGGCTGGCAGTAAAATTGTTTGAATTGTTTGAATTGTTTGAATTATATTTAACAAGAATACTGGGGGGGGGGCCGAGACAGACACAGAGTGGGATGACAGGCAGGAAGGAGGGAGGAGAGCGGAGCGAGGCAGCCTATCGCGGAGGGAGGCACTTTGACCACGGTGATCAGGGCAGAGCTGCCCTGGTTATCGTGGTCTGTTTAGAGGGGCATACAGGAAGTGCAATGTTCAGGGTTTTTTTTACGAGTTTAGAGGGGGGCAGATTACACAGCACAAGCACTGTGCTGTGTAATCTGCTTTAAGGGACCAGAATCAACATATTTATTTTTGGGTTAACAAACATTTTAAGCCTCATACACATGATGAGAACATTGGACGAATGATTGTCTTTACACGCTAGAATCTTATCAAAAATGAAGAGGTTACTAAAGCTACAAAAATTCCCGTAAGGCAGAATACAACTTCAGAAGTGATGTAATGTATTGTATTGTATTCTTTGGTTTCTGAGCATGCGCGGTCTTGGTCACTCAATTTTCTTTTCAGATGACTACTGTGCTGATTAAACGAACATCGTTCTTTCTGGTATCGTATGAGAAAACTTTTCGTGCTTGTGCCTTCGGATAATTTCGCATGAACTTTCATGATCAGCTCTGGAAAGCTGTGTACTAACAATCAGATTATCGTATGATGACTTCATGATGACTTCAAAAACTGTATTTTTCGTCCGATTTTCACATCATGTGTACTAGGCATAAGCTCAGTGTCATGAACATTTACATTTTTATTAGGCATTCATAAAAAAGAAAGACAGAATACAGATAAAGATATTTTTGCTGGTATACTGATAATAATATGTTACTTGTATGGTAATAAACAAAGTAAGAACATATAGAGCAAAAAAGCCACCTAATTCAAACGTATTAAGAGTATATGAAATATAGATTACCCTGTTCACCCCATTGGGAGCAAACTGTAAACAGGGTTTGTAAAATCAAAATCATGGTAAAAACGCTCGACTTTGAAACGCTTAGGTGTGAATGCAGCCTAAAAGAAAAAAATGCCCAGAGCATCCTGGAGAGCTGAGAAGCTACTGGCCTTGGATATCGCAGGAAGTTCTGGTGGCTCATCCAAGGAGTACATCTGCTGAATAGGAGCTGCTCTACAGTCTTAATAATCAGAGTACAGGTCTGGCTTATTGGCCCTTTCTCTGTATTAATTGTGATTAGAGATACAGATAGGGTTGCCACCTCATCCCTTTTAAACCGAACACATAATAATTACACAGGTTCTGGGGCTAATTTAATGCAGGTAAGGCACAAAGTGAATTTAATTACCACCTTAATCAGCCACAGAACCTGTGTAATTAATATGTGTTCCGTTTTAAAGGGATGAGGTGGCAACCCTAGATACAGAGTCTGCATTTTGGACTTTTTGGGTATCCTTTGCCTCCCCCCTAATCCCCCCCCCCTTTACTGGTCCTATAACAAACTCTGTTATTTTAGCGAAACTTTACCCTAAAAGGGAAGTTCTGCTTTGTGTCCTCCTCCCACCCCTCCTCTACTACATTTGACACATTAAAAATGTTTTGGTGGAGCGGGGACCTAGTTTTGGTAGATCTAAATGGAAGTTTGGCCCCCTCTTTGCCCGCAGCCTTCTGGGACACTTCAAAGGTCCCAGAAGGCTGCAGGACTGATCATAAAGTGCAGCGCGGCTCACACAAGCGCAGTGGGAAGCTGGTTGTAAAGTCACAGGAGTCACAGCCAGCTTCCCACAGCAAACAATCCAGCTCCGGGGACCCGCAGACTGGTGAACAACAAGTCTGGATAAGGACAGGTAAGTGTCCTTTTATTAAAACTCAGCACCTACAGTATTTGTAGCTGCTGATGTTCAATTCTTTCCTCTCAAGGATGAAGATCCTCTTTATTGTGTCTTAAAGTGGCTGGGACCCAATTTTTTTCACCCCCCAAGAGTAAAGAATTCTGTTCTGAGATGAAATGCTAGTCCAGCAGACCACCTCGGGGGCCCTAACCGACTTCAAGGGGTAAGGGGAAGGGGTGATACATATGTAAAAGAACAATTCGAACAGCAAGCTTTTACAAAGTATTTGCAAAGCTTTCTAAGTAACTTTGGGCAGCACACTGGCTTTTATGGTTAGTACTCCTGCACTAGGGTCCTTGGTTTAAATCTCATCAGGTCACTCCACTGGGTACTCCAGTTTCCTCTCAACTCCAAAGACAGTAGAAGGTTAAGGTTCCTCCCCTCTCTGTACCGATCGGTACACTGTGAACAGAGAGGGGGAGGGATCGGATGGCAGCAGCGCTGTGGGCTGGATCTACCGACTCACCGCTACGATCAAAGACAGGATCTTTTTTTTATTTTTATTTTTTTTTATTTCAGGCTTCCCAGCCTAGAGGTGAGATGTGGGGTCTTATTGACCCCATATCTCACTGTAAAGAGGACCATGCCATATTCCTATTACAAGGGATGTTACATTCCTTATAAAAGGAATAAAAGTGATACAAAAAATTTTTTGGGGAAAAAAGCATCAAACTTAAATAAATAAAGTAAAATGAACAATAAAAAAAAAAAATTGAAGTGCCCCTGTCCCCGTGTGCTCGCATGCAGAAGCGAACGCATAGGTAAGTCCCGCCCACATATGAAAACGGTGTTCAAACCACACATGTGAGGTATCGCTGCGATCGGTAGAGCGAGAACAATAATTTTGGCCCTAGACCTCCTCTGTAACTCAAAACATGTAACCAGTAAAAAATTTTAAAGCGTCGCCTATAGGGATTTTTAAGTAGCGAAGTTTGGCGACATTCCACAAGCGTGTGTAATTTTGAAATGTTGGGTATCTATTTACTCGGCGTAACTTCTTCTTTCACATTATGCAAAAACATTGGGCTAACTTTACGATTTTGTTTTTTTTAAAGCACAAAACAGTTTTTTTCCAAAAAAAAAGTGTTCGAAAAATTGCTGCGCAAATACCATGTGAGATAAAAAGTTGCAATGACCGCCATTGTATTCTCTAGGGTCTTTGCTAAAAAAAACATATATAATGTTTTGGGGTTCTATGTAATTTTCTAGCAAATAAATGATGATTTTTACACGTAGGAGAGAAATGTCAGAATTGGCCTGGGTGCTCCAGAACACCTGAAGGTGCTCCATGCATGTTGGGCCTCTGTATGTGGCCAGGCTGTGTAAAAGTCTCACACATGTGGTATCGCCATACTGAGGAGTAATAGCAGAATGTGCTTTGGGGTGTAATTTGTGGTATGCATATGCTGTGTGTGAGAAATAACCTGCTAATATGACAATTTTGTGAAAAAAAAAAACTTGATTTTGCAAAGAATTGTGGAAAAAATGGCAACTTCAAAAAACTCACCATGCATCTTTCTAAATACCTTGGAATGTCTTCTTTTCAAAAAGGGGTCATTTGGGGGGTATTTGTACTTTTCTGGCATGTTAGGGTCTCAAGAAATTAGATCAATTTTCAGATATTGGCACCATAGCTTTTGGACTCTATAACTTTCACAAAGACCAAATAATATCCACCGATTTGGGTTATTTTTACCAAAGATATGTAGCGGTATAAATTTTGGCCAAAATATATGAAGAAAAATTACTAATTTGCTAAATTTTATAACAGAAACAAAGAAAAATGTATTTTTTTACAGATTTTTCGGTCCTTTTTCCTTTTATAGCGAAAAAAATAAAGAACCCAACAGTGATTAAATACCACCAAAAGAAAGCTCTATTTGTGTGAAAAAAAGGAGAAAAATTTCATATAGATACAGTGTTGCATGACTGAGTAATTGTCTTTCAAAATGTGAGAGCACCAAAAGCTGAAAATTGGTCTGGTTATTAAGGGGGTTTAAGTGCCTAGTGGTCAAGTGGTTAAAGCAAACTTCAGTTCCAAAATATTGATGTTAAACATAGATCATAATAGGAGTGCTGACTGTCCCTTTCAACGAGCTGCTAGAGGTCTTTCAACAAGCTGCAAGTAGTTCTAAGCTTACCAAAGCCTGCTAGCAGCTTGTTTAAAGTGACAGCTAGCACTACCTTTAGAATCTATATTTAAATTTCCCAAACTGGAGCTGAAATACGCTTTAAAGACTTCAATAAAGCATCTTCAAGCTTACTGAAAGCTTTGAAAATACTTTGTAAAATCCTGCTATATGTGCTACTCCTCTACAAGATGAAGCCTAAATCTAAAAGGCCAAAAGATTCATATAGTGCCGACACTTTAGAAAAAATCCTGAACAATTCCCATCAATCCTTGCCACAAAAGCAGCTTACAATCTATTGTCCTTACCAAAGTCAAACACATGCTCACAGCAGGGACAATTTGGGTAGAAGGCAGTTCTAACCTACCATTAGGTTTTTTCATTGTGGGGGAGAGTGTAACCACAGAGATGATTGAGAGATAGTGGTTCTGGATATATGATTAGCCCAGGAGGATAAAAGAATGATTTGTACGGCTCTATCCACTATCCTAAAATAAGGAATTCTCTTATTTTTTTATTTTGTAAAATAAGTGAGACACACAGGGGCCTTCTCCTTTGCTTTCATTGTGGGAAGAAACTAAAGAACCCCAAGGAAACACAGCAAAACAGAGAACATAGAATGGTACCCCCAACGCACCTTCCCAACACACTAGGCTTAGGCTTTAGCATCACTTTAATGTAAGCTGTCTATTCTCCAACATGTATGATTAGCTCTAAAGCCTGGTACACACAAGGTTTTACTTTGTTTAACCCAGCGGGTTGCAAGGTTAGCCCAGCAATCCCCCCGCTGAGCTACTGTGTTCTGACAGGTGGACAGCCCCCTCCCCCCGTTCCAGAACACTCCGATCAGTGCTCTCTGCCATTGGCTGAGAGTGCTGCTCCGTAGTCGGTTGATTGCTGGTTTTCCAGCATGCTCAGCCGGCTTCTGTCGGACAGACAGACATACACATGGGCCGAATGTTGGCTGTTTTTTATCGCACCGGCTGATGTCTCCCAACATTTGGCTCGTGTGTACGGGGTTTAAGTTTCATATGTGTACAAGTACACTTTAAAGAGAATTGGGTACTCAGAGGGAACAAAGCTTCACCCTATTTGCTAAAGTCCAGTACACACGGACCAGGATACATTTCAGTACGTGTGTATCTCTCTCTGTTCAACAGCAGCAGGTGCAACAACTGGCTTCTGTCTATCGGTCAACCTGGAACACCTATTTATAAATGATATAGGGTCTGGCATTAAAAGTACAATTTCAGTGTTTGCAGATGACTCCAAGCTATGCAGTGGAATAACGTCCTTGCAGGATGTCTCCAACTTACAAGCCGACCTCAATGCACTGTCTAATTGGACAACTATGTGGCAAATGAGGTTTAATGTTGATAAATGTAAAGTTATGCACTTGGGGACTAAGAATATACATGCATCATACATATTAGGGGGGTACAACTGGGGGAATCCATAGTGGAGAGGGATCTGGGTGTTCTGGTAAATGATAAGCTTAAAGTATAACTAAGCCTTTTTTTTTTTTTTTTTTCTTTTTTGGATAGAGTGGAGAGGGATTAGAATGCTTGTTATTTTTTTTATTGCTGACTGTGCCCCCTTTAAGGAGAATTATCCTGTTTACCATCATCCTTGCAAGTAAAAGTAAAAAAAAAACAAAATCCCAAATTTTGGGTTGTCCCCAGAAAAGTAATAGAGGGGAAATCTTACAAAGCGGACACTAGTTCTGGTGACCCGGGGATTCCCAAGGAATTCCCTTAATTTGCAGGGATTTCCTCTCACTTCCTGTTTGGCTATGGGACCGGAAGTGAAGGGAAATCTCCACAATGGGACACAGACGGCAAAAAAAAATTGACAGCAAAAAAAAATCCCTTACTCTATCCGAAATGAAAAAAAAAGTTTTGCCCATGGTTCTACCTTAATAATAGCATGCAATGCCAAGCTGCGGTTTACAAAGCGAACAAAATCCTTTCTTGTATTAAGAGAGGTATGAACTCCAGAGAGAGAGATATAATTTTGCCCCTGTACAAATCATTAGTAAGACCTCATCTAGAATATGCAGTTCCGTTTTGGACATCAGTTCTCAAAAATGATATTAGGGAACTGAAGAAAATGCAGAGAAGGGCAACCAAACTGATAAGTAGAATGGAGGAGCTCAGCTATGAGGAAAGATTACCAACATGTATAAATATGTTATAAGGGGTCCATATAGTGAACTTGGTTGGGTTATTCACTTTAAGTTCATCACAGAGGACAAGGGGGGACTCTTTACATCTACAGCATGGGTGCTCAACCTCTGGTCCTCCAGATGTTGCAGAACTACAAGTGCTTCTGCCTTTGGGAGTGATGCTTGCAACTGTCAACGGCTTGCAATGCCTCAGGGGACTTGTAGTTCCGCAACAGCTGTAGTGCCACAGGTTGTGCACCTATGGTCTACAGAAAAAGATTTAATCTTTAAATACGGAAAGGTTTCTTCACAATAAGAGCTTTGAAATGTGGAATAGACTCCCTCCAGAGTTGGTTCTCGCCAGCTCAGTAGAAGGCCTGGATTCTTTCCTAAATGTTCATAATATAACTGGATAACATTTATAGGTAAAATCGATCCCAGAAATATCTCATTGCCTCTCGGGGGATTAGGAAGGATTTTTTTCCCCTCCTGGAGCAAATTGGATCATGCTTTTTTGGGGTGTTTTGCCTTCTTCTGTCTTAACTGTGGGTATAGGATTGTGTACATAGGATTGTTTGTTTTTTTTGTCCCCCCTTTTATCGGTTGAACTAGACGGACTTGTGCCTTTTTCCAACCAGACTAACTTTGTAACCAGCTTTTGATCAGCACTCGGAGCCTATGGCTGCAAACACTGATTTGTGTATTGTGAAGGGGGGAGTACCCCTGTCAGAATACAATAGAACAGCGGGAGAGTTGCCGCATCAGTATCACTTGTGTTGATGCAAGGATCTTTCAGGGTTTTTTTCTTTCCTTCGTTCAACCAGCAAAATCGGTACATGTATACCAAGCATAAGATATGTAGTCTGCTCCAACTTCTGTGAAGCCGACCTCTACATGGAATCAGGAGCTCCTGGCAAAGTTATATTTTATAATACATTGTAACACTAATGTGGACACTGAGGCTTTGCAGAAGTTACAATGTGTCCAAGAGCATGTTTTCTCAAACCTGCGGTTGAATGGCACTGTGTTGCAGTGTGCACACTAACTTCTAACTGAATATAACCTTATGCTGTGGTGCTTCAATCTCCAGACTAAAATTTGGCCGAAACAACCCAGGGTTTTGGTACTGACCCCTCAATTTGCAAAAGTGGCCTATCTACTAAATGGATGCTCCACAGAGCTCATTATGACATAATGGTGGCAGCGATTTGAATACAAGAAATCATCTACTGCTAGGCTCCTCTGCTATCTAGTCAATTTCCAGAGCATGTCCAAGAGCATACTTTCCATCTCTACAGTAGAACGCCAGTGCAGGGGGGATCGACTGGATCACTGCTTGCTGAAACCTCTGCTGAAATCTTGGAGAAATCTCAGAGCCATCTGGAGGCTAGAGAGGAAGGGTAACACAGCGGACTGCTAAGGAATAAGTCCAGGAACATAGCCAGAGTAGCAGTGCAGTGGAAGCGCAATCAAAATGAAGACAATGAAGGTGTATTTCAGTGAGTGTGAACTTAAAAACCACCATCCAGAGTTCATTTTGTGAAAACAATTCATTCGTATAAGCCGAGGTGGAATTATCCCCTTCTATTTTAATAGGTGCCTGCCAGACTGAAAGGAGATTTCAGCCATCACCATACGTAGCATGTGGTAACGCACATCAGCACTTTAAAGTCACATATTGATGCCTGAAAATTCTTGACCTAAGGTGAGAGTTTAGAGAGCCCGCAGGGCCGGCAGTTCATATATGAAGAGAAATATCAACATTACCACCATATATCTACATCTCTCCATGTACATTACCCCAGAGGATAATATATATCTCTTATGGACTTTTTAGCGGAATAGCTATATTTAACTCTTTTGGGGATTATTACTTTTCTATTTTTTGGTAATTTTTGCACATTGATATTAGTGTTTTGAAACATTTTTTTCTCACATCTTTTATTGAGAATCATATATTTTAACACTTTCTTTGAATGATTCATTTACACGGGTAATTTTGTTTTTACAATTTTGTCTTTTATTTTTGCATATTTAAGCACAATTTCATATAATATTAATCTATTTTATGTGATTGATTTGATATTTTATTTAATGAATTTTTTATGATAGATTTGATGAGCAAAAACCTTTCACTTTTTATCCCAGTTTAAATTCCCTTACCCTTTGAAGTTTTAGTCCTGTGCTGTGTCCTGAAATATCAGTGTAAAGTTCTGTTGCTGCTGCCCAGCTCTGCCCTATTGCCATGTACAGATGACTCACTTGCAGACCCTGTGTTTACATGTAATTAATCTGCATTGATATGTAAATAGAGGCAACGTTAATATGTAAATAGTCACGGACCGCGGCATTTATATGTAAATAGAGGTGGCATTCATATGTATATCATGTCCCCCTGAGGTCATATCTTCATAATTAATGGCCCTGCTGTGTATCTGCTAAGGGGCAGCATGTTTCTGTCATGTCAGGAAAGCTATTTTACATGTATTCCCAACACACACCAATGTGACAGCAGGCTAAATGTCTCAGTGACACTGGTGGTACTCTGAATGCTCATATTACATTAGTGGTCAATGTAAATCCCCATTACATTGGTGGCCAGTGTAGAAACTCCTCTTTATATTGGTAATCATTAAAAAAATCAAAACTTGCATTTGTGGTCAGTTTTGAATCCTCCCTAACATTGGTGGTCCATGTAGAAGTCCCCTTTAAATTGGTGGTGATTGTAAGTTCCCCTTACATTGGTGGCCAGTTTAGAAATCCCCCTTTATTGGCTGTTGATGTAAAATTCCCCATTGCAATGGTTGTCAGTGTAAATTCTTCATAACATTGGTGATCAGTGTACATTTCCCTTTACATTGGTGGTAAGTGCAGAATTGCCCTTACACTGGAGGTCAGTGTAAATACCCCCTAACATTGGTGGTCGGTGTAGAAGTGTTACCTTACATTGGTGGTCAGTACAAATCTCCTTGACAATGGTTGTCAGTGTAAATTCCCCCTTAACATGGAGGTCATTGTATATTCCCCCTTACATTGGTGGTTGGTGTAAATGCTCTTATTACATTGGTGTCAGTGTAGAAATCCCTTTTTTCTATTGGGTGGTGTAAAATCCCCCGATACATGATGGTCAGTGCAAATTCCCCTTCACATTGATGGTCAGTGTAAATCCCCCCTCACATTGGTGGTCATTGTAAATTTCTCCTTACCTTGGTAGAATTCCCCACTATATACTTGCCAAAGATTTCCAGCTTTGCTCTACATTCTAGATTCCAGATTCAGAATTTTCCACAGTGTACTGCCTCCTAATTAATGCCATCCCCCCACCCCTGCCACTGATCTCATCAACCCCCCCAGTATTGCCACTGATCCCAGGAGTTTTCTGTCTATTGATGGGTCCCCTCACCTCCCCAGTCCATGGCATGCAGGCAGTGAGGAGATGATGTGCTGTAACCTTTAGCAACCAATCAGTGAGCAGTAGTGCTGTGCACTAACCTTCTGCAACCAATGATTGAGTGGTAAGGATATGCAGTAACCTCTAGGAACCAATCAGTGAGCAGTAATAATGTGCAGTAACCTCTAGCAACCAATTGGTGAGTGGTATAGACGTCCAGTAATCTCTAGCAATCAATCATTGAGCAGTATTGATGTACAGTAATCTCTAGCAGCCAATCAACAAGCAGAAATCATGTGCTGTAACCTCTAGAAAATAAACAAACAGTGAGCCATAATGTGTGCTGTAACCTCTAGAAGCCAGTCAGTGAGCCGTAATGATACACTGTAACCTCTGGCATCCAATCGCTGCCTGATCTGATTCAGTAAACTGAATTTGAGTCTAGTTGCTATTTATTGTATGTCTCAAAGCATGTGGCAAGCTAAATTGCATGGAGAGGGGACCAAGAAACCGTTTGCCCAGGGTCCAGTCAATATTAAAGATGGCCCTGGCCACAACAGTGTCATTACCAAGAACTGGACGTCCCTCCTTAATTGATGAAAAGACGAGAAGAAAACTGGTCAGGGAGGATGCCAAGAGGCCTACAGTAACATTAAAGGAGCTGCAGGAATATCTGGCAAGTACTGGCTGTGTGGTAGAATTTCCTGATGATGGCCCTATGATTGGCTGAAACGCATCAAGGTTTTACCGCGTCATCACAACACACTTTCGCCCAAACATACACCCGGGAATCGAGCTGGACTCTGAGTGCGGTGTCACCCTATTAGAGGGCCGATTTTCCCTTAGTAAATCACCTGCTACAGGACGATAGGCACCTTAAAGTCGTTTAAAATGGCATTGCGAAATGAGGATTTTTTCTGTCATTTCTATCCATCTGCATGAGGGCTTTTTTCCTACATGAGACGTTTATTTCTACACGAGACGTCAGCCAACAGACTTCCACAGAAGCACACTAGAGGTGGTCAACTCCTAGGGGTGAGTGCACATCCATGTAGGGCAACCAGTCTGAGCACATCTGAACACAGATTCGTTATTGGGCACAAGCACTTTACATCACCAATATTTGAGACTGTATAAGATATATATGTGTAATCAATAATATTTTGATAACACTAAGCGCAGTGGACTGTGTTATATTGTGTGGTACATGTGACAACAATCTCCCGTATTCTTCATATGTCTGGGCTATGTTGTGGAGTGACAAGACGGAAGCCTTATCTTATGAAGAAAAACATCCAAGCCCGGCTAAATTATGCAAAAACACAAAAGCATGTGGGAAAATGTGTTATGGTCTGATGAAACCAAGGTTGAACTTTTTGGCCATAATTCCAAAAGATGTTTGGTGCAAAAACAACACTGCACAAAAGAACACCATACCACAGTGAACCATGGTGGTGGCAGCATCATGCTTTTGGCCTGTTTTTCTTCAGCTGGAACAGGGGCCTTAGTCAAGGTAGAGGGAATTATGAACAGTTCCAAACACCAGTCAATATTGGCAAAAAACGTTCAGGCTTCTGCTACAAAGCTGAACATGAAGAGGAACTTCATCTTTCAGCATGAAAGTGATCTAAAGAGGGCTGTGCACAGGAGATGCCCTCACAATCTGACAGATTTGGAGTGTTTTTGCAAAGAAGAGTGGGCACATATTGCCAAGTCAAGATGTGCCATGCTGATAGACTCATTCCCAAAAAGACTGAGTGCTGTAATAAAATCAAAAGATGCTTCAACAAATTATTAGCTTAGTTTAAAGTGATGGCAAAGCTGGTAGCTCCTCCCCACATCGTATAACCCCCTAGGAGAAGCTTCAGAGTCCAGCATTTGCGTCCATAGACACAGAATGCCGGACTGAGCTCCGCTCTCCTGCGCCCACGTCATTGGATTTGATTGACAGCAGCGGGAGCCAATGGCTACGCTGCTATCAATTTATCCAATCAAGAGCTGAGGCAACGGGCAGAGGGGAAGAGCGCGTCTCTGGGGTGGGAAATACGGGGGCTCAGGTGAGTAAAATAGGGGAGCTGGGGGGGCCGGTCAGTGAAAGAACTTTTTTCACCTTAATGCATACGATGCATTAAGATGAAAAAACATGAGGGTTTACAACCCCTTTAAGGGTGTGCATCCTCATGCAACCATATGATTTTAGTTTTCTATTTTTACTTTCCTTCACCTAAAAAGATTTCAGTTTTTTGTTCAACTGAGTTGTACAGTTTATAGGTCACATTAAAGGTGGAAAAAGTTCTGAAATTATTTATCTTTGTCTCATTTTTGTACATCACAGAAACCTGACATTTTAACAGGGGTGTGCAGACTTTTTATATCCACGGTATCCACGGTATCCCCTTTATCCGAATACAGGGCTCAGGTTGGCAAAGTAGATTTCAAATACCATGATGACAATAGTCTTGCTGTTAACACCATAAAAAGACTTGTATGTGTATGGAGGAGCGCCTGGTACAAAAGTTAATTCCACATGAAGGACTTTTAAAAACATTTATTGTTTACGAGCATCAAATACAGCCAACGCATTTCGGGTAAAAATGTTTTCCCTTCTTCAGGGCTTGAGCAGTCAATGTTAATAAAATCATAGTAGAATTCACTGTGTTAAGACTTGATGAAGACTGATGTCTCACAATGGCACTAAGGGTGGCTACCCGAGTGCCCTCAGGAGATGCTACTCCAAGCCAATAACACAGGTCCCTTAGTACATTCTGTTTGATATTACTAACCTTGATTGCTCAAGCCCCGAAGATGGATGATTTTTTTTCCCCTGAAATGCGCTGACTGTATTTGATGATCTTAACCTGAAAGCACTAAAAGTGGCCGGCTGAGTGCAGTCAGGAGATGCTAGTCTCCATCAAGCCAATAACACATATCCGTTTGTGCATACTGTCATGATTTTGTTAAAATGCTCAAGGCCTGAAGAAGGTGGAGGCTTTTTCCCCCCAAAATGTGTTGGTTGCGTATCCATTAAATATTTCAAAAAGTTCTTTAGGTGAGATGAATTTTTGTACCATATGCTCCTTCGTACACAGCCAACAAATGACTGCCTGGTGAGTGCTCCCTTAAAGCGGAGTTCCACACAAAAATGAAACTTCCGCTTTTCGGAACCCTCCCCCCCTCCGGTGTCACATTTGGCACCTTTCAGGGGGGAGGGGGTGCAGATACCTGTCTAAAGACAGGTATTTGCACCCACTTCCGGCATAGACTCCCATGGGAGTCTATGCCTCTTCCTGTCCCCACCGCGCTGTCTGCTGGGAACACACAGCTCCCAGGAGAAAGCGGGGACCACTAGGGACGCGCAGCGCGACTCGCGCATGCGCAGTAGGGAACCGGGAAGTGAAGCCGCAACGCTTCACTTCCTGATTCCCTCACCTAGGATGGCGGCGGCAGCTGCCGAGAACCGAGCGGGTTCTCGGCGTCCCCTGCCGACATCGCTGGACTCCTGGACAGGTAAGTGGCCATGTATTAAAAGTCAGCAGCTGCAGTATTTGTAGCTGCTGGCTTTTAATTTTTTTTTTTTTTGGAGGTGTGGGTGAACCCCCGCTTTAATTGCTTAACAGAGAGGCAGCAGCCTTGGACCAGAACAGGGAAATCTCACTTTACAGTATAACTATCAGAAACAATTTCCACTTCAGTCCAACACTATCATACTATTTGTTAATCTACAAGGAGATCTGCAATGGATTCCAATAGGTTTAAGGTCTGATTCACACCTATGCATTTTTTAGTGCGTTTTCAGTTTTGCAGAAATACACTACAGTCCATTTAACATGGTTTCCTATCCTATGGGTCACGTTCACATATGTCTGGTTTGTGGTTCTATGGACTTCAATAGATCAAAAATGTGCATTGAAAAATGCAAAATGCACCTGGAAATTGCAAACTACAACCTGCATAGGTGTGAACCAGGCCAAAAGGTGTGCAACTCCGTGCATCAATGAGACATCTGCTCTTCTGGGGCAGTATATACTGATGGCATTAAAGATTGCGTTTGGCATAAGGAACTGTGTTGTATGTATGAAGAATGCACAAAAGTGGTTGGTGGCTGTAGTGGCAAGTGAATCAAATATCAACGAGAGGAAAAATATTGGCCAAACAGTGGCGGCAGCCAATCAACTGCAGTTGCTATTCAGGCATTCTGGCAGCCATGAGGTGTTGACTGTCAACATACAATAGCCATCTGGGGAGATTCCTCCATCCATGCTGCTAAATCTATCATTTTCTTCATAAAAATCTTTACCTGCATATCCAGCTTAAGTATGGATGCCTTTCGGAGCTTAATATCAAGAGAACCTCATTACTTTGCCTAGCCCAGTCCATAAAAGCAATGTGTATGCCCCAGTGCTGGTCAGGGAGAAGGTGGAGAAGGTGAAGAAGGAGCTCGCTGTGTCACACCAACTGGTCTTACCTTTCCTAGAAGTGAGCAGTGCCCAGGTCTACCCGACAGTGAGCGAGGTCAGAGTCCCTGCCCAAACCACAGGTAAAATAAATGATTCCACAAGGCCCCCCATCCAGCTGTACGTATAATAATAATAATAATAATATGTCTTCTGCTCAAAGTTGCAGAGCTGGAACCTGTATGCAAATGAGGACTTCGGACTGTCCTGATTCACATACATGTTCCAGGCCAACAAAGCAAAGTATTGATTCAGCCTAACATCAAGCAATTATCTTTTTCAAAAGCAGGTCAACAGTGGTAGTATTCTATTTCTCCTATGACCAGTCTGCATGAAGTGGAACTCCAGGAATGATCTTTCATCCAGGCTTGCGTTGGACCAGCTTGGCCATCCATATCAAGTATCCAAAGGAGCACTGGGGAAATTATTGTAGTAGTCCGCACTGCATATCGTGATAGCCATGATCATCTGGTGGCTTCCCCTCTAAACACTGAACACAGGGGGCCACTCTCTTGGCACTGCCGCCATTCAGAGAATGACTTGTATTTTTTTTGGTCCGATGAATACAACCGTCTGATTAGATGAGGTGGAGATTGTGCTATCAGCACCCCTACTCCCCACCTCTTCCAATCACAGAATGCCTTGTATTCACTAGAAAGAAATATAAGGAATAAATGGCGGTGATGCTGAGCAAGCAACCCCCTGTGTTCAGTATGGAAAGGAAAAGTCACTGGAGCAGCTCCAGGAGATCCTGGCTATCACTATATGGAGCATAGACTACTACATTGATTTTCATCATTCTCTTTGATCCTAGGGATATCAGATATGGATACTTACAAAGAGTCAAGCTGGATCAAAGCAAGAATGGAGAAAAGATCATTCCTGGAGTTCCCTTGAAAAACTTGGTGCAGACCTATCCAGCACTGACTGCTCAGCCATTCCCTTTCTTGGATTAGAAGTTGCTCTCAGCTGCTATGAAGTGACTTGCAGCATTCATTGCAGGCACAGCTGCAGCTGACAACCGATAAGACTAATACGATGCAGTGAGAGGGGGAAAACATGGTGGTCTTACCTTCATAATACCGGTAGTCTTTGGAGTCCCTTGTCCCCTTTCCCCAGAGTGCTCCCTGCTGCTCCTCCCAGACTGCGGACTGTCCTCTGAGCATCCTCCATTCAGCACCAAGTCCTCTGCACCCCGGCTGGGCCCCCCAGGAGTCAGGCTACCCCCATCCTGCACCCCCAGAAGTCCCACCACTGCTGCAGCAGCAGCAGCACAAGCAGCCGAGTCCCGAACATCTGCCATCCTCAGCCTGGCATCATCCACACCATGTGAGATGTGAGCACACTCTTCCCTGGCTATGGCACTGCCCACAGGAGGAAGCCGAGGGGACTTCACATTGTCCTTCAGCCTGTGTGCAAACAATAGGACCACCGATCAGCATGAATAATTACCCAGGTCCATTGTGAGTGAGGAAACCCTGAGTGCTGCCTGACCAGGTCCAATGCAGGAAATCCTGTCTATGCCGGGTCACATCATCAAAGGGACCTGTGTCCTGGGGTCCAGGGTCACAGAATCTGGGGTGTTCTGGGCTCCAGGGTCACAGAATCTGGGGTGTTCTGGGCTCCCAGGTTCACAGAATCTCTGGTGTTCTAGGGTCCAGGGTCACAGAATTTGGGGTCTTCTGGGCTCCAGCGATGCAGAGTCTGGGGTGTTCTGGGGTCCAGTGTTGCAGAATCTGGGGACCTCAGGGTCAAGTCATCAAAGGGAACTTTATTCTGGGGGTCCAGAGTCAGTGAATCTGTGGGTGGTAAAAGTCAATGAATGTGGGGGTGTTCGGGGGTAATGTGTCACATCATCAAGGGAACGGTGTTCTGGGGTCCAGGATCACTGAACCAGGGGGATCTGTGCTTTTGGGTCCCTGAAATAGTTCTGTAGAATCAGTCCAATGGTGGCTGGATCCAGAGATGGGCCAGTGGTAATCCACTCAGAGATAGCACTGATCACTGTGTTCTGGGGTTCAGAGTCACTGGTTTAGGGAGAATCTTGAAGGTGTAAGACTGACAGAGGGTGACTCTGTTGTTAGGGTTTTGGGGATGCTGGCTCACTTGTATTGGTGAGTATGGGGGGGGGGCAGAGTCCCGGATCAGTGGGTATGGTGGGGGCAGAGTCCCGAATCAGTGGGTATGGCGGGCGCAGAGTCCCGGATCAGTGGGTATGGTGGGGGCAGAGTCCTGGATCGATGGGTATGGGGGTGCAGAGTCCCGGGACGGTGGGTATGGGGGTGCAGAGTCCCGGATCGGTGGGTATGGGGGTGCAGAGTCCCAGATCGGTGGGTATGGGGGTGCAGAGTCCCGGATCGGTGGGTATGGGGGTGCAGAATCCCGGATCGGTCGGTATGGGGGTGCAGAATCCCGGATCGGTGGGAATTGGGGTGCAGAGTTCCGGATCGGTGGGTGCAGAGTCCCGGATCTGTGGGTATAGTTGTGCAGAGTCCCGGATCTGTGAATATAGGGGTGCAGAGTCCCGGATCTGTGGGTATGGTTGTGCAGAGTCCCGGATCTGTGGGTATGGAGGTGCAGAGTCCTGGATCTGTGGGTATGGGGGTGCAGAGTCCCGGATCTGTGGGTATTGGGGTGCAGAGTTCCGGATCTGTTGGTATGGTTGTGCAGAGTCCCGGATCTGTTGGTATGGGGGTGCAGATTCCCAGATCTGTGGGTATAGGGGTGCAGAGTCCCGGATCTGTGGGTATGGGGGTGCAGAGTCCCGGATCTGTGGGTATGGGGGTGCAGAGTCCCAGATCTGTGGGTATAGGGGTGCAGAGTTCCGGATTTGTGGGTGCAGAGTCCCGGATCTGTGGGTATTGGGGTGCAGAGTCCCGGATCTGTGGGTATAGGGGTGCAGAGTCCCGGATCTGTGGGTATAGGGGTGCAGAGTCCCGGATCTGTGGGTATAGGGGTGCAGAGTCCCGAATCTGTGGGTATGGGGGTGCAGAGTCCCGGATCTGTGGGTATGGGGGTGCAGAGTCCCGGATCTGTGGGTGCAGAGTCTCGGATCTGTGGGTATGGGGGTGCAGAGTCCCAGATCTGTGGGTATGGGGGTGCAGAATCCCGGATCTGTGGGTATAGGGGTGCAGAGTCCCGGATTTGTGGGTATGGGGGTGCAGAGTCCCGGATCAGTGTACAGGGATCCCGGTGGGCAGTGTGCAGTAGAGGATGTCAGCGGTAGGACATTGGGTCGGTCCGATGAATCAGGTCCATGTTAGGACTCCCATTGTGCGGCTCCCCGGCTCCTGTGACACCGGAGAAGAGCTCGCATTGTCCGCAGTGCCCCCTGTGTGGGATGGATGCCGGGCTCAGTGCTTTGTTGTGGGATGTCCGCTGTGCTCGGGGCCGGGAGCCGGGACCAGTCCGCTCCTCTCTTCCCATCCGCTGTGTGTTTCCATCCTCCAATCTCCGAGGATCGCTCTCCCCTCCCCCCCACCACCGACACAGCCGGGACTTCCTCACTCACACGTGCCGGAGGAGCCGCACCACCCGCCCGGGGACCATTAACCTCTCTGTCCCCGCACAATGCACCGACTACCTACCTACAGAGCCAGGGGGGACCTACCTACAGACTACCCACCTACAGAGCCAGGGGGGACCTACCCACAGACTACCCACCTACAGAGCCAGGGGGGACTTACCCACAGACTACCCACCTACAGAGCCAGGGGGGACTTACCCACAGACTACCCACCTACAGAGCCAGGGGGGACCTACCTACAGACTACCTACCTACAGAGCCAGGGGGACCTACCTACAGACTACCCACCTACAGAGCCAGGGGAGACCTACCTACAGACTACCCACCTACAGAGCCAGGGGGGACCTACCTACAGACTACCTACCTACCTACAGAGCCAGGGGGACCTACCTACAGACTACCCACCTACAGAGCCAGGGGGGACCTACCTACAGACTACCCACCTACAGAGCCAGGGGGGACCTACCTACAGACTACCCACCTACAGAGCCAGGGGGGACCTACCTACAGACTACCCAACTACAGAGCCAGGGGGGACCTACCTACAGACTACCCACCTACAGAGCCAGGGGGGACTTACCTACAGACTACCCACCTACAGAGCCAGGGGGGACCTACCTACAGACTACCCACCTACAGAGCCAGGGGGGACCTACCTACAGACTACCCAACTACAGAGCCAGGGGGGACCTACCTACAGACTACCCACCTACAGAGCCAGGGGGGCTACCTACAGACTACCCACCTACAGAGCCAGGGGGGACCTACCTACAGACTACCCACCTACAGAGCTAGGGGGGACCTACACAGACTACCCACCTACAGAGCCATGGGGGACCTACCTACAGACTACCCACCTACAGAGCCAGGGGGGCCTACCTACAGACTACCCACCTACAGAGCCAGGGGGGACCTACCTACAGACTACCCACCTACAGAGCTAGGGGGGACCTACCTACAGACTACCCACCTACAGAGCCATGGGGGACCTACCTACAGACTACCCACCTACAGAGCCAGGGGAGACCTACCTACAGACTACCCACCTACAGAGCCATGGGGAACCTACCTACAGACTACCCACCTACAGAGCCATGGGGGACCTACCTACAGTCTACCCACCTGCAGAGCCATGAGGGACCTACCTACAGACTACCCACCTACACACCCAGGGGGATAACGAAAAAAAGTGAGTTGCGGTCATATTGGTCCACTATACCAATTCACCATATGCCCGTGTTCTCTGCCTCCATGACCAGGACACAATACGAGCAGATCTTACTGTTCATGCATTTTAATGACAATGAACTCTGTTGTCCTCGGGGTGACCCTGAATACGATCGGCTTCACAAAATTCGGCCCCTCGTAAACTACCTTAACCAACAGTTTGCAGCCTTGTTTACTTCCGATCAAGTTTTCTGCGTTGATGAGTCCCTGATTAAAGTTTTCTGGCCACTTGTCATTTAAACAGTATCTTCCCAGCAAGCGTGCCAGATACGGGGTCAAGATGTATAAGCTCTATGACAGGGCAACAGGCTATACATATTATTTACGAGGGAAAAGTCACGTATAGTATGCACCACATACTTGGTCAGGGCTCCTCTTGTATGAATTGCTGCATCAATGCGGCGTGGCATGGAGGCGATCAGCCTGTGGCACTGCTGAGGAGTTATGGAAGCCCAGGTTGCTTTGATAGTGGCTTTCAGCTCATCTACATTGTTGGCTCTGGTGTCTCTCATCTCACTCTTGACATGGGGTTTAGGTCAGGCGAGTTTGCTGGCCAATCAAGCACAATGATACCATGATCATTAAACCAGGAATTGGTAGTGTGGGCAGGTGCCAAGTCCTGCTGGAAAATGAAATCAGCATCTCCATAAAGCTGGTCAGCAGAGGGAAGCATGAAGTTCTCTAGAATTTCCTGGTAGAGGGCTGTGCTGACTTTGGACTTGATAAAACGCAGTGGACCAACACCAACAGATGACATAGATCCCCAAATCATCACAGACTGTGGAAAATGTTGCATTTCATTTGGAAATCAAGGTCCCAGAGTCTGGAGGAAGAGTGGAAAGGCACAGAATCCAAGTTACATGAGCATAGTTGCCAACAGTCCCGATTTTCCCGGGACAATCCCGATTTTGAGACCCTCGTCCCGATCGGAGGCTGTCCCGAATCGGGATTATCGGGAATGTTTGGTTTTTATTTTTTTTTCTGAGCAGCTGGCTCCAGCAAAATGGCCCCCTGGCACTGCCGCTAGATCTTCCCCCTAGTGTTCAGTGGAGAGAGGAAGGAGGCGATCCGTGCAGCCAATAAATCGGCTTCTTTAGCTGCACGGATCGGCCCCTCCCCTCTCCACTGAACACATGGCGCCAGCTGCCAGACACAGCACAAACACGGCCCGTCAAGAGAGAGGAAAAGTGAGAGAAAGTACAAGTTCCTCCCAGGGGCCGTAGTGCTGCCAGTCAGTCCCACTGTCTGCTCTAATGGACATGTCATGTGCTGGGGGGTCTGCACTGCCACTAATGAAGAGGGATCTGCACTGAGGGGGTCTGCACTGATGGAGGGGGATCTGCACTGATGGAGGGGGATCTGCACTGATGGAGGGGGGTCTGCACTGATGGAGGGGGATCTGCACTGAGGGGGTCTGCACTGAGGGGGTCTGCACTGATGGAGGGGGGTCTGCACTGATGGAGGGGGATCTGCACTGAGGGGGTCTGCACTGATGGAGGGGGATCTGCACTGATGGAGGGGGATCTGCACTGATGGAGGGGGGTCTGCACTGATGGAAAGGGATCTGCACTGAGGGGGTCTGTACTGAATGGGTCTATACTGATGAGGGGGGTCTAAACTGATGGAGGGGGTCTGTACTTAGTGGGGGGGTCTGTACTGATGGAGGAGGATCTATACTGCTGGGAGAGGCGGTCTGTACTTAGTGGGGGGGGGTCTTTACTGAGGGAGGGGGGTCTGTACTGAAGGGGGACCATAGTTGGTGAAGGGGGGGTGACACCAATTTTTTTTTCGCACCGGGTGACACCAGCTGTAGTAATGCCACTGGCTCTTGTCTCTGCAGCAATTTAACTTTAATGTACAGGGGAGGGTAACTATATACAGGAGGGGGGAGGTTTAACTATGTACAGGAGAGGGGAGGGTTAACTATTTACAGGAGGGGGGGTTAACTATGTACAGGGGGATACTATGTACAGGGGGGTAACTATGCACAGGAGGGTAATTTATATAGAGGGGGGTAACTAGGGGGAGAGGGGAAAATATGTACAGGGGGAGGGGGTAACTATGGCTCTGCCTGGGACACTGATTTAAGGACTGAGGCTGGGAACACCTGGTGTAAAGACTGACTCTGCTGGGGGCACCAGAAATTGGTAGTGTGGGCAGGTGCCAAGTCCTGCTGGAAAATAAAATCAGCATCTCCATAAAGCTGGTCAGCAGAGGGAAGCATGAAGTTCTCTAGAATTGCCTGCTAGAGGGCTACGCTGACTTTGGACTTGATAAAACACAGTGGACCAACACCAGCAGATGACATAGCTCCCCAAATCATCACAGACTGTGGAAAATGTTGCATTACATTTGGAAATCAAGGTCCCAGAGTCTGGAGGAAGAGTGGAAAGGCACAGAATCCAAGTTACATGAGCATAGTTGCCAACAGTCCCGATTTTCTCAGGACAATCCCGATTTTGGGACCCTCGTCCCGATCGGAGGCTGTCCCGAATCGGGATTATCGGGAATGTTTGGCTTTTATTTTTTTTTCCTGAGCAGCTGGCTCCAGCAAAATGGCCGCCGGCGCCGCCGCTAGATCTTCCCCCTAGTGTTCAGTGGAGAGAGGAAGGAGGCGATCCGTGCAGCCAATAAATCGGCTTCTTTAGCTGCACGGATCGGCCCCTCCCCTCTCCACTGAACACACGGCGCCAGCGGCCAGACACAGCACAAACACGGCCCGTCAAGAGAGAGGAAAAGTGAGAGAAAGTACAAGTTCCTCCCAGGGGCCGTAGTGCTGCCAGTAAGTCCCACTGTCTGCTCTAATGGACATGTCATATACTGGGGGGTCTGCACTGCTACTGATGGAGGGGGATCTGCACTGAGGGGATCTGCACTGATGGAGGGGGATCTGCACTGAGGGGGTCTGCACTGATGGAGGGGGATCTGCACTGAGGGGGTCTGCACTGATGGAGGGGGATCTGCACTGATGGAGGGGGGTCTGCACTGATGGAGGGGGGTCTGCACTGATGGAAAGGGATCTGCACTGATGGAGAGGGATCTGCACTGATGGAGGGGGGTCTGCACGGATGGAGGGGGGTCTGCACGGATGGAGGGGGGTCTGCACTGATGGAGGGGGATTTGCACTGATGGAGGGGGGTCTGCACTGATGCAGGGGGGTCTGCACTGATGGAGGGGGGACCGCACTAAGGGGGTCTGCACTGATGGAGGGGGGTCTGCACTGAGGGTGTCTATAATGATAGATGGGGGAACCGTACTGAGAGGGGTCTGTACTGAATGGGTCTATACTGATGAGGGGGGTCTATACTGAGGGGAGTCTAAACTGATGGAGGGGGTCTGTACTTAGTGGGGGGGTCTGTACTGACGGAGGAGGATATATACTGCTGAGAGGGGTGGTCTGTACTTAGTGGGGGGGTCTTTACTGAGGGAGGGGGGTCTGTACTGAAGGGGGACCATAGTTGGTGAAGGGGGGTGACACCAATTTTTTTTTCGCACCGGGTGACACCAGCTGTAGTGATGCCACTGGCTCTTGTCTCTGCAGCAATTTAACTTTAATGTACAGGGGAGGGTAACTATATACAGGAGGGGGGAGGTTTAACTATATACAGGAGAGGGGAGGGTTAACTATATACAGGAGGGGGGTTAACTATTTACAGGAGGGGGTTAACTATTTACAGGAGGGGGGGTTAACTATGTACAGGGGGATACTATGTACAGGGGGGTAACTATGCACAGGAGGGTAATTATATACAGGGGGGTAACTAGGGGGAGAGGGGAAAATATGTACAGGGGGAGGGGGTAACTATGTACAGGGGGGGGGTAACTATGGCTCTGCCTGGGACACTGATTTAAGGACTGAGGCTGGGAACACCTGGTGTAAAGACTGACTCTGCTGGGGGCACCAGATGCAAGGAGGGACTCTGCGGGGGCACCTGATACGAGGACAGACTCTGCTGGGGGCACCTGATGCAAGGAGGGACTCTGTTGGGGGCACCTGATACGAGGACAGACTCTGCTGGGGGCACCTGATGCAAGGAGGGACTCTGCCGGGGGCACCTGATATGAGGACAGACTCTGCTGCGGGCACCTGATGCAAGGACAGACTCTGCTGGGGGCACCTGATGCAAGGACAGACTCTGCTGGGGACCCCTGATGCAAGGAAGGACTTTGCTGGTGGCAGGCGACGTGGCTAGTGACACGCTCAGGGATCCCACTGATTCGGCATTATGGTGAGTTTCCCGGTCAGTGTAGGTAGGATAGTCTGTAGGTAGGTCCCCCCTGGCTCTGTAGGTAGGATAGTCTGTAGGTACCCCTGGCTCTGTAGGTAGGATAGTCTGTAGGTAGGTCCCCCTGTCTCTGTAGGTAGGATAGTTTGTAGGTAGGACACCCTGGCTCTGTAGGTAGGATAGTTTGTAGGTAGGTAGGTCCCCCTGTCAGTGTAGGTTGGGTAGTCTGTAGGTAGGTTTCCCAGTCAGTGTAGGTAGGATAGTCTGTAGGTAGGTCCCCCTGGCTCTGTAGGTGGGTAGTCTGTAGGTAGGTCCCCCCTGGCTCTGTAGGTGGGTAGTCTGTAGGTAGGTCCCCCTGGCTCTGTAGGTGGGTAGTCTGTAGGTAGGTCCCCCCTGGCTCTGTAGGTGGGTAGTCTGTAGGTAGGCCCCCCTGGCTCTGTAGGTGGGTAGTCTGTAGGTGCAGAGTCCCGTATCAGTGTACAGGGCAGTGCACCCCGGCGCAGCGCTTGCGCAGTACGAGCCGGCGGAAATAGCCGAAGCCGAATAGTTGTAAATCAGCTGTAAGAGGGCCCCTCGCGGGCTCGCTTCGCTCGCCACTCTTCAGGCACGGCCTCGCTTCGCTCGGCACTTTTTTATTCTGTCTCCAGGTCCACTTGGATGGTGGGGCTTGAACCTGGACTCAGGGAGCAGGCGCCGTATACAGCTGATTGAAGGTTTTCAGCTTTGGCTATTTTCGGTGGCTCCTTAGTCTTTTGTACTGCGCAAGCGCTGCGCCTGCGCAGTACAGGGGGGTCCTTATCCGCCGGGGGAACTTTCTCGGCAAGAGGGAGAGGAGAAGATGCTGTCAGCGCTGCCAGAGGAGCACACAGGGGGACCCGGCAGCAGGGGGAAGATGATTATTTACAGGAGAGATGATCGGTGTGGTGAGGGGCATTTACCAAAACAGATTCACTGTAGTTCTCCCCTCCCCGGCAGCTGCTTAAAACTGGTGGAAGGAGGAGGAGATCAAGCCAACCTTCAGCTGCTGCAGAGAGCCATACAGGGGTACCAATAGGCTACCTTATCACTGCCTGTGGGAACCTACCTACAGATTACTTTATAACTGCCTGGGAGAACCTACTTACAGGCTACTCTGTTGCTGCATGGGAGAATCTAACTACAGGCTACACTATTACTGCCTGGGAGAACCTACTTCCAATCCACCTTATTACAATCTGGGGTAAGTAAGCTTTATTAGAGCCTGGGCTAACCTTTAGCTGCAATTGACCACATTATAACCTAGGCTAACCTATCTACACCAGCTGCCATATCACAGCTTATGATGAGGCTAACCTGCCTACATCTACAGGCTACTTATCACATACTGGGGTAACCCCTTTACACGTACTTCCTTACCTGAGCCTGGGCTAACCTACATACAGCTGCAGGCTACTACAATACAGCCTGGCCTAAGCCATCTACACAATCTGCCTTATAGCCTGGAGTAACCTACATACAGATACAGACTGGGGTAATGCTTTACAAGGTACCTTATTGCAGCTGAGGATACCATAGGTACAACTACAGGCTTCTGCATTAAACTACTTACACAAGCTGCTTTATTACAACCTGGATTAGCCCACCTATAGCTACAGATAAATAAAGGAATATAAAAAGTGTGGTGTTCTATAAATGAATTAATCTATATACAATATTAACTAATACATTAAAACACCCTTATGCAAATATATAACCTCTCATAAAAAAAAAAAAAAAAAAAAACTGCCATTGTGTGGAATTCGTCTAATCATATACTGTACATAAATAAAATCTCCACATTATGGTGTTTTCTATGAATTATTTCTTCATAAATAAAACATGACCATGTGTGTGTGTGCTCCTTCACACCATACCATTCAATCTGTGCCCAGTGATGATCCCATCAGAAACTCGCTGACCCTTTATCCTGGACCTCTAATAATGTACAGTATATCAGTAAAGTGAGGTATGCATGTGACTCCAATAAACAGTAAGTTTAAGAGTAATGTTGCACATCCAGGCATATATCACTCCAATCTACAGGATTTTGGTACAAAAATTAAAAAAATAAAACAGATGACATGGCTCCCCAAATCATCACTGACTGTGGAAACTTCACATGAACCTCATGCAACTTGGATTCTGTGCCTTTCCACTCTTCCTGCAGACTCTGGGACCTTGATTTCCAAATGAAATGCAACATTTTCCACAGTCTGTGATGATTTGGGGATCTATGTCATCTGCTGGTGTTGGTCCACTGTGTTTTATCAAGTCCAAAGTCAGCACAGCCCTCTACCAGGAAATTCTAGAGAACTTCATGCTTCCCTCTGCTGACCAGCTTTATGGAGATGCTGATTTCATTTTCCAGCAGGACTTGGCACCTGCCCACACTACCAATTCCTGGTTTAATGATCATGGTATCATTGTGCTTGATTGGCCAGCAAATTCGCCTGACCTAAACCCCATGTCAAGAGTGAGATGAGAGACACCAGAGCCAACAATGTAGATGAGCTGAAAGCCACTATCAAAGAAACCTGGGCTTCCATAACTCCTCAGCAGTGCCACAGGCTGATCGCCTCCATGCCATGCCGCATTGATGCAGCAATTCATACAAAAGGAGCCCTGACCAAGTATGTGGTGCATACTATACGTGACTTTTCCCTCGTAAATCATAAAATAATATGTATAGCCTGTTGCCCTGTCATAGAGCTTATACATCTTGACCCTGTATCTGGCACGCTTGCTGGGAAGATACTGTTTAAATGACAAGTGGCCAGAAAACTTTAATCAGGGACTCATCAACGCAGAAAACTTGATCGGAAGTAAACAAGGCTGCAAACTGTTGGTTAAGGTGGTTTACGAGGGGCCGAATTTTGTGAAGCCGATCGTATTCAGGGTCACCCCGAGGACAACAGAGTTCATTGTCATTAAAATGCATGAACAGTAAGATATGCTCGTATTGTGTCCTGGTCATGGAGGCAGAGAACACGGGCATATGGTGAATTGGTATAGTGGACCAATATGACAGCAACTTACATAGTATATAGCAGTTACATAGTAGGTGAGGTTGAAAAAAGACACACGTCCATCAAGTCCAACCTATGTGTGTGATTTTGTGTCAGTATTACATTACATATCCCTGTATATTGTGGTCATTCAGGTGATTATCTAATAGTTTCTTGAAGCTATCAATGCTCCCCGCTGAGACCACCGCCTGTGGAAGGGAATTCCACATCCTTGCCGCTCTTACAGTAAAGAACCCTCTACGTAGTTTAAGGTTAAACCTCTTTTCTTCTAATTGTAATGAGTGGCCACGAGTCTTATTAAAATCTCTTCTGCGAAAAAGTTTTATCCCTATTGTGGGGTCACCAGTACAGTATTTGTAAATTGAAATCATACCCCCTCTCAAGCGTCTCTTCTCCAGAGAGAATAAGTTCAGCGCTCGCAACCTTTCCTCATAACTAAGATCCTCCAGACCCTTTATTAGCTTTGTTGCCCTTCTTTGTACTCACTCCATTTCCAGTACATCCTTCCTGAGGACTGGTGCCCAGAACTGGACAGCATACTCCAGGTGCGGCCGGACCAGAGTCTTGTAGAGCGGGAGAATTATCGTTTTATGTCTGGAGTTGATCCCCCTTTTAATGCATGCCAATATTCTGTTTGCTTTATTAGCAGCAGCAGCTTGGCATTGCATGCCATTGCTGAGCCTATCATCTACTAGGACCCCCAGGTCCTTTTCCATCCTAGATTCCCCCAGAGGTTCTCCCCCCAGTGTATAGATTGCATTCATATTTTTGCCACCCAAATGCATTATTTTACATTTTTCTACATTGAACCTCATTTGCCATGTAGTCACCCACCCCATTAATTTGTTCAGGTCTTTTTGCAAGGTTTCCACATCCTGCGGAGAAGTATCGTCTGCAAATACAGAGATTGAACTGTTTATCCCATCCTCTAGGTCGTTTATAAACAAATTAAATAGGATTGGTCCCAGCACAGAACCCTGGGGAACCCCACTACCCACCCCTGACCATTCTGAGTACTCCCCATTTATCACCACCCTCTGAACACGCCCTTGTAGCCAGTTTTCAATCCATGTACTCACCCTATGGTCCATGCCAACAAGCCTTATTTTGTACAGTAACCGTTTATGGGGAACTGTGTCAAATGCTTTTGCAAAATCCAGATACACCACGTCTACGAGCCTTCCTTTATCTAGATGGCAACTCACCTCCTCATAGAAGGTTAATAGATTGGTTTGGCAAGAACGATTCTGCATGAATCCATGCTGATTACTGCTAATGATATCGTTCTTATTACTAAAATCTTGTATATAGTTCCTTATCATCCCTTCCAAGAGTTTACATACTATTGATGTTAGGCTAACTGGTCTGTAATTCCCAGGGATGTTTTTTGGGCCCTTTTTAAATATTGGTGCTACATTGGCTTTTCTCCATACAGCTGGTACCATTCCAGTCAATAGACTGTCTGTAAAAATTAGGAACAACGGTCTGGCAATCACCTGACTGAGTTCCCTAAGTACCCTCGGATGCAAACCATCTGGTCCCGGTGATTTATTAATGTTAAGTTTCTCGTCTAATTTTAATTCCGTCCTCTGTTAACCATGGAGGTGCTTCCTGTGTTGTGTCATGAGGATAAACACTGCAGTTTTGGTTACTGAAGCCCCCCGATTCACTCGTGAAGACTGAGGAGAAGAATAAATTCAATACCTTTGCCATCTCCCCATCCTTTGTAACCAGATGTCCTTCCTCATTCTTTATGGGGCCAATATGGTCTGTCCTCCCTTTTTTACTGTTTACATACTTAAAGAATTTCTTGGGATTTTTTTTGCTCTCCTCCACTATGTCTTTCATGTTCTATCTTAGCCGTCCTAATTGCACCCTTACATTTCTTATTGCATTCTTTATAAAGTCTGAATGCTGAGGATGATCCCTCAACCTTGTATTTTTTGAAGGCCTTCTCCTTTGCTTTTATATGCATTTTTACATTGGAGTTAAGCCATCCAGGTTCGCTCTTTTAAATTTATTACCCAATGGGATACATTGGCTAATGCCCTTATTTAATATGCTCTTAAAGCAAACCCATCTCTCCTCCGTATTCTTTGTTCCTAATATTTTATCCCAATTTATGCCTTTTAGCAAGGTTTGTAGTTTAGGGAAGTTGGCTCTTTTGAAATTCAGTCTCTTTGTGTTCCCTTCATGTTTCCTATTTGTGTGATTTATACTGAAACGAATTGACCTGTGATCGCTGTTACCTAAATTGCCCCGTATTTCCACATCTGTGATCAGGTCTGTATTGTTGGTAATCAGTAGATCCAGTAATGTTTTATTTCTAGTTGGTGCGTCTACCATCTGACCCATAAAATTGTCCTGCAAGACATTAAGGAACTGGCGAGCCTTAAATGAATGTGCGGTTCCCTCCGCCCAGTCTATGTCTGGATAATTAAAATCCCCCATTATGATAACACTTCCCATCCTTGCTGCTAATCCAATTTGTGATAGGAGATCCGTCCCCACTTCCTCCCTCAGGTTAGGGGGCCTATAGCATACTCCCAGTATTATTTTCCCCTTAGCTTCATCCCTTTGGAGCTCTACCCATAATGATTCCACCTCCTCTCTAGCTCCCTCAGTGATGTCATCTCTCACATTCGCTTGTACATTATTCTTGATATATAGGCATACCCCTCCCCCTTTTTTACCCTCTCTATCTTTGCGGTATAGGGTATACCCTTGAATGTTTGCCAGCCAATCATGAGAGCTGTTGAACCAGGTCTCTGAAATTCCCACAAAATCCAAATCCTCCTTGTACAACAGTATCTCTAGTTCACCCATCTTGTCCGCCATGCTCCTGGCATTGGTGAACAAGCCACATAGTTTAGACCAGTGGCATATTGTCCTCGTATTGGGTGTTTCAAGATTGCAACTAGGACTTGCTACTATACACACCTTGTGTTTTTTTGTGCTTTGGTTAACCTACCACTAATGCCCCCAATACTACCCTCTGGAATATCTTCCGCGCTGGCTATCACTGTCTCTGGACCCTCCCCCCCATCGCCTAGTTTAAAAACCCCTCTAACTTTTTGGCCATCTTCATTCCCAGCAGATCTGCACCCTCATTTAGGTGCAGTCCGTCCCTTCTTTAGTACCGGTTACCGACTGAGAAGTCGGCCCAGTCCTCCAGGAACCCAAACCCCTCCTTACTGCACCAGCTCTTCAGCCACTTGTTTACTTCCCTAATCTCCCTCTGCCTTTCTGGTGTGGCTCGATGTACCGGTAGTATTCCTGAGAATACTACCTTGGAGGTCCTTTTCCTTAATTTAGCACCTAAGTCTCTAAAATCGTTCTTTAGGACACTCCATCTGCCTCTGACTTTGTCATTGGTGCCAACGTGCACCATGACAGCCGGGTCTTCCCCAGCCCCTCCCAGTAATCTGTCCACAAGATCCATAATGTGCCGAACCCGAGCGCCCGGTATACAACATACTGTTCGGCGCTTCAGGTCTTGGTTACAGATTGCCCTCTCTGTCCTTCTAAGAATTGAGTCCTCTACCACCAGAATCTGTCTTTCCTTTCCCTTTGCTGCCCCCCCACTCTCACTGGAGGAGTTCCTTTCCCTGGCAGCTAGGAGAGTCCCTCATCTCCAGCAGTGCTGGTCCCTGACTGGTTTCACCAATGTCACTCAATGGAGCATACTTATTGGGATGCTCCAGTCCTGGATCGGCCTCTCTGGCACTTCCCCCTCTACCCTTCCTGACTGTCACCCATCTACTCTTTGCTAGTGCCTGCACCTCTTTGTCTCCACCCACCTCTGCTCTGTGCTGGCCCCTGCCGGCACCTGCCGTGTACGTTCCTGGCTCACCTTTAGTATGGAGGGACTTCTCAGTGCTGACAGTTGCTTCCACAGATTCAGAACCTGGGCTTCCAGGGAAACAATGTGCTTACATTTTGCACAGCAGTATTCGCCCTCAATCGGATGATCAAGGAACGCATACATGCGGCAAGATGTACAAAGAGTCGCCTCTCCACACCCGCCGGGCATCATACCTATTAAATTTAGTGAGGATTTGGGGATTTTACCCTGTCCAAATTACCTAACAGCTAGCTTCCTGGCACTAATACTCAAGACAATACACAGGTACACAACAAGTCAATACACAGGTACTCACAGACCTACGTGCAATCGCAGAACAGTCGCAGACCTACGTGCACTCGCAATACTCAAGTATACAGTACACAATACACAAGTACTAACGATCCACACACACTACTCAGACAACACTCAGATACTCACACTACACAGGTACTATGACCCCTGTTATAACCTCCTGTTTTAAACTCTGTTTTTTAACTCCCACTTATACTAGCTCCACTTACACCGAGTTCCACAGCCTCAGACTGAGCACGCTCAGACTGAGTCCTACACCCAGTTATATAGGCACCTGTGAGCAATTAACCACCCCCCTTAATTGATAGACTGAAGGAACCAGAGAAAAAAAAAAGCTATTTAAAAAGTGACAGAAAAAGGCAAATGAAAAACTAAAAGGAAAAGCCCCAAAAATGCAACCCAGCAAACCCAGCAATCAACAAGCAAGACTTATTCACTCTAACTCTGGTTTTTAACTCCCACTTATACCAGCTCCACTTACACCGAGTTCCACAGCCGCAGACTGAGCACGCTCAGACTGAGTCCTACACCCAGTTAAATAGGCACCTGTGAGCAATTAACCACCCCCCTTAATTGATAGACTGAAGGAACCAGAGAAAAAAAAAAAAGCTATTTAAAAAGTGACAGAAAAAGGCAAATGAAAAACTAAAAGGAAAAGCCCCAAAAATGCAACCCAGCAAACCCAGCAATCAACAAGCAACACTTATTCACTCTAACTCTGGTTTTTAACTCCCACTTATACCAGCTCCACTTACATTGAGTTCCACAGCCTCAGACTGAGCACGCTCAGACTGAGTCCTACACCCAGTTAAATAGGCACCTGTGAGCAATTAACCACCCCCCTTAATTGATAGACTGAAGGAACCAGAGAAAAAAAAAAGCTATTTAAAAAGTGACAGAAAAAGGCAAATGAAAAACTAAAAGGAAAAGCCCCAAAAATGCAACCCAGCAAACCCAGCAATCAACAAGCAAGACTTATTCACTCTAACTCTGGTTTTTAACTCCCACTTATACCAGCTCCACTTACACCGAGTTCCACAGCCTCAGACTGAGCACACTCCGACTGAGTCCTACACCCAGTTAAATAGGCACCTGTGAGCAATTAACCACCCCCCTTAATTGATAGACTGAAGGAACCAGAGAAAAAAAAAAGCTATTTAAAAGGTGACAGAAAAAGGCAAATGAAAAACTAAAAGGAAAAGCCCCAAAAATGCAACCCAGCAAACCCAGCAATCAACAAGCAAGACTTATTCACTCTAACTCTGGTTTTTAACTCCCACTTATACCAGCTCCACTTACACCGATTTCCACAGCCTCAGACTGAGCACCAACTCACTTTTTTTAGTTATGCCCATAAGAAGGGATAGGCCCAGGAAGTTCTTAAATTCAGAAATCATAATAGGTCTCCAATCTCTGGCAAGGGGATTAGCGGCGATTAATTGACCAGCATACAAATTGCTTTGTTCCACAATAGATCTATAGAGATCTTCCATGAAAAACAGCGAATAAAAATCAAGTGACATAAAATCAACTGTCTCCACCTGAATTCCGTGTTGGCCAGAGAATAGGGGAAGTACAGGTGCTGCAGAAGTGGTGGGTTCCCAATTAGGATTGGCGAATGCAGCAGGAAGGGCACTATGAGCTCGACGGCCTGTGTTTGTCTTCTTGGTGGCTGCAGAACACTACTTGTGCTAGCCACCGCACCAGCTGGAACTGCACTTATGGGACTTGTTACATCACCATGTGATACTGCAGTGCTGGATGTACGACCAGGATGTACTAGGCCGCTGGTGCTTACCAGTTCACCAGAAGAATGAGCGGCACTAGTACCGGCTCTCTGCTCCATACGAGAGCCCTGCGGTTCTTGCACTTCAACAAGAGAAGAGGAATGTGGTCGGGTACTCCTGACTTTAGCAGGGACCTCAACTCCGTCAACAGGGCTATCTGTCAGGGTGCCGCTGCTGTCTACTGGTTTGTATTCTGAGTCTTAATCTGACAGATAGGAGACTTCCTCTTCACTCTCATCTGTCATGCTCAGAAACGTGTAGGCCTCTTCACTAGTGTACCTCCGATTGGACATTTTGGCCTCTAAATTTACTGGTACAACTAGTGCAACTCACAGGCAAAAAGAGCCCCTGATTGTCAGAGCCTGCTTCAATCGCTACCAAAAAAACTGTTAGCGTTCGCAGGGATCAGGCGTGACTCTGCGAACGCTGCAGTTATGTGTGTTGTGAAAGTGACAGTAATCGATTGATACTGCACTTGGGTGGGCGGGGCTGGGCGGAGGGGCTAAACACAGGTGCTAGCAGGTATCTGGGCTGATCCTGCTAACACCGCATTTTTGGGAACCCTAAACTACTGGGGATACTAATATAGATCTGATCAGATCAAAGATATTGATCTGTTCAGACACTATACTACTAAGGGAGGTGTATGGTGCGTGTGTGGGTGTTAGCACTACTGGCACTAATCTGACACTGACACTAATGACACTGCCTGGGGTTAACGCAGACCCTGACTGACTCTAAAACCTAACTGATATCACCCACTGGGCGATCAGAGGGTTAAACCTTTATTGGGTAATATACAGCGGTTACCCTGACGCTATAAAAAACAATCTCACTAACCAGCATCAGCCATAACACTAATACGGTGATCAGAAAATAGATCTACTGGTGACACTGGTGACGGGGTGAAAGGGTTAACTGGGGGGGGGGGGCGATCGGGAGGTGGAAAGTGTGCATTTGTGCCTATGTACTGGTGTTAGTGTAGTGTTGGTGCAACTTACAGTTAGATGTCCTCTCTCTGGAACCAAAAAGAATTCTAGGAGAGAAGATGACATCACTTCCCCTGCCTGTGTTTACACTTACAGGCAGGGGAAGCATTTCATTTTCCAGAATCGATCAGTGGGTCCAGGACAGAAACCATTGGCCTGGACCTGAAGATTGATCGGTTCTGGAACAAATCAGATGGTCGCGCAGGCGCTTCCCCTGCCAGCGAGAGTGCGCCCTGTATGGGTAGGGGGTTTCACGTAGCGGTGCCATTCTGCTGCAGTAAAAGTACGTGAGCCGGTCGGGAACTGGTTAAAGGGAAAATATTTTTTGTGGTGAGTTCATACTGAAGGTGCATATGTTTTAAATATGTAGAATTTTTGCATTGAGTGGTCTTTTGCTAGTTCAGTGATTTGACCAATTCATTTATTTTATTTTATTTTATTTTTAAATTAAATGTATTCTATTCTATTAGTATCTTGTTTCTTTAAATTCATTGAGTTGTAAAAGCATTAGTATCGCTCCTCCTACCTTGAATTCATTAGTTTAATATTAATAGCATTTGTCCATTAATTGACCGGTGTTGGATTTAATAAATCGCCATGCCTGGGTCTTCACCCACTGAGTTAAACTTAAATCTAGCAATTATGGAGTTAATTGCACAATGGATGAAGCTGCGGTAGATATGTGGGGTGTTTTTACTCCAGTAGTTGTCAGCGCTGATGGATCTTAATGAGTGTCTATGTGATACTCGTTGAATAATTGTGCAATAGTTCAGCTTGACTATTAGGTGAGTACTAAGAGGTTAATGTAGCAGGCAGACAAAATCGTACGTGATTACATGCACTTGATGTTGTGTTGAGCTGAAAGCAGTTCCCATTGGTCGATTAGGAAGGAGAATGATATTTTAGCTTGGTTGCCATGCCGTGTCGCCATCCCCGTGACAAAGTCGGAAGTGATGAAACGCGTGGGGATGTGGCTACACGACAACTGTATGCTGAGGCTGGGAAGGTGATCTGATGCCTAGCGAGCATGAAGGCTCCTGGCATGGCTTCTATGATGTAACATGAAGGCCTGTCTTACTTGTATCTGATGTAAGTGCAATATATCTTTTAACCACTTCCCTACCGCGCATAGTGATATGACGGCTGCAGGAACCCTTTGTCCCTCCGGGCCGCCGTCATTTGATGTCTTACTTTTACGCGCATCGGGTACCATGTTACTAGGCACCCGATGCGCGTGCCCGGCAGCCGCGATGTCCGCCGGGCACCCGTGAACACAGCAGGACCGTGGATGTGTGTGTGTAAACACACACATCCACTTCCTGTCAGAGGAGAGGAGACCAATGGTGTGTTCCCAGTACAGGGAAACACCGATCGGTCTCCTCCCCTTGTGAGTCCCCGCCCCCTACAGTTAGAATCACACCCCTCGATCACCCCCTAGTGTTAATCCCTTCCCTGCCAGTCACATTTACCCAGTAATCAGTGCATTTTTTTATAGCACTGATCTCTGTATAAATGTGAATGGTCCCAAAATAGTGTCAAAAGTGTCCGAAGTGTCCGCCGCAATATCGCAGTCACAATAAAAATCGCAGGTCGCCGCCATTACTAGTAAAAAAAATTATAAAAAATGCCATAAATGTATCCCCTATTTTGTAGACGCTATAACTTTTGCACAAACCAATCAATATACGCTTATTGCGTTTTTTTTGGGTTTTTTTTACCAAAAATATGTAGAAGAATACATATCAGCCTAAACTGAGGAAAAAATGTGTTTTTGTTTTTTTTAATGGGATATTTATTATAGCAAAAAGTAAAAAACGTGGTTTTTTTTCAAAATTGTCGCTCTTTTTTTGTTTATAGCGCAAAAAATCCGCAGAGGTGATCAAATACCTCCAAAAGAAAGCTCTATTTGTGGGGGAAAAAAACTATCAAAATTTCATATGGGTACAGTGTTGCATGACCACTCAATTGTCATTCAAAGTGTAACAGCGATGAAAGCTGAAAATTGGTCTGGGCAGGAAGGGGGTGAAAATGCCCTGTATACCTTAAGTGATTTTAACTATTGGAGACTTTGTCTCTACTTTTATTCCCACATGTGGAGTTTAAAGGCAGGCATTTGAAATGGAGTGTGGCATCTAACAGAGGCGCTTCAATTTAATTCCTGAGTGTATTTTGCCAAACACAAGAGTGAATGGCAACAGCATCTGGTGAGCTTGTTTCCTAAGGGAGCTGAACTCCCACTTATCACTGTGGTGTTATTATATCAGTTTTTTGCACTTTTCAAGAGGACTGTCATTTATGTTTTGTGTGGAATTGCAAGATATTTTCACTTTTTTTTTCATTTTATTTATAGACATTTATTTATATTTACACTTATTTGGACAAGTTTATAGATGTTAATACATTTTTTTGAGCGGTACTGTAAAAAGTTATATATGTGTATTTTCATTTATTTCTTTTTCACCTGTTGGTGTATATTTTGTGATTTAAGTAGCAGCACTATTACTCATTATTTCTTTTATTTTCTTTCCTTCAGTGCACACGGATTTAAAACTATGGGATATATTTACAGTGCTTTGAAAAAGTATTCTTCCCCCTTTGACATTTTCCACATTTTGTCATGTTACGACCAAAAACATAAATTTATTTTATTGGGATTTTATGTGATAGACCAACACAAAGTGGCACATAATTGTGAAATTAAAGGAAAATGATAAATTGTTGTCAACATTTTTTCCAAATAAATATCTGAAAAGTGTGGTGTGCATTTGTATTCAGCCCCCTTTACTCTGATACCCCTAACTAAAATCTACTGGAACCAATTGCCTTCAGAAGTCACCAGGTAATAAACAGAGCCCATCTGTGTGTAATTTAATCTCAGTATAAAAATACAGCTGTCCTGTGAAGCTCTCAGAGGTTTGTTAGAGAAGCTTAATGAACAAACAGCATCATGGAGGCCAAATAACACATCAGACAGGTCTGGGATAAAGTTGTGGAGAAGTTTAAAGCAGGGTTAGGTTATAAAAAAATATCCCAAGCCTTCAACATCTCATGGAGCACTGTTCAATCCATTATCCGAAAATAGAAAGAGTATGTGTAGCGGTTATTGCAGCCAAAGACTTACATTAACACAGATGATAGGCTCAGCAATGGCATGCAATGCCAAGCTGCTAACAAAGCAAACATAATATTGGCATGCATTAAAAAAGGGATTAACTCCAGGGATAAAGTGATAATTCTCCCACTCTACAAGACTCTGGTCCGGCCACACCTAGAGTATTCTGTCAAGTTCTGGGCACCAGTCCTCAGGAAGGATGTACTGGAAATGGAGCGAGTACAAAGAAGGGCAACAAAGCTAATAAAGGGTCTGGAGGATATTAGTTATGAAGAAAGGTTGCGAGCACTGAACTTATTCTCTCTGGAGAAGAGACACCAAGTGCATCAATGCCAGGCTAGCCGAAGATCCTGGATATCTCCATTGTAAGGACCCTTTCTGTTACTCCTTCAGTATCAGTAATTTAGTGATTCCAGTGACTAGCTTTAAAGGGGAACTCTCACGTTAATTATTAAAGTGATAAATTGCATTTGTGGCCTATTGCCTCACATTTAACTGCCTGGGTCTGTTATTTCAGGATTTGAGGGAAACAAACTGACCGTTGTTAAATCAGATCAGTTCCCCTTTTATGCCTGAGTGCATAAGCCACTCTAGACCTATTTAGGTTGTTTGACTGTGTTATTTTGAAGTCTGCATTTTGGGTTTGATTAACACGATTAAAGACCACAGTTTGCCATTTTTGACTATTACCAGATCACTGTTTCATTGTGGAAAGTCTCCCAGTAAACAAACTTCCTGTTCACTATATTTATGTCTGTTTTACTGTGTTTGCAAGTACACTGTTTGCTAGGTGTACCAAAGGGGCTGAGACAGTTCTGTGGGGTTAAGAGGCAGAGTAACGGACTGAACAAACTTAAGCAGCTCGTTCGGGGGTATCGCTACATATGGCCACCTAAACTGACAGACCGGGCAAGGAGAGCATAAATCAGAGAAGCAGCCAAGAGGTCCATGGTAACTCTGGAGAAGCTGCAGAGATCCACAGCTCAGGTGGGAGAATCTGTCTACAGGACAACTATTATTTGTGCACAAATCTGGCCTTTATGGAAGAGTGGCAAGAAGAAAGCCCTTGAAAGAAAGCCATAAGAAGTCTCGTTTGCAGTTTGCGAGAAGCCATGTGGGGGACACAGAAAACATGTGGAAGAAGGTGCTCTGATCAGATGAGACCAAAATGGAACTTTTTGGCCTAAAAGCAAAATGCTATGTGTGGCGGAAAACTAACACTGCACATCACCCTGAACACACCATCCCCACCGTGAAACATGGTGGTGGCCGCATCATGTTGTGGTACTTTTCTTCAGCAGGGACAGGGAAGCTGGTCACAGTTGATGGGAAAATGGATGTAGCCAAATACAGGCAATCTTAGAAGAAAACCCGTTATGCCCCGTACACACGATCGGATTTTCCGATGGACAATGTCCGATCGGAGCGTGTTGTTGGAAATTCCGACCGTGTGTGGGCGCCATCGGACATTTTCCATCGGATTTTCCGACACACAAAGTTGGACAGCAGGAGATGAAATTTTCCGACAACAAAATCCGATCGCGTCAATTCCGACCGTGTGTGGCCTGTTCCGACGCATAAAGTGCCACGCATGCTCAGAAGAAATTCCGACATGGGACAGCTCGTTCTGGTAAACTTAGCATTCGCAATGGATACAGCACTTTCGTCACGCTGCAATGTTCAAAATGGTTTAATACAGCGCACTCTCTTGTTCTTTATAATGTGACAAGAATTAAGTAGTTTTGCTGCTCATATTTACACACACTTCTCACAAACTTCTTTCGTTACTATTTATCGGGATTCCCTCAATATATTTTGATTTCTCACATCTGACAACATATTTTTTTTTTTTTTTACTTTAATGTAGATTCTTTTTTTGTGTTTCTCTTTTATAATTTTTTTTTTTTGGTGATTTTGATTTGTACTCCCGAAAATGTTTGTGTGTTTTTTGTGACAAGTTCCCACAACACCATTGATATGTTGTTCTATTTAATCTGTAGGAGATTGTTTGGTGTTTGTTGTCCCTTGTTAATTTCACATTTTATGTTTTTAGAAATGTACCTGAATCGTCACCAACAAACTGTCCTTTTTGGATGAAAACACACACAGGAGAGTAGAATTTACCGAAAAAATTTTATTAAGGGGTCACAACTATAAAAAAACAAAGAGGGAGGCAACGCTGGAGAAACTGCAGAAGTGGGCGAAGCCTTGGACCCCCAGGGCAGACATCAATTATTTAAAAGCAAAATTGGTGGCCTGAGGAGTCCTTATCTAAGGGAGGGCAGTCTGGTCCAGAAGTCCCAGAGATCCGGAAAGCAGCAGATGACATCTGTGTCCCCAGGCTGTGGTCATACGAGAGACTGCATCTTCTGTCAGACCAGACTGAACCCAAGGCAATCACTCTCAGGTCTTCCTTCCACGCTTCCTTCCAGGCTTTGGCTGTGGTGGTGGAGTTGTGGCAGCAGGAGGAGGAGGAGGAGGAGGATCGTCGATCTCAATGACATCCGTCTTGTGTGTCAGTTCCCCACTCTCCCCCTTACGTAGGACTTTATAAATCAGGTCCTCAGAGATCTTGCGTTGGCATTCCTGCATGCCCAGCAATTTGGTGGCAGCCATGCAGGCAAAGGCCTCTTCAGGACTGGGGAAGGCTCTGAGGGACGCCGAAGCCTCCTGGATCAGCCTATATGCTGAATCCTGCACAGGACTGGGAGTCATCTTCCTGGCTCGTTTATGTGGCAGGCGGAGGGGAGGAACCTGAGACTCAGTCAGGCTGCGACTTGTCCCAGGCTTCTCTTGGCTGCCACTAATCCCCGCCTCCTCCTGGCTGCCACTAATCCCCGCCTCCTCCTGGCTGACACTAATCCCCGCCTCCTCCTGGCTGCCACATTCCACAGCCTCCTCCTGGCTGAGGTCTTCCTGTGTATGAAAAAGGGACATAGTTTTAGTTTTTTATTCATCAATCACACACAATTTTCACCTCCTGACTGCTGCAAATTGAATGTTAACAAATATAACAGACTATCCTTCTGAGCCCAGCATTTTGCATTCTTGTCCCAATTTTGGGTGCCCACTACTATCTATTGATATGTAAAACACTTTATTAAATCAGCAATTAGTGATCAATAATAACATCTAGTAAACATCATTTATTTATTGACCAGAAATCTGTAGAAGAATGCTATACCTGACTCCAGCTGGGCTCCTCCACTTCTTCCTGGCTGGAAGGCCCAGGTTGGACATCGGAAGCCTCAGCTGGTATGGAAGGAAGAGTGGAAGGAAGAGTAGAGAGGGATTCCCTGACTTCAGTGTGGTCTGACAGAAATCGCAGTCTCTCATAGTACCACAGCCTGGTGACATAAACGTCATCTGCTGCAGCTCCGAACCTCTGGGAATCTGTGACCTTCTTGCGCTCCCTCAGATATGTGCTCCTCAGGCCACCAATTTTTGCTTTTAAATAAGGGATGGTTGCTGTGGGGACCACCGGCTTCACCAACTCCAGCAGTTTCTCCAGCGCTGCCTGCCTCTGGTTATAGTGGGGGTGTCTCACTTGCCACAGACAGGGCAGCTCCCTGTACTTGTCAATGAACAGGGGCAGGAAATTGTGGTCGTTGAACCCATCCATTTTCTCTGCAAGACACAACACAAGACAAACCCTAATGTCAGGCCAAACTCCCCTAATCTTGTTACAATATAGGCTTCCATTTCGAAGCAGTATAGGCCCAAGTTTAGATCCTACCTTCGTTAGCACGATCGGCGTCTCCGATGCTCCTTCCTCCGCTCACAGATCGTACGTAAGACGCGCGCGTTACGATTTATACACACTGCGCATGCGTATAACTCCGCCCGCCCCTGACGTTCTTTCTAGTCTATTCCCCGCCCCTTTTCGTTCGGCACAGTGGAGGAAGAGCACATGGCGGATAGACAGCAGGATCGTGCTAATTACAGCAACGAGGAGGAGGAGGAGGAGGAGGAAAGGCCGGAGCCTGAAACGTCCCGATCCCAAATGAGATTAAAGGACTCAAATATGTCCTTTGGGGAGATGGTGGACATCCTGAAGAGGGCCGACTATGATGGAAAGTATGGGCCTTACCCCAACCACAATGTCCGAAAGGCCAAGATCATGGCGAAAGTGGTCAGGAGTCTGCACCAGAAATTCGGGGTACGACGATCGAAAGATCAGCTCAGGAAGCGGTGGTCGGACCTGAAATTACGAGAACATGAGCAGTACAGAAAGATCCGGAGAGTGCTGCAAAAAAGTAAGTAGTTGTGCTGTGTTCCTATTTTTTTGTGTTTATTACGTTCGTGCTGCTCCATGTGCTTTTAGGAACTGTTGTACAGTTTAAAATGGCAACTTTCATGTTCATGGGCACATTATTCGTTCTGATCACACATTTTTATTTCGGGCGATAAAATACCATTGTTTAGGCCATATGCATTTGGCCACCATTTTGACGCCCTATTCTTGTCTTCAAAGAATTGGGTTGTGTAGATGGCTTTGTTACTAGAATGAAATGCAAACTAGATTGTGTGTAAGGAGAGGACACTGAGCAGCTGTTTTCACATCTGGACACTGGAGCACTATAGTGTGGGACCCCAGAACACCATTTTTATTAGGGGGGCCACACAGGTGCTCCAGTGTATACTATAGGGGGGGCTACATCTGTGAAGCTTGTACCAAACAGGTAAAGTATTGCAGGTTGACAAAGGACACTAAAAAAGCTACATCTTGGAACTCTGCTAAAATAGATCATTGTACCCCACTTCCAAGCAATGTTTCATCTTTATAGTTCTGACATTAAATATCTGTGTGCTAATTATACCATTTTTGTTTTACATAGGGGAGAAAAGACTCGGAGGACACCCCTCATCCGAGGAGACCAGAGCACCCCCCCTGGAAGAAGGGGAAATCCCCCCAACACAAGATGAGCAGGAGGAAGAAGACGTGGTGGAACTAGTCACCACAACAGGTGTGTGTCTGCAACCACAGGCTCAGATAAGAGATGGATGGCGGCATTTTTTGGCAAACCTAATTTATTTTGGGTTACCTCTCTTTTTTGGTGATTGTGAGGTTGTGGATGAAGATCCTTTCACATCCGAAAATGCCCAGATCCTGATCGGGGAGATCATGGGGTGTAAGTTACAATTGGAAATCATCAAGCAAAACATCAATGATGTTATTCCAAAATATAAAAATATCATTGATGTTTTGGGGTGAGTTTAAAGCCCCTCCAAATCACTTTCTTCTTTTGTGTGCTACAATGTGTGAAATTTTTTTGTGATTTTTCCCAAAGCCAAATTTGGAGGATGCACACAATGTGCCAACATGTGCTATCTGCCATCACGGGAGATCAATGGACGCGTTTTGGGGGTGCAACCCCTTCCTCAATAATGTAGCGGTGAGAAAGGGCTTTCTCCCCCAAAACACGTCCCTTGATCCCCCGTGATGGCAGATAGCACATGTTGACATTGTGAAATTTGTGTGCATCTTCCAAATTTGGCTTTTCCAGGGGTGATTTCCCCCCATCTGAACGCAATATCAAACACAGTTCCTAAATACTCATGTCTGATATTGCCTTCAAGTTCTACCAAATGTGAACTTTGTAAGATCAAGATTTGTGTCTTTCTTGTTGGTTTTACACAGGCCTGTTTTCTATAAAATGGACATTTTGATTTTGGACAATGACACCACAAAAATTGGTATACAACAAACATGTTGGTTTGTCAGAAAAACCTTTGGTAAATGCACATGTGATTGTGCAGGTATTAAAAAGATTGTTCATCAAGAATGTGTGGATTATTGTCTCAACACTACAACACTTTTGGGGTGATGTAATTGTTGTTTTATGAGAAAATGGGGGTTATTTCCTAAGGGCAAATCCTCTTTGCACTACAAGTGCAGTTTCAGTGCAGTTGCAAGTGCACTTGTAGTGAAAAGTGTCTTTGCATTTAGTAAATAACAGCCAACAGTGCTTTGTATAAGGTTACACAATCACAACATTTTCTGCACTCCACACATTTCTGTCAGGGTCAGCTCAAACAAACACAAGCAGTAAATGTCCACAAAGAAGAGCCTGGGGGAGATGCCTGTCGAGAACTTGAGGTCCTGCAGACTTCTCCCTGTGGCCAAATACCGCAGGGTAGCGACCAACCTCTGCTCCGGGGAGTGATGGCTTGCCTCATGCAGGTATCCTGCCTGCTGATATAGGGGGTCAGCGAAGCCAACAAACGGTGAAACACGGGGTCCGTCATCCAGAGAAAGTTCCTGAAATCATCAGGATTATTCTCACGGATCTCACGGAGCAAAGGCATATGAGAGAACTGGTCACGCTGAAGCAACCAATTCTTGGTCCATGAACTCCTCCTCACCCTGTTCATGGACTGGACTTGTGTCAAGGTCAGGACCCCAACACCAAGCCCCCGCACAGCACGAACTCGAGGAGTACGCATACGAAACATGGCTAAAAAACGGTCGGCTGCTCAGAACGAAGTAACAGAACGCACTGAAGAACAGCAAGGCCTGTGAAGAGCGACCTGAAAAACAGCAACAAGCAGGCAAGATCACACAGAAAACTCTGATACGAACTGACTGCACGCACTGAAGAGCAGATACAAACCCACAAGCACAAACTGAACGGCAGAAAACGATCTGAAAGCCACGAGTCTGAAAAAGCGCGAATCGTCTCTCACCAAACTTTTACTAACACGAGATTAGCAAAAGGAGCCCAAAGGGTGCCGCGCTTGGTTCTGAACCGGCCTTTTCTAGTCTCGTCGTACGTGGTGTACGTGACCGCATGGTTGTTGATCGGAAATTCCGACAACTTTGTGCGACCGTGTGTAGGCAAAACAAGTTTGAGCCAACATCCGTCGGAAAAAATCCTAGGATTTTGTTGTCGGAATGTCCGAACAAAGTCCGACCGTGTGTACGCCCTATTATTCTGCAAAAGACTTCTACCAGGACATCGACCCTAAACATACAGCCGGAGCTACAATGGAATGGTTTAGATCAAAGCATATTCATGTGTTGGAATGGCCCGGTCTAAGTCCAGATCAATAGGTCCTGGCGAACATCAGGTCCAATCACAGCAGGAGCGGGTCACAGATCCTTGGGAATGATCAATGGATCCTGGCAAACATTTGGTCCAATCACAGCGGGAGCGCGTCACCGATGGCCCGTGCACCAGACCCGGCAATCAAAATTACGTACAGGTACCTGTTTTCGCGCTGAAGTGCCGTCCTACTGCAGTAAATGTACGTGGGGTGGTCCAGAAGCGGTTAAGGGGGTGTGGCAGGGGGCATGTTCTATGCCAACATACTTTTGCTGATAGGTGTCCCTTGTTCCCATCTCAAAATGTTGGGAGGTATGTGATAAAAGTATATTGTATGCACAGTAGCACTTTTGAATCTTAAAAGGACAGCGCACCCACTTTAGTTGAAATAATCATAAAGTTCAATAGTCAGTGCAAAGTAGTGGATTACCTCGCACTTCGCTGCACTGAAAAAAGTACTACACGCACTACTTTTTTTCAGTGCATACTGCCCCAACACCACCACAACACAGTGGTGTGAACCAGACAGATAGGGAGACAAGGCATTTTGCCTTGCCATTTCGTGGGACTGCAGTGAGAAGGTGCCGACAGGGTCACAAACTGTTCGTATTTAGATGGTTGATGAGAAACTGGTCAAAATTCCAACCGTATATGGCGAGCTTCACTAGCAACATAAAAATATGCATGGTTTGTCTAGTATTATGTGTAAGAGAATGTATAAGCAACTCTGACTCCATTTTAGATTTCCCTCAATTTTACATAAAGTAGAAATGAACTTTTGTATGAGTTTTGCCATAAACAGCTTAACTAACAGTTTGCATAGAACCACACCCTATGAGTTACTGTTGTTAAGCCGATTCCCGGAGCAACATCCTGTGTCAGCAAGTCATCAGCTATTTCTTGTTATCTAGTCAGCAGTCTAACTCATGATAAGAAAGTACTGAGTGTAAGTTTGTATAACCCTTAGGCATGTATATATTGAAACGCAGCCCCTCCCTTTTTTGTTTTACTTTTATATAAGCTACTGTTGTACTCAATAAAATCAGACACCATATGAAAACACTCAAACCCATTTCCCGTGTCTCATGTGGCGTCTCACGGATCAGAGGGTCCCAGTGCTCTGCCTGCATAACCAGGGTGGTTGTCAAGGTGTATAATTCCTTTCAAATGGGGGCTCGTCCAGGATAAAGCAATCATCCATGGTAAGTACTTTTGTCTTATTTTGACAAATTATTTTCTTTCCTTGGCTCTGATAAAGCTTTATCCCTTAAAATTTATAAAGAAAGGAGACGGACCACGCCTTAAAGTGTGAACGACCTTTGGGAGATCTGGGAGTCCTAGAGAGAGGATTCATTAACATTAGACAAAACAGTACTGTAACTCCTTTTGGGAAGGAGAGAAAGAGTTTATGGGGTAACCACCACTGTGATCCAAACCTCTGTTTGCTTTGTCTTTCTGTCGCATAGAAGATAATTTGTTGTGTGGAAGAAGCTGTAAGATAAGACAGCCTCTCGTTCACTGTAATATGGGTCAAGAACATGGTAAAGAGGCTCCGCCTCCCCCTAACCCCCGGGGAAACTTGTAAGGATTATGTTGCTAGGGTTTGTGGTACTGATTATGAATTTCTAAATCCTTGGGTGTCAAATTTAGCAGGGTGGACTGAAACTATGCATAGTAGTGATCCCTTCCCCCGAGGTGGAGATAATGATGAATTTCATATGGATATGGTGAAAAGTTTATGTCTTTGTGACATGAAGGCTTTCCCATGGTTTTTAGGAGACCCTCAGTGGGATATGAAATACATAAAAGAGGGAGGGGAAAATTGGCTTAAGTTTGCCCCATACTGGTTTCAGGGGGGTAATAACAAACAGAAGAAACCAAAGAATTCTTTACCTAAGGAAGAGTATGACCTTAAACATAAGAAGGAATCTGAGGTCAAGAGACCCGATCCCACGGCTCCACCTTTGCCTTTCTCTCATGTATCCCCACCACCTTACACCAGTCAGATGTATCCTAGCCTCAGCAAGGACGAGATAGATCTTCTTGCTGGATATCATGCCACCCACGAAAGACCCCCTCCACCAGGCGTCCCACAGGCTCCGCCACAACAACAAGCACCTCCACAGACACAACAGCCAGTGGTACAAACTACACAAGCACCTGCCACCCCACAAAGACAAGCATCACTATATTCTGAGGATAGTGATAGCGCCTCAGAAGGAGCAACAGGGGACCACACATCAACTACCCAATCCCCCCTGCTGTTATAGTAGAAAAGGAAGATGATCTTGACATGATAGGAATGACAAAAGCTATTGGAGGTGCTATTGTAAATTTTTTAAGCCGAAACAGAACAAAGAGTGGAAAGATATATGGGATGGATGCAGATGTACAGGGTGTCAGCATGCAGGCTCCTTTTATGACTATAGGAAATTACATGCACTACATACAGTTACTTAAAAAAGGCTTGTAATGGTAGAAATTATATACAGGAAGATATGCGATTGATTGTTGATGGGGTGATTGGGCAAACATCTGCCTTTGATTGGACAAACGTTCCCAGTATTTCAATGATAGAAGCAAATAATGTTTGTGCAGATCAGTATAGTCTAAATACAGACAGGGGCAGAATCACAATGTGGGACCAATTGGATTCAGAATTTAAAAATGCTTTTAAAAATAGGACCTCTCTTCCCACTGCCATAGCATTTAAACAGAAATCTGGAAAAAGTGTATTAGAATTCTGGAAAAGGTTTGTAGATGTATGGACACAGGAAGCTGGATTATCCACATTGGCAAATATGCACAGCTTACTGATCCAAACTTTCATTAGGAACTTTAAACCACAACATGGCTTAATGGTAAAGCAGATGATTTCTGATTGGCCCACAAAAGCCCTTCTTCAAGGAGTGCCACCTCAACAGGATACAAGACCTCAGGATAATTCTGGGAATGGGAGGCATTGGGGTAGAGGGAGCGGACGAGGGAGAAGTTTTTCCCGAGGCCCCCCTTCCTCTAGAACCAGATGCTTCAATTGTGGAGCTGAAGATCACTGGAGGAATCAATGTCCTTATGAGATCTATGACCCAAATAATTAACAGCCCTTGAAAAAATACCAATCCTGGTCCTCAAAGATCCCAGAGTCAACCAGCTCCTAGCCCAAGGTTTCCAATCCAGTGGACCCAACCAAAACAACAATGAATCTGTACAGAAGGAGGTATCCCAGCATTTACTCTTGTGTCTCACTCCCTTGATGACCAACCACTAGTGACCCTACATGTAAATGGGTTACTGATCCCGCTTCTCCTTGACACCAGGGTGACTCGGAGTACTTTAAGCCAAGATTATTATAGAGGTGAGATCACAAATGCTGAGCCTTCAATGGGAATTAATGGGATACTTACCAAGACCTACAAAACCCCTCCCCTCCTGATTGTAGATGATGAACATGGGTCCCTAATAATCCATCACAGTTTTAAGATCATACCAAATTGTCCTGTAAATCTCCTGGGAAGAGATTCATTGAGGAAGCTGGGCATGAAAATAGTAATGTCTCCAAGTGGCGGTCTAACTGTATATTCTAAAAAGGTCCCCAAAGTACCTATTCTAGCTTTAATTGTCGAAGTACCGGACGAGGAATTTTCAAAGGACTTACACGGGTCCTGGTCGGATGGACCTCTGGATGTAGGTCTTATCTCTTGTACCCCATACAAAGCCACCCTCAAACCATGGGCAGAACCTAAATACCCCAAACAATACCCTTTGTCAAAAGAAAAGGATGACAGAATTGCTTCCATGGTGGAACAAAGAATTTTAAAGGAAACAATTTCACCTTACAACACTCCTAAAAATCCAGTCAAAAAGCCGGATGGCAGTTATAGGTTTATTCATGATCTTAGGCCTGTAAATAATCTTGTAGTGCCCATAGCACCTATAGTACCTGATGTGCCAATACTCCTGACTTCCATAGCATCCGATGCAGAGTATTTCACAGTAATTGATTTAACAAATGCATTTTTTAGCGTCCCGGTGGACGAAGAGACAGTCTATTCTTGCAATTTGTTTTAGAAATCGCCAAATGACTTGGTGCAGAATGCCCCAAGGGTATGTAGACTCCCCTGTAGTCTATTCAGTTGTACTCCAGGCAACCCTGCGGTCCTGGACTCCCCGCCATGGTTCAGTCCTATTACAGTATGTTGATGATTTGTTGTTATGCAGTCCAAGCCAAGTTACCAGCAGAGAGGATGGTAAAGATCCCAGATGTGTGTAGAGCGGTCCTGTCATAGGCGGCGGAGGAGGAATACACAGCACCGGGGAATACGGGGGATTCATTAAGGATCACGCTTAACTTACCTGTAGTCAGAGGTCTACTTCTGGAACAACACTAACAGCTACAGTGGTGGACTGGTCGCAGTAACTACATCTACACGCTCATTGCCCCGCTGGGGTGATTGGATTTGGTGAGTGGGGACCCTTGAGGGGGAGCACAAAAGTCACCTGAGGATACTGCACACACTCAAGTCACCATTTGGTCTCTGTTATATACCTGAGGAACATCAGACACACATTATATGAACTGACATTTGCCCACCCTTATGTGAACTTTATCTTCATCTTATACGGCTTTATATATGCCCTTGAAGTACAGTTTCAGTTCTGGCACTCTGGCATATTTTTATACCAGGATATTATGCATGGGATCTTTTTTGATATCATAATTTTGAATGCTATTTTTGAATGTGGTTGATTTTCACTGGTTCATCATATATATATTTTTTTCACTGTAATATCGTGGCAGTTGGAGTAATTGCCACCAGGAATTCACTTTATGTTGCACTGTGTAACTATGTCCCATACTTTTTTGGACTACTTAGCTATTGGGACGCATATGTTTTTTTTCACATTTTTGGCCACACACTTATAGGCTGTGCTCTGTGGCTATCATAGGGATTTCCTGTACGGTAGCTCAGGCACACGGTCTATAGGGTGGTTATGTTGTATATTGTTTACCCAATTATATGGTACAGATTTTTGTAGCACTGACACTTTATCTGAGGTTGGGATTACATGCACTGAGCATTGTTGGGGTTCACTTACCCCCTCCCCCTTTTACTTATTTATTTATTTCTTTTCACTGTATACCCCTTTACTTACTTCTTTTCACTGTTTACCAGTAGGTAGCGCCACTTATCCCATTAAAGATTTGTTTATCCCCGGTCTTCCCTCTTTGGTCAAATCATATGTTGCCAGATGCATCACATGCATCCGAAACAACCCAAGAAAACCACACAAGGCAAAACATGAACACCTTACATATCCATCCACACCTTTTACAGATTGACTTAGGTAAAAGATAGGAATATTTACTTGTGATAGTAGACATGTTCTCAAGATGGACAGAAGCATTTGTAACCACAAAAGAACATGCACAAACAGTTGTAAAAATCCTCATGCAGGAAATTATTCCTAGATGGGGATGCCCGCTCCAAATAAATTCTGACAATGGTCCTGCCTTTTATTTCAAAAGTGTGCCAAGATTTAGTGAAAGCACTTGAAATTGTTTGGAAATGTCATATACCTTACCACCCACAGAGTTCAGGTATTGTTGAAAGAATGAGCAGAACCATTAAAGATAAAATAAGAAAAGCAACAGGAGGCACATATAATAAGTGACAGAAAGTTCTACCAGCAGTTTTGGCCAAAAAAAGAATGACCTCCTCTAACAAAACAGGATACTCTCCATTTGAGTTCCTTATGGGTAGGCCATTTCCCACCCCATGGGCCAGACAACCACTTATGTTAGAAAGAGGGGACCTATTCACTCCAACCAAGTGGGATTTGTTCCCACAAGGGAGGCACGTGATAACACAACCAAAGCGATCAACTTAATCTACGCAGCATGGAAACAAAAAACCCCAATGGTGCTCCTGTCGATGGACGCTGAGAAAGCGCTCGACAGGGTGAGCTGGCCCTTTCTTTTCGAAACCCTTCGGAGCATAGGTCTGAGAGAGCAAATGATGAACTGGGTGCAAGCAATTTATTCTTGCTCATCGGCACATGTTAAAGTTAATGGTCACCTATCATCACCATTTCCGATAACAAATGGGACAAGACAGGGGTGTCCTCTATCGCCTCTAATATTTATGCTGACCCTCGAACCTTTTCTAAGACTTATCACAGACAACCCGAATATTTTGGGGCTTAGATTGAATGCCACCCTTTCCCCAAAAATAGCGGCATTTGCAGATGATCTGCTATTCTTGTTGACCAGTCCATTGATGTCCATCCCAAATCTGCTTGCAGAACTGAAGACGTATGAAAAGCTGTCACTCTTCCGCATTAATTACCAGAAATCTGAGGCGTTAGAGGTCGCCCTGCCATCATCCTTAGCTGCGCTGATTAGAGTAGATTTCCCCTTTAAATGGGCCTCATCCCACATTAAATACCTAGGCATACTTCTGCCCAGCAGAATAGAAGAAATCTTCCCTCTCAACTTCCCTCCCCTCTTGACAGCTATAAAAAAAGACCTCCAGACCTGGCAGAATGGAATGTTCTCTTGGTTTGGACGTTGTGGCATAGTAAAAATGAACATTATGCCTCGGATATTATACCACTTCCAGGCACTCCCTATACGAATTCCAGCTTCCTTCCTCAAAGCGGTCAACAGAACCTTTGACAAGTTTGTCTGGGCCCAAAAAAATTCCCGCTTGGGCCAGACCATGCTTTAACTTCCCAAGCTGAGGGGTGGTATTGCTCTGCCGGATGCTAACCTCTACCTAATGGCATGCCATCTGACCCGGGTTCTAGACTGGTGTCGGCATGGTGCCCTGAAGCAGTGGGTACAAAATAGAACATACCCTAACGGAGACCAGGCTGGAGTCGCTGCCTTGGTGCCAAAAGCCCATGCCAAACTGAATAATGAACCACCTTACGGTGGGAGAAACGTGGCAAACTGCTCGCAAAGCTTTCTGCGATTTTCTTGGTCTCACCTCTTCCATCTCCACTCACTCCCATTGTCAGAAATCCAGCCTTTGCTCCGGGACTCGAGGACTCCAGATTCCTGAAGCTGCTGGAGGTCGAATGGTCTCAAGCAAGACACTTCCTTATCAATGGCCAGTGGAAGAACAGGCAACAAATCACACAAGATCTAGCCCTGGCGGGACTGTCATTCTGGCAAAAGATACAGTTAACCCATTTCATTGGCTCCCTGCCTTCACTTGAGGCTTTTGGGAGGCAATTAACCTCCTTTGAATTGCTGAGCCTGGAACAAACTCCGCTGAGACATGCTATCTCCCAGTCTTACCAACTACTAATAGCCCAACCCCAGACTCTAGACCTTACTACATAACCAAGTGGGAACGTGACCTAGGGGTGCAATTTACAGAGAAACAAATAGATTGGCTCTTTCTTTTCGCCCATAAAACTTCCATCTGCACCAGACACCAGGAGGCGGGATACAAGCTACTATCTCGGTGGTACTATACCCCAGAAAGAATACACAAGATGTTCCCCCAGAGTACAGACCTTTATTGGAGATGTGGAGAGGCGACTGGCTCGCTCCTTCTTGTCTTCTGGTCCTGTCAAACCCTCCGGCCTCTCTGGACGGAAGTGCACCACATAGTGAAAAAATTCACAGACCGAGAGGTGCCAGAGACCCCTGAATTCTTCCTTCTTTACCATCATGAGATCCCCACTAAAGCCTACAGGAAATCTATTATCCCTCTCCTGCTTACAGCGGTGAAGAGCTGCATCCCCCTGCTTTGAAAGCAGACACAACCCCTATCGGTGGCCGTGTGGCTGAGAAGGTATCGGAGATAAGGGCAATGGAAGACTTGGTGGCCACGGAGAAAGGCCTCAGTGAGCAATTTTCAAAAAAATGGTTTTATTGGCAAGAATTTGTTTTTTCCGAGGAATATAAAGAGCTGTTGATCTAACCTCCCAGTGATACGACATTCTTACATGCTCCCCGGATGGGGATGGCGAGGCTGGACGGAGGTACAGGCATCTTCTACGACCCTCCTCCCCTGTGAAGGGGAGACCCCTTCCCCCCACCCCCCCCTTTTTTTCTCTTCTTCTCCCTCTTCCCCTATTTCCCCATCTTTCCCTTTTCTACTCTGTTTTTCTCCCTAAGCTACTACTCTTCTTTTACTTTTTTTCTTTTTTTTTTGGTCATTCGACCCCGGGATCAAAGCGGTCCCCGCTTCCTTTTCTTTTTTTACATAAAATATGGTGTTTGCCGTTTTAAAGAGAAGTCCTACTACAACTTGGTGATACTCCACAGATGGCGAAAGTTTTCTGTATGACCAAAATGATTGTACTATCAAATGCCTTTGGGGAGACTATTGTTACTTCTGTACACTTCATTGGGATTGTATCTGTGTAGGATAAAGGAGGTGAAACGGGAAATAAATACTCAAAAAGAGAGTGAAGCAGGTGAAAAAGTCTCTGAACAAGATCACCTCGCTTATTGCACCACAGACTTCTGGGAAGGCATTTTGCCTCCTGTTCCTAAGCTCTCTGATAGTTATGATCCATGTAGGTAGGAACACTAATTGTATTTATCATCCTGAGGACTTGGGAGCCCTTAACCACTTGCCGCCCACCATGTAGCAATATGACGTTGGCAAAGTGGTTACGATATCCTGACCGGGCGTCGCCAGGATATCAAGCCGCTGCGCACCCCCAGGGCACGCATTGCGGTGATTGTTGTTGCCGTGTGTCAGTCTGACACACCGCAACTCCGATCTAGGTAAAGAGTCTCTGACAGAGACTCTTTACCATGTGATCAGCCGTGTCCAATCACGGCTGATCACGATGTAAACAGGAAGAGCCGTTGATTGGCTTTTCCTCACTTGCGTCTGTCAGACGCGAGTAGAGGAGAGCCGATCAGCTGCTCCTCTGACGGGGGGGTCTGTGCTGATTGATTATGAGGGCAGCCCCCACGAGAATGCCCACACTGGACCACCAGGGACGCCACCAGGACCACCAGGGTTTGCAACCACTAGCCACCACCAGGTATGCCACCCTAGACCACCAGGGATGCCAATCAGTGCCCACAATTAATGCCAATCAGTGCCCACAATGGGCATCACTGATTGGCAGGCATTGTTTGGCACTGATTGGCATCCATCAGTACCATCCATTAGTGTACATCAGTGCCACCTATCAGTGCCCATCCATGCCCATCCGTGCCACCTATCAGTGCCCATCAATTCCACCTATGTGTACCCATCAGTGCTGCAAATCAGTGCCACCTATCAGTGCCCATCAGTACTGCCCAATCAGTGCCCCATCAGTGCCACATATTAGTGCCCATCATCAATGCCACCTCATCAGTGCCACCTCATTGGTGCCACCTCATCGGTGCCCCTCAGTCCCGCCTCATCAGTGAAGGAGAAAACATACTTATTTACAAAGTTTTGTAACAGAAACAAAAAAACATTTTTTTTTCTAAATTTTCGGTCTTTTTTTTATTTGTTTAGCAAAAAAAATTAAAATCCCAGAGGTGATCAAATACCACCAACAGAAAGCTCGATTTGTGGGAACAAAATGATAAAAATTTAGTTTGGGTACAGTGTAGCATGACCGCACAATTGTCATTGAAAGTGCGACAGCACTGAAAATTGGTCTGAGCAGGAAGGTGTATAAGTGCCCAGTATTGAAGTGGTTAAAGGCATATGTGGGTCACCCAATACCACCACTGATAATACACATACCAGACACAATCAGATAATGAAGGAGTTAAAAGTTTTACAGTCAAAATGTTGCTACTGAAATTCAAATATAATTATGCTCAGAAATCAGGGTATGAGAAATGTTGGATATGTAGTAAACTGCATCCTAGTAAAGCCCGTATTCCCCTTATGGCTGTACCTTTTAAATATCACCCTTATTTGAAATGGAACTCCCTCCGTTGTTTTAACCAACATATCAAGTTTATATATAAACAACATTGTTACTTTTCCAATAATGGGAAGAAGTCATTCCCCTGACTGGTGTTTTAAAGTGGATGTAAACCCAATGTCATCCTTTCTAAACTACTGCCATAGGGGTTATCTGTAAGGATATACATGCCTCCTGCATGTACCTTTACCTGTCAAATGTCTCCCCTCTGTCTGTTATTAGACCCGAAAAAAACTGCAGATTCTGTGGGTGGGTCTGTTGTCTGGAGCTCGGTGGGTGGAGTCGTGATGTAAGTAGACTCCCCGCCCACCTCTACACTCCCCTGTGTATTTCTAACACTGAACTTCTGCTATGATCTCTAACATCCAGTGAAAAGACAGGAAAGTAACCACATGACTTCAGCATGCCAAATCATGCTGAGGTGTGGAACAGCCAATCCTTACAGAGCTGCTGAAGAAAGGAGTGGGGGTGGGAATTAAAAAATACTGCATGTGTCTTAGGCTGAAGCACAAGATGTAAATCACCTGTCACTCACAGCAAGGGGGAGTATTTGACAAGTTTTTTTTCGGTTTGTCAAGAATTGTCTCACTAAACAATAAAAGAGGATTGTTTAGAGATGGATTAACTTTTTTTTTCGGGTTTACATCCACTTTAATTTAGGGAATGAGACACAGGCTAACCCCTCTACATGCAGTGGGTCAATATTTAACATTTCTACATGTAAACCTAAGGGAAACTCCTCCTGTTCACTGTTCCACATATTTAAACAACAACTTTTTTCTTCCTTTTCTGATAATGTAAGTGATATACTACACCAATTCATACTCGCAGCATAGAACAAGGACACTCATGGGTTTATTGCTAAGAAACCATTTGCACTAGGACAAAGTGTCTATGTGTGTTGTGGGAAGGTATGCTATCCTTGGGTCCCCCTCCATGTCCAGGGATGGTGTTTTTGGCCTCTTTAGTCCCGATTATGGGAGTAATAGGTAACAATAAAGGAGACCACCTACTTGAGGCCAGTATGCATCCAAGATACCCTCTTAAGCATAGAATAAAGCGAGAATTGTTTCTTGAAAAGGACATGGCAGGGGCTTGGTTTCCCTCATGGACAGGATGGGGGATTGATATGATGAAGAAATTAAATAATTATTCTAAGATACTAGATGAAATACTGGATACAAATTCAGATGACATCACTAAGTTAAATTTGGAAACAAGAGCAATCAGAAAACAACTAGAACTTCATGACATGGCCATAAAAAGTATGAGTGCAGCCCTTACAGGGTCATGTGAGATGACTGAAGACTATGAATGTTGTACTTGGATACATAAACCAGTATAGAAATACCTGATTATTATGACATAATCTCACAACACAGAAAAGAAGTAGATAAATTACAAAGAGAAGCACGAGACACAGCAAAGAATTGGGATCCTTTCAAAGGATTAGGCAGATTTAGTTTTGGATGAATATTTTCATGGCTGAAAGACATTGCTATGACTATTATAATGATTTTGCTTTTTCTATTATTTTTATATGCATGTTTCAAACTTGCAATGTGTATCATTGCTAGAGCTACCCAAACCCCTGACCCCGCTGCTGCTAATAAAGCCTACCTTAGCATGTACTATGATAAGAAATCTAATTATATTACAGTGGAGAGAAAGTAAGTCATGTTTATGACTTAAGAGGAGATTGTAAGAGAATGTATAAACAACTGTGACTCAATTTTAGATTTCCCTCCATTTTACATTAAGTAGAAATGAACTTTTGTATGTATGAGTTTTGCCATAAACAGCTTAACTAACAGTTTGCATAGAACCACACCCTATGAGTTACTTTGGTTAAGCCGATTCCCAGAGCAACATCCTGTGTCAGCAAATCATCAGCTATTTCTTGTTATCTAGTCAGCAGTCTAACTCATGATAAGAAAGTACTGAGTGTAAGTTTGTATAACCCTTAGACACGTATATATTAAAACGCAGCCCCTAACTTCTTTGTTTTACTTTTATATAAGCTATTGTTGTACTCCATAAAATCAGACACCTTATGAAAACACTCAGGCCTGTTTCCCATGTCTCATGTGGTGTTTCAGGGTGGTTGTCAAGGTGTATAATTCCTTTCATTATGTAAAATGAGTTTGTCAGTTTCCTTGACCCGATCTAGGTCAAAAGTGGAATGGACCACTCCTCGGGGCTGATAAGTGTTTTGAATACTGGAAATGCTCAATAAAATTAGTCTACCAGGCCTTTTCTGGCACTTTTTGTTTACAAGTTTAAATCAGTATTTTTTTGCTAGAAAATTATTTTGAATCCCCAAACATTATATATTTTTTTAGCAGAGTCAAGCTTTACAACTGCTTTAATGTTCAAAGAAATTTTCCATCTTGTATTTTAACAAGACCAGTGCTTCCCTCTTTTACTGAGCAGAGGGAAAGCAATACCTCACCCCATCTGCTGTGTTTCCTTCTAAGCAACACTCTGGGGCTGATTTATTAATGGCAAATTCACTGTGCAAAGTGCAGTCGCTGTAGATCTGAGGGGAAGATTGAAATGAGGGGAAACTCTGCTGATTTCTATCATCCAATCATGTGCAAGCAAAAATGCTGTTTTTATTTTCCTTGAATGTCCCCCTCAGATCTACAGCGACTGCACTTCCAAGTGCACTTACAGTGCACTTGTAGTGCACAGTGGATTTGCCTTTAGTAAATGAATAAACCCCACTGCCTTCTTGACTGGGCATGTGTACCATAGGTTGCTGGCCCCTTCTCTATAGTATTACCCTTCTATACCCTCCAGCAGCTACATAATGGCTGGATTCAGACCTATCTGTTCTGGTATACTGTGTAAGCGTGTGTTATGTCATGCGTTAAATCATACCTCCCAACTGTCTCGGATTTGCCAGGACTGTCCTAAGATTTCAGCCACTTTCACACAGGCGCTTTACTGTCATTTTTGGGCTAAAAATAGCAACTGTAAATCGCCTGTAAATGGCCTCTCCTGCAGCCCCAATGTGAAAGCCCGAGTGCTTTCACACTCGTCGGTGCCCTTGCAGGACAGGAAAAAAGTCTTACAAGCAGCATCTTCTCGGGTGGTGGAGGAGCTCAGTCTGCTCCACCTCCTCCTCATGTCCCCCTGTGTCCCCCTGTGAATTTTAAAGCAGTGCTCCTGATGTCACTGCTTGAGACCAGCTAGCCAGCCTTGGGTGAGTGAACACAGTCTTTGTGTTCTCTCTATCTCTTTCTTCCTTCAATCTAATCCTTCATTCATAATATAGCGATCCTTCCTGCCTTCCATGTAAATGATTGATCACCTGAATCAAGAAGGGCTCTTGTGTAAATTCCTTCCACCAAGACAGGCACTACAGACAAAGGGCCTACTAACTTAACAGGAGGTTTGTTGGAAGCACTTGGATTAGCAGGCTTGCCTGACTGGACTGGTACTTCTCTTCTCTCAGACTGCTTGAAATGCCGCTTCCGGTGACATTTTGGATGCTGATAGTCATTTCTCACTGAGACAGCATAAACTGCAGGTGTTCTCTATTGTTCCCTTGCAGATTCAGAGAAAGTTCTTCTTGGAGGCCCAGGTCTTCTCTCCATCCTTGGGTCACCTCTCTGAGATCCACGCCCATCTTCTGTCCTAGGTGGACTAGGACATTCTTGCTGGTAATGACCTATACCTCCACAGTTTAGGCAGACGTTTGGATTCACTTGCCTCTTGCCGGACGCAGTAGTCGAGTCTGGGGGTACATTCTGCCCCATAACACCCTTGTCAGACAACTCAGTACGTTTTGCTGCATCTTCAGTGCGGCTATCTCGGACTTGAGATCCAATGGTTCAGTCATCATCTCTAGCAGCTGTGACACCTGAGTCTTGAGAAGTTCGACCTCAGAGTTGTCACCAGCTGCACTGGCCACTCTGACCTCGACAACCGATTCAGACTTTTGACTATTCTTCTTCTCCAGTATGGCCTCTTCTCTCCGCACATTCCTGATCAAATCTGGATACTTCAGGATGCCACCATCTTGCCTGGTTCTCAGCAGGATGGTGATAGGGTCCAACGGCTGGGCACCCCGCAAGACTTGCTGAGCACAGACCTCATCTACTTTCCGGGGATCCAAACCCTTCTTCGGTAGTTTTTGGTGCACTATCTTATCCAAACGCCTCACATAGTTGGATAACTTTTCCCCTGCGTTCTGGTAAGTATGCTCAAACTGGTACATGAGGTCAGAAGCTTTTTCGGTGCACCCAAACACATCCTGCAGAATGTTCAGGTAGTCTTGAACAACGCAATCTTTCTTACTAAGCTTCGGGTTGTGGATAGCTTCTGAGCCAGGGCCCCTATCTGTGATTCTCTGTTACTTGTGGGTCTCAGGAATATGCTTTTCATCCAAGGCTTGTGTGGCCTGGTCCAGCCACTCTTCAAAATTGCCCTCCCCTGTAGGCACTGGTTGTCTTCAAAAAAAGGTCCTGAGTTTCTGATACCCACGTTCAGAGTACGTTGGAGTATCCCTCTGGCACTTTGCCACAAAGTCTCCCAAGGCAGTGAAGAACTCTGGTCCAATCGTAACCAGGGATGTCGCGGAAGGGTCTTCTTCTTTCATGGCCTCAGCTTGACTAGAACTTGCTAGAGACATGTCTGGCATACTTGGCTGAATTAACGAGACTCATTCTTCTCAGCTAGCTGCACACTATTTCCTTGGAAATGGTCTAGAATTCCTAGCTTCCACTCTAGTAGTGCACAGATGCGAGAGGCCTCTTATTCTGACTCCAATTGTTGTGAAGTGACTTATCCCTTGTGAGACCTCTATGCCTGTCCCGTATAACATATAATCACTGAGGGCAATCCTCATCAGATAGTTTGAACTCACCAAATACTGATTCCATCCACAAAGGTGCTTTTATTCTGAACATCAGGTTACAGCAGATGACAGGATACAAACAGATGAATAGATTGTAGTATTTATGCAGTCAAAAGATGATATTGTCTGTAGCTTACAATGCAGAATACATGTGCCCTGCTACATGTGGCTTGTAGCTGCATCCATGACACAGGAAGTACAATCACAGGAAAAAGGGTGGCGTATTACACATAAAGGAAGTGTGTCATAACATCAGGAAAAAGAAACATGAGAAAACAAATGCATTACCACAAAAGGTCACTAGATGGCAGCATGTGAACTAAATATAGACGTCCATAGAAAATGGGTAAGGAACAATCTATATAAATTCTATGCCCCGTTCGTCTGACAGCAATCAACCACGTCTTCTGGTCTGGAATCAATGTCTCCACCTCCTGGCTGATCTGTTCTTCAGTCCAGGTGTCCCCAGGGAGCTCAATCACTACACTTGACTCTGGCCGGGTGCCTTCTTAATAACACCACTGTGTAGCAGCAGCAGAGCCCATCCTTAGGAAACATGAGAAAACAAGTGCATTACCACAAAAGTTCACTAGATGGCAGCATGTGAACTAAATATAAACGTCCATAGAAAATGGTTTAGGAACAATCTATATACATTCTATGCCCCGTTGGGGCAGCACGCTCCCTGTCTGGCATGGTAAATGTCACTATATACATCAGAACGGTAGTTATGCAACTGCAAATAACAAACAGTGCTAGATGTCTTAAAGACCTGAAAGACATAAAAAGAACATGCATATAATGCAATAACAATAACTCTTAATTCAAGGCTTCAAGTTATGTCAACTAAAGTTCAAGACACTTTCTTCTTGAAGTCACAGGTAGGATCCAGCAAAAAAAGTTAATTCTCCAAAGGGTAAGAGCAGAGTAAGTCCCGTGATAGGCCTGATGAAAGTCTTTACAGTCCCTTGTCTTGAAACCTTCACCTCCACCTTACGTACTTTACCGCCATCACTAGGAACGCTCTTTACAATAAGTCCCATGGGCCATTCGATTCTTTCAGCTTGCTGGTCCTTAAGCAGAACAAGATCTCCAACTTGTATATTAAGATCCAGCCGTTGCCATTTCCTGCGTCCTTGCAGAGTAGAAAGATACTCCATCTTCCAACGATTCCAGAAGCAGTTGGCAAGATGTTGTACTCGCTTTCACTGCTCATAGCATGGATTTCCTGCTTTACAGTTTCCAGGTGGAACAGACCCAAGCTTCTGGGTATGAAGAGTAGCTGGGGTAAGGGTAGTTGGGGTCTCTGGATCATTGGACACTGGGACAAGTGGTCTTGAATTAATTATGGCAGAGGCCTCTGCCAGGAAGGTGGTTAGAATCTCGAGGGTAAGTCTTGTGGAATTAAAGTCCATAAGCATAGAGTCCAATATTTAAAGTGTGATGCCTATCATTCTCTCCCATGAGCCACCCATGTGGGAAAAATGAGGAGGATTGAAAATCCATGTACAGCCTTTTTCAGCAAAGGTCTTGGATTGGCCTAAAGTTGAGCTGTAACTCTCGACAGGCTCCAATGAAATTAGTTCCACAGTCAGATCTTAGTGTCTTGACTGGTCCTCTGATGGCTAGGAATCATCTTAAAGCATTGATGAAACTTGAGGCATCCATAGATTCTATTACTTCAATGTGTACTGCACGCACACTCATGCAAGTGAACAGCACTGCCCATCAGTTGCTATTTGCTTGGCCACCTCGAGTTCTGTGGGCTGTTTCCTTCCATGGCCCAAAGACATCCAGACCAACATGAGTGAAAGGTGGGTCAGTACTTAACCTGTCAGCTGGCATTTGCTGTTGCTGCTGTTTCCCTCTCAGTTTGCAGCACTGAACACAGCTGTGTAGTGTAGCTGTGATCTATCTTTTTGCTCCTATATTCCAAAGGCCTGCAGCTCTTATGGCACCCTCTGTGAAGTGTCTACCTTGGTGCTTAACCCTTCATGGTAGTGCCTTATGAGCAAAGTGGTGATGTGATGGCGAGCAGGTATAATGAGAGGCTTCTGTTCTTGCTCACTCAACTCAGCCTTGTTTAAATGTCCACCAATCCTTAACATACCATCATTGTCAATGAATGGATTCAGGTTGGCAATTGGACTGTTTTTTGCTATGTCCCTCTTATCACAGATACATTTAATTTCAAAGACAAAAAAAAGCCAAAGACACTCTGTTGTACACTGCGTATTATGATCAGTTCACCTTCAGCAATGTCTTTTGCAGAAAGAAGCTTTTGGCACACGTGCCAACCTTGACAATGAGCCTCTGTGGGCTTTGTGTGGAAGCAATCTGCAATATGAACTAACCTTGCGATGGTGCGTACAAGCCTTCTCCACTTGGAGAAATGTTCAAAGTGTTGACAGCCCAAGACGAGTCTTTGTTCAGTTCTGGTGATGAGGGTTTTAACTTCAGGATGAATCTCTGGATCCTTGTCAGGTTCTAGAAGACTGAAGACATCAGCTTTGGTTTCTTCTGGATGATCCGGCAGGAATTCAGCCCTGTTAACAAAGAAGAATTTGCAAAGACACTTGCAGACACTGGCCAGGTGGCATGATCTGCAGGGTTAATTTAAGATGGAACATAATGCCATTGTTCAGGTTTAGATAATTTCCTGATTCTCTCTACACGCTTTCTGACATAGACATAGAAACGTTTAGTCTGGTTGTATATGTGGCCCAGAACAACTTTGCTGTCTGTGTAGAATCTGACGTCATCTATCTAAATGTTTAACTCACGCAGTATGAAATCTGCTATTTCTACAGCTAGCACAGTCCCACAAAGTTCAAGCCTGGGAATCCTGTGTTCAGGCTTAGGTGCTAACTTAGCTTTCCCAAACAGAAACCCTATGTGGGCTTTATTAGAATAATCTCTTACCTTGAGGTAAGCGACAGCTGCTATGGCCTCAGTAGATGCATCTGAGAAGATGTGAAGCTCTTTCCTCTGACTTGTGGCAAGCAAGGCAGAAGTATAGCAGCGTGGTATACGGATTCCATCTAAGGCATGTATTGATTGTTTCCAGGACTCCCACTTTGAAAGCTGGTCTATTGGAAGTGGAGCATCCTAATCTTTAAGAGAACTGTCTAAGGATTTACCTTGTATGGTGATGGGAGCTACGAATCCCAATGGATCGTATAAGCTGTTCACTACTGACAGAACACCACGTTTGGTAAATGGCTTGTCTGCAGAGCTGACTTGAAAACCGAAGGTGTCTTTTAATAAGTCTCACCGTAGGCCCAGACTTCTCTGTACAGGTGGTATGTCCATTCCCAGATTGAAGTCTTTAAACCCTGTGGCATGATCGCCAGGTTGAAAGGCTATTTGAGGCAATCTTGTGTAGTCTGAGGTTAGCCTCAGAAAGCAAACCTTGTGTCCTTTGGACCAGGTCTATGGCTCCTTTGTCTGTAGGTAAAGATTTAAGTCCATTGTCCACATAGAAGTCTCTCTCGACGAAGTGTGGATCATCCATGCCATACTCCTTTTCCCCATCAAGGGTAGTCTTTTGTAAACCGTATGTTACAACAGCGGGTAAGGGACTATTTCCGAAAACATGTACCTTCATGCGGTATTCAATCATCTCATTTTTCATGTTGTTGTCACGGTGCCACAGAAACCTTAGGAGGTTTCTATGGTCTTCACGCAAAATAAAGCAATGAAACATTTGTTCAATGTCAGCAGTTATGGCAACTGGCTCTCTTCTAAACCTCATAAGTACACCTACAAGGTTGTTGGTTAGGTTCGGAACCAGTGAGAAGAACATCGTTCAGGGATATGCCTTGATGCTTGGCACTCGAGTCAAATACTACCCTGATTTGCTTTGGCTTACATGGACGATACACTCCGAAGAAAGGCAGGTACCAGCACTCATCATGTTTTTGAAGTGGTGGGGCTGGTTCGGTGTGATCATAGTCAAAGATCCTTTTCATAAAGGTGATCAAATGGTCCTTCATTTCAGGCCTGTTCTTTAGTGTTCGTTGAAGTGAGTTAAATCTGGATAGAGCCTGTTCACGATTGGTTGGGAGTTTAACCCTTGCAACACAAAGAGTTAATGGTGCAACCCAGCTGTTAGACTCATCCTGGAAGAACTCTTTGTCCATTATTTTGATGAACTCTCTGTCTTCGACTGACAAGGCTATTGTGTTGTCATCGCTTGTAGTACAAAACACTGTGGTACCTAGGTTGTCATTGCAAAGGTTAGGAGTGACATCAGGTACTTGGATAATGTCAAGAGGCTTCTCTTTAACTTCGTAATGGCGGGCACTGTTTGAAGTGGGATGCACGTCCGTTTCCTAACATGTAAGTTCTGAAGGAGTGGATCTCGGATGACGTACGCATTATATCCAAGCATACGTCACCCACGATTACCCAGCCTATATCAAGTTTTTGTGCGTAAGGGGCATCATCAGGTCCATTGCAATGCTTGCGTACCTTGTGTACTCTGAGAATGTTTCTTCCTAGCAAGATCAAGATTTCAGCATTCGTGTCCATTGCAGGAATTTCATTAACAAGGTGCCGCAAGTGAGGATGGTGATATGCAGCCTCTGGAGTAGGAATTTCTTCCCTTTCCTTTGGTATCTGGTCACACTCAACTAATGTTGGTAGAGGTATGCCCTCTCCCTTATTGATATGAGAGACCATGAACCCATTGGCCCTTCTACCGAAGGTCTCTTCACGACCAGAACAGGTTCTGAGAGTATACGGTGATGCTTGTCCCTCTATCCCAAAGATCTCAAAGAATTTAGGCTTAACCAGGGATCTGTTGCTCTGCTCATCTATTATGGCATACATCCTAGTAGCTTCCTCAAGTTTACCCTTTGGGTATATCTTGTCTAGGCACATCTTAGCGCAGCATTTATGATATGAGCCTTCACAGACTTCTGTGCATGAAGAAGAAATGTTAGCTGTGGCTGGAGCATGACCTTGTTGCTCCCCGCCATGACTTGAGACAGGGCTGGAGGTAGGAGGCTGCTGTGAATTGTCTGAAGGTGGGCCTGGATGCATAGCTGTAACATGTCTGTCTCTACTGCATTCTGTGCACTTGATGACAAGTTTACAGTCTTTAGCAAAATTTCCATAACAAGCACCTGTAGCATATTCCAAGTTTCTGAAGAATCTTCCTGCACTCTTGTAACGTCTTTGCCCTAAGCCCACAACATTTCTTTAGGGGGTGAGGCTTCTTGTGAATAGGGCACTGACGATTAGGGTCTTTATCTCTGTCACCCGAATCACTCTGGTGAGCAGGAGAGGATACGGGTGGTGAGGTCTGTCCTTTTAATAGATATTACTCTATTAAAGTTTTTACGTTTAGCTGCTATGTTATCATACCTAGATGGAGATGATGATGAAGCAGGCAAGTTGGGTTCACTGAAGCTGAATCTGGGATTGTTTCTCATCCAGGCTTGGTCACTGATGAACCTGCAAAAATATGCGAATAGAGGAAAAGATACGTTATAGTCTCTTTTTTACCTTGAGCCTTGTTGTGCCTATTTCTCTTGCAGGCCTTATGGCAGTTTAGGCACCACTGGATTGACACCATGAGCAGTGTCCAGGAAGCTTAGTCCAGGTAGACCTGCGTCTGTCTTTGTCAACTCCAGTTCCATGAGAAGATCACTCAGATGTTGGAGCTTGCGATAGTCTTTGTTCCCTATTTTTGGGAAGTTTTGCAGTCTCTTGAATAGAGCGCTTTCTATGGCTTCAGAGCTACCATAGGCTGGCTCAAGTCTTGCCCATGCAGCAACAAGACCTGCATCTGGGTGGTCAACATGCACTGTTCTCAGTCTTTTAACACGATCTGCAGATTCTGGTCCCAGCCACTTTATGAGCAAATCAAGTTCCTCCTTGGTGGTAAGGTTGATCAGCAATAGCAGCTTTGAAGGTTGATCTCCAGGCCCTGTAGTTTTCCGGACAGTCGTCAAACCTTGAGAGGGTAGTGTTAATGAGCTCACGGCGTACCATATATCTGGCAAAATCATTAAAGTCTGATCTCTCACTCTTCGGTGCCAAAGTAACTTTTGGAACCCCTCAGGTGTGAAAGTTTTCTGGTGACATAGGGTGAGGTTTACCAGGATGAAATTATGTTGCAGGAGCGTTTAACTGTGGTGTAGTCCCTAAGGCTTGTGCTAGCTGTGGCTTGACACTGGAAGTCACCTTGTTGTCAGCAAGAGGTGATGCGGTTTGCTGCATAGGTGCACTTGTGTTGTAGACTTGAAGAGGCTCAGGCATTCAGAGCTGAGAGGTCTCTGTGTTGAGAGTCAGAACAGTGTTGTTAGTAAGACGTACAGGAGATAACTCTGTATCATTGCAAACATTATGCTTTAGTACATATTCACTGGTGCGTTCAACTGGGTCTTGCAGTTCCGCTGGGATGGACTGGTCTGAGTTAGCACTTTCTCCCATCACTTGTTTAAGGACTCGCAGCCTTGCTAGGGCAACTGCTTCCTCCTTTTCCATTTGCAGAATCTTTAATTGGGTATCTGTCTCTGCTTGTTGAGCTTTCATCTTTGCCTTTTGTGTTTCTATTTCTGCTTGTTGAGCTTCCATCTTTGCCTTTTGTGTTTCTATTTCTGCTTGTTGAGCTTCCATCTTTTGCTTTTGTGTTTTTATTTCTGCTTCCTTTCTGGTAAAGGAGCTTCACACTTTATTTGCTTCCAGACTTGCACAGGCCTCTATTAGCTTGTCGCTTAATGTTGAACTTCTGGAGCGGGAGGATCTAAAAGAACGTGCAGTGTGCTTGGTTGATGTGGATCTGTGAGATCTGGTCTCCTGCAGTTAAGCAATGCGGAGTTCTGCCTTACACTGGGCATTTTGCACTAAGAGATCCCTTTGTTGGTTTAGTGCATCAGCCCTGGTCAGTTCTGCTAAGGAGTCCTCTATATTACAGTCCTGCAAGAAAGCTGTGTATTTTGCAAACAGCCGCTGGTAGCGTTCGTACGCGGCAAATAGAGTTTCTTAGTTCAGCTGGATGATCATTAAAGTGTGACAAAACTGACATGCAGTGTGAAGTTATGTCCCACAAGTCTGACAGATTGCTGGAGAACTCATCTCTAGTGGTTTCATAGTTTACTCTGAGTTTCTGTGTAGGTTTTATTTTTATGTTTGGGTCTTACACTCTGTTTGGCAATATCTGCAAAATCTGTTCCCTGTACATCTGCGGGTTCAGAGGAATGATGAATCTGCGTTGGTTCAGCCAAAAAAGGGTGCTCATGGCACTGTCTCTTTAAGAAGACGAACAGCAGCTTAGACAGGTGGGCTAATGCAGTTCAATGTAGAGAAACAGTTTTTAACATTCACATGAGGTGCAGTAAACTCGTACAACCATGTGCTTCACAAGATGGCGGATGGCACTGAGCTTGATTGCAGATCAGGCGCACACATATACAAAGCAGGCTGTGGGAATTCTATACATCTTTTAACTATTCTGACTCCGATTGTTGTCAAGTGACTTATCCCTTGTGAGACATCTATGCCTGGCCCGTAAAAGATATAATCACTGAGGACAATCCTCATCAGATAGTTTGAACTCACCAAATACCGATTCCATGCACAAAGGTGCTTTTATTCTAAACATCAGGTTACAGCAGATGACAGGATACAAACAGATGAATAGGTTTTAGTATTTATGCGGTCAAAAGATGATATTGTCTGTAGCTTACAATGCAGAATACATGTGCCCTGCTACATGTGGCTTGTAGCTGCATCCATGACACAGGAAGTACAATCACAGGAAAAAGGGTGGAGCATTACACATAAAGGAAGTGTGTCATAACATCAGCGAAAAGAAACATGAGAAAACAAGTGCATTACCACAAAAGGTCACTAGATGGCAGCATGTAAACTAAATATAAACGTCCATAGAAAATGTTTAATGTCTATATAAATTCTATTCTGTTGGGCTGACAGCAATCAACCACGCCTTCTGGTCTGGAATCAATGTCTCCACCCCCTGGCTGGTCTGTTCTTCTGTCCAGGTGTCCCCAGGGAGCTCAATCACTACGCTTGATTCCAGCCGGGTGCCTTCTTCTCGACACCACTGTGTTGCAGCAGCAGAGCCCATCCTGGAGTTTGTAGGGGTGCGGTCTGAAGGAGTAGATTGCAGAGTACCACAAAATCCCAGACGAGCCCCCACATGTAGCGATACCGCCAAAGGAGCTGCTTTTGTCTGTTTAGTCCGTTACTCTGCCTCTCAACCCCAAAAACAGCCTCAGCCCCCTCTGGCACACCTGGCAATAGTGTAAATGCAATGACCAATGAGAAACACACACCTCATGATAAAACACAGAAATTGTCTTTTTTTTTTTTTAATTCTTTTTATTAATTTTGCATGAAAAAAAAAACAAGAAAAACAATACAAACATACCAACCAACAACCAGATGGGCAACATACCCGCCCTCGAATCCGCCATGTAGGGCTGTACATTAAAGACTAACATAGTCAATTACTCCCTGAACCCCCCCTCCCCCCCACCCTAACCCGACCAACTGTCACAGTTATTGCAAATGTTAAATAGAAAGTGCATTTATAATAAGAAAATATAGGTTTACACTGTCCTCTGAATGTACAGCAGTGTCCTCTAATTTTTTGCATTTTTTTTTCCCGTAAAAAAAACATTTCAGGAAACTCAGCAAGCTTCTATAAAATAAAGACATCATCCAACCCTACCAATCCCACTCCATGATACTAATTCACCAGCCCAGAATGTGTTGATCAGATTAGCCCACGGTTACTCTTGCATCCAACCACGGTTGCCATACTTTTGTGAATTTCTTTGGACAACCTCTGATTCTATAGGTAGCCTTATACAAGGGTATTGCCGAGTTGACCAAACCCTTCCAGAAGGAAAGTGTGGGTGCCGCTGAATTTTTCCATTTCAACAAAATAGCTTTTTTACCATAAAATAAACCTATATTTAGTAGAGTGCGGTGTGCCAATGAAGGCACCAATTCCTCCACTAATCCAATGAGACAGACTCTAGGAGTCAAAGGCACCGGGGTACTGAGCACCTCCGTCAGACAATCTGTGACCTCCCTCCAGAAATTACTTATTTTCGGGCAATCCCAAAAAATGTGTTTCGCATCCGCTGGGGAAAACACACATCTCCAACACTTTCCATCAGAGGATGAGAAATTCCGCGATAGCCTAGCTGGAGTTAGATAAATGCGGTGGAGAAATTTGAATTAAATTAAACGATCTCGGGCCGAGACTACATTTTTAAAGGGGTGATCCCACATATCATCCCAGTCCTCCCCTTGTATTTCTGGAACCTGCCTCTCCCAGCGTTCCCTGCATCTGACTACCCCCATCGGTGTTTTTTTAAATAGAGATTTATAAATTGTTGATAATGGTTTAGATAAGTCTTCATCCTTTAACATGAGTTCTAGTGATGAAGGGAGATATTCCACCCTTCGGTCACCGAACTGCGCTCTGAAGACATGGCGCAGCTGCAGGTATCGAAAAAATGTAGAGTTGGGAAGATCGTTTCTTGTCTTAAGTTGGTCAAAGGTGAGGAGGTCCCCTCTCTGGCAATATCCTCCAGTTTCTTTATGCCCCTACCAGACCACACTATAGGATCTGGGATGGAGCAGAAATGCAAAAGATTTGGGTTGAACCATAATGGTGCTGATGGCGTGACTCCCACATAACTAGGGGATACTAATGTAGTAGCAACCTCCCAGGCTCTAATAGTGGCTGTCATAGATGTCGTTATAGCCAGCCCTGACTTCGGACCTCTGTATAGGGTTAAACTCAGACTTTCGTACGATCCAATATACGCTGCTTCCAGAACATTAGCAGAGTCTCCATTATCGGCCATCAGCCAACGTCTGGCAAATACCATTTGACCAGCCAAATAATATTTTTGCCAGTCTGGAAGTGCTAAACCTCCCTGCCCCCATGGTTCTTGGAGGGTCTTTAAACTAATTTGAGGCACCTGCGGATACCATATAAAAGATCCTATGATTCCATTGAGGGTGGAGTAAAAGGATTTTGGTATCCAATTGGGGGAATGGCGCAAGAAATACAATATAACGGATAAGGACTTCATTTTTAATAGACTCACCCTTCCCATGAGTGATAGCGGTAGCTTCTGCCATAATTGGACCTTTTGCTTTAGCCTAGTCACCAGAGGGAGAAGGTTCAGCTTCATATATTCATGAATGCTAGCTGTGATTTTGACCCCTAAATAAGTGATAGTGGAAACCCAGCGCAGCGGGAGGGAATTATCTCTCACAGTCTGTGCCCCCAGACCCAGTGGCAGTATAGACGACTTGCTCCAATTCACCCTTAAACCAGAATAGGTGGCAAAGAATCATAAGAGCAGCCTTTAATGAAGGCCCCGGATCTCGGAGGAACAGCAGCAAGTCGTCCACATAAATCGCCACACATTCCTGAATTGTCCCCACTTGTATTCCTCCTACCTCACTAGACTTCCGTAGCGCCCTGGCAATAGGTTCCATCATCATTGCAAAAAGAAATGGAGAGAGGGAGCACCCCTGCCTAGTGCCCCTACTAATTTAAAGAAGTCAGAGACTGACAACCCCAGCCCTATTGCCGTCCGAGGTTCACTGTAGAACATCGCTATCTATCAACAAAACACAGGACCAAACCCCAAAGTTTCTAACACTTTATGCATATATCCCCAGTCTACTGTGTCAAAACCTTTCTCGAAGTCTATGGAGACAACGACCCTCGCCGGGTACTCAGGTACTTCCAGTTGGATATGTGTAAATAATCTTCTCAAATTTGTATCAGTTCACATGCCAGGCATAAAACCCGTCTGGTCAATATCAACCACCGTAGAGAGGACCTTTTGCTACTTGCATTGCTAGAACTTTGGCAAGAATCTTCAGATCCATATTTAAGAGTGCAATGGGGCGATAGGAGGAACACTCCAAAGGATCTTTGTCCGGCTTCAGAAGGAGCACCATATATGCCTCCATCGTGGACGCCGGCAAAGCACCCTGTTCCCAACAGAAAGCGAAAAGCTTGGTCAATCTAGGGGCCACCTGAGACAAATATGACTTATAGAAGTCCGCGGGGAACTCATCTGGCCCCGGCGCCTTCTTAGGGGGGAACGCTAATATGGCAGCTTCTACTTCAAGCACTGAAATAGGTTCGTCCAAGGATGCAGCATCAGCTTCTGACAATTTAGACATGTACAGAGTTTGCAATAACTCGTCCAGCTCTCTAGTGTTATATTGAGGTATAGGGGAATACAACTTTGAGTAAAAACGTACAAATTCCTCTAGAATGCCTTCTGGTTCAGTTATGAGAGTCCCACCCTCTCCTTTTACAACCGGAATACTAACCGGTGCCTTGTGGTCAGCAACCAGATTAACCAGAAGCCTACCATTCTTATCTCCTTCAGCAAAAATGGTCTCCGCCCTCTGCTTAATCTCCTTGCCAGCCAGAGTCTTAAAATGAATACCAATCGAGCGCCTTGGTTCCAATAAGGAGATATACCCTGGCTCGGAAGGAGAGTCCGCTTGCATCTGTGCTGCCTCCCGTTCTGTGACAAGAAGAGACTCCCCCTCACATTTTTGATCCTTTTTGGCTGAGCTGATTGCGGATATGCACTCCCCCCTAATTACTGTCTTAAAGGCATCCCATTCTATATTAGGGTTTACTGAACCTTCGTTACATTTCCAATATGTTTCTACAGATTTTTGAAAATGCGTACACACCTGATCTTCCAGTAACCAGTCTGGTGATAACCTCCAACACCCATTTTTAGCTCCCGAGGGAAACTTCAGCGTAAGTATAAGAGGATTATGATCTGAAACCCCTCCAGACAAATACTCCGATGCACACACATACTTCAACAAGGAGGCATTTCCAAAGGCTAGAACGATCCTTGCGGAAGATCTGTGTGCAGAGGATAAATGCGAATAGGCCGTAACGTCAGGATATTTCCAACTCCACACTTCCGTTAAGCCAGCCATATCTGCCCAGGAGCAGAGGTCCACCGAGGCCAGCCTGGCGGCATTGGAGGAGTCTAGCACCCGGTCCAGGATGGCATTATAATCACCCATAATGAGGATTGGCAAACGAAGGAAAGGAGCTAGTGTCACCATTAAATCATACAAAAATTTTACCTGGAATGGAGGAGGTAGGTATACATTAACCAATAAGAATTTATGATTATATACTTCTAAGGAGACCACCACATACTGTCCCCCCGGATCAGTAATCACCTGATGTATTGTACAAGCTATAGCTTTACTTATTAGTATAGACACTCCTCTTGCATAAGTAGAATAAGTAGAATGAATCGCCCTCTGAATTCATGGTTTACGCAGAGACAGAATTTTGCTGCCCTCCAAGTGAGTCTCCTGCAAGAGGACGATATATGGTTTCACCTGTCTCAGATACTGAAAAACCGCTGCTCTTTTAAATTTGCTGTTCAACCCTCTGACATCCCATGATAAAATTCTTATTCTACTATCCATCAGAGGATATTATGTAATATAAGACCTTCAGGATAACATGCATTTGAATAAGGATTGTTTGGAAAGCCCTATATGAGGACATGTGTACCATTAAAGACATATATGCAGAATCAATAAAATTTCAGTGACAGTGGTCTAACAACCCCCCCCCCCGCCCCCCCCCCCGCTATCATACCAAAACCTGGAGAACCTGAAACATGGTTCCAACCCAAAAACGGGCAAAACAAAAATTCAAAATGAAAAAGAAAAAGAAAAATTGTCCGGTATGCAGCTTATTCCCAAAAACTAACAACCCTTGGAGAGTTCTACCCTGTAAAACGAAAGTTCAGCATACGTTGATTGTAGAAAAATGTCCGTGAACTTCACTGGAGTCTCCGGCAGTAGTTCAGGTAAAGGAACAGCCTGCACCTGACCACCAGTGTAAATCATAGGGGTATCAAGAAAAATCAGAGATACAAATATTGTGGGGATTCGATCCCCACCCCAGCTTGAGAAACCAAGGGCCAAGGGGCTAAACGGAAAGAGCAGACCCCCCCCCCCCCCCGCAGCAGCCAGAATTAGTGTTGAAAACGTAAGGGGTCAACCTCTCACATCAGCTCAAAGTTGCCACGAAGTACCAGCTCCAAAATGGCCAGAAAAGCTTAGTTTGAAAAACAACAAAACTCAGTAAAAACAAAGTAACTTAAGCACGTTGCAGAATCATCAGGCATTGTGGAAAATGTATGGGTTTGCATCCAGCCAGTCACACGCCTCTTGTGGGGTATCAAAAAACTTAACAGAGCCTTTTTATTGGACCCGGGGGTGACTTGGATATAGCATGCTGTATTTCAGTTCTTTTTCTCTGAGCCGTCTCTTCACATCCGTGAAGGATCGACGTCTGCGTTGCGTTTCCGCCGAGAAATACGGAAACAGCATGATCCTAGTGTTTTCATATCTGAGATCTGGTGCTTCCTTGCTTCAGCCAATAGCATGTCCCTGTCTTTATAGTTGAGAAAACGAACCAGGAATGGACGGGGTGGGGCACCTGAAGGCCTGGCTCCTGTAGGGACTCTGTGCACCCTCTCCGCCACATAAGTTGGTGGTAAGTCCCCCAGAGATAATAATTGCTTAAAGAATTGTTCTGCAAAGGTCGACGGGGATGACCCCTCCACCCCCTCAGGGAGCCCCACCACTCTTACGTTATTTCTGCGCTGGCGGTCTTCAGCCTCATCCGCTCTGTGTTGCAATACCCGAACCATATCTTTCAGTTAGTGTAACTGAGAGATCTGTGTGTGTGTGTGACATCCTCCACCTCCGATATGCGATCCTCCGCCGATGTCAGTCTGCCTCTGATTTTATGTAAGTCATGGCGGATCAAATTGCATTCTGACGCCAAGCAGTCTATGCGGCTGACCAGCCCTGTCTTTGAAGCTGCTATGGCCTCCAGTATAGGACCTGTAACGGCATCAGTGTCCACCTCGATTTCCTGGGGCAGAGAGGGAGATGTCTCCGGAGCCTGCTGTGTGAGGGACTCACGCTGCGCCATCTTTCCAGCCTGTGTCTTGGCGCGCTGTGTAGCCGACGCAGGGAGTGAGATGGTGTGGGAGGGGCCAGGCGCCATGCTCTCTCGTGGGCGCAGCTGCCGCTGATCTAACGGTGGCTGTGAATACTGCTTAGAATGCCTCTTCAGACCCGAGGAAGGCATCGCTGTGTTCCCTGTCACTTCCCCTAGATCCGGAACTTTCTGGCGGCGAAAATTAGGCAATCGGTCGGGCACAATCAGGATGAAAGTAACGGATACCAGCCGGAGGTCCTAGAGATCACGTCCTGCCGCGTTCACATCCGGCCATGCCCCCCACAGAAATTGTCTTTACTGTAATATTTCTATGGAAGAATAACAGACAGTAACAGTATATATTCAAGTAATTAACTAGAGAGCAATAACTGAGATTTAAGAGCAATATAGCTCTCAATCCTATATTCAAGCTGATTTCAGGGGATTCCAAAACTGAAAATGTCCCCAAAAGCAGAGGCACACTTAAATGGCAAATAAAACACAATATCGCACTTTAAATCGGATTGGTTACCTTTACTTAGGGATGAGCCGAACACCCCCCGGTTCGGTTCGCACCAGAACCCGCGAACGGACCGCAAGTTCGCACGAACGTTAGAACCCCATTGACGTCTATGGGACTCGAACGTTCGAAATCAAAAGTGCTCATTTTAAAGGCTAATTTGCATGGTATTGTCCTAAAAAGGGTTTGGGGACCCGGGTCCTACCCCAGGGGACATGTATCAATGCAAAAAAAACTTTTAAAAACGGCCGTTTTTTCGGGAGCAGTGATTTTAATGATGCTTAAAGTAAAAAAAAAAAAGTGAAATATTCCTTTAAATATCGTACCTGGGGGGTGTCTATAGTATGCCTGTAAAGTGACGCGTGTTTCCCATGTTTAGAACAGTCCCTGCACCAAATGTCATTTTTAAAGGAAAAAATCTCATTTAAAACTGCTTGCGGGTTTAATGTCATGTCGGGTCATGGCAATATGGATGAAAATCAGTGAGACAAACGGCATGGGTACCCCCCAGTCCATTACCAGGCCCTTTGGGTCTTGTATGGATATTAAGGGGAACCCCGCACCCAAATTAAAATAAGGAAAGGTCCCTATATACTCTGAACAGCAGTATACAGGCGGTGCAAACAAGACAGGGACTGTAGGTTTGTTGTTAAGTAGAATCTGTTTGTAATTTTGAACATTTTTAATGTGTTTAGCTCCAGCCAAAAAATCTTTTCTAAGCTTTTTGGAAAACATAGGGAAGGGTTATCACCCCTGTGACATTTGTTTTGCGTCTTTCCTCCTCTTCAGAAGATTTCACCTCACTTTTTTGTCCCAATGAAAAATGTTTTTTGAAAATTTGGGTTTTTTTGTGGAACAAGGATTGGAAAGCATCAGTGGAAAGGAAAAATTGTTTTCCCATATTAACTCTTACAGGAGAGAATTTCCCTTCCTTAGGGGTAGATTTCATCTCACTTCCTGTTGTCTCCTTCCGTTTGCAAGTAGGAGTCGTTTGTAAGTTAGATGTTTGAAAGTAGGGTCCTGCCCTATATACTCAGCAGAAATTTGGGCCTTAGGTGTTGCTGTGGCCAAAACACTGTAAGCCCTCACAGGGCCCTGCTGTGAAATATTAGATCAAGAATTGTAATTACATGCCCCTGTTGAACAGGAGCTGAAAAATTAGGCCTTAGGCACTGGTGCTGGTGCCACAACACTGCAACCCCTCACAGACACTCTAGTTGGAACGCAGGAACGAGCCCTGCTGCAAAGTATTGCATCAAAAATTGTAATTACACGCCCCTGTTAGACAGGGGCTGAAAAATTGGGTCTTAGGCACTGGTGCTGGTGCCACAACACTGCAACCCCTCACAGACACTCTAGTTGGAATGCAGGAACGAGCCCTGCTGCAAAGTATTACATCAAAAATTGTAATTACACGCCCCTGTTAAACAGGGGCTGAAAAATTGTGCCTTAGGCACTGGTGGTGGCGCCCAGAACCAAAAATGTTCTTACAAGCTATCAGCGTGATGATTGAGGAGGAAGAGGATAATTACTCAGGGATAGTCACTCAGCATCAGCATAGGCAGTCTTTGAAGGGATCTGAGATTTCAAAAAAAATTATTCGGTTACATCTGCATCAGGTGCTTGGTAGCTGGTGGTGATCCAAGACTGATTCATTTTTATGAAGGTCAGCCGATCGACCGAGTCGGTGGACAGACGCACCCTGTGATCGGTTACCACGCCTCCAGCAGCACTGAATGTGCGTTCCGAAAGAACGCTGGATGCAGGACAGGCCAGTAGCTCAATTGCATACTGTGCAAGCTCTGGCCAGTGATCCATCCTCAAGACCCAGTAACCCAGAGGATTTTCGGTGGGAAAGGTGTCCAAGTCTGATCTTGCCCCTAGGTATTCCTGCACCATGTAAAACAGACGCTGGCGATGGTTGCTGGAACCGATCATACCTTGGGGCTGCGGACCAAAAAATTGTCTGAACGCATCGGTCAGACGGCCACCTTCTCCACCGCTCCTTCTTTGACTGACCGAAGCCTCAGCAACACGTTGTCCAGAAACAGGAGTTTGTAACCTCCCAGTCTCTGGGAACGCGTTGCACAGACCTTTCTGCAAGGCCTCCCGAAGATGTTTCATCCTCTGCTCCCTCTGCGATGGCAAGATAAGGTCCGCAACCTTACCCTTGTAACGTGGATCAAGGAGGGTTGCCAGCCAGTATTGGTCCTTCTCCTTGATACCACGAATACGAGGATCCTTACGCAGGCTTTGCAGGATCAGGGAGGCCATGCAGCGTAGGTTTGCTGAGGCATTCGGTCCGGAGTCCTCTGGGTCACTAAGGACAACAACGTCCGCAGCCACCTCCTCCCAGCCACGTACAAGTCCATGTGTTCCTTGGGACTGATCCCTTAAAGACTGCTGATGCTGAGTGCCAGGCTCCACCTCCATACTGACACAATCTTCCTCCTCCTCCTCCTCCTCCTCCTCGTCCTCTTCCTGTGTGATCGGCGGGCACGCAGGAACACTGTCTGGATAAAGGGGGCCTTGAGAGCTAAGGAAGTCCTCCTCTTCCTGCCTCTGTTCTGCCTCAAGTGCCCTGTCCATTATTCCACGCAGCGTGTGCTCCAACAGGTGGACAAGGGGGACAGTGTCACTGATGCATGCACTGTCAGTGCTCACCATCCTCGTGGCCTCCTCGAATGGTGACAGGACAGTGCATGCATCCCTGATCATGGCCCACTGGCGTGGGGAAAAAAAACCAAGGTCCCCTGACCCTGTCCTGGTGCCATAGTCGCACAGGTACTCATTGATGGCCCTCTGCTGCGTGTGCAGCCGCTGCAGCATGGCCAACGTCGAGTTCCACCTGGTGGGCATGTCACAGATTAGGCGGTTCTTGGGCAGGTTAAACTCCTTTTGGAGGTCCGTCAGCCGAGCACTGGCATTATATGACCGGCGGAAATGCACACAGACTTTCCTGGCCTGCCTCAGGACATCCTGTAAGCCCGGGTACCTGCCCAAGAACCGCTGCACCACCAAGTTAAGGACGTGAGCCAAACAGGGCACATGGGTCAGTTGTCCCTGTCGGAGGGCAGAGAGGAGGTTGGTGCCATTGTCGCAAACCACCATTCCTGCCTTAAGTTGGCGTGGCGTCAACCACCTCTGAACCTGCCCCTGCAGAGCTGACAGAACCTCTGCCCCAGTGTGGCTCCTGTCCCCCAAGCACACCAGCTCAAGCACCGCATGGCATCTTTTGGCCTGCGTACTTGCGTAGCCCCTTGAACGCCTACGGAGCACCGCTGGTTCCGAGGAAGAGGCCATGGAGGAAGAAGAAGAGGAGGGGGTGGAGGAGAGAGGTGTGTCACAATCAGCATTTTGGAGGCGTGGTGGCGGAACAACCTCCAACACTACTGCACCTTGTCCTGCATCCTTCCCAGCTGCCAGCAGAGTCACCCAATGCGCCGTGAAACTTAAGTAACGTCCCTGTCTATGCCTGCTGGACCATGAGTCAGCGGTAATATGCACCTTACCGCTGACCGCCCTGTCCAGCGAGGCATGGACATTGCCTTCCACATGCCGGTAGAGAGCCGGAATCGCCTTCCGTGAGAAAAAGTGGCGTTTGGGTACCTGCCACTGAGGAACCGCACATTCCACAAACTCACGGAAGGGGGCAGAGTCTACCAACTGAAAAGGCAGCAGTTGAAGTGCTAGCAATTTTGCCAAGCTAGCATTCAACCGCTGGGCATGTGGATGGCTGGGAGCAAACTTCTTTCGGCGGTGCAGCAGCTGGGGCAGGGAAATTTGCCTGGTACAATCTGACGTCGGTGTACCAAAAGCAGATTGCCCATAAGTACTTGGCTGTGACACACCTAATTCTACACCTTCATTCCTCTCACTGCAGGTCGCAGAGAGGACTGAAGGTCTAGTGGGGTTGGAAATCTCAGCTGATGAGGAGCAAGGAGAGATCGTCTTTGTTCTTTGGTGTGGGTCTTTTAGATACGCTTGCCAACGAACTGCATGGCAGGTCAACATATGTCTGGTCAAGCATGTGGTACCCAAGCGGGAGATGTTTTGGCCACGCGAGATACGCTTGAGACATATATTGCAAATAGCAGCGGTGCGATCTGATGCACTCGTCTCAAAAAAGGCTCACACCAAAGAACTTTTTGAATAACGCGCAGAGACTGCAGCGCCCTGCACATGTGGAGCTTTGGGGTGTGATGCAGTCAATGTGCTGCCCTTAGGCTGGCCCCTGGAGGGCATCCTGCCTAGTTGGTGATGTGCCACCTCCTCCTCCTCCTCCTCCTCCTCCTCTCTCCTATCAGGCACCCACGTTGAGTCAGTGACCTCATCATCCCCTCCCTCCTCATCACTGGAGCAAACCTGGCAGTATGCTGCAGCAGGGGGAGCATGACTGCCAGATTGCTGTCCTTCTTGGGCACCCCCTCTGTCCGTGCTCATGTTACTGCCTTCATTGAGCTCAGTATCATCATCAGAGCCTTCCAAACGCTGGGCATCCTCCTGGAGCATGTACCCAACACTGTGGTCAAACAGTTCGAGGGAATCCTCATGAGGACATGGTGGAGCTAGGGAAGGAGTCACTGATGACATTGAGCTGAGGGAAGAGGCCGCTGCTTTGCCAGACAAAGCACCCTGGGCATGGGTGAGAGAGGATGAGGAGGATGAGGACGGCTTGGTCATCCACTCGACCAAGTCTTCCGCATGTTGCGGCTCAACACGGCCAGCTGCCGAAAAAAAGGCCAAGCGTGTCCCATGGCCACGTGCTGATGAGGATGCACCGTCTCCACGACCAGCACTAGACACAGAGCCTGCTTGCCCTCTCTTATTGGCTTGTGACTGTCTGCCTCTCCTTCTTGGCCTTCCAGACATACTAATGGCCTGTAGCTGCACTAAGCTGGGATAGAACACCTGTAATTTTCTTCAGGTAGCTTTATATACTGTAACCAGACAAGCCTGCCTGTCAGTAGGAAGATAACAGGAACGGATCTAGCTGAACACTGTGAGCAGGACGTACTGCACTAAATGTATATAGCAGGAACGGATCTAGCTGAACACTGTGAGCAGGACGCACTGCACTGAATGTAAATAGCAGGAACGGATCTAGCTGAACACTGTGAGCAGGACGCACTGCACTGAATGTAAATAGCAGGAACGGATCTAGCTGAACACTGTGAGCAGCACGCACTGCACTGAATGTAAATAGCAGGAACGGATCTAGCTGAACACTGTGAGCAGGACGCACTGCACTGAATGTAAATAGCAGGAACGGATCTAGCTGAACACTGTGAGCAGGACGCACTGCACTGAATGTAAATAGCAGGAACGGATCTAGCTGAACACTGTGAGCAGGACGCACTGCACTGAATGTAAATAACAGGAACGGATCTAGCTGAACACTGTGAGCAGGACACACTGTACTAAATGTAAATAGTCTAGCTGCCTGACCGTGGTACTAATAGGATCAAAAAGAACACCTGTAATTTTCTTCAGGTAGCTTTATATACTGTAACCAGACAAGCCTGCCTGTCAGTAGGAAGATAACAGGAACGGATCTAGCTGAACACTGTGAGCAGGACGTACTGCACTAAATGTATATAGCAGGAACGGATCTAGCTGAACACTGTGAGCAGGACGCACTGCACTGAATGTAAATAGCAGGAACGGATCTAGCTGAACACTGTGAGCAGGACGCACTGCACTGAATGTAAACAGCAGGAACGGATGTAGCTAAACACTGTGAGCAGGACGCACTGCACTGAATGTAAATAGCAGGAACGGATCTAGCTGAACACTGTGAGCAGGACGCACTGCACTGAATGTAAATAGCAGGAACGGATCTAGCTGAACACTGTGAGCAGCACGCACTGCACTGAATGTAAATAGCAGGAACGGATCTAGCTGAACACTGTGAGCAGGACGCACTGCACTGAATGTAAATAGCAGGAACGGATCTAGCTGAACACTGTGAGCAGGACGCACTGCACTGAATGTAAATAGCAGGAACGGATCTAGCTGAACACTGTGAGCAGGACGCACTGCACTGAATGTAAACAGCAGGAACGGATGTAGCTAAACACTGTGAGCAGGACGCACTGCACTGAATGTAAATAGCAGGAACGGATCTAGCTGAACACTGTGAGCAGGACGCACTGCACTGAATGTAAATAGCAGGAACGGATCTAGCTGAACACTGTGAGCAGCACGCACTGCACTGAATGTAAATAGCAGGAACGGATCTAGCTGAACACTGTGAGCAGGACGCACTGCACTGAATGTAAATAGCAGGAACGGATCTAGCTGAACACTGTGAGCAGGACGCACTGCACTGAATGTAAATAGCAGGAACGGATCTAGCTGAACACTGTGAGCAGGACGCACTGCACTGAATGTAAATAACAGGAACGGATCTAGCTGAACACTGTGAGCAGGACACACTGTACTAAATGTAAATAGTCTAGCTGCCTGACCGTGGTACTAATAGGATCAAAAAGAACACCTGTAATTTTCTTCAGGTAGCTTTATATACTGTAACCAGACAAGCCTGCCTGTCAGTAGGAAGATAACAGGAACGGATCTAGCTGAACACTGTGAGCAGGACGTACTGCACTAAATGTATATAGCAGGAACGGATCTAGCTGAACACTGTGAGCAGGACGCACTGCACTGAATGTAAATAGCAGGAACGGATCTAGCTGAACACTGTGAGCAGGACGCACTGCACTGAATGTAAATAACAGGAACGGATCTAGCTGAACACTGTGAGCAGGACACACTGTACTAAATGTAAATAGTCTAGCTGCCTGACCGTGGTACTAATAGGATCAAAAAGAACACCTGTAATTTTCTTCAGGTAGCTTTATATACTGTAACCAGACAAGCCTGCCTGTCAGTAGGAAGATAACAGGAACGGATCTAGCTGAACACTGTGAGCAGGACGTACTGCACTAAATGTATATAGCAGGAACGGATCTAGCTGAACACTGTGAGCAGGACGCACTGCACTGAATGTAAATAGCAGCAACGGATCTAGCTGAACACTGTGAGCAGGACGCACTGCACTGAATGTAAATAGCAGGAACGGATCTAGCTGAACACTGTGAGCAGCACGCACTGCACTGAATGTAAATAGCAGGAACGGATCTAGCTGAACACTGTGAGCAGGAAGCACTGTACTGAATGTAAATAGCAGGAACGGATCTAGCTGAACACTGTGAGCAGGACACACTGCATGAATGTAAATAGTCTAGATAGAAGATAACAGGAACGGATCTAGCTAAACTGAATACAGTGTATATATATATATGCAACACCTGGGATGCATATATATACACAATACACTGTAAGTGCAGCTAACTGACTGACTGTTCTGCCTAATCTATCTAACTCAAATCAAATGACACTGTCTCTCTCTCTCTCTATCGCTCAGCACACCGGAACACACACTACACAGGGCCGCCGTGCAGGCGGCCTTATATAGTGTGGGGTGTGTACTAAATCCCCTGAGCCATAATTGGCCAAAGCCACCCTGGCTTTGGCCAATTACAGCTCTCTCTACTGACGGCGCTGTGATTGGCCAAGCATGCGGGTCATAGTGCATGCTTGGCCAATCATCAGCCAGCAATGCACTGCGATGCCGCAGTGAATTATGGGCCGTGACGCGCCACACGAATTTGGCGCGAACGGCCCATATCGTTCGCAATTCGACGGACGGTCGAACAGCCGATGTTCGAGTCGAACATGGGTTCGACTCGAACACGAAGCTCATCCCTACCTTTACTCAGGTTGGCTCTGAGTCCAGGCAGAACAAGAGCAGAATGACCCTCTTTATGGCAGGCCTCTCTCTCCTGTCCCCAGACACCACAGGCCCAACTTTAAACACTTTATTCAAATCAACATGCAATGGCTTAACCTCCTAGATAAGCTGTCCCACACACCCACTGCATATACAGAGCCCTGAATATGTGTGTGCAGATCCGTATGGCACTAGTAGCTTCAGTCCTTTTGAAGAAACGATAAAACTTTGTCTTCAGCTAGCCACTTTTGTTGGTGAATTTAAACTCCTGGATAACAGGGCCAAACAACACAACTGGCCCAGATTATCAAGTGAGGCAGGCAGGATCTTTTTCAGCAAGGTGAAAGGACAATGGGGTCCCCAGGGATGGATGGCTCTATCCTTTATCCCTGTGGCACTACAAGTGTCAGCAAGATGACTACCAGCAATAATGTCTGTATACAGTGTTCAATTAACTCCTTCTGTGTTGCTATGTTCCTGTTACCTGCAAATGGGCAAAAGCCCCCTTACCCGGATCTTGCGGTCAAGGCCCAAGCGAACGTCCTGGAACAGGCAGGCTCTCCTGGCAACCCGACCTGTCACCTCACACTGCAATGCTTCACCGTCGGTGCAGGTGCACCTGGATGTGCACCTGGGATTCCCATCTCTCAGGCTGGATGTTCCGACTGGCGGTGGAGGCCTGAATTGCGCAATTAAATCACCTGAGAGACAGCATCTCTCCCTCAGGTCTGATCTCTTTTTCCAACTCATGCTGACTGAAAACTCCTCAGAGAATCAAAATGGAGTATCACCTTTCCTGCCAGCAGAGCATGCTGGGATTTGTAGTCCTGCTCTTTAAAAGTCAGTGAGGCTGCTCTGTGGCATATTCCAGAGTCCTTTGCAGTTGCTTCCTGCAGCTTAGTACAGTCCCTCTCATTGGCTGCTGTAACTGTGTCTTTAATTGGCTCCTCTCCTGCCAATAGGAGCACATGGGAGGCTGCAGAGTGAACAGCTCTGTGTGAGTCAGTGAGGAGAGGGAGGGGGGTGAAAAGCCCATGCAAGGACTGACCAGCAGCTCTGTCCTTCTTTCGGGCTGGAAAGCCTGTGTACATCGCGGCGGCCAGCTTGGCGGGGCCGCGGGTTACAGCGTGAGGCACCAGCTACATAATTATTTATTTTTATTCTGCATTCCAAATTCAGTTTTTTTTTTTTTAACATGTGCAGAGGACTAGAAGCTCCTCCTGCTTATGTTTCCCTGCAGACAGGCTGGTAAAGATCTGGGTCATGTGACAGCTGTTTATCGATTAGGAAAAAGGTACTTAGCACTATAATTATTTTAATAAAAAATAAATCTATCATCCACATACAGAATAGAAGGGATATTGTAAATTAAATAGTGTGTGTTTAGCACTACTTTAATGTAATATGCTTCCCATATACAGAACAATTTTTGATGTTTGCGCATTTTTCAGTTTTAAATTTGAGTCTCAGTAATAAATACAGTGAATATTACTTTTCTTCTTTTGATCTCCTGTAACATTTTTGTTTGCAGGTGGCAAATCATGTTTCTTTATCAACGATTTATTATTAAAGTGGTTCTAAAGTCATAAGTCACCATACACCTTCTGCAGCAGCAGCAACTGCAAAATAACTGAAAATTGAAGTCAAATGCTAGCAAATGGGAATGCATACAAGTCTGGATTTGATCTTGTGATAAATTTGCCTCTATGACTTCAGATTTTGAATGCTGCCTGCTATTTTTTATTTCTGAAAATGCCTGCACATTGAAAGGATCATATCTGATTCAGCAAATTTCATTTAAAAAAATAAATTAATTTTGCTGCTCAGATAAGCTTGTTTGCTGTCCATTATGGTGAAAATCGATACAAGAGCCTTATATCTTTGTCATTGTGGACTCCAAAATAGTATGTTCAATGATCCCCATAGTTATTAGTAGTCTGTTTTGCTCTGCAGAGAGAGTATGTAGCCTGTGGCTGTAGACAGTTTAGACAAAGTACTGACAAGTCATTCTGTAGCATCTAGCTGCATGTGGGTTTGCATGTGGCTTTAGACAAGCACAGGATGTGTGATAAGGCAGCGTGTAGCCAGTGGTTATAGGTTAGAAGAAAATTTTATGTAAATTGGGGCAGCCCTAAGAATTTACAGCAAATCTGTCACCAGATTAAATATTTTTGGTAGTCATCATACCTATGCATTGCAGTAACTACAAGTAAATTGCATGTTACCACAATGCTGCTCCATTCACAGTGCATTGCCAATAATTTTGAATGGCAACTTAAAGCGGAACTCTACTGTATTTGAGCACTGAAAACCAAAAGCACTATTTAATTAATTTTAATTAATATTCAAAGCAAACTCACCCATCCATCCATCTCTATGCTCTATTTTGCTGAGAAATCACTTGCAAAAATGCCCCCTAGCATTTCTGGCTGTGGCCAACTTGAGTAAGGGCAGATGATTCATGTAGCATTTAATTCCTGGAATCCATCCGCCCTTAGTTCAGGCATGCAGGCAGGAGGGTATGCTTAGCTGAGAAAACTCCCCCTCTCCTCCCCTCCTGCAGACTCCTTGGATGTATGACATCATTTGCTTAGGCATGGAAACTAGGAAGGAAAAGTAAAAAACAGTTTAAGACAAGTAAATATGATAGACAGAAAAGTATATTTACTAATGCTAGCAGCATAAGGATTCAAAAGAGTCAATATTGATTGATGGAGTAAAGTTCTACTTTAATGTGCCTTGAAAACGCACCTCAATGCGTCTGTGTTTTAGCATACCACAGTTCACATATGAGAACCATCTGTGCATTGTGGTCACCCAAGTTGAAAAAAAAGGTTCCTTTCTGATATTCTTGTGCTATATGCTGATTTAGAAGCTCATTTAAAATGTATAGACCCTAGGTTGGCAACCTGTTGATCGGGTCTACCTGTCGACTGCGCGCAGGTGACAAGTAGACCATGAACAGTTCTGCACTGCTGCCCCCCACCTTCTACTTCCAGGTGCCAGTGCTTCCACCTTCCGTCTCCAGCCTCCTCCACTGCACCTCCGGTCCTTTCCTCTGCCTCCCCTCCAGCCTCCTCTGCCGCTGTCATCAGTGAACAGCGGAGAGCGAGAGGCAGCACAGCTCAGGGCGGAGGGCAGGGGGAGGAGCTGGCCAAATGAACTTTTAAAATGAACCCACAGGTGATTGGTTGCTAGGTCCTAAGCAACCAATCACCAGCTTGTTAATATGAAAAAAACACTCTGCCAGCTCCCTCCCTCTGGCTAGAACTATGCTGCTTTCCGCTGTGTGCACAGGTGGGATGCTTGGAACACTGCAATGGAAGGGAGGGGGTCCAGAGGTCACTGCTAGGGGGGAGGAGAGCACACTACTGTGTGTGTGTGCGGGGGGGTGATGTGATGTAAACAATGGTGGTAGATGGTTCCAGACAAAGATAAAAATAGATAAAAGATGTATATATATGCACTGCTTGATACTTACACGCCAAACACATAGTCGCAGACAACAGATCACATAGAGGTGGCCGGATGGCCAGAAAGATGCAAGTAGGTAAAAGAAGGAAAGTCTTCCAGGTGGCTGGGGGAGTGGATATAGCGGACACCCAATATGCAGCCCGGAACCGCAACAGCTGGAGGCTAGGGGATGTAATGAAAAATGGTTCAAAGAATGGTTGCAAAGGTCTACAATTATGTTTAGAGTCATTATAGTAATTTCAATGGGGCCAGAAACCTCACATACAGAGGCAGGCCTGGGGGTTGAACAAAACATTAGTCCATATTTATACTTGTGGGGATCTTCCCAAATAGGTTTTTTAACATAACCATATATCATACTAACAGAGAAGTAATGATGCTAAAAAATATATAAAATTCTAAAAAAACTATATACCTTCAAGGAGTGCTGTGTGCATACGGATGGGGACAAACTAAAATAACACCACGGACTTCAGGGGATAGGCAGGTTAGAGTCCCCAATGGCAAAAAGATGAAAGGTAACAGGGATAAGTGCAACAAGGGTCCATGTTGCAGGCAAAGTTAGCTGGTTACACAGATCTATGGCTACTCAAATATATATAGATCAGGGATCCTCAAACTATGGCCCTCCAGCTGTTGCAGAACTACACATCCCATGAGGCATTGTAAAACTCTGACATTCACAGACATGACTAGGCATGATGGGAATTGTAGTTCCTGAACAACTGGAGGGCCGTAGTTTGAAGACCCCTGGTATAGATTTTCCAGGGAGCCAGTCTGTAAGCAGCAAACAAAACATACACATTATCAAACAGTTTGAGCTGAGAGAGGTATCACCATGATAGGCCAAGTTTTAAACTCTCATCTGAGAGCAAGGAGCCAAAAAAACAAAAAGATACCAAAAATGTGCTTTACCTGAAGTCCTGTATGGCTGGTGTGTGTTGCCCCATCCACAGTCACAGTACTAGTGCTGCGTTCACTAGATTGCTATTACATAGCAATCAGGCGCTACAAACCCTGCCTACAAGATAGGTGTCTGTGATAAGAATCACCCACACCCATCGTAATGCTGACACCACGGTCCCCCGAGTGCGCGGCGCACGGCGCCACCCCCTGCCCGCAACCAAGATGGCGGTGCGGGAGGAGTGACGTCATGTGTCGCCCTCCCTCCGGAACGCAGGTGCGGCCGCCCAGAGATCCAAAGGGGACAGACTGGAGAGGTCAGTGTTGCGTCTCCTAGCAACACTGCAGCGCCTGCGCAAACGCTGGCAACCACAATGCCAGTCATGCGATCGAGGAGTTGGAACAGGAATGCCCAAGGGAAGACTAGGCATTCAAAGCCCTGATGGTGGACTCGGGGGGATATGTGCCCACCAGAGGATCTGGGAAGCCACACGAAGTTGCCGAACGGGCAGAGACTGGGCAGAAACTGTCCAAAACGGCCCCTGCGTGCCGGGGCAGCACACAGGGGAGTCGCACAATCCACTAAGCCCCCCCCAGGCCAGAATAGAGTAGAGAAAGAAGGAAAGGATGAGGGAAACTGACAAAAAAAAAAGGGAGGGGGGGAGAAACAAACAAGGAAAGTACAAGTAAGGAGGCAAAATTGGTCCGCAGTCTGCAACATAAGTCTGAGTGGCATGCAAACCAAGCAGCTAATATAGGGATAAATATGAAGCATGGTATGAGGGTACCAATAGGGAAATCTTATACATCTTATAAGAGACAGATGAACTGTATAGGAACTGTATAGGTACAGTTGATATATCGTGTATATTTAGAATGAAGAATAGAATGCCTAAAATACATAGAAAGAGGGATATATGGTCTCAAGAAGGAGGACCAAAGCCCAATAAAGGATGAAGTGAAACGTTATTGGTTGTATATTAAATGAGTCACTTCTCAATTCCTCCAGACACAAATCCCTCCAGGAAGGGCCTGTAATTGATGGCCTCGTTGAGACCTAGAAAGGTTGTAGCCAGAAGCAGGAAAATCCATTTTAGTTCTTTTTGTAGTAGGATTTTGTTCCAGTCTCCCCCCCCTAAGATTGGGATGTACTCTATCCAAGACAACAAACCCGATCTTTTGAAATACACTGTTGTGCAGGGATAGAACATGCAGCCCCAAGGGGAGGTCTGGAATGCATTTCCTCATGCTCCAGATATGTTTGGACATCCTGGAGCGTAACTCTACCTTGGTTTTACCCACATAAAAAAAGCCGCAGTTGCAGAGTAGTAAATATACTACCCCCTGGGTTTTGCAATTGGCAAAGTGCACTGCTTTGAATGGCCTACCATTTGGCAAGATGCATGTGGGTCCCACCTGTAGGAACTGGCAAAAGTTGCAGCCTCCACATGTATATGTGCCTTTATTTTTACAGGGGTCACCTCAGTTCTCGCCTCTTAACTCACTTTGAACAATACAGTCCCTAATTGATATTGCCCATTTAAAGGTGATGAGTGGTTTAGTTGACACGAATCTGCCCAGGTGAGGGTCCATGGACAGAAGGTGCCAATATTTTTGCACAATATTACGAATTTCGTTATGTTGATTAGTGTAGGGTATTATTATAGGAGTTACATTGTCCTTTTGACCACCACTTATTGTTTTTTGGGGATATAGAAGTTCATATCTGTCTTTTTCCAGACATTTTTTATAAGCCCTCTTAAGACAGGTTTTAGAGTATCCTCTCTCCAATAGTCTTGTCCGCAATTTTTTAGCTTTGATTTGAAAGATTCTATCATTGGAGCAGTTTCTTCTGGTGTGTAAATATTGGCTGAAAGGTATGGACGTTATAAGTGAACGTGCATGGAATCTCGAGGCGTGGAGTATGGAATTTCCTGCTGTCTGTTTCCTGAAGAGACGAGTCTGGATGGCACCCCCCTCCCCTCGGAGGACAGTGACATCCAGAAAGGTCACCTCATCAGAGTGGTAAGTCATTGTGAAAGTTACGTTGAATTGGTTCTTATAGAGCCTGGCTAGAAACGCGGACAGCATCTCTGTTGGACCGTCCCAGATTAGAAATACATCATTGATGTATCTTACCCACATCGTAATGTGGTCAGTATACATCGTAAGTTGCTCGTCTGCCATTAAGGACCGCTCCCACTCCCCAGGCACAGATTGGCGTACGATGGGGCACAGCATGTTTATACAGCAGACACTTACACAACCTCCACTCCCTTTTGATATCTACATTCTGAGCGTAACATGCTCCTGATCGCTGCATTCTGAGCATAACGCTCTCCTGACCCCTGAATTCTGAGCGTAACACACTCCTTAACCCTGCATTCTTAGTGTAGTGCACTGGTGAACCCTGCATTCTTAGTGTAACGCACTGGTGAACCCTGCATTCTGAGCGTAACACACTCCTGAACCCTGCATTCTGAGTGCAATACACTTCTGAACCCTGCATTCTGCGTGTAATGCACTCCTGATCCCTGCATTTTGAGCATAACACACTCCTGAACCCTGCATTCTAAGCGCAACGCACTCCTGATTCCTTCATTCTGAGCGTAACACATTCCTGATTCCTGCATTCTGAGAATAGCGCACTCCAGACCTCTGCATTCTGAGCATAACGCACTCCTGATCCCTGCATTCTGAGCGTAACACACTCCTGAACCCTGCATTCTGAGCGTAACGCACTCCTGAACTCTGCATTCTAAACATAACGCACTCCTGAACCCTGCATTCTGAGCATAACGCACTCCTGATCCCTGCATTCTGAGCATAACGCACTCCTGATCCCTGCATTCTGAGTGTAACGCACTCCTGAAAACTTGCATTCTGAATGTAATGCACTCCTAAACCCTGCACTCTCTTGTAATACTTATTTTATTGTCCACAAACACTGCGTTTGTGATCTACGTTTGGGGTTAACAATGTATCATCAGTAGATCGCAGTAGATCATGAAGGCAGTACAATTTGAACATGGTACAGAAAACACACATGGAACATGCCTCTGTGGCACCGCGTTCTGGTGTGAACCGGCCCTAACAACAGGACTTGGGGCCCCATGATCTTTGACTTGTTCAAGTATTGTTCAAGTAGATCTCCATCTCTCTAAGGTTGCCTACCCCTGGGATAGGCTTTCCTAATGCAGTGTATGAGGTAATGCAGTACTGTACCAGATGGGTGTGAAGGGGGCCAGAAAAAAGTATTAACTGTAAAGGCATCGAAGGCCCCTTGACCCGCCCCGCCCTAAGGAAAGGGAGCCTTGACTGATAGATGCTTGGCAACCAAGCGGGGCGTCAACCTAATCAGGGAGTTGGAGTGGCTCCATTGGAATTGGCTACAATGGCACGAGGTGACTGGGTGGAGCCGCAAAACTAGAAAAGGATACGCAGAGGCACGCACGTCCCACTACTTTCCAGAGAATTTGACGTCACAAGAGTTGGCCTCCCCTGCGTTCCTGCCTGACTCGCCATGGACACTGACGCCTTGATTGAGAGGGTCAGGGATCTGCTAGAAAGAGGTCAAGTTGACTGGCTCCTGCCTTTACTCACTGGTGAGACTGTTTCCCCGGCCCTCACCTTGCCTCTCATTGATGATTCTGAGGCTGGCTGGCTGCCAGCTTCCAGGGCCCTCAGGGCCACCCGCCTACCCTCAAAACTGAGCCCCAGCCCCCCTAGGACCGCATCTCGTGCCTCAAGGATGGATAGCGGAGCCACTGGCATGGATGGTGCTGGCTCCTCTTCTCACCTCCAGCCCCGCGCTGCACGTGGATCTCTGAATGCTTCCAGTTGCGGCCACGGCTCCCCTAGACCCCCCATACAGCTCAGCAGTGTCTTCCCCGCTCTAGAGCCCCGCTGCACTCTACGGGTCATCATCGGGTGGCCGCTCGGGCTTGCACTACGTCCCCTCCAGATACAGTCCCCTGCGCTCAGCTCTTGGCACCCTGCGGCTAATGCTTCTCTCCCAGTGCCGTGCGGCTGGCGGGCACCGTTATCAATTGTGGGGCTCTCCCCTCCACACAGCAGGAGGTTTCCTGCTCCCTGGCAGGCCTCCGCCCGCTCCCTGGCTCTTCCTCCAGCGTCTCTGCTTCCCCCTCCCTCGCATGGTGCCGTGGGGCACGCAGGCTCCTAGCTCCCAGGCCCGCCTTGGCCCACTTTCTGGCTCCTCATCTGCTCCTGCTGCTTCCCACGCCTCTCCAAGTGACCATGCCACTGTCCCTCTGCCTGGGCTCACTGATCACTTGAGGCAGGAGGCTCCAGCGCTGCTAGGTGAGTTTTTCTGCACTGCACTGCCACCTGCTGGCCACTACACTCACCAACAGCCTGTGTTTCTTCCCTTAGATCAGAGCTACTCCCAGCATTCTCTTCCCTCTGCACCTCCTCCCAGGATCAACTGTCTGTCACCCGGGCTTCAGCATCTGCATCCAGCTCCTCCTGCCGGCGACCACCTGTGGCAAAGGGCTACGCCTGATGGATCTCTGCTGGGTTCCCCTGCTCAGCCTCCATTGCGTGAGTATGACTGTGGGTTGGTTTGGGGTAGCAATTCTTGCTCTTTTTCTACTGACGACCGCATCCTTAGTGCGGTAAAATCGGTATTGCTGCATTTGGGCATTACGCCAGGCGTGGCGCCCTCATCATCCTCAGGGTCTGGTTTTCGCCTGGGTGGCCCCCTATGGTCTGTTTCACCAGTGGGTTTGCACCTGCCACAGGACGTCAAAGAAAGAATTTGTCACCGTGAGTTCATTGACGTACTGACGTTGGTGCCTTTTGACAGGGAGATGGTGGATAAGTCTAGGCAAATCGATCTGAATGTTCAGGCTGAAAAGACGAAGCAGCTTCCTCGCACATTTGGGAACTGGCTGCAGGGTTTCTGCGCCTATGCAGGGGTGCTCTGTGAGAAGTTTCAGGAGCTGGGCCCTTCTCTCTTCGGATACATGGATCTCATTTGGGGGGCGTACAAAACGTATGGCGGGCAGTGCTGGTTCAATTATGACACCCAGTTTCGCCAGAGGATGGCTGCCCAGAAAGACCTGCATTTTGACTTCCAGGATGGGAGTCTTTGGCTGCTACTCATGTGCCCACATAGACCGACCACCTTTCAGTCCCCTGCCGGCGCTCTTGCTGGGGAATCAGCAGCATCCAAAAAAGGCATCTGCTGGATGTTTTAAGTGGTACACCTCGTGTCGCTTTAAGCACAAATGTTCCACTTGCGGAGTGGCTCACCCAGCGGTCAGCTGTGTTTCAGAAAACAAAAGGGTCCCAAATGACTAAACAGGGTTACAGAGCTGACCTTCCTAAGCCAGAGGACGCGGGTGAGCATCACAAGGATGCTTCACTGGCTCGCCCAGTACCCCCCCAGCAGGGAGGCATCGATCCTGCTGGTCGGTTTTTCCCGTGGATTTTAGATTCCTTTTGTTCCTTTTGGGACTAGCCCACAATGTCTAATAATTTGGACTCTGCTGCATGGTTCGAGTCCGTGGTAGCTGACAAAATCGAGAAAGAGTTACTAATGGGCTGCATGGCGGGTCCGTTTGACCTCCCTCCGTATCACAACTTGCAGGTTTCCCCGCTTGGCGTGGTGCCCAAAAAAAATCCTGGCAAATATCCATTACCTTATCCATCACCTTTCCTTTCCATCAGGTTCTTCTGTTAATGACGGTATTGACAAAGAGGAGTCTCAGGTGCTATATGCCTGTTTCGACACAGAGCTTGGTCTGCTTAGGTCTGCAGGTGCTTCTGCCCTCTTGGTGAAGGCGGACATAGAATCTGCCTTTCGCCTCCTGCCCGTCCATCCGGACTGTTTCCATCTCCTGAGTTGTTTTTTCCAGGACAGTTACTACGTTGATATGTGCCTCCCCATGGGATGTGTCATATCATGCTACTATTTTGAACTTTTTAGCTGCTTCCTGGAGTGGGTTTTAATTCAGTTCTCTGGCTTACACTCGGTTTTACACTACCCGGACAACTTTTTGTTTATAGGTCCAGCGGGTTGCGACGCTTACCTTCGCATGTTGTCTGCTTTTCAGGAGGTTTGTAGTGACTTGGGCATCCCATTGTCAATTGCTAAAACCGAGGGCCCTGCCCATGTTTTATTCTTTTTTTCAAAATAGATTCGGTGGAGATGGTCTTCTGGCTCCCGGCAGATAAATTGGCTTAAGCTTAAGGCATTGGTGCGATTCACCAGGGATGCCAGGAAGCTCCGTCTCCAGCAGCTTCAATTCCTGTTGGGACATCTTGTGTTTGCTTGCCAGGTGCTTTCCATGGGTAGGGCCTTCTGTTGGAACCTGTCATGGGCCACGAAGGGCATAGCGGCTCCTCATCATTACATACGCATGACTAAGCCTATGCGTGATGATTTGGAAGTCTGGGTTTCCTCCCCGCAGATCTATAATGGTCATTAATAATAATGGCAGCTGGAGGAAGTGCCCAACTCGCAGTTGGAGTTCTATATTGATGCATCGGGCTCCTGGGGTTTCGGTGCCTTCTTCCAAGGTGCTTGGTCCGCTGAACCCTGGCCGGCCTCATGGCCGGCCTCAACTAGATTTGTTACGGAACATGACATTATTGGAACTCTTTCCCATCGTGGTTGCAGTGGAATTGTGGGGTATTGCGGATTAGGCGTGTGATTTTTTTTTTTTGGACAGATAATGTGAGTGTGGTGCAGGTTGTAAACCGCCAATCGGAACGTTCTCCCCCGGTAGTCTCACTGTTGCGTTTCTTAGTTCTTAGATGCTTACAATTGAATGTGTGGTTTAGGGCGAAGCATATCCCTGATGTTTCTAATAATGCTATCGCTGATTCCCTTTCTCGTTCACAGTTTGACCGTTTCCGCTCATGGCCCCGAATGCTTCTCCAGTGGGCCTCCCTTGCCTGAAGTTCTTGTGGACCCTCATTTCCGAAGCCTGTTAGATCACATCGGTGCCTCACTCTTTCGAAATACGTGGCTGGCCTATAGGTGGATTTGGACTGAATGGGTGTCTGTGCTTATCGGTGAGTTCCTCCTTAGCTCCCCACAGGACAGGCTCTTGGCTCTCTTCTCCTACCTTGTCCACCTGCAAGAAGAGAAGGTCTCTGGTTTGTCGTTGGGTACTGCTCTCTCTGCTCTCTCCTTTTGGTTTAGGCTCCTTGGCTGGGAAGACATCACCAAGGATTTTGTTGTTCAGAGGGTTTTGAAAGAATGGAGACATTTGACTTGCTTCCCCGACTCCCAATGCCCTGAATCAGTCCAAATTCTAACAAGTGTAGCGGTATCCCCGTAAGGGCTGCTGATTTGGTTACATAGCAATCCGCCTATCACCCTGCTGACATACTTCCCACGATCAATTAAAGCAAAGAACTGTCAGTTTTGTGGTTTTGTTATTGCAGGATAAAACTTGGATGGGAGAAGGATAATATGAGATGCCCATAGCATTTAGCACATTGCAAGTTGTAATTAGTTATTCAGTGGCCATGGCAGGGCCAATCCTAGGGTCACAGGGACTGTAGACATAGTACACTAGATGATCAGAGACCCCATACATAGTACAGGAGATGGTCAGAGACTGCAGACATGGTACAGGAGATGGTCAGAGACTGCAGACATAGCACAGGAGATGGTCAGAGACTGCAGACATAGTACACAAGATGGTCAGAGACTGCAGACATAGTACTCTAGATGGTCAGAGACTGCAGACATAGTACACTAGATGGTCAGAGACTACAGACATAGTACAGGAGATGGTCAGAGACTGCAGGCATGGTACAGGAGATGGTCAGAGACTGCAGAAATAGTACAGGAGATGGTCAGAGACTGCAGACATAGTACAGGAGATGGTTAGAGACTGCAGACATGGTACAGGAGCTGGTCAGAGACTACAGACATAGTAAAGGAGAGGGTCAGAGACCGCAGACATAGTACAGGAGATGGTCAGAGACTGCCGACATAGTACAGGAGATGGTCATAGACTGCAGACATAGTACAGGAGATGGTCAGAGACTGCAGACATAGTACACTAGATGGTCAGAGACTGCAGACATAGTACACTAGATGGTCAGAGACTGCAGACATAGTACACTAGATGGTCAGAGACTACAGACATAGTACAGGAGATGGTCAGAGACTGCAGGCATGGTACAGGAGATGGTCAGAGACTGCAGACATAGTACAGGAGATGGTCAGAGACTGCAGACATAGTACAGGAGATGGTCAGAGACTGCAGACATGGTACAGGAGCTGGTCAGAGACTACAGACATAGTAAAGGAGAGGGTCAGAGACCGCAGACATAGTACAGGAGATGGTCAGAGACTGCAGACATAGTACAGGAGATGGTCATAGACTGCAGACATAGTACAGGAGATGGTCATAGACTGCAGACATAGTACAGGAGATGGTCAGAGACTGCAGACATGATATAGGAGACGGTTAGAGACTGCAGACATAATACAGGAGATGATCAGAGACTACAGATATAGTACAGGAGATGGTCATAGACTGCAGACATAGTACAGGAGAGGGTCAGAGACCGCTGACATAGTACAGGAGATGGTCAGAGACTGCATACATAGTACAGGAGATGGTCAGAGACCGCAGACATAGTACAGGAGATGGTCAGAGACCGCAGACCTAATACAGGAGATGATCAGAGACTGCAGACATAGTACAGGAGATGGTCAGAGACTACAGACATAGTAAAGGAGAGGGTCAGAGACCGCAGACATAGTACAGGAGATGGTCAGAGACTGCAGACATAGTACAGGAGATGGTCATAGACTGCAGACATAGTACAGGAGATGGTCATAGACTGCAGACATAGTACAGGAGATGGTCAGAGACTGCAGACATGATATAGGAGACGGTTAGAGACTGCAGACATAATACAGGAGATGATCAGAGACTACAGATATAGTACAGGAGATGGTCATAGACTGCAGACATAGTACAGGAGAGGGTCAGAGACCGCTGACATAGTACAGGAGATGGTCAGAGACTGCATACATAGTACAGGAGATGGTCAGAGACCGCAGACATAGTACAGGAGATGGTCAGAGACCGCAGACCTAATACAGGAGATGATCAGAGACTGCAGACATAGTACAGGAGAGGGTCAGAGACAGCAGACATGGTACAGGATATGATCAGAGCACTACACTAACTTGTAGCTTTAGCTGAACACTGTGCAGAGGTCGCACTACACTAACTTGGAGCTTTAGCTGAACACTGTGCAGAGGTCGCACTACACTAACTTATAGCTTTAGCTGAACACTGTGCAGAGGTCGCACTACACTAAAAAATAATGTAGCTGCCTGCGGTAGTGATAGGATCAGAAAAACACCACCAATCTTCGACAGGTAGCTTTAGGTGCACTGCACTAACTGTAAATACTGTAGCTAATAGGACTAATAGGATCAGAAAACACCAGCAATTTTCTTCAAATACTGTAACAACACCTGTCTGCCTGTCAGTAGGAAGATAATAACATATATATATATATATACAACACCTGGGATGCATATATATATACACAATACACTGTAAGTGCAGCTAACTGACTGACTGTCCTGCCTAATCTATCTAACTTAAATCAAATGACACTGTGTTTCTGTCTCTCAACGCTGGAACACACTACACAGGGCCGACGTGCAGGCGGCCTTATATAGTGTGGGGCATGTACTAAACCCCCTGAGCCATAATTGGCCAAAACGACCCTGGCTTTGGCCAATTACAGCTCTCTGTACAGACGGCACTGTTATTGGCCAAGCATGTGGGTCATAGTGCATGCTTGGCCAATCATCAGCCAGCAATGCACTGCGATGCCGCAGTGAATTATGGGCCGTGACAGGCCACTCGAATTTGGCGCGAACGGCCCATATCGTTTGCAATTCGGCGAAGGCTCAAACAGACGATGTTCGAGTCGAACATGGGTTCGACTCGAACACGAAGCTCATCCCTAGTCAGGATACTATAACCCAGCCAGCACAGAGTTCTCCCTTACATCAGAGTCTGCAGGATGGTGACCAGAGACCACCTTCCGCAGAGTGAATACACTAAGGTAAGGGGGGGATTATTAATATAGGGGGGAACCTTTATATCAGTGCCCCCTTACATTATTGTATTTACTCCCTCTTACATCAGTGACCCCCTCAGACTGACCTGGCGGCACTGTCACTGACCTCCTCTCAGGTGCACCGCGCAGGGCTCAGTCAGACGGCTCCAGCTTGGCGGCTCTGGTTTTATTTGTGGAGTCTCATCTCCACAGTCCACACATGTCTGTCTCTTCCCGTAACCCCTATCCCAGCAGCACTCTCACCCTTGACTCCTTTCTAGGATCCCCCTAGAGACTGCAGACATTATAAAAGACAAGAGATGGTCAGAGGCTGCGGACATGATACAGGAGGTGGACAGAGGCTGCGGACATAATATAGAAGGTGGACAGAGGCTGTGGACATGATACAGGAGGTGGACAGAGGCTGCAGACATACTACAGGAGGTGAACAGAGGCTGCGGACATACTACAGGAGGTGGACAGAGGCTGCGGACATACTAAAGGAGGTGGACAGAGGCTGCGGACATGATAGTTTCCTCCTCACCCCTCACAGTAGCCTCCTCTTCTGCCCACCATTATATTACTTACAATGCACAATAGAGCTCAGCAGCCCAAGGTACAGGTCTATTAGAATCACAGGAGGCAGCAGAACTAAATCAGCTGAGATCTGTTGCTTTAGCAGGCAGCCTGTACAATAGCAGACTGCAGCTGAATGTCAGACACTGTCTATGGCAAGGTCTCTTGGGACTAAAGATGCTTACACTGTTGTCTTTATGCAATATACTGGGGGTGATCTATTTAAAAAAAACAAAAACAAAAAAACACACAGTAACCCAGTGCCCAGACAGGCTACAGCAAATCTGCGAAGGTGACATGTTAAGCTGATCATTAGCAAGCACAGCTAGTTATGATTTGGTGTGTAGATCTACAGTACCTAGCTGACAGATTCCCAACACCTGCAGAATGCAGGACAGGAGTCGCCGGCCGCCGTGGTCTCTCTCGATCTATTTAAAAATGGCACCGGGCAGCGCAAATATGTTACTGCGCATGTGCTGCCCGGCTGAGTGCGTACAAGCTTTCCCGCCATCTTTTTTACGGGCACCACTGCCCGTAACGGACTCTAACGGGCAGCCCAAAAAAGGGGTTAAATTTACGGGCGGTTGGCAACACTGAGCTGCAACAGATGTGCATGTAAAACCAATGCATTTGTGATATTGCAGTGCAGAATTTGGGATTGATCTAAGTTCTGAAGGTGCAGGAACTGGGGCTGATCTGAGGGCTGATCATGCATGAATTGGGGCAGATCTGAAGTTTAAAAGTGCATGAAATGGGGCTGATTTGAGGTCTAAAGGTGCATGAATTTTGGCTAATCTGATTTCTAAAAGTACAGTTATTGAGGCTGAGTTGAGGTTTGAAGGTATATGACTAGGTCCTGAAGTCTAAAAGGTAGAAGAATTCTTAGGTATTGTAAACTCGTATACAGACCATACAGTACATGTATTTTTTGATCAGCAACTTTCCGCTAGGAAGACCTGGTGTTCATACATCAGTACCGAGTACCCTGTGCAAGGACCATGAAGCTGGCCATGCACTGATAGATTTTTTGTATGAATGTTTATATGAAAATTGTTAGTACATTCAATAATGCTTATTTGAGGTGGACATCCATTTTTCAACCTGCTGTTTTTGTGGGTTTGAGCATATATCCCCAATGAACAATTAAGAAAACAGGATATTTGATTTTACGTAAAAAAAAATCCCTTTCTTGTTCGAGTTCATGAAGGGACACAGGTCTCACCCCTCTGTGTTATGCTCACTCAACTTACTATTGTTCTATAGTATGCTGACATATAGCGGCTGTTTAGGGCCACCAGAACTTGTTTAATTATCTCCCTCTGTCCTCCCCTCCTGTTTGGTGTTGATTCACTTATTCTCGGCTAGATCCTCCATGTTTCTTCCATGCTCCATCAGTGTTAGTTCTTTGGAGAGACAGGGCTTTGGAAAGTCATTGTCTTCTTAAACTTCAACGAACTAAAAGCACATTCTCTGTACTACAATTATCTGAAGTAAAATGTGTAGGATACTGTATCTCACTGAAGAATTAGGCTATCTGTCCATGGTGCCATGTAAGCAGGTGACCATACTGTCTGGACAGACTGGGCCTAAGGCGGTAAGTTTAATCCATATCAGCATTTGAAACAAAAAAGATCTAGTGTCCCTTAATACACACCAAGAAAAGGATTTTGCTGTATTTAAAAAAAATCTGTTTTCTGTGTATAGTTTTTATTTATATGTGTATGTGGGAGCAGCAATATACTGTATGCTCATTACATATGCAGGCTTTGCTTCCTACTTGGCAGTGATACCCCGTGCACACAATGCTGAATCAGAATGCTGATGTATCTAAAATATCACCAAGCACCCACAAATACCCACACTTGCAATCTGTTCACCCCATCCAATATTTTTGTTTACTGTCTATTAGGAGGAGACTTCTGCCATTTGAAATTCTATATTTTCTTGTAAGGTTTCCCAGTTCTGTATTCTTGCAAGGTTCCCAGTTCTGCTTTGTACCTTTCTAAGCCATGATCTTCTGTTGAGCTGTACAACCTTTCATTTTTCATTAACTAATTCTACTTTTATGGGATAAAGTACTTGCTAGGAGAGCTGTGATTACATGCACTTATACTGAACGCAAGAGATTTTTGGTTATGTAGTAATAAGCCTATGAAGAGCTTCTGTGGAAAACAGAGGTAGACAGCAATATGTAGTATATCTGGAACAGGGTTGACAAGTCAGCCATGGAAAAGAAAACACATATGCAGCTCACATGCGGCACGGCCCCATGGGAATAGACTTCGGCTCATGTGGTATGCATTCTCTACTTGATCTACTCTGTGCTTTGGCAGCTTATGTGTGTCAGTTTATTGTAAGTATGTGTAATTATTATATAATATAATTTTATTATATAATAAAATGTCAGTTGCACAGAAGAAATATTCACTTTCCTTTACATGGTGATATTTGAGGTATTACAATAAAATTGCAGAAAATTATAACACAAAGGATATTGCAGTAAAGGTATTACAGCCTGCAGGGTCAATTCAATAAAGTATATAAGCCAAGTTTGTTATTTGATTTAATGATTATTGTTTCACCAAATATATGATTCACTTAACAAAATATTGCATAGTAATTATATCATCATTTGGACACACAAAACAGTGATTTAACTATTATAAGCCTTTATATTTAAAGCTGAACTTTAGGAAGATTAAAAGATGTGAATGAATACAACTTATGAAATGAATTTTTTTAAAGCTATAGTAAACCGCAATAAAAAAAACAAAAAAATCTTCTCCCTGCAAATGAATGTCTTAATGTTCTAGTAGGCATTGCATACTAGCACATTATGAAAGAATTACCTGAAAACGAAGCCCTCCAGCAGTGTGCTGTCACCTCTGACAGGGCTTCCATCTTCACCTGGTCTTCCCTCCAGGTTCGCGGGCAGCGTCCGTTTGACTGGTGAAGCTGTGATGACGTCACTCCCACACATGTGCGTGGGAGTCACGGCCGCGGCACAACTCTCTATGGATGGCACGCCATCCATAGAGAGCACAGTGCACATGCGCCAGTGACACCGGTGCTGCTAAAGTAAATATCTCCTAAACAGTGCATATTTAGGAGATAATTATTGTACCTACAGGTAAGCCTTATTATAGGCTTACCTGTAGGTATAAATCATTACATGGGCTTTACTACCACAACGAGAGTACATACATTTGACCGATATCAGAGATGGAGTGTGAGATGAAGCAGCACAAGGAACCAATCAGTTCATGTGATGACAAGCATGCCAATAGAAGGAGAAAGCAGAATGACAGGGAGAAAGCTCATCGCTGTGCTGCTTCTCCTTTACCCTCCAGTCAAAGGCTGGGGTGGATTCAAAACCACCTGAAGTGGGTTGAATGATGCTGACCATCAAGCTATAGATATCTATTAGAACAAAAAAGTCTTATGGGGGAAATCTCTGGATTGAAGGTAATATTGCAACAGATAATGGTTTTGTTATTTTATGTTTTAATGGGCTATTTATTTCTATATCTTTTTTTTTTCTTTGGCTGCAGTTTTTCTTCAACAAAGCCTTTATTTTACGTCTCCTTTTTCTGAACATACCTTACAATCATCCCAGAACTGAGTGATATTTAAAAGAGCAAAAACCCTTTTCCTGAGCGGAGATTCCTGGCTATGTATGATGTAAGCGAATCATTCAGATGACGTTAATGGTTGCTAAGAATGTGACAAATGCAGGATTCTTTAGCAACCATCAGCAGCAGGAAACTTTAATGTTCGTCCACACAGAATGTCCTAAACATTTGGTGATCAGTGAACGCTTGAACAGTGAATGTTCAGGTTCAAACAAACACACAGCTTATCCCGAGTATTTACCATACAGTGGATGCACACTGACTAAAGCTGCCTACACACTATACAATTTTTATACAATTTTCTTGTACAGTTTTCCTTTAGATTTACCAAAACCATATAATATGAGGTCAAACCTAAACACTTTCAAATTGTATGCAATCAGGCAGGCCCTTGTATTACATACTGTAGTTGAAGTAAATATAAAGGAAATTGAACAACAAAAATTGTATAATGTGTATCCAGCGTAAGGCTGTGTGCATTGTAGCACTGTCAATGTATTGTACACCACCACAATAAAGTAGATTGAGCCAGGTTTGTGGTGTTGTCAGAAATGGGGACAACCTACACTTCATTTATATCACACAGTCAGAGAGTGATCAGAGCTTTATCGAAAATTTGCCCATACATCATTTTGAGTTTACAGTGATGACTAGCAGGTTATGGGTTAAACAATGTGCAGGGTTTGGCAGAACAAAAAAGGTTTACATTTAATCAAATGATTGCAGCTTACTAGAGACAGTCCATGAGTCGAATCTATTTTAGGATATTATGGCCAAACTGTAAGGGGGATCAAAATATCTGACTACCATGTACCTACTATTGTACATAGCTTTTAGGGTCTGTTATCATTTATCTTTTTTTTTTTTATAGCAGGTAGGGTTTTTTATGTGTAAATTTGCTAATCCTTTAAATCAAATATTCAGATTAATTATTGAACCTTCCGCCTCCCCATCCTTAACCTTGCCTCACTGCTTGAACTATACAGTATGTAAGCCCAGTTGGTAAAATCTCACATAAGCTTTAACACTGTAATGCAATTTTAAAGTGATTAAAATACAGTAATTATATACTAAAAGTGTTGCGGCCAATAATAGAAAAAGTGTATCTTGTGACAACTCTTCAATAAAACATAAAATATAGCATAAAAAGTGTAAACAATTTACAAAATTCCAAAATAAATCCAATAATCGCATAAAGTGCATATGGAAATTCTAAATAAATCCAATAATCTCATAAAGTGCATATAATAAAGTGCGTAGTCCAATAAGTGCAATTAAGCTCCAGTGCGGAGGGAGCAAGTCTCCATATAGCAGTTCATGCAAAAAGAAACGCAGGAAGTGCATGTGTAAAAAAGCATAATTTGATCGGTGGCAGATTCCTTAAATCAATCACACAATCCGTGGTACGTCACACGATTCTCCCAGCCTCTCACCTCTAGAAGAGAGCCTTATGGGTCAAGTCAAGCCTTCAGTATGGGGAAAAGATGATTTCCAACAATCAATCAACTTCCAACGATTATCACACCACTGGCGATTTTTTGAAGGTGACTTCATGCTTGGTTAATGCGGTGAGGACCTTCTTCTTCAGCTCTTGATCCACTTTCAGCAAGGAGGACATGATGTACAGCTCACAAAGCTCCTTCTCTCTCACCAGCTCGTGCGGCTCAGCTCTGGAAGTGACGTCTCTTCTAGCGCACTGTCTACTGAGTTGATTGAAAAGTTTTCAATCAACTACAGTGTATATCCATTTATTTTTTGTGTGTGAACACTTTTACTTTTTTAAAAGTGTGAACACTTTTATATGTTGGCATCTTCTCATATCCTTTAAATTTATTTATCTAGTTTATTTTGGTTTTGCGCATTAGTTCCCCCTTTTTTCTCTAGTATTTAAATACTATTTTCTTTAAAATAATACCTGGTGGTCCTGCCATTAGGGGCCTTCCTGTTATAGGGTGACAACGCTCTATCCCAGTTGTCCTCCATTATTGTAATGTGGGTCTCCCATTGAGACCGCAAGAGCTCTTTTCAACACATACTGTATTACATGGTCCTTTGTTGTCTTCATCAGGAAACAACTTATAGGGCAGGCCATACATGGTTCAAATCTCGGCCAGTTCTGCAGGAATTAGCCGAGAATCAAACTGTGTATGGGCAGGCTAAATATAGCAAGTTGGTCCATCGATCGGCTTGAGTACAACCAGAATGCAGAGTTTTACCTGCAATTATTGCTAGTGGCTGCTATGGCCGCTAGCAATAATCACTGTGTGCTCCCGGCGGGGATGGTTTTCACCGCCAGGAGAAGACAATGGTAGTTCATGCGTCAACACTGTGTTGATAGAGGAATCAAGCAAATTTTTTTCCTGCAACCATGGAAATTCGCTTTGTGTATGTCCAGCCTAAGAAATGCCATGCAGCCTTTACTTTTTTTTAATTTGTTTATATATGATGGTTGAAGTGGTTGTTAAGCAACTTGTATAAAAAGCTCCCATCCCCTCTGTATTAGAACAATAAGTTCCCCTGTGTCTGTGTTATATCATAAATATGATTATCTGTACTGATAACACAGCGTCTTCGACTGCGATCAGTTGCCTCCTCTCTCCTCTCCTCTGCCCAGCTGACAGTTCCAGTGGGCGGGGCCGAGTACTGCCGCTGAAGTCAGCTGGGGAGGAGAGACAAAGCCGAGGAGATCACATCTGCCGACTTACGTACGAGCAGCTTGGTCTGCATCTACCATGTGCGCGCTGACGCCGGTTGCCATGGGTGTCAGGGGATCGTAGGACTGACGAGTTCCTGTTTTGATATGATGCAGGTGTGCACTGGGCATCGTCACTTTACGAGCCCTCAGGTCACCTGACACCTATATGCTCCCTCATTGGCTCTATTCCCCTGTACACACGATCGGACATTGATCGGACATTCCGACAACAAAATCCATGGATTTTTTCCGACAGATGTTGGCTCAAACTTGTCTTGCATACACACGGTCGGAAAATCCGATCGTTCTGAACGCGGTGACGTAAAACAAGTACGTCGGGACTATAAACGGGGCAGGAGCCAATAGCTTTCGTCTCTTAATTTTTTCTGAGCATGCACTTTGTGCGTCGGATTTCTCTACACACGAACGGAATTTAACCAATCGGATTTTGTTGTCGTAAAATTTTATATCCTGCCCTCAAACTTTGTGTGTCAGAAATTCCGACGGAAAAAGTCCCATGGAGCCCACACATGATCGGAATTTCCTACAACACAATCCGATCGCACTTTTTCCGTCGGAAAATCCGACCGTGTGTACAGGGCATTACTCCACTGTGGGTGGATCTTAGCAGAACTTCATCTGCTATATAATGGTGGATTGGGCAGTCATTAAGCTGGATATCATTGGATACCACTGTTCTCCTGAGCCAGGACATATTTGTGTGGATGTGTATTATAGGTAGGTTTTACTCATTTACTATTTACCTTCCATTTCTTGCGGTGCTTATTTTTTCAGTGAGTCCTCCTATGCCATCTTTCCCCACAGCTTTGCCCCTATACTCATGGACTTGTACAGTCTTTGAATCTGTGTATATTCTATCCAGCCCCCTTCTTTTTGCTCAACCCTCGATTAGTGATCTGAACTTTTGATTATGCTCTCTATACCCCATACTACACTTGTTCTCTTTCTTTAAACCGGGACCGTTATCTTATTTGCGATCCTTGTGAGCGCCCTCACATGTGCGTTAATATCACTACATACACATCTCTTTCCCCTTTCATCATCCATCTATATGAGAAGTGCATCCTGGAATTAGGACACTACCACATCCATTATTGGGGTACCTTCCTTTGCATTGGGGTAAAACAAGATGCGGTGGGGTTCCCTGGAGATATCTAAATGATTGATGATATATCTTCAATAGATTCTTGAAAGGCAGCTATTATGTGAGTATGTTTAGGCCTATATACCTTTTCTTTTTATCATGCCATGCTGTTCCTCACCACTTATGTATTATCATATACAACCATTTCTTTACACATTGTACATCTTATGTGCATACTACATGTTTATGTTGATATTGCTATTGCTACAATCTACTACTGTATCATTAGAATATACAATCTGTTGTGATCAACCCCTGAAGAAGGAATTTATCATTCATTATATTCCAAAACATGTTGGGATTTTCTTCACCATTGTCTGTGGCCTAGCCTCTCGTCTAGAGTCCTACTGTGGGCTCAAGACCACAGCACTGCATTGTTTACAACATGAATGCCACTCTTTGATTTTTTCTAAACAAGTTATTTTGTTATTGATGTTTACATTGAAACATTTTATACTTATATTTTATTGAGGCCGAGTGTAGCACACCCCTGGAGGTGACACAGGGGGTGTGGTGCCAACAGAAGCACGGGTTGCCTGATTGCTGAAGCTGGTTGCCAGGAGCTTGCTGGAACAGGCCAGGTATACTGCAGGGCAGGCGTGCTTGGATGGTCCAGGAGGTGCAGACCAGTGGAGCAGTCCGGACAGCTGAGTCGGGAGCTAGGCCAGGGTTCATTCACAGTAAGACAGTCCAGGGAAAGCGTAAACAGGAGCCAGCCAGGTCTATGCACAGGAGATAGGTAAGGCAGAGTCCGCAAGCCAGGCCGGGATCAGATGCAGGGAGCAAGCAGGAACAAGTCAGGATACAAGCCAAAAGGTGAGGCCAGGAGATCAAGAAGAGTAGGTCAAGGCAAGCCGGGTCGGTAAACAGGAAGTCTGATAAGCAGGATAAACAAGGCACAGGAACACAGAGGCAAGCTGACGATAAACCAGCACTGCACCATTGTCAGCAGCAGGTTTAAATAAGCAGTGGCGCCACTGCGTGTGCCGCCGCGCATGAGCGGTCACCTGTTCACGGTGCTGCACGTCCTTGTGTGTTGATTCGCGTCAGCGTGCCTCTGCCTACACCGGTTTGCGATCCCTGCGCTTATGTGCCTGGGAATGCGCCTATTTCCCTGATAGTGCCCCCTCCCAAGAGGCAGCCTCCAGATGCCTAGTTGTGCCCATTTTTTGGGATGACTGTTGTGGAATCTCCCATGAGTTCTCTTCTGCAGATTATCCCTTCCACTTAAGAACTGAATTGTCCTACCTGTCCGTCGACAGTCAAGAATGGAGTCCATTTCGAGTTCTGTTTCATCCCCTACTAGGACCGGAGGTGGTGGTATCTCTCCTTTCTCTGGAAAAGGACTAGAAACAGCAGGTTTAAGCAAAGAGACATGAAATACAGGGTGAATTCTTTAAGACTCTGGCAAAGCGAGTTCAAAAGCAACTGGACTAATTTCACGTCTAATTTCAAATGGACCAACAAGTTTTGGTCCCGGACACGGCATTTTAAGGTTTGCTGATGAAAGCCACACTTTGTCCCCAATCCTAAAAGTAGGGTTTCCTCTTTTCTTCTTGTCGTATTGTTTTTTGTATTCTTCTTTTGCTTTTGCATTGTCTCCTGAAGTGTTTTGGTAATTTGTTTGAATGAAATTTATTCTGTCCTGGACTGCCGAAACTGAGGACTCGGGAATAATATTGGGTAGAAATGAGGGATGGAACCCATAATTCGCCCAGAAGGGTGACTGGTTGGTAGCAGCGTGCACAGAGTTGTTATATGCAAATTCGGCACATGACAATAGGGAAAAACAGTCATCCTGAGAAAAAGAACAAAAACACTGTAGGTATTGCTCTAGTGTTTCGTTGGTCCTTTCAGTTTGACCGTTACTCTGTGGATGGTAGGCTGTAGACAAACATATCTCAACTGGCAGTATTTTGCAGAGATTTCTCCAGAATCTAGAGGTAAATTGCACACCTCTATCTCACATGATGTTGTCTGGTATGTCATGCAATCTGACTATCTCTTTTATAAAGATCTTTGCTGTGTCCATGGCGGAAGGTGTGCCCATCATTGGCAAGAAGTGTGCCATCTTGGACAGTCAGTCCACTACTACCAAGATGGTTGTAAATTCTTCTGAGGGGGGTAAGTCTACTATAAAGTCCATGGATATATTTTTCCATGGTTGTTCTAACAGGCCACATGATTTACCGTTGGACCCCTTGTTATGCTGGCATGTTGTACAGGAGTTGACATATTTCCTGCGATCAGATCTCAGGGTGGGCCACCATAAGGACCGTTGGACAAGTTTGGTCATTTTTCAGACCCCGAAGTGGCTGAAAATATGAGAATATCATCGAGATAGACGATGACAAAGTGATCTAGATACTCCAGAGAAATGTAATTTATAAAGCGTTGTAACGTGGCTGGAGCGTTGCACAATCCGAATGGCATTACTAGGTATTCAAAATGTCCGAACCTTGTTTTGAACGCTGTTTTTCACTCGTCCCCCTTCCCGGATGCGGACAAGATTGTAGGCTCCGCGTAGGCCTAGTTTAGTGATGATATGAGCCAAACAAAACCTCTTGAAGAGTTCGGGGACCAGAGGGAGTGGGTAGCGATTCTTAATGGTGATTTTATTTAATTTCCTAGTCCACACATGGTCCTAATGTCTTATATTTCTTTTCAACCAAGAAAATGCCAGCACCGGCAGGAGAGGAGGAAGGGCGGATAAATCCTTTTTCTAGGTTCTCATCAATGTACTACCGCAATGTTTAGAGTTCAGTTTCAGAAAGGGGAAATATCCGGGCGAAAGATATCTCAGCCCCTGGGAGCAGCTCAATTGGACAGTCGTGGACAGTTTGGAGGAAGGACATCTGCCTTCTTCTTGTCGAAGACGTCTAGGAATTCCAGGTAGGCTGCTGGTATATTGTGGTCAACATTAGGTGTTGGTAGAATTGTCAGGCAGCTAGTAAAGTCTTTGGATTCAGGAACAAGGCAATGCTGCCGGCATTAGGAAGAAGTAAAGAGTACTACCTTTTTGGACCAATCAATCTGAGGGTTGTGCGCCTGTAGCCATGGGATCCCCAGAATGACAGGGAACATAGGAGAGCTCAGGACATCAAAACGTATAAACTCCCGGTGGCCTGAGTCGGTGGAGGAAAAAATAGGTGCCGTTTCTTGCATAGTAGGCCCGGAACTAGGCACTGAGCCATCAGCCAGATGGACTGTCAGTCTTTGCCTTTTCTGCTGGAGAGGAATAGCGAGTATTTTTGCCAGGGTCAGATCCAAGAAACAGCTATATGCCCCAGAGTCAAGTATTTCCTGAAGCTGGACTTCTTCTCCCAGCACCTGTAATGAGACAGGGAGAACGATATGAGTTGGGGAAGACCCGGAAACCTGGAAGTAGACTGGAGTGTGTGGGATTGACTTATTAGCTCTTATGGGGCAATTGCATATGAAATGTCCAGCTCCCCCCCCGCAATACAGGCAAAGGTTCGCCTGCCAACGACAAAGTTTCTCATTTGAAGTCAATGCTGGATGGACCAAGCCAATCTGCATGGGTTCGGCTTCAGGTATGGGTGCAATAGGAGGCATGGGTCCTGATGTAGGCAGAGCTTTAGGCAGTAATCAGGTGGGACGAAAGGTTTGAGCATGTTTTCCGCAGGCGTCTGTCTAGCTGGATAACCAATTGGATGAGATCTTCTAGAGTTGAGGGGGTTTTCACTCTGGCCAACTCATCTTTGAGGGGTTCAGACAGTCCCAGCCAATACTGGTATCTCAAGTCTGCCTCATTCTATGCTGTGTATGCGGACCATTTGCGGAATTCCACTGTGTAATCTTCCACAGGGTGCTGACCCTGCTGTAGAGTATGCACAGTAGCCTCAGCAGTGGCCACACGCTGGGGGTCATCATATAATTGTGCCATGGTTTCAAAAAACAGGTCTACAGAGTTAATGACTGGACTCTTCTGCTCCAATAAGCCATGGGCCCATGCTTGAGGTTCATCTGTCAGTAGGGATGAGCTTCGAGTTCGAGTCGCACCCATGTTCGACTCGAACATCGCATGTTCGATCATTCATCAAATTGCGAACGTTATGGGCCGTTCGCGCCAAATTCGAGTGGCGTGTCACGGCCCATAATTCACTGCAGCATCGCAGTGCATTGCTGGCTGATGATTGGCCAAGCATGCACTATGATCCGCATGCTTGGCAAATCACAGCGTCGTCTGTACAGAGAGCCAAAATTGGCCAAAGCCAGGGTGGCTTTGGCCAATTATGGCTATGGGGGTTTAGTACACGCCCCACACTATATAAGGCCGTCTGTGTGGCGGCCTTGTGCAGTGTGTTGTGGCGGCGGAGAGAGATAGACAGAGAGACAGTGTCATTTGATTTAAGTTAGATAGAGTAGGCAGGCGAGTCAGATAGCTGCACTTACAGTGTATTGTGTATATATATATGCATCCTAGGTGTTGTATGTATATATACACAAACTGTATTCAGTTTAGCTAGATCCGTTCCTGTTATTCTCTTCCTAATATACTGACAGGTAGGCAGGTGTTTTTACAGTATTTACAGTTAGTGTACAGTGTTAGTGTGCACCTAAAGCTACCTGAAGAAAATTACTGGTGTTCTTCTGATCCTATTAATACCACAGGCAGGCAGCTGCAGTATTTACAGTTAGTGTACTGTGTCCTCTGCACAGTGTGCACCTAAAGCTACCTGAAGACAATTGCTGGTGTTCTGATCCTATTAATACCACAGGCAGGCAGCTGCAGTATTTACAGTTAGTGTACTGTGTCCTCTGCACAGTGTGCACCTAAAGTTACCTGCAGACAATTGCTGGTGTTCTCATACTAATAATACTACAGGCAGGCAGTTGATTCTGCTAGCTGTGGTATAATCAGTATATATATACATCCCAGCTTTGTGCAGCTACATCTCACTGCAGGCCATTAGTATGTCTGGAAGGCCAACAAGGAGAGGCAGACAGTCACAAGCCAATAAAAGAGGGCAAGCAGGCTCTGTGTCTAGAGGCAACAGTGCTGGTCCTGGACACGGTGCATCCTCATCAAACGTGGCCATGGGACACGCTTGTCCTTTTTTTTGGCAGCTGGCCGTGTTGAGCTGCAACATGCTGAAGACTTGGTAGAGTGGATGACCAAGCCGTCCTCATCCTCCTCATCCTCTCTCACTCAGGCTCAGGGTACTTTGTCTGGCAAAGCAGCTGCCAACGCGGCCTCTTCCCTCAGCTCAATGGCATCAGTCACTCCTTCCTTAGCCCCACCATGTCCTCCTGAGGAGTCTCCCGAACTGTTTGACCACAGTGTTGGGTACATACTCCAGGAGGATTCCCAGCGTTTTGAAGGCTCCAATGATGATACCCAGCAAGAGGAAGGCAGTACCGTGAGCCCAGAGAGAGGGGGTGCCCAAAAGGACAGCAACCTAGCAGTCATGTTCCCCCAGCTGCAGCATACTGCCAGCTTTGCTCCAGTGATGAGGAGGGAGGGGATGATGAGGAAGTCACTGACTCCACGTGGGTGCCTAATAGGAGAGGGGAGGAGGAGGAGGCACATCTCCAACGAGTCAGGATGCCCTCCAGGGGCCAGCTTAAGGGCAGCACACCGACTGCATCACATGGCAGAGCTCCGCATGTGCAGGGCGCTGCTGTTTCTGCCCATTATTCCAAAAGTTCTTTGGTTTGGGCCTTTTTTGAGACGAGTGCATCAGATCGCACCGCTGCTATTTGCAACATATGTCTCGAGCGTATCTCGCGTGGCCAAAACATCACCCACTTGGGCACCACATGCTTGACCAGACATATGTCGACTTGCCATGCAGTTCGTTGGCAGGCGTACCTAAAAGATCCACACCAAAGAACAAAGCGGACCTCTCCTTGCTCCTCATCAGGTAAGATCTCCAATCCCACTATACCTTCAGTCCTCTCTGAAACCTGCACTGCGAGGAATGAAGGTGTAGAATTAGGTGTGTCACAGCCAAGTACTTGCGGGCAATCTGCTATCAGTACACTGACGTCAGATTGTACCAGGCCAATTTCCCTGCCCCAGCTGCTGCACCGCCGAAAGAAGTTCGCTCCCAGCCATCCACATGCCCAGCGGTTGAATGCTAGCTTGGCTAAATTGCTAGCACTTCAACTGCTGCCTTTTCAGTTGGTAGACTCTGCCCCCTTCCGTGAGTTTGTGGAATGTGCGGTTCCTCAATGGCAGGTTCCTAAACGCCACTTTTTATCGCGGAAGGCGATTCCGGCTCTCTACCGGCATATGGAAGACAATGTCTTGGCCTCGCTGGACAGGGCGGTCAGCGCTAAGGTGCATATTACCGCTTACTCATGGTCCAACAGGCATGGACAGGGACGTTACCTACCTTTCACCATGCACTGAGTGACTCTTCTGGCAGCTGGGAAGGATGCAGGACAGGGTGCAGTAGTGTTGGAGGTTGTTCTGCCACCACGCCTCCAAAATTCTACTAGTGGTGATTCTGCCACACCTCTCTCCTCCACCCCCTCCTCTTCTTTTCCCTCCATGGGCTCTTCCTGTGCTGATTTGTCCTCGGAACCAGCGGTTCTCCGTAGGCGTTCAAGGGGCTACGCAAGAACGCAGGCAAAAAGATGCCATGCGGTGCTTGAGCTGGTGTGCTTGGGGGACAGGAGCCACACTGGGGCAGAGATTCTGTCAGCTCTGCAGGGGCAGGTTCAGAGGTGGTTGACGCCACGCCAGCTTAAGCCAGTAAAGGTGGTTTGCTACAATGGCACCAACCTCCTCTCCGCCCTCTGACAGGGACAACTGACCCATGTGCCCTGTTTGACTCACGTCCTTAACTTGGTGGTGCAGCGGTTCTTGGGCAGGTACCCGGGCTTACAGGATGTCACGAGGCAGGCCAGGAAAGTGTGTGTGCATTTCCACAGGTCATATAATGCCAGTGTTTGGCTGGCTGACCTCCAAAAGGAATTTACCTGCCCAAGAACCGCCTAATTTGTGACATGCCCACCAGGTGGAATTCAACATTGGCCATGCTGCAGGGGCTACACACGCAGCAGATTGCCATCAATGAATACCTATGTGACTATGGCACCAGGACAGGGTCAGGGGAGCTTGGTTTTTTTCCCCACACCAGTGGGCTATGATCAGGGATGCATGCACTGTCCTGTCACCATTTGATGAGGCCACAAGGATGATGAGCAGTGACAGTGCATGCATCAGTGACACTGTCCCTCTTGTCCACCTGTTGGAGCACATGCTGCATGGAATAATGGACAGGGCACTTGAGGCAGAACAGAGGAAAGAAGAGTAGGGCTTCCTTACCTCTCAAGGCCCCCTTTATCCAGACAGTGTTCCTGCGTGCCTGCCGATCACATAGGAAGAGGAGCTGGAGGAGGAGGAGGATTGTGTCAGCATGGAGGTGAAGCCTGGCACTCAGCATGAGCAGCAGTCTTCAAGGGATCATTTACACATCCGAAGAAACCCATAGACTTGTACGTGGCTGGGAGGAGGTGGCTGCGGATCATGTCGTCCTTAGTGACCCAGAGGACTCTGGACTGAATACCTCAGCAAACCTATGCTGCATGGCCTCCCTGATCTTGTAAAGTCTGCGGAAGGATCCTCGTATTCGTGGTATCAAGGGGAGGGATCATTACTGGCTGGCAACCCTCCTTGATCCACGTTACAAGGGTAAGGTTGCGGACCTTATCTTGCCATCGCAGAGGGAGCAGAGGATGAAACATCTTCGGGAGGCCTTGCAGAATGGTTTGTGCAACGCATTTCCAAAGCCTGGGAGGATACAATTTCCTGGTCCTCCTGGACAACGTGTTGCTGAGGCTTCAGTCTGTCACAGAAGAAGTGGTGGAGAAGGTGGCCGTCTGACCAATTCATTTTTAGTCCACAGCCCCAAGGTATGATCGGTTCCAGCAACCATTGCCAGCGTCTGATTCACATGGTGCAGGAATACCTAGGGGCAAGATCAGACTTGGACACCTTTCCCCCTGAAAATCCTCTGGGTTACTGGGTCTTGAGGATGGATCACTGGCCAGAGCTTGCACAGTATGCAATTGAGCTACTGGCCTGTCCTGCATCCAGCGTTCTTTCGGAACGCACATTCGGTGCTGCTGCAGGCTTTGTAACCGTTCACAGGGTGCGCCTGTCCACCGAATCGGTCGATCGGCTGACCTTCATAAAAATGAATCAGTCTTGGATCACCAGCTACCAAGCACCTGATGTGATGTAACCGAATAATTTTTTTTTTTAAAGTGAGATCCCTTCAAGACTGCCTAGTGACTGAGTGACTATCCTGTTATGCTGAGTGACAATCCTCTTCCTCCTCAATTTTCATGCTGATAGCTTGTAAGAAAATTTTTGGTTCTGTGCTCCGCCGCCAGTGGCTAAGGCTCAATTTTTCTGCCCCTGTTGAACAGGGGCTTGTAATTACAATTTTTGATGTAATACTTTGCAGCAGGGCTCATTCCTGCGCTCCAACTATAGCATCTGTGAGGGGTTGCAGTGTTGTGACACCAGTGCCTAAGGCCCAATTTTTCTGCCCTGTTCAACAGGGACATGTAATTACAATTCTTGATCTAATATTTCACAGCAGGGCCCATTCCTGCCCCCACCAAGAGTAACTGTGAGGGCTTACAGTGTTGTGGCAACACCTAAGGCCCCATTTTCTGCAGAGTATATAGGGCAGGCCCCTACTTTCAAACATCCAACATACAAATGACTCCTACTTGCAAACGGAAGGAGACAACAGGAAGTGAGATGAAATCTACCCCTAGGAAGGGAAATTCTCTCCTGTAAGAGTTAATATGGGAAAAACGTGTCTCCTCTCCACTGATGCTTTATCACCAATCCTTGTTTCACTAAAACCCCCAATTTTCAAAAAACATTTGTCATTGGGACAGAAAGTGAGGTGAAATATTCTGAAGGGGTGCACAGACAGCAGGGGTGATAACCCTTTACTATGTTTTCCAAAAATCTTAAAAATAGATTTTTTGGCTGGAGCTACACTTTAAAAATGTACCAGTTCAAAATTACAAGCAGATTCTACTTAACAACAAACCTACAGTCCCTGTCTTGTTTGTACCGCCTGTATACTGCTGTTCAGAGTATATAGGGCCTGGAGGCCCCACGCCTTTCCTTTTTTTAATTTGGGTGCAGGGTTCCCCTTAATATCCATACAAGACCCAAAGGGCCTGGTAATGGACTGGGGGGTTGGGGGGGTACCCATGCCGTTTGTCTTACTGATTTTCATCCATATTGCCGGGACCCGACATTACAGTAAAGCCGCAAGCAGTTTTTAATGACTTTTATTCCTTTACAAATGTCATTTTGTGCAGGGACAGTTTTAAGCATGACAAACACGTGCCACTTTACAGGCATACTATAGACACCCCCCAGGTACGATATTTAAAGGAATATTTCACTTTTTTTTTTTTCACTTTAAGCATCACTTTTTAGGACAATAACTTGCATATTAGTCTTTAAAATTAGAACTTTTGATTTTGAACGTTCGAGTCCCATAGACTTTAACGGGGTTCTAAAGTTTGGGCGAACTGTTTGAATAGAAAAAGTCAGCAGTTGCAGAGCCAAGTACAGGAGATAAGCTTTTTTAAAGGATCTGAATCTTTTTCTATCCCCAGAAAATTGGTCTTGGCTCTCATGGTTCTGTAGGGGGTACCACCACAGTAGGAGTAGCCACGCTGCATTCTTGGGCAGGAGCGGCAGCGGAAGAGCTGGCAGAGGATGGGCCTTGGTCTGTGGAAGCAGGTGTCACTGACAGGTGTTGCAGATGGCTCTCTAATTGGAAGTAACCTTCCTGAAGTCTTTAAACAGCCTGGGTGAGGGCCGTGACTTGTTGACATGAGGCGGTGAGATACCTCCGTTGGCCTTTGACATGGCTGGTTTATACTGTCAGGAACTTGGTATTAGGCTGAGATGCTGGGAGGGCTCCCCTTTCGGCCGAGTGCAGCACACCCCTATAGTTGACACAGGGGGTGTGGTGCCCACAGAAGCACGGGTTGCCTGATTTCTGAAGCTGGTTGCTAGGAGCTTGCTGGAACAGGTAGGGCAAGCGTGCTTGGATGGTCAATTAGGTGCGGATACAAGCCAAAAGGACAAGCCAGGAGACACAGGGACACAGAGGGAAGCTGACGATAAACCAGCACTGCACCATTATCAGCAGCATGTTTAAATAGGCCGTGGAGCCACTATCACGTTTTGCACATGCACATTCGCCTGTTCACGGCACTGCGCATCCTTGTGCGTTGATTCACGCCGGCGTGCCTCTGCCTATGCCTGTTTGCGATTCCTGCACTATTGTGCCTGGGAATGGGCCTATTTCCCTTATAATATAGTTGGCTTTCCACAATATATCCCTCCTGTCCCACTGCCCCCCTCCTATTACACTCCCCCGTCACACTGTCCCTGTCACACTGCTCCCTTCCATCACACCTCCCCCCCTCCTGTCACACTTCCCCCTCCTGTCTTGCTGCCCCCAACAAATTTCCCCCCTCTGTTACAAGCCCCCTCCTGTCACCCTTCCCCCCTCGTCATACTGCCTCCCTCCTGTCACACTATCCCTCTGTCATACTGCCCCCCTCCGTCACACCGCCCCACCATCATACTGTCCCCTCCTGTCACACTCCCCTAGTCACACTGCTGACCCCCCTTCATGTTGCCCCCTCCTTTCACCCTTCACCCAGTCATCATGCCTCCCTCCTGTCACATTGCCCCTCCTGTCACAATACACCCCCCACCCCTCCTGTCACAATGCTTGTTTGCTGTAACTGCTTATAAAGTGTAAGCTTGTGAGTTTGGCTTCAATTTGTTAGTGTATTTAAATCTGCTACTACATTTAACACTCCTCTCCCCCCAGACTGAGGATGCCCCCTGTGCTCCTTCATCCAGAGTGGGGGCACTCTAATACAGGAGGTGTGTTACTGTGTGTGACGGGTTTGGCAGGGGGTGGTGGTGGGGGAGTGTAAAAATGCACCTTTGCCTGTGTAGATAAAAGTCTTTACACCAGCCTTGTATCCAGGTTACTTGTTTCCTGCTGCCCCTGTCCCCCCTCCCCTGCAGTGCTGCCAGCTGCACCGACAGACATTTAGCAGCATTGGGCTAGGTGCGGCCCGTGGGCCGTAGGTTGCCGACCCCTGGTGTAGTGGTTAGGAGGATGTGATACACAACATGATGGCCAAAAAGTTAGAGGGGTTTTTAAAGTAGGCGATGGGGGGAGGGTCCAGAGGTAGAGATAGTCAGCTTGGAACATATTCCAGTGGGTAGTATTGGGGGCATTAGTGGTAGGTTGACCAAAGCACTTAAACCCAAGGTAAACGGCCGCGATGTGCGGCTGACGTGCGGCTGACGTCAGCACGGGGGAGGAGCCCTGCGCCGGCTCCAGGAAGCGAAGAGATGGGACGCGGACGGGCGGCGGCGGGGTCTCGTGGAGTGAGAGACCACGAGCGGCCGGTCTAGGTCTGCGTGCCCGGCCATCCTGCCTGCCCTGCTCCCCCCTACCTCCTTAAGCGGATGCTGCACCCCCGAAGGGATCGGCCATCCCGGATTCACAGCCCCGGAGGCGGCCCGCCGCTTCTTCCTCTCTGAAGTGCCACTTACACAGCTGCACACTACTGAAAGGACATTCCCTCCAACGGACCGGACCAAGGAGAAGTAGCAGCTCCCTGGACTAGACATCCAGGTAGGAGACGCCTCACAGAGGCTTACCATCAACGAGTGCATATAATGACTTTGTAGTCTGGCCATATCTCAGACTTGTCTACTGTTGGAATAACTTGTGGCCACTAGAGGGGGTCTGGAGATCGGACTGGCTCAGGGGGCTTGAGGTATCTGGCAAGACCTTTCTTTTTCCCGGTAAAGGGGTCTGAAGCGTGAGCGGACCTGGCGTCTCCCCTCCCTTAAGGCTCAATCAATCTGAGCGGACCCCCCCTGCTGGAAGCAATAACATCTGCCCTCCCTGCCCTCATTGCACCCCTCCGGTGGAAGTAAATGTATTGACACCGACAGTAGTCGGAAAAAAAGGGGTCAAGCTCCCTAACCCTGGGCACTTTACATAGGCTATCGACGGATACCACAAGCAGTGCTGACTTCAGCAACACTCCCCATTGATGCTGTGTCTAAAAGGCGGTATAAAGAAGGCCTCCTATTACTGCAGGCACATAAGGGCATAATCAACCCCTCTGGGTATGTAGGGGGGCCTGGTGTAACTTACTGAAAAATAAAGAAAGGTGGCTCTGAGAGTCGGTGTATAGTTATACTCAAAAAGAAAGCTTAGGAAAACATGAAAGGCCGATCTTCGAGACAAGCAGAAACCAATAACCCAAGAGAGAGCCTTAATACCAGCTCTATTCAAAAATACCTAAAAGAAGCAGGCGTAAAGAGCCCGGGAACGGAGGGGAAACCTTTAGGCACTAAGAAAAAGGACCAACAGAAACAAAAGGGGGGACAGGGAGATAGGCCCCATGAGGAGCGGGACTCGGAGGGGTCACCAGCCTATACTGCAGCAGAAGAACAGAGAATCATGGCCCAAGTACCAAGCAAAACAGATATTAGCGAAATGTTTACCAAACTGGAGAGGAAACTGGAGAGCATTATAAAAGAAGAGATTTCAAACGTCCGCTCTGATATGGGGCACCTTCTCCGCCGGGTTGAAGAGGCGGAGGAGGCCTCCAGTAAACAAGCTAAAGACTTAGCAGACCTAAAAAAACGAGTCGAGAAGGTGCAGAGTGAAAACCGAGCTTTGGCTTTTAGACTCGAGGAACAGGAGAACCAGAGCCGCCGTCAAAACTTACGCATTCGATCAATCCCGGAACAACAGAACGAAGACCTGGGTGAGAAGATGAGAAAAATTTTCAATCCCTTACTGGGAAGGCGGGAAGATGAGGTGTTGAGTATCGATAGGGTCCATAGAATAAGGAAGCCCCCCCACATTAAGCAAGACATCCCAAGAGACGTCATAATTAAATTTCATCAATATGAGGACAAAGAAAAAATCTGGAAAAAATTAAAAGGGGCGCCACCTCTCAAATTTGAAAACAAGGACTTGCAAATCTTCATCGACCTCTCAGCAGGGACTTTAGAGAGGAGAAGACAGATGAGACCAGTCCTCGATTTACTCAGGAAGGCCAATTTAAAGTACAGCTGGGGGTTCCCAACATCCCTGATAGTCTTCAAAGAGGGAAGATCCTTCAGAATGAGATACATGGAAGAAATGCAGGACTTTTGTAGCAATCTGGGTATCTCGGTCCCGGTTTCGGAATAGACGCTGGGGATCGGGCGGGGGGGTGGGGGGTGTTGGGGGGGAGGGAGGTGGGGAGGTTTCCCTCCTTCCCCCCTTTTTTTTTTTTTTTTTCCTTCCCCCCCCCTCTCCCTCCCTCCTCCCCCCCCCCCCCCTGCTCCGCCGCCCTTCTCTCCACATGGGAGGGGTGGCCGACCCCGGGACATGGGGACTTGGGTACAATGGACTCAAGTCATCAACAATCGATATGCACTTGGTAGGAAAAGGGAGATAATAGGATCCCTCCTTTAGAAAGCAATCTGTATTGTATTTAGGGTGGGGGATTGCGGGGCGGTGGGGGGTGTACTTGGGGGTGGGGCAGCTTGAGTCTATCCCATTGAATGGGTCCTGGATGCCGGCGCGGGAGCCCAGCCCCTGCGGAAGAGGCACGCCGTGTGGTATGTGTGTGCTTCCATACGGGCGGGCTTCAGGCGTAGTGGGCGCCATAGGGGGGAGGGTGGGGGGCGGGAGTCAGGGGGTGGGGGGCGGTGGTGAGGTGGGGTGGGGGGGGTGGCTGGGTGGAGGGGGGGAGGGAGGGAGGAGGGCGGTGGGAGGAGATGTTGGGTGTTCGGTGGGGGGGAGAGGAGAAGGGGAGACAGAGGCGGGTTGTGTTCAAGGGGAGCAGAGTACAGAGGTTAGAATGACTACCTTGTAAGAGATGCCCGATATTAAATTGATTTCCTATAATGTAAAAGGGCTGAACTCTCCCAGGAAGAGGCACAAAATTTTGAGGGAACTGGATCATCTGGGAGGGGATGTGGTCTTCCTGCAGGAGACACACCTGACCCTCAACACCAGGGTCAGGTTGTTCTCCCCCAGGTTTCCACAATGGCACTATGGGGATTCCCCCGATAAGGGGTCTAAAGGGGTAGCTATTGGGCTATCCAAAGTAGTGAACTTCCTAGTAAGGGATCGATTAATAGACCCGGAAGGTCGTTTTTTATTTTTGAAAGGTTCCATCGGCTCTAGAAAGATCACGCTGGCCAACGTATACTGCCCGAACAGGAGCCCCACTGTCTTCCTGGGACAGTTGTTAGAGAAATTGATGGAATTCGGAGAAGGGGAGATGGTCCTGGCCGGGGACATGAACTTTTGTCTAGACCCGGCCTGGGACAGTACGTCCCGTGCCCAGGGGATCAAGAAGGTGTCACTAAGAGCAATTAAGCGGAAACTATTCCACTGTCAATTAATAGACGTGTGGAGAATACAACATGTTAAAGAGAGGGACTACACCTTCCACTCCCCTGTGCACGGGACCTACTCCAGGCTGGACTATATTTTTGTTGATCATAGCTTGTTAGAAGGGGTGGTAGATACTAGTATTGAAACAACAACTCTTTCTGATCATTCACCTGTCACGATAAGGCTGAAGCTCCCAGAGTTAGGGAGACGTCCCTTCTCGTGGAAGCTGAATGAAAGCCTACTTAAGGACCCGGAAGTAATAGACCGGATCCAGAGTGAGTTAAATCAATTTTTTACACTGAATGACACGGGCGAGGTTTCCTCTTCTATTCTCTGGGAGGCGCATAAAGCCTACATACGGGGGATTCTCATATCTATAGGAGCAGCCCAAAAAAAAAAAAGGAAGGAAAAAAGGGAAAAACTGATAGCGGACCTGTTCCAACTAGAACAATTACACAAGAGGTCCAGGGGACAGGATGCGGACTGCTACCGGGCGATGGTTGCTGGAAGAGAGGAGCTGAGGGACATGATGGAGCAGGAGGCAAAGAGTGCCATAAATTTAATGGCCAAGGAGAGGTATCTTTGGGCCAACAAGTCTAGCAAATACCTGGCGAGGCAAATCAGGAAAAAAAGAAGGCGGAATTACATAGAGAAAATAAATGGGGCAGGCGGTAAAGAGTGTGTATCAAGTGAAGATATGGCAAATGAGTTTAGAAAATTCTATGCTGACCTATATACAATTAGACATGAGGAAGGGGAGGTCAGCGCACGGACAGCAAGGAGAAGAGAATTTCTAAAAGAGGCAGGCCTAGGAGTATTGTCTGGTGAAGATAGAGATCTCCTGGACAACCCCATAGAGGAGGGGGAAATTCTAGCAGCATTAAAAGATACCCCGAAGGGTAAAAGTCCGGGCCCGGATGGCTTCTCCTCCAACTATTTATTAAAAATGAAACACATTCTGGTCCCCAAGCTCTGCAAATATTGGAACGAACTGGGCACCAGAGTCGAGATGGAGCGAGAGGCCCTGCGTGCCACGATAACTCTAATATTAAAAGATGGGAAGGATGCCAAGCTGTGTTCGAGCTACCGGCCTATTTCTCTACTCAACACGGACGTAAAACTATATGCAAAGGTCCTGGCTAATAGACTAAAGCGACTCATGGCGGACCTAGTACACCCGGACCAGTCCGGTTTTGTCCCGGGGAGACAGTGTAGAGACAATGGGGTCCGGGCGGTGCTGCTGGCAGAGTTCTGTAGACATAGGGGACCCCCTGCTCTATTCCTGTCGATGGACGCCGAAAAGGCTTTCGACAGGGTAGACTGGGGGTTCCTGATGGATACATTAGAGGAAATGGGTATTGGACCCAGGTTTATTTCCTGGGTAAAGGCCTTATACAGCAGACCAACGGCAGTTGTTAGGGTAAATGGGGCAGTATCCAAAACTTTTGAAATGAAAAACGGAACCAGGCAGGGGTGCCCTCTCTCCCCTCTCCTGTTTGTTCTGTCCCTGGAGCCTCTCCTAGCTACCATCCGGAGCAGTCCCGATTGCAAGGGGGTCCGGGTGGGATCAGAGGAGCACAAACTGGCAGCATTTGCCGATGATATACTCTTTTTTGTCTCAGCTCCCAGAGTAACCCTCCCTAACATATGGCGAATTCTAAGGCGATATGGAGAAGCCTCCAATTTTAAAATCAACCCCGGCAAATCTGAAATCCTAAACATTAGCCTCACGAAGCAGGAGGAAGCTCATCTAACCTCCGTGTTTCCCTTCCCCTGGAGAAGGGAGATTAATTATTTAGGTATTAAGCTAGCCAACTCTATTAAAAAGTTGTTCCAAAGTAATTACATCCCACTACTAGATGAAATCAGGCAGGAGGCTGGGAGATTGAGGTCGAGACCGCTCTCCTGGTTTGGTCGCGTGAATGCGGTTAAAATGACGATCACCCCAAAGATTTTATATAAATTTCAGCTGCTTCCGATCCCTCTACCAAGATATTTTCTGGGGGCTCTAAGGAAATTAATTACCCAGGCTGTCTGGGGTGGCAACAAACCTCGCATTTCTTATGCAACACTGAGTAGAAGTAAAAAAAAAGGCGGAATAGCGGCACCAGATTTCAATAGGTACTATATTGCTGTAGTGCTTTCACGGGTTATAGAATGGAGTAAGAAGGAGACTGATAAGCGGTGGGTGAATATTGAATATATCTTAAGTAATAATAATTTGGCACATTCACTATGGAACCCCCCAAAATTTAGGACTTTCAGCACTGATATTTCTTTATTAACACAAAACACTTTTAAATTATGGGACAGAATTCATACCCAGCACAAATGGCCGCACAATTCACCTTTAATATATATGAAGAATAATTTATTTTTTGAACCAGGTATGAGTACAGTGGGGGGGGAGTGGTTAAAAGATGACACTCTTCAATTGAAAAATTTTATTAGTAGGGGGGAAATACGCACTTTCACGGAATTGAACCGAGAGGGAGAACACTGGGTGATAGATTGGTGGAGGTACTTACAGCTTTCCCATTTCATAAGTAAATTACCAAAGCCCCTTAGGAGTATAGAGGAGCTCAGACCTCTTGAGAAACTCTGTGTGACGGAGAACCCGGGAGGTGTTATAGGTCAAATCTACAGAGTACTTGGAGAGTCACAGGAGGGTAAGACGCCTCATTATATCACAAGGTGGGAGCAGGAATTGGGGTTACCATGCACTAGTAACACCCTGGGTAAAATCTTGAATCTGGTACATTATGCAGCATTAGATATTAGGAGAACGGAAATTCATTACAAAGTATTATCAAGATGGTATGCCACCCCGGACAGAGTTAGCAAGATGGATGGATCTAAGGGAAACTCCTGCTGGAGGGGTTGCCAGACTAAAGGCACAATGGCCCATATCTGGTGGGAATGCCCTATCATAAAGGTCTTTTGGAAAAAAATCTTATCCCTGTCAAAAGAATTCACGGGGAAGGAAATAGAGGAGGACCCTTGGGTCTGTCTCTTCCACGGTACCCAAGATACAGTAAAGAGTTACAAGACCTCCCTGACCCCGATAATACTAGACTCAGCCAAGAGACAGATTTCATTAAACTGGTTGAACCCTTTAAGTCCCAAAACGCGAGATTGGCTATTCGATCTCAACGAAATCTACAACATAGAAAGCCTGGACCGAGGGGGAGTGGAACCAGATGAGGATCAGGATTGCAGGGGGAAATGGGCAGGTTGGCCTAAATTCAAAAAAACTTGGACCTACTTAAAGGAGATAATATAAAATGGGCTTAAACCGAATAAATTGATAAGGGAGGTAAGGCAGGCAAGACTTCGCTCTCCTTTGATTCACACCCCGTAAGGGAGGGAGGTGGGTACGGGGGGTGGGACTGGGCGGGGGGTTAGGGTAAGGGGACGAGGGGCATGTCCGCAAAGCTGTCAGGTTTACTACCTGAATATATTGATGAGTTGCTGTTTTTCTTATTTTCCCTGTGTGGCATGTCTCCTCTGAGGATTGTTTTGTATTGGAAAATGATAAATAAAGAATTAAAAAAAAAAAAAAAATAAACCCAAGGTAAGTGTAGTAGCAAGTCCTAGTTGCAATCTCGGAACACCCAATAAGAGAATAATATGCGACTGGTCTAAACTACGTGGCATATTCACCAATGCCAGGAGCCAGGCGGACAAGATGGGTGAACTAGAGATACTGTTGTACGAGGAGAATTTGGATTTTGTGAGAATTTCAGAGACCTGGTTCAACAGCTCCTATGATTGGTTTGCAAACATTCGAGGGGGAAACCCTTTATCGCAAGGATAGAGAGGGTAAAAAAGGGGGAGTGGTATGTCTATATATCAAGAATAATGTACAAGTGAATGTGAGAGATGACATCACTAAGGGAGCTAGGGAGGAGGTGGAATCCTTATGGGTAGAGCTCCAAAGGGATGAAGCTAAGGGGAAAATAATACTGAGGGTATGCTATAGGCCCCCTAACCTGAGGGAGGAAGGGGAAACAGATCTCCTATCACAATTTGGATTATCAGCAAGGATGGGAAGTGTGGTCATAATGGGGGATTTTAACTATCCAGACATAGACTGGGCGCTGGGAACTGCACATTCATCTAAGACTCGCCAGTTCCTAAATGTCTTGCAGGACAATTTTATGGATCAGATGGTAGACACACCAACTAGAAATAAAGCGTTACTGGATCTACTGATTACCAACAATACAGACCTGATCACGGATGTGGAAATACGGGGCAATTTAGGTAACAGTGATCACAGGTCAATAGGCTTCAGTATAAATCACACAAATAGGAAACATAAGGGGAATACAAAAACACTGAATTTCAAAAGAGCCAACTTCCCTAAACTACGAACCTTGCTAGGCATAAATTGGGATAAAATCTTAGGAACAAAGAACACGGAGGAGAGATGGGTTTGCTTTAAGAGCATATTAAATAAGGGCATTAGGCAATTCATCCCATTGGGTAATAAATTTAAAGAGTGAACAAAAGTCCTGGATGGCTTAACTCCAATGTAAAAATGCATATAAAAGCAAAGGAGAAGGCCTTCAAAACATAAAAGGTTGAGAGATCATCATCAGCATTCAGACTAAAAAAGAATGCAACAAGAAATGTAAGGGTGCAATAAGGACGGTTAAGATAGAACAGGAAAGACACATAGCGGACGAGAGCAAAAAAAATCCCAAGAAATTCTTTAAGTATGTAAACAGTAAAAAAGGGAGGACAGACCATATTGGCCCCATAAAGAATGAGGAAGGACATTGTCAGGTCACCTTGAGGCTGGGTGACAGATGCACACTGTTGGGATCAGGAGTGCACCGCAAGGCAGTGGACCCTACGGCTGACTGCTGCGGATGGGAGTCCGGGTATAAACCAATCTATTAACCTTCTATGAGGAGGTGAGTTGCCATCTAGATAAAGGAAGGCCTGTAGATGTGGTGTATCTGGATTTTGCAAAAGCATTTGACACAGTTCCCCATAAACGTTTACTGTACAAAATAAGGTCCATTGGCATGGATTGAAAACTGGCTACAAGGACGAGTTCAGAGGGTGATGATAAATAGGGAGTACTCGGAATGGTCAGGGGTGGGTAGTGGGGTCCCCCAGGGTTCTGTTCTTGGACCAATCCTATTTAATTTGTTTATAAACGACTTGGAGGATGGGGTAAACAGTTCAATCTCTGTATTTGGGGACGATACTAAGCTAAGCAGGGCAAAAACTTCTCCACAGGATGTGGAAACCATGCAAAAAGATCTGAACAAATTAATGGGGTGGGCAACTACATTGCAAATGAGGTTCAATGTAGAAAAATGTAAAATAATGCATTTGGGTGGCAAAAATATGAATGCAATGTATACACTGGGTGGAGAACCTCTGGGGGAATCTAGGATGGAAAAGGACCTGGGGTCCTAGTAGATGACAGGCTCAGCAATGGCATGCAATGCCAAGCTGCTGCTAACAAAAGCAAACAGAATATTGGCATGCATTAAAAAGGGGATTAACTCCAGAGATAAAACGATAATTCTCCCACTCTACAAGACTCTGATCCGGCCGCACCTAGAGTATGCTGTCCAGTTCTGGGCACCAGTCCTCAGGAAGGATGTACTGGAAATGGAGCGAGTACAAAGAAGGGCAACAAAGCTAATAAAGGGTCTGGAGGATATTAGTGATGAGGAAAGGTTGCAAGCACTGAACTTATTCTCTCTGGTGAAGAGACACTTTAGAGGGGATATGATTTCAATATACAAATACCATACTGGTGACCCCACAATAGGGATAAAACTTTTTCGCAGAAGAGAGTTTAACAAGACTCGTGGCCACTTATTAAAATTAGAAGAAAAGAGGTTTAACGTTAAAGTACGTAGAGGGTTCTTTACTGTAAGAACTGCAAGGATATGGAATTCCCTTCCACAGGCGGTGGTCTCAGCAAGGGGAAATGATACTTTCAAGAAACTATTAGATAAGCACCTGAATGACCGCAACATACAGGGATATACAATGTAATACTGACATATAATCACACACATATATTGGAATTGATGGACTTGTGTCTTTTTTCAACCTCACCTACTATATACTATATATACTATATACTATATACATAGTATAAACAGTACAGCAGTAAGGAGTCAAGACTATTTAATACACCACATAGAGCAGAGCACAGTGATCAGGAGTAAATTCACAAATACACAGAAACTGGTGCATAAATTCTGCTCATTGAGGACGTCTGCTTTGCATTTACATTTGCCACTGAGTTGATTGATAAATGTCCCTCTCTATGTGTTTTGGCATACTGCATTGTCAGACAGTTATTTCATGTGTTGAAGAGCAATAAGGCCCCAATTCAAAGTGAATGAGCTGCCTTGAAATGGTATTAAACCCTCAGTCTATTTTCTTGGTAATTTAAAGGGGTTGTAAACCCTCGTGTTTTTTCACCTTAATGCATCCTATGCGTTAATGTGAAAAAACTTCTGATGCTGCCCGGCCCCCCGGTCCCCCCGTTTTACTCACCTGAGCCGTTCGTTCCCTTGGCGGAGATGCGCTGTACCTCTCTGCCTGGGGTTCTCGGCCCTTGATTGGATAGATTGATAGCAGCGCAGCCATTGGCTCCCACTGCTGTCAATCAAATCCAATGACGCGTGCACCGGTGGGCGAGGCTGAGTCTGGCATTCGGTGTCTGTAGACACAAATGAGTCCGGCATTCTGTGTCTATAGACACAAATGCTGGACTCAGGAGGAGCCGCGAGAGCCGCCGGGGGACCCCAGAAGACAATGATCGGGGCCACACTGTGCAAAGCAAACTGCACAGTGGAGGTAAGTACAGTATGACATATTTGTTATTTAAAAAAAAACAAAAAAACTAGGGTTTACAAACCCTTTAATTACAATACAAAATGTAAAAAAAGAAAAGTAAAAATATCAGAATACCATTATAGTAGGGCCATACAGACACAAACACTTTTCCACAATCATGGTACAATCCAGTAGACAGTTGAGAAGGTGTGTAGGAGTCTCAAACATTTTTGGAAAATAGCAGAGAAACACATATTTAGTGTCATCGCAATTACACAAAGTCCAATCCTCAAATAAACACTATTACAGTGTACCAATCGTAAGTTGCATCAACAGGGGCATGTTCGACCCATATTTGTAAGATCGCCAAAGGAAACAATAATTAGTTTGACCTCCAATATACACTCAATGTAATCTTAAAGACAGCTTGGCTGATGTGATCAAAAAGGCCCTAATTTAGAAAATCCAGGGCTGGACCCTTACAAGGGTTGTCAAAATCATATAAAACAACACAATTTGCACAATCCTCAGACCGGAGATCCTCGGTGTTTTTTTACTTTAACACATTGAGAATAAAATAAACATTCCCTAGTAAACTATATGGTAAAATTCTTACCCCGGTACTTGCAATTTACAACTTTCAATGCTGCTGCCATTTGCTCTCTCAGTGCTGCTTTCCTGAACATCTGGTTTTCACGGGAAAAAGAGTTAAAGAGGTTGTAATCCTAAAAAAAAATCCTGTTCCTTCAAAGCATGTTAAACTGCATAGTGCTTGTGCGGTGTCATTTGTCCCTTTCTATGTTGTAAAATACCTAGATGATCCTGCCTATTCCTGTGCCCCCTAGGTGTGCCGACCACGGTAATCATGGCTGCTGAGCCATGGTACAGTGGCCAGTTTATATGCCTCAGTCATCCCATTGTGTTTAGAGTCTCTCCCTCTTTCCTTCCCTCCCTGCCTGTCACTTCCTAGTGTGTGAGGAGATTGACAAACCGGCTCCTCTCCTCCCCTTCTATCGCTATTCCGTGTGGCAGTAAAGTTAGTGATCTTAATTACGGCCAGCCCCTCTGTAATAATAAGATATACTACACTGTGTGTGTGTTTTAAAAAAATTCTGCAGCTAAATACCTTATTTCACATCGTCGATGATGTCAGAGGAAACCTCAGCCCATCCCACTGTAGTGCTTAGATTGGGAAGGAGAGCGGCGGGTGGTCACGTGACCGCATATCAGCAATGTGAAAAAAGGTATTTAGCTCCCGAATTTAAAAAAAAAAACAGACAATGTGTAGTATAGCTTGTTATAGCAGAGGGGCTGGCAATAATTGTGAGCTCTGACTTTACAACCACTTTAACAGTGGACAGTACAATTCTGGAGTCAATCTGTTAGTTTGAAGAAGGGAGGAGGAGGGAGGAGCAGGGGCTGCCTTGCCATCCTAGATTACAGGGCTGTGTGTTTCTTTTTAGACACACAATGTAGGGAGTCACAACTCTAGTCCTGCATGCATGAGTGATTCCATAGGATGCTGCAAGAGAAAGGAGTCACCCTGAAACAGGAAACCTGGGGCAGCGATCATGGTACCAGCCTAAAGAGAAACAAGGAATAAGAGATAAAGCAGCTGCATTCTTAGTAAATTATTACATTGCCTGCTGAAAGATTAATAACCCTTTAACACGTCAACTCTTGAAAACAGGTGTGAACGGGCCCTAGGACTTATATTTATTGTTTTATTTGTTTCTATGATTATTGTTAATGACTTCCTTTGGGCTCTTTGCCTTTGCTCCAGGGCGGTTGGTGGCAATTGACTCCCCCTGACTTTGTTTTTTCTCCCCGGCAATTGGTAGGTTCCCCGGTGGTCAGGTGCAGGCTTTCCCCTGGTATATGCTGCCCTGGCTGCTTGCACTGACCTCATTGAGGACTTCGGTCCCGCCCTCCCTGCGCGAGCCTGTGTGCGATACATCGCATGCACGTCTTGCCTGGGTACAGCCCAATGGCTCGGAGTGTGCGCGCACTGCGGGACCCTTGACATCATGATGGTGTGGGACGCCGACGCCGTCCCCACGTCATGAGGTTGAATGGGATATTTATATGGAGGTTATACACCGCCGTATACCCAGGCCAGAAGGAGACCCAGAGGAGCCCCGGAAGACAGCACCACTAGTAAGCTCTCTCTTGCATATACCTATGCCTGGTTACACCATTGTAGGTGTTAGATGGCTACACCATACTTTATCACTATAAATATAATGAATAGGTTACCAATTATGTCCCTGTTTGATCCTACTTTTTTAAATCTTGGACATTGCTCTTCATGTTCTTATGCCTATTGCTATTTAGCTTTGATGCTGCCAACTCAGATTCACTTCAACCTGTGACGCTGATATACTTCTGTAGCGCTGACAACTTTTGTTTTTAGCCATATGTGTGTTATACAGGACATAAGTTGTTATAGTGCCATCTTGTGGACAATTGAAAAGGTACAATACTTTTATGTTTCATGATTAAGAGAAGTGACATGGAAGTGATTGATTGTTTACTTCTGAACTTTAACTGTGACCTACCCACAATGCTTCTGGCCTTGAGAAAAACTGAACTGCATTGTGGGAGGATATAAAAGGCCTGGGAGCGGCCATCTTAGGTCTCTTGTTTCTGGGACGTGTGGCCTGCAAGCAGGACTCTGTGGGTGTGTGTGCCCCACAGGGTTGCCCACCTACTTTGTGAGGGAGCAGAGCAGCAGCAGAGATCCTGCCATCATATCACAGTGTGCTGAAGCAGCAGAAGTGATTGTTCCGGAGACCCGTGGAGGAGGTAACCGAGGACTCCTGGTCGTTACTGAACGGAGCAGTGTGACAGTGTGGCGGTGGTTCCGTACGGACTGAGAACTGTTGAAACAGAGGCATCCATCCGCCCGGATCCCGTGTGGTGAGAGGGTTAACACCCAGAAGTTTATTTAAATGCTACACACACTTAGAACTGTTACAGAGTGTTGCTGGGACTGATAGTCCCACGGAACAAGTTAAGTTGGAGAACATTACATCTGCAAAGACTTCAATATTCAAGAACTGATACTAGATGTTTGTCTCCTTCGTATAAGAATACTTGATCAGTCTGCTGGATTATAACTGCTTTAGTGTATTACCTTACACTGCGCAACACCCAAGAGGAACCCTTTTGTGGATTACAATTACAAATTCATAAGCTAGCGAAGACTGAAGACGTCAAGACTATCTCTTTTTACTGCAGGGCCCTGCACTTAGTTACAGAGGATAGTGACTTTACAGTTTAGAGCAGGGGGAGCTCCCTGGTATAAATATAGATATATACATATACTTAAGTATATTTGTGTATGTTACTCAGACTGTTATAACTGTTTACTATACTGTGGCACTACGTTGGTGTGATAGTGTAGTTATTGTAATAACCTTTTATATAAATATACTATTTACTCAAAGAAAGAAGTTATTTTTGGTTATTACTGAAGTTTATGTGCAGTGTTGTTATTTCTCCTGCAGGTGGCGCAACAGACACCCAGGTAGAGGTAAATATAAACATAAGTGTATATTGTGGGTTAAAGTCAATACTCATATCATTACAACACTGCACTACAGCTGTGTCAAGGGGATTGAACAATTTAAGACGGGTAAAGAGACAAGAGGACAGGCCCGCTTTAAACCAGCAGCTCCACCGAGAGTTATTGCTACATGTGGGGGCTCGTCCGGGATAACTGTCACTCTAAAGTCAAACACCCCCTTAAGAACCATAGAATGGATCCCCCCACTGTGGCACAGTGGTGTGAGGCAGAAGGCACCCGCTCAGAAGCGAGCGTGGCCATGGAACTCTGGGGAGATATCTGGGAGAAAGAACACATTAACCGAGTGGTAAAAACACTATCCACAGAACAAAGAGCCAAGGTGGTCGCAGTAAGACCCAATCATGAGACATTCTGTACTTATGCATTATTGGAGTGGAGGAAGGGAGTTCCGGAAAATTTCAGGGGTGCAAGTGTCGAACTGCTGACAAGACCAAATTTTATCTGATCCACCCAAGGGAAGAAGGGGAGAATCTTGCCACCTTCCCCCAGATGAGTTCAGCAGAAACCAAGGTTCCATCACAGTCAGCACCGGCTGCAATTGAGAACTCTTTAAAGCCCTGGGAGAATTGGTGTCCCAATGCCAAAAAGGGAACCCAACATATTCAGGTAATGGGTACCGAAAACTGGGCATTTTCTAGGGCCAACGTCTTGTACCCAAAGGAGAAGACACCTTTGAAGAGTGGTTGGAACAGGCCACGCAAGTGTTGGATGAGTGGGACATCCCTGAAACGCAAAAAAAACAGCGGATTACTGAAAGTCTGAGAGGGCCTGCTTAGCAAACAAAACTGTGTAGCCCAAGACTACTTAGATATCCTACAAGATGTGTTTGGACGTACCGAGAAGATTTCTGATCTAATTTATCAATTAGAACACACCTATCAGGAAACAAGAGAGAAGCTATCAGAATATATGAGACGGTTAGACAAGGTCATTCACCAAATATTGTTAAAGAAGGGATTAGATCCTAGTAAGGTGGATGAAGTTCGAGCTAAACAAGTTTTAAGAGGTGCCCAGCCTTTGGATCCCATCACCCTCCAGTTAAGAACTCATCAAGATTGAGGCATATTAAAGTACCCAGATCTAATTCGGATTGTACGGGAGGAAGAAGCTATCCTAGAAAGGAAGAAGGAAAAAATTCAAGAACCAAAACACACTGTTGGAGTCAGGACAGTTAGTGTGATGAAAGAGGATCCTCAGATTGCGCTCCTTAAGACTCAGGTGGCCCAGTTAATGGAGATGATGGCTCTGCTGACCACAAGATCCTCTGATCCGCCCAAGGGAGGAACTAAAGAAAATAAAAAAATATCAGACTTCACATTCAGAAGGGAATCTGGACTTTGTTTCAACTGTGGAGGAGCTGGTCATGTTGGGAGAGTGTGCCCAAGCCCAAGGGCAGCAGCACAACATCAAAAGCTGGCGGAAAACTTCAAAGGGCCCCAGTGAAGGAGTCAACTGGAGGCCCTGTAACAGTCGTCAACCCCAACGAAACCCAGGTTCACAAAGTTTTGAGAGTAAGAGGAGGAATGGAGTTGAATGAGCGTCCATGGAAACGAGGAGTCAAGATGCGCACTAACAAGCAGAAGAAGCCGAACACTCATGGTGAATTTCCCCGCAACTTAGTGGGACCCTCTCCAATCATCCCCATCCAGGTAGAAGGAATATACGCCAAAGCCCTTCTGGATACCGGAGCCCAGGTGACCTTATTATATAAAGATTTCTATATGAAACATCTCAAGCATCTCCCTCTGCAAAAGTTGGAAGAGTTGGAGATATGGGGCCTAGGTACCCAGAACTTCCCTTATGAGGGTTATATCCCTATCAAACTTACCTTTGACCCGAGTGTGGCTGGAAAGGCGGAGACTTTCGACACCTTGGCAGTTGTGTGTCCTCGGCCTCCTGGGGCTCATAAAAGTTCCCTTATCATCGGAACAAATACTGATCTGGTCAGAAGACTCCTGACGCCGCTTGTACAGAAGGAAAGTTCCCCGGCCATGAAGGTACATCCTATGCTAACCCAAGTGTACAAGAATATAGTACACGAACAGGAGGCTCCACCAGAAGGGGTGGGAAAGGTTTGGCGTTTAGACCGAGGTGAAGAACTGCTACAACCGGGTGAAGTGGTATGCATGAGGGCCTCTGTCAAGTTGAGTTGGAGACAACCTGGTCCTTTCGTTGTCTTGGAGACGAACACTCAGGAAGAGGATGTGGGTCTGGAAATACTCCCAAAAGTGTTATCTACTAAGGCGCTTAAGAGAAGCAGGGGGAGAGTTTCCATCAGTGTTCGGAACACGACAGCCCTGCCGGTGAAGATACCAGCAAGAATGCTGCTGGGGCAGGTGAATCAAGCAACCCCGGTCTCGCCAAGTGATGTCAAAAGAGGACCCGAAGAGGAGATTCCTATAGAGAACTTTTACCCGAAGAACACCTCCCATACGCCTGTTTGGATGGAGAGGGCCAAAGCTCAGCTCATAAAATGGAAAGAGGTTTTCTCGAAGAGTGAGTTTGATGTGGGATATGCCAAGAGTGCAGAGCACAAGATCCGGCTAGAGGAAGACAAACCTTTCCGAGAAAGGGTCAGAAGGATCCCACTAGGAGAACTTGAGGATCTTCGAGAACAGCTGGCTGAGCTGAAGAGGACTGGGATTATCAGAGAGTCCAGGAGTCCATACGCCTCCCCGATAGTGGTAGTGAGGAAGAAAAATGGGTCACTAGGACTGTGTATCGTCTATAGGACCCTGAACCGACTGACTATTCCCGATCAATACACTACCCCTCGTATAGAAGATGCCCTAGAGAGCCTGTCAGGGGCGAAGTGGTTCAGTGTATTAGATTTGAAGAGTGGTTATTATCAGATCCCCATGAGTCCTGAGGATAAGGAGAAGACTGCTTTCATTACCCCCATGGGATTCTATGAATTTAACCGGATGCCACAAGGTCTTTCTGGGGCCCCAGTAACTTTCCAGCGGCTTATGGAGAAGACAGTAGGCGACATGAACTTGATTGAGGTCTTAGTATACTTAGACGATATCATAGTCTTTGGCCGAACTCTTGAAGAGCATGAAGAGCGACTGGAAAAGCTTTTGAAGAGATTACATGATGAGGGCCTGAAACTTTCAATGGAGAAATGTCAGTTCTATCAATCTTCGATGAACTATCTGGGGCACATTGTGTCTGAAGAAGGGATAGCAACTGACCCTGAGAAGTTGGAAGCTGTTACTTCTTGGCCCAAGCCCATGAATGTGACTGAGCTCAGGTCATTCCTAGGATTCTGCTCCTACTATCGGAGGTTTGTGGAGGCGTTTGCAAAGATAGCCCACCCACTTACAGAGCTACTGAAGAATCAGGAAGGGGCTGATGTGGATTCGGAGGAACCTTGGAGGCAAAAGGAAGGGCCTCGGAAGAAAAAGGAGTCCATACTGGATCAGTGGACTCTGCAATGTGAGGAGACATTCAGACAATTGAAGTGGAGCCTTATCACTGTTCCAGTGCTAGCTTATGGGGATCCTACCAAGCCCTATGAACTGTACGTGGATGCTAGCCGAGACGGCCTAGATGGAGTACTCTACCAAGATCATGATGGACATTTAAGGCCCATTGCTTATGTGAGCAGGAGCCTGTCTCCTGCTGAGAAGAACTACCCCACTCATAAACTATAGTTTCTGGCCTTGAAGTGGGTCGTGGTAGACAAGTTGAGAGATTACCTGTATGGTGCAGAGTTTGTAGTCAGAACAGATAACAACCCCCTCACATACTTGCTTACCACCGCGAAGTTGGATGCCACAGGCCATAGGTGGTTGGGTTCTCTTTCAACCTTCTCCTTAAGCTTGAAATACAGACCAGGAGTGGGTAACAGAGATGCTGATGCGCTGTCAAGAAGACCCGACAGTCCCCTGAGCTCCCAAGAAGATTGGACTCAGCTTGCCCTCGAAGGGCTAAGAGCCCTTTGTGAAGGAGCAGAAAAACAGGAGAAAGGTGGGGCCAGAGCTGAAGAGATTGGAGTGACTACAGCAGGGGTACCTAGGTATTACTGTAATGTCTCTCAGATTGCAGCAGAATGTCTAACTAAGTTATCGAGAAAAGACCTTAGGAAGGACCAACAGGAGGATCCACTCTGCAGTTTAGTATTGGAAGCTCTGGAGAATCAGCGCCCTGATTTACTTTTGAAAAGTGGTCAGAAAGAAGCTTTGTTGTTACATAAAGAGTGGAGTCGGTTGCAGTTGCAACAAGGGGTGGTCTACCGAAGGGGCCCCTCTAAAGATATGGAGGAGAAGTGGCAACTGTTTCTGCCAGAGAAACACAGAGAGACAGTGTTAATCGCTCTACAATATTTGTCATGGACATATGGGGGCAGAAAGAACTCTCCATTTGATAAGGGATAGATTCTATTGGCCTTACATGAGGAAAGAGGTGGAGAGTTACTGTCATTCCTGCCATAAGTGTATCCAGAGAAAGACTTTGCCGCAACGGGCAGCCCCGATGGGACATTTATCAATCCAAGGCCCTATGGATCTAGTTTGCATAGATTTCCTGTGTCTAGAATCTGACTTGAGTGGGCAAGGAAATATTCTGGTAGTCACAGACCATTTTACCAGATATGCTCAAGCTTTCTCCACGAAAGATCAGAAGGCAGTCACAGTGGCAAAGACACTAGTGGAGAAGTTCTTTGTCCAGTATGGCTTACCACAGAGGATTCACTCAGATCAGGGAAGAGACTTCGAGAGTACGCTCATCAGGAGATTATTGGATCTGTTGGGAATTCAGAAGTCTAGAACAACACCTTATCATCTGCAAGGAGACCCTCAGCCGGAGAGGTTAATAGAACTCTTCTTAATATGTTGGGGACACTAACCTCTGAACAAAAGCCCAACTGGAGTAAGCATATTGCCGCTTTAGTACATGCATATAACAGCACCAAGAGTGATGTCACAGGATATTCACCTTATCGGCTGATGTTTGGGCGAGAGGCTAGATTACCAGTAGACTTGGCTTTTGGAACTTCTCTGGATCACACCTCAGAGGCTTCTCATCGAGGATATACAAATAGGCTGAGGAAGAGTCTGAAGATTGCTTACGAAAAGGTTCGGACTATGTCAGACAGCAGAGGGAGCAGAAATAAGAGGAATTTTGATCTCAAAGTAATGATTCAAGATCTGAAACCTGGTGACTGAGTCCTATTGAGGAATTTGGGCATTCCTGGGAAACACAAGCTGGCAAATTGCTGGAGGTCACAGCCATACATTGTACGTAAACAGCTCCCAGGACTTACAGTCTTCGAAATCAGACCAGAAGGAAGTGCTGGACCAATTAAGACTTGGTATCGGAATCACCTTTTGCCCCTTACTGATGCAGTCAGGATAATCCCTGAGGAGGAGTTATCATCTACATCAGACAGAAGTTGCACAACGGCCTGTAACTAGGTCCCAGTCTGGCCTTTGACAACTGCAGACAGTGAGGAGAGAGAGATGGACATTAGCTGGTTGTGGTCATCTAATATACCCGAAGCTGAAGCGAGTGTTTCATCACTAACAACCAAGGAGGTAGTGAGGCCCTTAGGCCAGAAGCTTCAGAGTTGTACCATTGTCCGAAAGAGCTGAGAAGTGTTTATCTCCCACTGAAGTAGAAGAGAATAGTGTCCATCCAGAAATAGAGGACACACCAAAAGAACAAAGGGAAAGAGGAACATTCGCCCACCTAAGAGACTAACCTATGATGCTTTGGACGAGTGTTCTGAGACAACAAAGGTTACCAGCAAAGGAATGTTGATGAGCCTTAGTTCCTCCTCAGTCAATCTGGACAATGAGAGCCCTGTTTCACCCCTTGGCACATCTGTATCTGATACTGAACAGAGCAGTGTGACGGCATGGTGGTGGTTCCGTACGGACCTGAGAACTGTTGAAACAGAGGCATCCATCCGCCCGGATCCCGTGTGGTGAGAGGGTTAACACCCAGAAGTTTGTTTAAATACTACACACACTTAGAACTGTTACAGAGTGTTGCTGGGACTGATAGTCCCACGGAACAAGTTAAGTTGGAGAACATTACATCTGCATAGACTTCAGTATTCAAGAACTGATACTAGATGTTTGTCTCCTTCGTATAAGAATACTTGATCAGTCTGCTGGATTATAACTGCTTTAGTGTATTACGTTACACTGCGCAACACCCAAGAGGAACCCTTTTGTGGATTACAATTACAAATTCATAAGCTAGCGAAGACTGAAGACGTCAAGACTATCTCTTTTTACTGCAGGGCCCTGCACTTAGTTACAGAGGATAGTGACTTTACAGTTTAGAGCAGGGGGAGCTCCCTGGTATAAATATAGATATATACATATACTTAAGTATATTTGTGTATGTTATTTAGACTGTTATAACTGTTTACTATACTGTGGCACTACGTTGGTGTGATAGAGTAGTTATTGTAATAACCTTTTATATAAATATACTATTTACTCAAAGAAAGAAGTTATTTTTGGTTATTACTGAAGTTTGTGTGCAGTGTTGTTATTCTCCTGCAGGTGGAGCTACAGACACCCAGGTAGAGGTAAATATAAACATAAGTGTATATTGTGGGTTAAAGTCAATACTCATATCATTACAACACTGCACTGCAGCTGTGTCAAGGGGATTGAACAATTTAAGAGGGGTAAAGAGACAAGGACAGGCCCGCTTTAAACCAGCAGCTCCACCGAGAGTTATTGCTACACTTCCATGGCTTCAGAGTCCTGGGCTCCATACATTAACATATACTTGACATAGGTAGATGTCAGTCCTTTTACTTTCGGTTTCACCACCTTGGCCTTCAGCCACTTATTTGTTCACTTGCTTTACTTATCACCAGTTTTTTACACACTGTTTTGCATGATACCCTTCTGGACACCTCACGTTTGTATTTTACTTCATTGGTATTTGCTCCCTTTGGCATCTGGCTTTTTACTCCCCTCACTGACAGCACCTTGTCCTTTTCTTCATGTCTCTTCCTTGTTTTCACTGTCAATCACTGCCCTTACACTTCCAATCCTTTTTTCTTGTCCCCCTCCCTTTTCTTTCCCCCCCTTTTTCCCCCTCCACCTTCCCCTTTTCCCATTCCTTCCCCGTTTCCTCTCCTTCTTCTTTCCCATTTCTCTGTCATCCCTTCTTTTACTGGTCCCTCCCCCCTTTCTTTTCCTTCTTCTTGACCCGACCCTCCCACACGGTGGTATGTTTCATCTTTTTCTTTTTCACTGTCAATTTATTACTTCACTATTTATGACTGACACCTACTTTTATCATACGACTCTTTACCCCCATATTTACTTTACACAGATTTTGGCCGGAGTTTTATATCCCCTTCCCAATCGCCGGGGGAGACCCAGTCGGGTTACCCCATTGCTGCACACCCCCTGAGGTTTGGGTAAGCAGTTCCATCACTTTATTTCACCTCCCCCATTATATAACTGTATGAAATTTTGTATATGTATTTATTCTTTGTATTTTGTATTTTGATATATTTTTACAGATGTATTGCCCTGATGAAGCGGTAAAACCGCGAAACATGTCGAAATATCATGTCATCTGAACCTTTTAACTATATGTCTTGTTGTTTTTCTTTTGCTATTTTTGTATAAATAAATTTTGTGGAATTTTTATCAGTAATTTGTATTATTAGCTATACTTTTTGTGCCGCAATAGTCCACTTGCTATTTCTGCTTTGGTGAGTCGGGGGTGGGGTCCGTACTCCCCAAATTTTCTCTTCAATTAATTTTGACGATGGTACATTTATACTTTGCTTGATTTGTACAGTGAGGCTTTACACTTTCCCCATATCTCACCCGCAATCACCTGTTTTGGAGCGACTCCCAGCACGGGGGGCCTTTTGGCCTCGCTCGTGTCTCTTCACTACCTGAGGACATGGTGTCCCCCAGAGGCGCTCCCATAAATTTTTCCACCTGGGCACACCAACCACTTACTGCCACAGGGTGGGCGGTTATGTGGCTTGTCCCCCCCTTTTTTATGAGAAGCGCAGCATCGCCAGCCCAGGCTCTTCCAAGCCAGTCCTGGCTTAACGCTATGCCGTCCAAGTCCCGACTCCTCCCTACATTGTGGGATCTTTTCTTCCTTTGACTGATTCATCCCAATCGGTGTTAGAGAGGGACCCGCATCCCTCCCCTTTCTTACATCCTAGAGGGAATAGGAGAGGACACGGACCGGGGTGTTTCCTGCATGCATTGCTTGGCATGCGAACCCCACGGCATCAGTGCTGAGATGGGCTTGTCCCTGTCCCTCCGGATCCCCGGAGCCTACTCCAGCTCCGTGCTTTCCAGGCAACTCGAACAACCCCAGGAATCTCCTCCCACTGATCCACCCCTCCCGGGACAACTAGAGAAGCTGTGTCTCTCTATAAGACACTTTGTTTTAGTGTCGCTTCAGCGGCTCACCTGCAACGCTGAGGAGACATGGCTTTGCATGATTTAAGGTGTGTAAATCTCTCCTTCACTCTGGGCATTGCTTCGTAACAGTTCATCTTTTTATATGCTCAGAGAGCCTTTGTCCATGAACTCATGGTTGCTTGTTTAAATTTAATCCCCAGAAATCTGTGAAATCAGTCTTTTTCTTCCCACTCTGGGATGCCTCTTCTCTGATCGTCCTCTCAAGACTCAGTGATACACTCCCTCTTCTCCTTAAAGGGAAAACAACTATCCAAGCAACAAAAAATTGTTTTGTTTTCCAGGATTACACTTATTTTTCATTTAAATTTATTGTATATCTCTACACAACTACTTGGTAAGCAAGTACCATAATATTCAGTTTGTTGATCTACATCACCTTTCTCTAGTTCTTTCTCTCTTTTCCCCCTCTTTTCTCTTCCTCCCCCCCCCCTTTCCCTCCCTCCCCTCCCCCTTTTTTTTACCTTTCCTTTTTTCCTCTCTCCCTCCTTTCCCTGCCCCCCCTTCCCCCTCCTTTCTCTTCCCCCTTCCCTCTCTGCTCCCTATTTCCCTCTCCCCTCCTTTTCTTTCCCCTCCCTCCCTTTTCCCATCCCCTCCTCTTTTCCCTTTTCCCATTTTCCCTTTCCCTTTCTTTCTTCTTTCCCCCTCTCCCCCCCCCCCCCCCACCCCACCGTTCTTGACTTGCCTCTGTTATTACTATTATCATCTTTCAACCATTTAGTTTACCATGCTCTTGCATCTGCATATTTAGGGGCCTACCCTTTTTCCTCTCGGTTGAGGAGGATTGGGTTGGAGTATTCCCACGAGCACAAAGGCCTCACATTGTCCCGCCAAGCCGGTACCCTCCAATTACAGTTCCCGGGTGAGTGGGGAAAAAAACTCTTTGATAGAATAATATGATTCATATATATATATATATATATATATATATATATATATATATATACACATTCTCTTTTCCTTCTTATATAAAAACCACAGTATCACCTGTTTAAACATTTAACAGTATAGAGTTGATCACTGCTTAACCTCACACATTGACTAGCATCGCCATACACACCCCTAGTGACTGATAATGCAGCTATATTTGTCTGTTGAATACTTTATAAAACATTTGGATCTGTTTAGTAAACATTGTTAACAATTTCTCATTAAACACATACCTTTGTATAAATGTATGCATCAATGTCTATATATATTTTATATTCTAGCCCTCACTGATGTAACTTTATAAATCTATGCAATATTAATTGATGTTTCATTTGTAGAATCTACACGTGATCATGCCATTCTCAAAGGCCCTGACGAAGCGGCCTCGTCCACGAAACGCGTAGGCCATAACTCTGTTAAAATCGGGGATTTGCACAACCTGAATCCATTTCAACCGTATTAACTGTAATGTATTATTAACGGTTTTTATACTGAATAAAATAAAATAATGTATTTTCTCATTAATTGTTTTTCATCTATTTATACTTCTTAGGGGCACAATTAAAGTCCCATTCAGTTCTATATACCTTTTTAGGAACACATTTGCATGCTGGACTAGCAGACTCTGCATGCTCATTTAATAAAATGTAGAATGCCAGGCCTAAAATGGGGTTTGGGTGAAGTATTATATTCAATATGGAATTGTACTTAGTGACATAAGCAAGGAATCCCAGGGAGTTCTCTGGCCCCCTGAACCCATTTCTTTGCCAGATTCAGATTGCTCTGAATTATCAGCTAGAGACTGATAGCGTCTGTGCTTTCAGTTTTTTTAAGTTGTATTGACTCTTTATTTATAGAAATATCATGTTTTAGGCCGGGTTGGCCGGGTTCACACTGGTATGAAAAACGCTCTGACATTGGAAGCTTATGTTGCATGACATGTGAAAATCAATGTTTCCCTATGGGAGCTGTCTTAACTGGTCCAACAAAAGTCGGTCCGACTTTGAAAATGCTTCCTGCACTACTTTGGTCTGACTTTGATCCTACTTCAGCCCATTGAATATCACTGAAGTCGGATCAAAGTCGGATCATCATCTTGACTGATCTGACTTTGGCATGCGACTTGTGCTCTGATGATCTTGAAGGGGAACTCCACGCCAAATAAAAAAAAAAAAAAGAGCATGGGTTCCCCTCCAAGAGCATACCAGGCCCTTCAGTCTGGTATGGATTGGATTTTAAGGGGAACGCTCACGCCAAAAATACAGTCAGGAAAGGGGGTGGGGACGTGTGAGAGCCCCCCCTCCTGAACCGTACCAGGCCACATGCCCTCAAAATGGGGGGTGTGTGCTTTGGGGCAGGGGGGCCCTGCACCCCCCCACTCCAAAGCACCTTTTCCCCATTTTGATGAGGACAAGGGCCTTTTCCGGACAACCCTGGCTGTTGGTTGTTGGGGTCTGTGGGCAGGGGGCTTATCGGAAACTGGAAGCCCCTTTAACAAGGGGGCCCCTAGATTTCGGCCCCCCACCCTATGTGAATGAGTATGGGGTACATTGTACCCCTACCTATTCACCTAAAAAATGTGTCAAAAATAAAATACAGCGCACAGGTTTCAAAGTAATTTATTAAGCAGCTCGGGTGTCTCTTCCGATCCCTTCTCCCCTCTACAGCTCTTCTGCCTCTTCCGCTGACGTCTTCTCCCCTCCCCAGGTCTTCTCCGCTGATGTCTTCTAGCCCTCTCCGGTTCTTCTCCCTCTTTCCGCTGTCTTCTGCCTCTGCTGGGCCTTCTCCGCTATCTTCTCGCTCTTTTGCCAGGTCTTCTCCAATGTGTTCTCCCTCTGTTCTTCTTCTGATGTTAACTCAAAGCTCTCTCCTGCTCTAAAGCTGGGTGCGCAGTGTGCCCCTACTTATATTGGCATGATGTCACCCCGGAGGCCCCGCTCCTTATGATTTCACCGCCCCATCATGCCCCAGGCGGTGACGTCATAAGGGGCAGGCCTCCGGTGACCCTGCCCCATGCCAATATAAGTAGCGGCACACCGCGCACCCAGCATTAGAGCGGGAGAGAGCGTTGAGTCAACATCGGAAGCAGAACAGAGGGAGAACACAGCGGAGAAGTTCCAGGAAAAGAGCGAGAAGATAGCAGAGAAGAACCGGACAGCGGAGATGACAGCGGACAGAGGGAGACGAACCGGAGAGGGCTAGAAGACATCAGCGGAGAGCAGGGAAGACCCGGAGAGGGGAGAAGAACCAGCAGAAGATGTCAGCGGAGGAGGCAGAAGAGTCGGAGAGGGGAGAAGGAATCGGAAGAGACAACGGAGCTGCCTTAATAAATTACTTTAAAAACCTGTGTAATGTGTTTTATTTTTGTAATTTTTTTTAGGTGAATGGATAGAGGTACATTGTGCCCCATACTCATTCACATAGGGTGTGGGAGCCAGGATCTGGGGGCCCCCTTGGTAAAGGGGGCTTCCAGATTCCGATAAGCCCCCTGCCCGCAGACCCCAACAACCAACGGCCAGGGTTGTTGGGAGGAGGCCCTTTTCCTCATCAACATGGGGACAAGGTGCTTTGAGGTGGGGGGCGCAGGGCCCCCCCCGTCCCAAAGCACCGGTACGGTTCATGAGGCAGGGAGCAGCTTGCTCGTCCCCACCCCCTTTCCTGACCTGCCAGGCTGTGTGCTCGGATAAGGGTCTGGTATAGATTTTGGGGGGACCCCATGGATTTTGGGGGGACCCCATCCTGTTTTTTCGTCGCGGATGTTCCCCTTAAAATCCAAACCAGATCAAAGTGCCTGGTGTGCTCTTGGAGGGGGAACCCATGCCGTTTTTTTTTTTTACGTTCCCCCTAAAGATTCATACCAGACACAGTGCCTGGTATTGTCAGGGATCAAAGTTGGATCCCTGTTCATTAAAGTCGGACTTCAAGTCGCAGGGCAAAGTCAGATACAAAGTGGTACGACTGTAGTGTCATACCAGTGTGAACCCGGCCTTAGCAGCACACTAGTAACGTGATTACAGCCATGTGAACAAGCACGTTAGTACAAAAAAAAATTGGTGACCATATTGTGCATGCATAACCATACAACAAATGTATGTCTCTATGTACATTAATGCAAAACTACATCTTGGCCATTCAGGGCAAAGAAACACATTCACTGCATAGCAGATCCTCTCTGCTACTAATGCCGCGTACACACGAGCGGACTTTACGGCGGACTTTGCCCGGCGGACTGGATTTGGTCGGACAATTCGATGTGTGTGGGCTCCAGCGGACTTTGTTTTCTCAAAAGTTGGACGGACTTAGATTTGAAACTTGTTTAAAATTTATCCGTTGAAATCGAGTCCGGTCGAAAAGTCCGCCGTCTGTATGCTAGTTCGACGGACAAAAAGCCACGCTAGGGCAGCTATTGGCTACTGGCTATGAACTTCCTTGTTTTAGTCCGGTCGTACGTCATCACGTACGAATTCGACGGACTTTGGTGGATTGTGTGTAGGCAAGTCCGTTCATTCACAAAGTCCGTCGGAAAGTACGTCGAAAAGTCTGCCGTAAAGTCCGCTCGTGTGTACGCGGCATAATACTTATCTTCTATGAACCTACTCAACACCTCCTTCATTTGCCAGATGCCTGAGAAAATCTAAATACTTCTGGGTATGAGAGGGACCATGCGACCAATTGCCAAGCTTGTGTGCTGTAACATGGAAGTGGGGGCCCTAATTAAATCACCCAGGGAAAGTTAACCCCTATTTCCCTCCCTTCTTCGTTGGTGGTCATGGCAGTAAAAGTTAGCCCCCTTGCATTTGCGGTCATGTCAAGAAACAACAAACAAAAATTCCCAGCTCACTTACCAGCCAGCCTACAACAAACTGAATTGTCCTGTCTAATGCCCCGTACACACGGTCGGATTTTCCGACGGAAAATGTGTGATAGGACCTTGTTGTCGGAAATTCCGACCGTGTGTAGGCTCCATCACACATTTTCCATCGGATTTTCCGACACACAAAGTTTGAGAGCAGGATATAAAATTCTCCAATAACAAAATCCGTTGTCGGAAATTCCGATGGTGTGTACACTAATCCGATGGACAAAGTGCCACGCATGCTCAGAATAAATAAAGAGATGAAAGCTATTGGCCACTGCCCCGTTTATAGTCCCGGCGTACGTGTTTTACGTCACCGCGTTCAGAACGATCGGATTTTCCAACAACTTTGTGTGACCGTGTGTATGCAAGACAAGTTTGAGCCAACATCCGTCTGAAAAAATCCTAGGATTTTGTTGTCGGAAAGTCCTAACAAAGTCCGACCGTGTGTACGGGGCATTACAGTTAAATCATATTAAAACAAGGGGTTTCGTTTGCACACATTTACAAATATATACATAAGCCGCAAAGGCCACATCGTGCCTCAGTGTTTTTTTAGCGTAACATATTGAGAATTAAAATATACATTCCCTAGTACACTATTTTTTATTTTTTTAAATTTTGTAAATACTTACCCCAGTACTTGTAGTTCACAACTTTCAGTGCTGCTTACCTGAACATCTGGTGTTCACAGGAAAAAGAGTTAAAGAGGTTGTAACCCTAAAAAAAATCTTGTTCCTTCAAAGCATGTTAAAACATGTTAAACAGCATAGCCTACCCCCCCTTAAAAGTACAGGAACGTACTAGGCACCCAGCAATAGCACAATGACAACAAAGGTATCCAGTGCGCCCCGTGTGGGTTCCCTCTAGGCATACCTGCCTTTAATCTATCCATTATTATATATGTGCTCCAAGTCGTTTTTTGTTGCAGGCTGGCTGGTAAGTGAGCTTGGAATTTTTGTTTGTTGTTTTGTGACATGCATCGTCCTTCCATGTGCTCCTTGCTGCAAAGACCAGTTATAGGTTGGGGTGGTTGACATTGGTAGTCATGGCAGTGAAAGTCAAGCCCTCAAACCCCACACTCTCTGCATTGGTGGTCATGGCAGTGAAGGTTAACCCCTCTCTTCTTTGGTGGTGATGGAAGTAAAAGTAACTCCCCCCATCCCCACTGCATTGGTAATCACTTACCTATCACACTTCACTTTACTGTATTTTATGCAGAGATAACTCCGGCTCACAGTACAGTCGTCCTTTCAGTACTGGGTGCTGGCACACACACAATGTTCCAGTGCTCTGCACCCTGCTGTCAGTCTACTGCCTTAATGGTGCCTAATAGCCCACACGATGCAAGGAGAGGGTCGGTGGGCTGTGTGTTGGGCACCAGGGCTCTGCTGCCTCTGACCACTAGTCTCAGGAGATTTGCAGTGAGATTTGGTGATGTCATTACAGTTCTACTTACTGTTCTCTTTGCTGAAGACTGTGACATGAGAATACAAAGTTCTGCCCCTATCATTATGGCCGGCTTTATATAGAGGCACAGCACAGAACAAGACATGGTAAGTCAGTAATGGGGAAAAGATGAACTTGTTGTTTGCATGGACAAAAGCATATATTCACTTTAAAATATGACTATAAAAAGCTGCATTGTTCAGGCTGATCCCTTACATTTAATGGTCAGGCCACCTTCATAATCTGGTGTAAGCTGTAGCCATAGATTTATTAGAAAACCCTCATCAATTAAAATGTCTTTATTAGTAAGCAGATGGTAGAAGCCATTTTCCCTAAACCCACATTATATGAATAAATATACGGTGCACCCCCCCCCCCCCCCCCCAACAAGAGTCAACATATCTTGCCATGTAATCAAGCAGAAAGCAACTGCAGTTGTTCTACAATCTCTGTTAATGGGGATTTACAGTATTTAAACTGTTCTTTTCAATATATAAAATGTTTTCTTCACTCTCTGTTGTAATACATTTATTCTGCCCACTTAATCCATCCTCCATTTCGTTTATGAATTTGTCAGCCAGGACAATAGCAGAGCAATGTCAAGGTGATGTTAGCGCACAGTTTGTTTTGTAATTAGATTGGAGCTGGGGTGACGTCAGGAGGAGACGTGGGAGGTTACAATGTCTATACCTTTCTATTATTAGGAGTAGGTAAAATCATTTTCCCACTATTTCTGATTGTCTTTTTTCATGGATGAATGAAGAGATCGAGAAAGAAAAACAAAGCACATGATTATGCTTTTAGAACATAAAAAACGAATAATTGAAATTTCATAAGAAAGGAAGAACAACAGATGAACGCCTGCATCATGTATGTCATCAGACTTTCTTAAAGTGCCCAGACTATGGGTATTAAGGGTCCATTTACATTTCCATGTCATGTTAACGTGCACATTACCAAAATTCACAGTAATGCACATAACATGCATCAGTGGCACCCCAGTGCAGTAGGGCGATGCAGCTGTGTTGTAGTACAGTGCACCGTATGTTAGTGCATTGTGGTGTGTTGCATTAGAAAGTGTCACATCTAATTTTTGGTACTTTAGAGTGCGTCGGTATCTCATTCATTTCAATGGGCTGCCTTGACACACATTAACAAGCGACATAACACGTACTTTATGAGTTTTTGCATATTCCTTACAAGCACTGAAACATTGCTGACCTCTCTAGTTGCATGTACTATAAAGTGATTGATCCTAAAACATTTTCAGAGATTGCAATAGGGAATCTAATGTAAGATGCCAGGGCTCATACGCATAACACAGTGCAGTGTGTTTTTTATGTATAAAAGCACTTGCATTTTTAGGTTGGTTTGCCACTCACTATGAATTGCTCTGCAGCATATTAACCCAAGAAACCTTAAAGCAACACACTAAGGCCTCATGTACACAGGGCGTCTATTTTAGCCCCTCTCAACACCACAACTCTTGGCAAAAAAAAAGCTACCTAAAAAATGCAGTAAAAACTGCATATTGTATACCCGTTTAGGTGCGTTTAGGCAAGCCTTTGAGAGTTAATGCTTTCTATTGGGCAGAATATTCATTTATTCTGACCATTTGACTGCATTAACACTCAAATGCTTGATGCGCCTAAACGCATCTAGAGTTTAGATGCAAGAGTTTCCATGAACACACCTTTGGTGGGGTTTTTTTCTGCCAGTAAATGCCCCCTTCTAATATCCCTGTAAATGCTTATATGTGAATGGACACATGGTCTTGCATAAAGATCCTTTTACAGGTTGGTAAAAAAAACGCACAACGCCTGTAACAATGGCATTTTTTAAGCTCAGTGTTCATGCAACTTTACTGCCAGTAAATGTTTACATTACAGGGCTGACAGGCTGCCAACATTCTACTCCCATACAAAGTAAAAGGGGGAAAGCAGCTGAGATTTTAGTGCCTCTGTTGTGAGTTTTAGGGATGCATTTCTCCACAATGCCAATAACTATATAGCTGTAAAGCTGAATGGGGGCTTGTTGAAAATTATTTTTGATGCTGGTTCAGAATATGTAAATACTTTAATGTGCATAGTTTGGGCATAGTTTTTGTTTAAAGTGAACCTTCTCATTGACCATGCAGGTAAAAAAATAAAAGGGTCAGTTATCTCCCTTCCCTATCAACACATGCTTACTTAGATGCCTTCTGACTGACCTAGCACTATCAGAAAACATTATAAAGGCTTGTGTACATTTGCTTTGCTCTCTGAAGAGAAATCCACATTTGGATTTCTTCAGAGAGCATTTGACAGGGGATGAGGTGGTGTTGTATCACCTCCTCACTGCCTGTTTTAACTACGTAAATGCTGGACTACTGTGACGCAACTGCGTGCTGCACGCAGTTGCGGGGCGGGTGCAGTGTGGCCCTATTCAATTGAATGGGCCATGCACGGCAGGCAGTAATACCCGTGGAAGCACTTTTGCCTTCCTTATGGAACGTACAAGGTGCCCTGTTTTGTAAGCAAGTTCTTCCAAGAATGGTGGCACTCACTAGGCATTAGGAAATCACATACTACCCGTACCTCCCACAAGGCAATGGGGCATCTGAGGGGTTTAGTTGCACCCTGATACACCTGCAAAGAGGTTTAGGTGGTAAATGCAGGAAGTGGACTCATTACTTAAACAAAGTGGCCTGGAGATAACACCATACAGTACATTTCTCAACAGGCCACTCACCCTACCATGGTATGTTTGGCCATGCTCTCAGATGGCCTACAGACCTCTGAGCCACAATGCCCACAGAAGAACTTGAACATATGCCATGTTCCTGGATTTGGGAGTGGAAACAATATCTGAAGTTCAAAAGCTGGTTAAAGACAGGTCATGGGTGGACCAAAGAGAGTAGGAAACGTCAGACTTTGCTCTTCCACCTGAGGATAAAGTGCTAGTCTGACATAAAGCTGCAAACCAGCAAAGAAAATAGCAAAGAAGAAAGAAGTGTTTTGGATTTGTCCTACAAAAGCCCATTAAAGGTGTGCCAGCTTACAATATCCAGGGAGAATGAACCCCCAAAAATCCAAGATGCCTACACTGCAAATTAAAACCTACTGAGAGCCACAGAGAGGTCCACAAATGGATTTTCAAAAGAATATGTCCAACACAGTGAGCCACAAACATCTCTACCAATGTAGTTTAAATGGTGGCTGCCTCCTGTAATTATACAATTATCTCTAAGACCCCCAGAGGAAGCCATAGATCCTGACTAAATTTTCACAATCCAATGGTCGCCCAACCCAGGCCCATGCCCCTGCTGTAGATCTTTCTAAGCCTCCCTCTACCGACACACCTGAAGATAGATGCATTGCTTCTTTTTCGCAAGAATGGAACCAAGACTCATATAATGACCCCAGACTGATATGACATGTGATAGGATGTCTTTCCACGACCCTTACTGTAACCACTCATAATAGCTGAGATGATGGTTGCTGTCTTTGATGCCTTATTGCTGGAGAGTTTGATGGATATGTTACAGGGCTGCTACATCACCTATAACTATTTGATTCTCAATGCATATTGAAATGTATATCTTATCTGGTGTATTACGTACAGAGTGTTTTTCTACGATTGTTTTGCTCTATCTGTAATGTGGTTGTATTTTGAATTCCTGTCCTTTTTTTCTATTTTTGCATGTGTTTTTATATATAGCATCCCTCAAAAGTGAGTACACCCCTCAAATTTTTGTAAATATTTTATTATATCTTTCGATGTGACAACACTGAAGAAATGACACTTTGCTACAATGTACAAGTAGTGAGTGTACAGCTTGTATAACAGTGTAAACTTGCTTTCCCCTCAAAATAACTGAACACACAGCCATTCATGTCTAAACCGCTGGCAACAAAAGTGAGTACACCCCTAAGTGAAAATGTCCAAATTGGGCCCAATTAGCCCTCCCCGGTGTCGTGACTCGTTAGTGTTACAAGGTCTTAGGTGTGAATGGGGAGCAGGTGTGTTAAATTTGGTGTTATCGCTCCTACTCTCTCATAATGGTCACTGGAAGTTCAACATGGCACCTCATGGAAAAGAACTCTCTGAGGATCTGAAAAAAAGAATTGTTGCTCTACATAAAGATGGCCTAGGCTATAAGAAGATTGACAAGACCCTGAAACTGAGCTGCAGAACGGTGGCCAAAACCATACAGAGGTTTAACAGGACAGATTCCACTCAGAACAGGCCTCGCAATGATCGACCAAAGAAGTGGAGTGCAGGTGCTCAGTCCATATCCAGAGGTTGTTTTTGGGAAATAGATGTATGAGTGCTGCCAGCATTGCTGCAGAGGTTGAAGGGTGGGGGGTCAGCCTGTCAGTGCTCAGACTATACGCCGCACACTGCATCAAACTGGTCTGCATGGCTGTCGTCCCAGAAGGAAGCCTCTTCTAAAGATGATGCACAAGAAAGCCTGCAAACAGTTTGCTGAAGACAAGTAGACTAAGGACATGGATTACTGGAACCATGTCCTGTAGTCTGATGAGACCAAGATAAACTTATTTGGTTCAGATGGTGTCAAGCGTGTGTGGTGGCAACCAGGTGAGGAGTACAAAGACAAGTGTGTCTTGCCTACAGTCAAGCATGGTGGTTTGAGTGTCATGGTCTGGGGCTGCATGAGTGCTGCCATCACTGGAGAGCTACAGTTCATTGAGGGAACCATAAATGCCAACATGTACTGTGACATACTGAAGCAGAGCATGATCCCCTCCCTTCGGAGACTGGGCCGCAGGGCAGTATTCCAACATGATTATGACCCCAAACACACCTCCAAGACGACCACTGCCTTGCTAAAGAAGCTGAGGGTAAAGGTGATGGACTGACCAAGCATGTCTCCAGACCTAAACCTTATTGAGCATCTGTGAGGCATCCTCAAACTGAAGGTGGAAAGGTCTCTAACATCCATCAGCTCCGTGATGTCATCATGGAGGAGTGGAAGAGGGCTCCAGTGGCAACCTGTGAAGCTCTGGTGAACTCCATGCCCAAGAGGGTTAAGGCAGTGCTGGGAAATAATGGTGGCCACACAAAACTTTGACACTTTGGGCCCAATCTAGACATTTTTACTTAGGGGTGTACTCACTTTTGTGTCCAGCATTTTAGACATTAATGGCTGTGTGTTGAGTTATTTTGAGGGAACAGCACATTTACACTGTTATACAAGCTGTATAGTCACTACTTTACATTGTAGCAAAGTGTCATTTCTTCAGTGTTGTCACATGAAAAGATATAATAAAATATTTATAAAAATGTCAGGGGTGTACTCATTTTTGTGAGATATTGTACATATTAAAAAAAAGTTGATAGATATTACTACATTGATAATTTATTAACCACTCTAAATTCATAAGGATCTTTTAAATCGCATAATGAGTTGATAGCACCATCTATTAGACATGTGCACTACCAAAACATTTGTTCATTTTCATTTCTTATAATTTTTTTTTTTGCGTTTTTCTGGTCATTCATTATGAACAAAATTCCTCTTCTTATGGGAGGGTGATTTTCATTCGGTGATTTATTTTCTTGGATATTTGAACAATAATGATAGGGGGATCATCCTCAGCCATGAGGTGAGAACCACAGAGATTCACTTCTTGGATTTGAAAATCTCAATCCAAGAGGGGAGGATTGTAACATCCACTTTTTTAAACAGACCGACAGAAATTGATACATTCTGTTGGACTTGTGTTTCTATGGAATTGTACTCATTTAGACGATTATTTGAAAGAGGCTTATATCCTGAAAAATAAGTTTCTAGCTAAGGGGTATGATGAAAAAGCCCTAAATTTAACCATACAGGAAGTAGGCAACCGTGACCACCAACAATTGATTGGTGACAATCCTCAGAAGGTTGGCCACTCTGATAAACTTGGCTCAGTTTTTTTCACTACATTTTCGATTCAGCATTGGGCAGTCAAAAGAATACTCAACAGACATTGGCCAGTCATAAAGAATGACCGTATTTTGGGCCCTCAGTTACCAGACCAACCTCTGGTTATTTTTAGGGGAGCCCAAAACTTGAAAAACACAGTAGCACCCAATATATTAGACCCTCCCGTTTTCTTTGGGGATTTGAAGGGTTATTATCGTTGTGGCAAGTGTCAGGCTTTTAGAATTAATAAGAGGAAGAAATATCACAGAATTCACTTTGGTGGGCACAGGAGCAACTTATCAGATAAAATCCTTTGTCTCTTGTATGACTTATGCCCTGTACACACGGTCGGATTTTCCGATGGAAAATGTGCTATTGGAGCTTGTTGTCGGAAATTCCGACCGTGTGTGGGCTCCATCAGACTTTTTCCATCGGATTTTCCAACACACAATGTTTGAGAGCAGGCTATAAAATTTTCCGACAACAAAATCCGATTGCGTCAATTCCGACCGTGTGTGGACAATTCCGACGTACAAAGTGCCACGTATGCTCAGAATAAATTCCGAGACGGAACTGCTCGGTCTGGTAAATTTAGCGTTCGGAATGAATATAGCACTTTCGTCAGGCTGCAATGTTTTAAATTGTTTAATGCAGCGCACTCTCTTCTTCTTTATAATGCTGGAAGAATGAAGTAGTTTTGCTGCTCATATTCACACAAACTTCTCACAAACTTCTTTCTTTATTATTTCTCGTGATTTCATCAATATAATATTTTTATTTGTCACATCTCCCGAAAAAATAATATTTTTGGGATGTTTTTGGATTAAATAATATTTTTTAGGATTTTTTTAAAGCCTGATCAAGTATAATTGAAAAAAAAAGTCCTTTATTAAGGGCTCATAACCAAACAAAGAGGGAGGCAACGCTGGATAAACTGCAGAAATTGGCGAAGCCTTTGGCCCCCAGGGCACACATCAATTATTTTACTGCAAAATTGGTGGCCTGAGGAGTCCATATATAAGGGAGTACAATCTGGTCCAGAAGTCCAAGAGATCATGAAAAGCAGCAGATGACATGTATGTCCCCAGGCTGTTGTCATACAAAATTTTGCAACTTTTGTCAGACCAGACTGAACCCAGGCCATCACTCTCTGGTCTTCCTTACACGCTTTCTTCCCGGCTGTGGCTCTGGTGTTGGAGGTGTGGCAGGAGGAGGAGTAGGACCTGGAGGAGGAGGAGGACCTGGAGAAGGAGGACCATGGGTGAGCTCACAAATGTGGCTTTGGCATGTGAGTAGGCCCCTCAACCCCTTATGTGAGTTTCTCATTTTAGAAGCACTAAATAAGAGGCGTTGGCCCTCCTCCATTTGCAGCATTTTGCATGCTGTTAGGTCAGCAAAATCCTCTTCAACACTGTGAGGTGTTCTGAGGGCCTCAGTAGCCTTCCAAAATAGGCCAATTGCTGCCTCCTTCAGGTTACTCCTCTTCCTGCCACTTTTTCATTGAAGGCGGAGGGGAGGGACCTGGGTATCGGGCAGCCTACTTGGCCGGGCCACCTCCTGGCTGAGACTTTCCTGTGTATGAAAAAAGGGACATCATTTTAGTTATTGGTTCATCAATCACAATCAGAAATTAGTACTCCAAACTAACATATATTTAACATCATTAATTTGTCAACCAGAAATATTTAGAAGAATGCTATACCTGGCTCAAGCTGGGCTCCTCCACATGTTGCTGCCTGGAAGGCCCAGGTTGGACGTCAGAAGCCTCAGCTGAGGGGGAAGGAAGCGTGGAAGGAAGATTGGAGAGTGCTGGCTTGGGTTCAGTCTTACCTGCCAGAAAATGCAGCCTGTCATAGTATCACAGCCTGGGGAGATAAATGTCATCTACTGCTCCTGATCTCAGGGAATCCTGGACCTTCTTGCGCTCCCTTAGATAAGTGCTCCTCATGCCACCAATTAGGGCTTTCAAATAGGTGATGTCTGCCGTGGGGATCACCGGCTTCACAAATTCCAGCAATTAATTCAGCTCTGTCTTCCTCTTTGTTTGATTCTTATAATGTGGGTGGTTTACCTGCCACAGACAGGGCAGCTCCCTGAACATATCAATGAATATGGTGATAAAGTCCTGATCCTTCAATATATCCATTTTCTCTGCAAGACACAACACAAGACAAACCATAATGTCAGGCTAAACTCTCCTAATCTTGTCCCAATATTGGCCTCAATCTCTAAGCAGTATAGCTCAAGTTTAAATGTTACCTTCATTATTACGATCAGCGCTTCCTGTACTCCTTCCTCCGCTCACAGATCATACATAAAACGCACGCGTGTTATGCTTTATATACACTGCGCATGCGTGAAACTCCACCCGCCCCTGACGTTCTTTCTAGTCTATTCCCCGCCTCTTCTTGTTCGGCGCAGTGGGGAAGAGCACATGGCGGAGACAGAGCAGGTGTGCGCTAATTAGAACAACGAGGAGGAGGAGGAGGAAAGCCCAGAGCCAGAAACGTCAGGATCCCGGAGGAGACGATTTAAGGCCTCAAATATGGCCTTTGTAGAGATGGTGGAGATGGTCGACATACTGAAGAGGGCCGACTATGATGGGAAGTATGGACCTTACCTCTACCCCAATGTCAGAAAGGCCAAGATCATGACTAAAGTTGTGAAGAGTCTGCACAGAAATGTTGGGGTACGACGATCCAAGGATCAACTCAGGAAGCGGTGGTCGGACCTCAAATTAAGGGAGCACGATCAGTATAGAAGGATCAGGAGAGTGCTGCAAAAAAGTAAGTAGTTGTCCTGTGTTCGTATTCTTTATTTTTTATTACGTTCGTGCTGCTCCATGTGCTTTTCTTTACTGTTGTACAGTTTAAAATGGCAACTTTCATGTTCATGGACACATTATTCGTTTGTAGGAAACATTGTTCGTTCGGCCTATAAAACACCATGTTTTGTCCAGATGCAGTTCAATAAATTTTTTCTGGCCTACTTCTCTTAAAATAATTTTGGTGTCTAGATGGGTTTGTATCTAGAATAAAATGCAAACTAGATTCTGTGTAAGGAGAGGACACTCAGCAGCTGTTTACACATCTGGACGCTGTAGCACTAGTGTGGGACAAAAGAACACCCTTTTTATTAGGGGGCCCACACAGGTGCTCCAGTGAATACTATAGGGGTGTCTCCATCTGTGAAGCTTGTACAAAACAGGTAAGTATTCAAGCTTGACAAAGGAAAACAATATTTCTTCATCTTGGAACTCTGGCAAAACAGACAATTGTACCCCACTTCCAAGCAATGTTTCATATTCCTATTTCTGCCATAAAATATCTGTGTGCTAAGTATACCTGTTTTTTTTTTACATAGGGGAGAAAAGACTTGGAGGACACCACTCATCAGATGAGACCAGAGACCCCCCACCTCAGGAAGAAGAGGAAATCCCACAAAGCCAAGCAGAAGAGGAGGAGGGAGACATGGTGGAAATTTTCACCACAACAGGTGAGTGTCTGCGAACACAGGCTCAGGTAACAGATGGATGCCTGCATATTTATAATGCATGGTGTGTTTTTGTTTCTATATTTTTAGGTGATCGTGATGTTGTGGAAGAAGGTCATTTCACCAGTGAAAGTGCCCAGATCCTGATCGAGGAGATCATGGGGTGTAATAGGAACTTGGAAAACATAAAGCAAAATATCAATGATGTTCAAAACAAAATGAAGAACATCATTGATGTTTTAGGGAGAATTTAAAACCCCTCGAAATCCAGAATTATTTCAGTTTTTTTGTACTTTTTTTGACATATTTTCGAAAAGCCAAATTTTGAAGATGCACACAGTGTGTCAACATGTGCTATCTGCCATCACGGGAGATCAATGTATGCGTTTTGGGGGTGCAACCCCTTCCTCAATAATAAAGTAGCTGAGAGGAAGGGGTTGCACCCACAAAACACGTCCCTTGATCCCCCATGATGGCAGCTAGCACATGTTGACATTCGGCAATTTGTGTGCATCTTCAAAATTTGGCTTTTCCAGGGGTGACATCACCCCATCTGAACGCAATATCATACACAGTTTGTAAATACTCATGTCTGATATTGCCTTCAATTTCTATAAAAGTTGAAATTTTGTAAGTTCCAGATTTGTGTATTTCTTATTGGTTTTAAACATTCCTGTTTTACCTTAAAAGGACATTTCTACTTTTATTAATGTGACCTAAAAATTTGTTATACAACAAACATGTTGGTTTGTTTTAAAAACCTTTTATAAATGCACATGTGATTGTGCTTGTATTAAAAAGATTGATAATCAACAATGTGTGGCTTCTTCTTTCAATGCTCATAAACATTTTTTGTGGTAAAATTGGTGTTTTCAGTGACAATGGGGGTTATTTCCTAAGGGCAAACCCTCTTTGCACTACAAGTGCAGTTTCAGTGCAGTCTCAAGTGCACTTGTAGTGCAAAGTGTCTTTGCCTTTAGTAAATAACACCCAACATGCTTTATAATTTTACAGAATCACGCCATTTTCACGACCCCCCCAAATTTCAGTCATGGTCAGCTAAAAGAAACACAAGCAGTAAATGTAAGCAAATGTTTGTTCAGTTTAAAACATTTTTTTATTTAAAAAACGTCTCAGACATTGTCTGGCATATTGATGCCCCCCTACCCGCAAAGTATTCTATGTATCTTATACGGACCTCGCGGGCACTCAGGGGGGGCAAACCAGGACGGCCAGCTTCAAACGCCGTCAGGGTTGGTTTATTGAGATTAATTCCGGCTTCAGGCCCAACTGAGCCAGCATAGTTCACAGAATTTCTCCTTAAAAAGTTGTGGAGAACACAGCAAGCCAGGATGATGTGATTGAGTTTATACTCCGCCACGTGTATCAGTGTAAGAAATAGGCGGAACCGGCTGGCCATTATTCTAAACGTGTTCTCCACCACTCTTCTTGCTCTGGCCATCCGGTAATTAAAAACCCTCTGGTCCGGGGTGAAGGTCCTCATAGGGAATGGCCGCATAAGATGGTCCCCCAGCGCAAATGCTTCATCCGCAACGAAGACGAATGGGAGTCATTCCGCATTGTCTTCTAGAGGTGGCAAGTCCAAGCTGCCATTCTGGAGACGCCTGTAGAACTTCGTGTGGGCGATGACTCCACCATCTTTTTTTTTAATTCTTTATTTATTTATTTTAAACATGGTTCCTTGGCATACCACAAAATATGTCAATTCCTTAGACATACACATCTTAGTCAAAATGTTCCATATGTTAAAAGACATTTCATGACTTGAAACTATTTCATTAACATAATAACAACTACTTCATCTCTATCATACCTATAAAGGATATAAGAAACCAAAGGGCCTTATGGAACCCCCTGCACATTTGCCAAGTTAACCATAGTATATATATCTGATCTTTCAAATACTTGAACATATATCATCATTTCAACAGACTAAATTGCAAACTCAATGTATCTTATGTTCTCTATACTTATAACAGCCAAAATTGCGACTGTATTTCACTACATAATAAAGAAAACAAAAAAAAAACAAAAGAGAGAAAGATAAAGAGGAAAAAAGAAGAGGAGGAGAAAAGAAAAAAGAATAAGGTAAGTTGAACGGGGTCTCAATATCATGATCATTATCGTAGTTACCTAATTCCCTGATATCACAGACTCTGCTACCTCCTGTAGGTACGCATTTGTTCCCATGAAATATCTCCATGGCCTCCATTTGTTTCAAATTAATTCCTCTGTATTACGGAGTATACACTGAACTTTAGAATACCACAGGATCCTCGTTGGCGGCTGAGATTGCCGCCAAAGTGCAGGAATGCATGCCCTTGCTGCATTAAGAAGCTGTATTGTCAAGGTCTTTTTATATTTCCGAATGGGTCTCTCTGTCACATGTAAAAGGCACGCAGCCGGATTGTCTTTCAGATCCACAGTTGTCAAGCTTCTAATTGTAGTTGTTACCTCCTCCCAGAATGGCCTCAGTAACGGACAGGTCCAGAAAATATGCATAATCGTGCCAGTATCTGCGTTGCACCTCCAGCACCTATCCGAAGTGGCTCCATCCATCTTGTCAAGTATATAGGGGACTCTATACCATCGGGACCCAATTTTGTATCCAATTTCTTGGTATTGATTTGCAATAGAGGACTTATGTGCCAAAGTCAACATTTTATCTATTTGCTGTGGTGAAAACTGAATCCCTAGATCCCTTTCCCATTGAGAAACAAATGACAGGGCTGTCTCTTCAGTCTGGTTAGTCAGGTAACTATATATCGTAGAAAGAGTATGTTGTACGGGTTTCCCCGTTTTACATAGCAATTAAAAGGGGGTAGGGTCTCTAGGGACATATGATGCCTTCTGAAGGGACTGTAAGAAGTGTCGCAGTTGATAAGAGCTGAAACTATCTAACGGTGGATCTATGAGATTAGAAATGGTCGCTAGTGAGGGGAGCTCTCCGTTAGGCCAGATATCTATTAGGCGGTATCTCCCTGATAGTGTTAGTTGTCTAATCTTTCTACTTGTGATACCCGGTATGAAATCCAGATTACCTATCACCGGTGTCATGGGGGAGGGTAGCGGTGCAAGGCCCATACTGCAAAACGTTAATCTAGCCACCCTAAGGGTGGCACTTACCAAGGGGTGGTTCCCTATGTCTTCTGGAAGAGAGCAGGTGAGCCATGGAGAGGTCAACAGCGGAATAGAAACATCCTCAATCTCCATCCTCACCCATTGTTTGAATTCTTTATTACAGTGCCAGTCTACTATCTTCGAAAGGTGTATTGCTCTGTAATATTGGAGGAGATCGGGTAGGCCTATGCCCCCCTTCTCTTTGGGTCTAGACAAGGTTTGCATTTTGGTCCTCGGTGACTTATGTGACCAAATAAACTCTCTAATTATCGTCCGGAGCTGTTTAAAATATGTTGAAGGTACTCTAATCGGTATGGTTTGGAGTATATATAATATCCTCCGTAAAACCGTCATCTTCAAGGCATTACAACGCCCAAACCAGGTCAAGGTCAAAGTGTGCCATTTACGAAAGTCAGCTTTCAGTCTCTGGAGCAAAGGTTCATAATTAGCAGCGTACAAATGCGCCAAGTCCGATGTAATATCAATACCCAGATATCTTATTGATTTATCCGCCCAATGGAACGCAAAGGACGTACGCATACTACGAGCCTCCAAATCTGGGATCTTAATATTAAGCACAGCGGACTTGGCGCAGTTGACCTTAAAGTTTGACAATTCTCCATATCTCCCAACCGCTGCCAAAATATTGGGAAGCGAGACTTGTGGGTTAGAGACAAAGAAGATCAAGTCATCGGCATAAGCCGCTATTTTGTGGGGTCCTGAGGGTTTCCACACCCCTGTAAAAATGGCTCTAAAGTCAATATGAAAATAAGGGGGGACAGGGGGCAACCCTGTCTCGTCCCATTTGCTATCATAAAAAACTCTGAGCACCATTCATTCACCCGAACCGCCGTCATCGATTTAGAAAAAAGGGATGAAATCCAATTAAACATATTAGAGCCAAGACGGATGTATTCCAGGGTGGCCCGCATAAAATGCCAGGACACCCTGCCAAAGGCCTTTTCTGCATCTGTGGAAAGCAAGAGAAATGATTTCCCCGTCTGACGCTCCTTGTAGATAAGATTCAGAACCCTGATGGTATTATCTCTTGCTTCTCGCCTTGGTACAAAACCTACTTGGTCTAAATGTATTAATTTTGGAATATGCAGTATGAGTCAATTAGAGAGTATTTTGGCAAAGAGTTTTAAGTCTATGTTGAGAAGTGCGATCGGGCGATAGTTCCCACATTGGGATAGATCTTTCCCTTCTTTAGGTATCAGGGGTATATAAGTCCTCAATGAGTCTATTGGCATGGAACTATCTCGTTTCAGCTCATTGTAGGCCGCCAAGAAGTGTGGAGTCAGGGAAGTCACAAAAGATTGGTAGTAAGTCAGTGTGAAGCCATCAGGCCCCGGGGCCTTCCGTGGTTTCGTTTGGGCCAAGGCCTCATGAAATTCTTCAGCTGTAATCTCAGATTCCAAAGAGTCCCTTACTTCATCCGATAATATGGGCATGCCTGAGGCCCTGATGTATTCGATATCTGACTTTGTCTTGTCCGTCATGGCCTCAGTAGAGTCCTTAGGGTGTAGATTATACAATTGTCGGTAGTACTTATAAAATTCATCTGCTATACTCTTGGAGGTGTGTACTTTAGTCCCCTTACGGGATAAAGGTGCGCTTTCTCGGGCCTTGTAAGGCTCTAGCTAACATCGTTTATTTGAGAAGTCAAATAACGAGCGTCTTGCCCATGCCAACTTTTGAGCCGTCTTTTGAAAAAGCAAGTCTTTCAACTCTCCTCTGACCTTCAGAAGGGCCTTAAGGTGGTCTTCTGCTAAGGAACGTTTGTGTAATAATTCAAGAGAATGTACCTTAGAAATCAGCAAATCAATCTACTTAGTTCTTTCCCGTTTCTTTAAGGCCCCGATCCTAATCAACTCTCCCCTTAACACACATTTATGCGCTTCCCACACAATCATTGGGCTCATCAATGGATCAACATTTTCTAAGAAGTAGTTTGTGAGGGTCCTTCCCACCTCACTGCGTACTTCAGGAATTTGCAACAGAGATTCGTTCAATTTCCTTGTCGGAGGAGATCGATGTTCCGTGTCTAAACTTAAAGTCATATGAATCAGTGCATGATCAGAGAGGGATATATAGTCAATCTGGGAGGAGGAAACAAGACTCCACCATCTGACATCTGGCCATTCTTCCCCACGTCCACATACAGAAACTTGTAAGTAGCCGACACCACCGACAACATCACAATACTATTGAACCGCTTGTAGTTGTAATAGTATGACCCCGAGTTGGGTGGTGGGATGATGTGGACGTGTTTCCCATCAATTGCCCCTCCGTAGTTAGGAAAGTCCCACCACTGGGCAAAGTGGGAGGCCACAGTCTGCCATTGCTGTGGGTTGGAAGGAAACTGTGGAGTCAAACAAGAAAAAAAAAATTAATCATTTTGCACATAAACATGGAAAGCAGATTAGACACAAACATTCTTGGCCAACATCAGTATTACATTTTTTTAAGGGAGTATTTAAAGACAAAGGTATAAGGTCCACCTATCAGATTCCTCCCCCACCGCCTCATGGGCCATTTAAATAAATTTATGGGGGGGGGGGGAGTTTTGGACAGGTAACCCTCTCCATTTCATTGAGAGATGAATGCCTAAATTATTGTATTACTTTGGCCAGCCCCACTTTACTTACACTATTGGCAGCCCACTGGACAGGTAAGAAGTGTCATAATACAAAGAGATAAATACACACTGTACACATTTTAACACATTTTTACATTCTGCTATTACCTATCAAGATAATAATAGGATACAAAACTTTGAACATTACCATTTGAAAGTATTCAGGCAGGCCCTTGCACTACATGCTTTGGGGAATTCATCCATAAATCTGACCACAAAAGAGGTGGGTATAGTGTGTATGGGTTTGGCAAAGTCAGCAGATAGAGGATTGGTATCAGCTGAGTTAGCAGTTGGGGGGAGGGAGGGTTCCAAATGATTTTGGGACCCAAAAAAAAAACCTCTGGCACACTGCCAGAATTTCAAGCACACATTACAATTTTCAACCTTTTAGGGGGTATTTAGGGTAAAGCACTACTATGGAGCTGACAAAATACATTGTTAAGTGACTAGACGAGGTGAATATAGGCCCAGGAGAGCATGCTGGGGAGGTTAGTGAAGGCAAATATGTATGAAGGACAAAAAAACATTACATAACAATTCCAGCATGCATGAGGACAAAGGGGATATTCACAGCATATTACAATCATGGTAATTAGGGAATGAGGAAAGGATACGAAGTAAAATTACACAAGCTCTATGAGAGAGCCACGGGATATCTGTATGCGTTCCGCATATATGAAGGAAGAGATTCCCAGCTCCAGCCCCCTGAATGCCCGGCCTACATGGGCACAACTGGAAAGATTGTATGGGACTTGGCATACCCACTTGACAACTTCTACACCAGCCTGCCTGCAAAAACCCTGGCCTGTGGAACCTCCAGAAAAAATAGGAAGGGCTTCCCACAATCTCTAGTGAACAAAAATCTGTGAAGGGGGGAAAGAGCATCATTGAGATGCAACAAAGTGCTGGCCTTGAGGTGGAAGGATAAAAGGGACGTGCACATGATGTCCACCATCCATGACGACACTACAATTGAGGTACAAAGAAGATGAGGTCCCATTGAAAATCCAACATGTGTCCAAGATCATAATCTCTACATGGGGAGGGGGGTGGATTTCAATGATCAAATGATTCAGCCCTATTTGTCAATAAGGAGGTCCCGATTCTGGAACAAGAAGGTAGCAATTTATCTAATCCATTTGACCATTTATAATTCCTACGTAGTCTACACCAAATCCATGGAAAGCCCCGTCCTGTTCCTAAAATTCATAGAAGTTGTCACGTCCCTCATCTATCACCAAAGACCCCCCCAGAAGACCTTTCGCTCTGAGGCTGTTTGCCGACTTCATGAGCGCCACTTCCCCTTCAGCATTCCACCATCTGAAGCAGGCCGAAGACGGCAAAAAAATGTTGCGTGTGCACCAAAAGAGGATTTCGAAAAGATACCAGCTACCATTGTCCCCAGTGTCCCTCCCAACCTGGCCTTTGCATTGGTGAATGCTTCCAACTTGAATGCTTCCAACTGCCTGTTTTTTGACTATGCCTCTGCCTACCATTTGGACTGCTTCCACGTGAACTGGCCCTGGCCTGTTTTGTGACTATGCCTCTGCCTACCGTTTGGACTGCTTCCACGTGAACTGACCCTGGCCTGTTTTATGGACTATGCTTTTGCCTATGCTTTTGCAAATTTTATGACAGAAACAAAGAAAGAGGCATTTTTTTCACAAAATGTACGGTCTTTTTTATTTATAGCACAAAAAATAAAAAACCCACTAGTGATTAAATACCACCAAAAGAAAGCCCTATTTGTGTAAAAAAAAGGACGCAAATTTCATATGGGTACAGTATTGCATGACTGAGTAATTGTCATTCAAAGTGTGAGAGCGCTGAAAGCTGAAAATTGGTCTGGGCAGGAAGGGGGTGTAAGTGCACTGTATTGAAGTGGTTAAAGGGGTAAATTCTTCCGGGGGCTGAAGTGGTTAAACTGGCACTGTTTAGGAGATATTCACACTGCATGCAGCCGGTGGCATCCATGCACTCTGAAGGTCCTTCAGACAAACAATGGATTGGGGGGGCACACCCAAAACATACATTTCTAAGGCTGATGCTGCTATAAAGATCAATATACAAATTGAACCATAAAGAATAGTGCACACATACACAAAAAAAGGTTGCTTTCAAAACTTGCAAGGCTACTTAAAAACACCTTAATAAGTAAATATTGGGATTTAGTTACACCATATGGCCATAACGTGCTTAACCACTTGCCGCCCGCCATATAGCAGAATGACGGCGGCAAAGTGGTTTCAATACCCTGACTGGGCGTCATATGACGTCCTCAGGATATTGAGCCGCTGCGCACCCTCGGGGGCGCGCATCTCGGCGATCGTTGTTGCGGGGTATCAGTCTGACACCCCGCAACACCGATCTAGGTAAAGAATCTCTAACAGAGGCTCTTTACCATGTGATCAGCCGTGTGTAAATAGGAAGAGCCGCTGATCGGCTTGTCCTCACTCGCGTCTGACAGACGCAAGTAGAGGAGAGCCGATCGGCTGCTCTCCTGACAGGGGGGTCTGTGCTGATTGTTTATCAGCACAGCCCCCCTCGGATCCCACCCAGGACCACCAGGGAAGCCGCCCAGGACCACCAGGGAAACCAGCCACACTGGACCACCAGGTATGCTCCCTAGACCCCCAGGGAAAAACTAATCAGTGCAAAGGCAGCCGCCAATCAATGCCCAGGCAGCTGCCAATCAGTGCCCACTCCAATGCCTACCACTGCCAGTGCCAACAGGGATGCCTATCAGTGCCGTGTATCAGTGCCGCGTATCAGTGCCTATCAGTGCCATGTATCAGTGCCCATCAGTGCCCATCAGTGCCACCTATCAGTGCCCATCAGTGCCACCCATAAGAACCCATCTTTGCAGCCTATCAGTGCCCATCAGTGTCGCCTATCAGTGCCCACCAGTGCCACCCATGAGTGCCCATCAGTGCCGCCTATCAATGCCCATCAGTACTGCATATCAGTGCCACCCATCAGTGCCGCCTACCAGTGCCCATCAGTGCTGCATATCAGTGCCCATCATCAGTGCCCGTCAGTGCCCGCTCATTGGTGCCACCTCATCGCTGCCGCCTTATCAGTGCCTGTCAGTGCCGCCTTATCAGTGCCCATCAGTGAAAGAGAAAACTTACTTATTTACAAAATTTTTAAACAAAAACAAAAGCAAAACTTTTATTTTTTTCAAAATTTTCGGTCTTCTTTTATTTGTTTCGCAGAAAATAAAAACCGCAGAGGTGATCAAATGCCACCAAAAGAAAGCTCTATTTGTGGGAACAAAATTATAAAAATGTAGTTTGGGTACAGTGTTGTATGACCGAGCAATTGTCATTCAAACTGCGACAGCGCTGAAAGCTGAAAATTGGTCTGGGCAGGAAGGTGTATAAGTGCCAGGTATTGAAGTGGTTAAGCCCACTACTGCGTCAAAGTATTGCATTTTCAGTTGGTCCTACACTATTCACAGAATGAAAGATAAATCCCACTTCTCAAAACCATGGGGCATACTCACTCCTTACATGGCAGAAATGTACTAGCTGCAGATTCCTCTGTCTAAACTGCACTATAAAAGGGACTCTTCCTATAAACACTTACTGGTGGTGGAAGGTCCTTCAGAGCCCATGCGTAAACGGTGGCTCCCACGCACATGTGTGGGAGTAACATCACCGTGCCCCCGGCCACTCATGTAGCCGGAAGACATGAACCCAAAAGGAAGACCGGGTGAAGATCGAAACCCTCTCAGCGGTGACAGCGCGGCACTGGAGGGCTTCATTTTAAGGAAAGTCTCTTATAATGTGCTAGTATGCGATGCATACTAGCACATTATGACATTGCCTTGCAGGGGAAGTTTTTTTTTAACTGCTTTAAGCCACTGACCATTGGACTGAAGTGACCTGCCTGAGGTCTGTGAAAATAATAAAAATACTAATTATAATAGTTTATTTTGTAAGGTATAGTATTAACATTTATTTTGTACAGATATCTATCTCAGACTTCTCCTGAATAAAATATGAAGAATTACTATCAAAGACTCAATCCTATCTGTCACCGAGAGCCACACTGTGAAATAATCCCAAATTGAAAGAACTGCCCAGTAACCCAGAGTCTGTGGTAGTCTAGCAGTGGTATTAAAGAGCTTTCTTATGTAATACTCTCCTCTTCACATTCTGGGAATTGAAAACGTCAACCTCCCCAATAAGATTTATTTTTAAAATATCTCACTTTAAGGCATGCAATTACAGCTCATTTTGGTTCTGTAATAATAAAGCTCAGTGCATCCCTTTTGTGAAATCTTATTCATGTTAATACGCTTTAGAAGATAACCACCTCGGTATTTAACTGCCTGGAATTCTATACACCAAAATCCTTTTCTTCCGCTTACAAAAAATGGACTAAATACTTACTGACCTTGTCAAACAAACAGCCAGGTATTCCCTTCATCTACAACAGACTTGTATGCTAGATAGGGTCTAATATAAAGTAGATGTGCCACACATGAAAAAAAACTAAGTGTGGGGCCCCCCAAATTGTATACCTTTCTTTTTTTTTTCTTTCTTTTTTTGCTTGATCTTTCTCTTGATTAACATCTACACCAGGGGTAGGCAACCTCTGCCCTCCAGCTGTGGTGAAACTACAAATCTCATCATGCCTCTGCCTCTAGGAGTCATTCCTGTGATTGTCAGGGTCTTGCAATGTCTCATGGGACTTGTAGTTTCAAAACAGCTGGAGGGTCAAAGTTGCCTACCTCTGATCTACACCCTTAAAATTCATACCAGACCTGAAGGGTCCCATTCAATTAGCATCCACTTTTTATTTGAATTTAAGATTCTGTCTGGCATGGACAGTTAACCATGATTTCCCAGCAACTCAGATGCAATATTTCTTACCTGGTCTGCTAACTACTTTGCTATATACATCACAAGTAGGCTGCTATAGGACTCACAAGCTTGCACCATTTGTGGGTGACAGTTAGTAATGAGCGCAATCCACAAATGTTTAACATATTGATGAATTCTCTCAAAGTCTACGGGAGCCAAATCTTTTTATTTATTTTTTTGGCCTTTTTTCAAGGTCAGTTTGTAAGCTTTTGCTGAAGAGGGAGAGGGTAGCTGGACATTGCCATGGTGCCATGGGGGACATGTACCAATGCAAAAAAAAGAAAAGAAAATACATGTTGTTCAGGAGGGAGAGTTTTTATTTTTTAATGCAACTTAAAAGGCAATTTTTTTGCCAAAAGGTTGTTGTGTTACACTCTCTCAATTCATTCTACATTGTCAAAGAAGTAGCATATTCTGTATAAGTACAACCAAAATAAAAACTAAAAAGAAACCTTTGAACCGCTGTTCAGAGATTTATATAAACAAGCAGCAAGGAAAGGAAAAACATAAGAATCCGCGGACTCCCGGAATCGTTTCAAACAGAAACAGAAGATCTAAAAGACACAATAGGACGAGTACTACCTTTGACCAGTGCAGGCGAAACAAAGACCGAATTAAAGATTGAAGGAGTCCATAGATTAAGAAAACCAGTGGGCCTGTCAAGCGAGTCTCCGAGAGATATCCTAGTTCGTTTTGAGAGTCTGGAGGGTAAAAGTCAATTCTGGAAAAATATAAAGGGGAAACCACCAATTGTATATGAAGGAAAGGAAATTCAGATTTTTCAAGATCTTTCACAAGAAACTTTGAGAAGAAGCAGGATGCTAAAACTATTGCTAAAAACTTTACAGGAAAATGGACTTCAATACAACTGGGGGTTTCCAGCATGTTTATTAGTAAAAAGAAATGGAAGAACGGCGAAACTGAGATTCCTAGAGGAAATCCCAGACTTCTGCAGAACTCTAGAAATTCCCCTACCAAAAAACCCGGAAGAAACCATCAGGAGAGTAGACAAGCAGTTGGGTGACGAAGCACAATGGCAACTGGTACCCAGGAAATAGAACAGGGGAGTAAGGGGGGGGGGGGCAGGAGAGGTTGGTTGGCAAGGTAAATTATGAAGAGAAAAGGTGTGGGAGGCATCGGAGGGGAGGCGGGGGGGGGAGAGGCCCGGTTGTGGGGACGCCCTTGGTAATATCCACTCTTTCCACATAGGAAAGAGCGGTACGAGGTGCCAAGCAGATTTCCACCTTAGGTAAAGGAGTAGGGGTAAGAAACCTTAAGATTATAGACTACCTACTCATGACCTATAGGTCCAAGGTTCACTGGGCTGGGGTGGAGGTGGGGGGTGGGAAAAGGGGAGAGGGGGGGTAGGAAAAGGGGAGAGGGGGGTGGGAAAAGGGAAAGGGGGGGTTATTGACCGTGAGGGTAGGTAAATTAAATGGGAGGGAGGTTAGGGGTAGGTTGAAAACTACCTTACGAGCAAAAATATCGGTATTCTACCGATCTCTTGGTAAGAGGAGCCAGGTAACCAAAAATGTTGATGGCAGGATCAAACAAAGTCAAATCTCTAACATATAACGTCCGAGGCTTGAATTCACCGCAAAAAAGACGGATAATCTTAAGGGAACTGGAAAGATTAGAAGCCGACATAATCTTCTTACAGGAAACACATATAACGCAGGACTCAAATGTGAAAATATCTTCAAAAAACATCCCTATATGGTACTACGGAGACTCACCAATTAAGAGATCAAAAGGGGTCGCAATAGGTTTTGGTAAAAAGATTGGATTCATTGTTGAAAAAATAAAAGCCGACCCGGAAGGGCGCTTCCTCTTCCTCACAGGGACTATACAGGGCATAAAGTACACATTAGCAAATATTTACTGCCCCAACAGAAATCCTAAAAAATTCTTAGCGGAGAAATTAACAGACCTATCGGAATTTAAACAAGGTAAGCTGATAGTAGCGGGTGACTTGAATTTTGTTATGGACCACAGCACCAGATAGACTACATCCACAGCACCAGATAGAGATAGAATTCAAACGAAGAAAATAAAAAAAAAACTCCATGACTTACAACTAATAGACGTATGGAGAACATGGCATCCGGGTACAAAAGACTATACGTATTTCTCGACAGTGCATAAAACATACACCAGATTGGATTACATCTTGATGGAACACAGATTTTTAGAAGAAGTATTAGGGATAGAAATTGAAACAACAGCAATATCAGACCACTCCCCAGTTGGTATGCAGATGAACCTACAGGGAGAGCCTACGGGAAGAAACACATGGCGACTCAATGAAAAGCTTTTGGAAGATAAAGATATTGAAAAAACCATAAAGGAAGAGATTGAAGAATACTTCCGAGAAAATGATACCCCTGATCTGCCAAGAGAAACTTATGGGAAGCACATAAATCGGTAATAAGGGGTAAGCTAATAGCTATAGGAGCAAGCAAAAAGAAAGAAAAAGGAAAGAACATCTTGAAACTTCAAAATGAAATTCAAAATCTGGAACTAAGACATAAAAAGGAAATTAAAAAAGAAATATACCAGGCTCTGATAATAAAAAGAGAACAACTAAAGGAACTGCTGGAAGAGGAAGATAGAAAGGAAACCAACAGGGTAGTAAGCGAGAAGTTTAGGCTGGGTAACAAAGCAGGAAAGTACTTGGCGAACGTTCTAAGGAAAAAAAAGACCTTAAACTATATAGAGAAGATAAAAAACGAAAAAGGTGAGATAAAGAACAAAACTACGGAAATAGCACAAGCTTTTGCACAATACTACAGCTCTCTGTATGCAATAAAAAGACAAGAAACAACTCAACAAATGGAAAGCAGAAGGAAACAGATCCTAAAGTATTTAGAAAAAGCAAGCTTGCCAAAAGTCGAACCTGAAGTTCTGACGGATCTAGAAAGAGAGATAACGCAAGAAGAGATTAAGATGGCACTAAAAGAAACTCCTACCGGTAGGAGCCCGGGGCCAATGGCTTTACGATTAAATATTATAAACAGTTCCAAGACCAATTGATCCCCAGACTATGTGAATATTTAAATAAAATAGATGAAGACGAAGATTTCAGAAAAGAGTCACTGCTGGCACATATTACCATAATACTGAAAGAAGGAAAAGATAAGGTTAACTGTTCAAGCTATAGACCCATAGCTCTATTGAATACAGATACGAAGTTATACGCTAAAATACTCGCCACCCGAATAAAAAGATTGATGCCATTATGGATAAATCCAGACCAGACTGGATTTGTCCCTGGAAGAGAAGGAAGGGACAATAGCATAAAAACAATTCTGATGCTAAGAAGGAAAAACTCCAATATCTCCCCAGATCTACTCCTGTCTATAGATGCAGAAAAAGCATTTGACAGGGTAGACTGGGGATTTATGATGACTACACTACAACATCTTGGTCTGGGACCTAGAATAATGAAGTGGATCACGAATCTCTACAAAGGACCCACGGCTTGCGTAAAAGTAAACGGCAAAATGTCACCGGTATTTGAAATGTTCAACGGAACACGGCAGCGATGCCCACTATCGCCCATTCTATATGTGTTATCTCTGGAACCTTTTCTTGGTACCTTGCGAAACAACCGAGGGATAGAGGGGGTGAGACTAGGTGAAAAAGAATATAAAATCGCGGCATATGCCGATGACATCCTCGTATACGTTAATAAGCCCAAAGAGACTCTCTCAAACCTCTTGAAAGAAATTGACAAATAGGGAGAATTATCAAACTTCAAAATCAATCCGGTAAAAACAGAAATACTGAATCTGAAAATAAGAAAAAAAGAGATTTTGGCCCTTCAAAAAGAATTTCCATTTACTTGGGTAAAGGGGGAGCTTTCCTACCTAGGAATCAAATTAACAGCATCATCTAAGAAAATCTATTCTACAAATTACATCCCACTATTAAATGAGATAAAGATAGAAGCGAAGAAGGTCAACATACAAGCACTTTCGTGGATCGGTAGAGTTAACATGATCAAAATGGCAATACTACCAAAGATTTTATACAAACTCCAAATGTTACCAGTAACGGTCCAACAGAGTTTTTTCAAAACTATACAAAAAATAATAACAAAATTTATATGGCAAAACAAAAAACCAAGACTAAAAATGGCTCTAATCTCTAGGAAGAGACAACACGGGGGATTGACAGCACCAGATATTTCAAGGTACTACAAAGCTGTCATCATAGCACGGATGATAGAATGGACAAAAGAAAATGAGGAAAAAAATGGATTGAAATGGAAAACACTTTATGTAAAACTACGCTTCACAAAAATATTTGGATATTAAATAAATATAGAGTACTAGACCCCAACACACACAAGGTGACCAAAAATGTATTCAGAATATGGGATGCACTACACCGTAAACACAGATGGACACATAATTCACCATTGACACCCCTTACGGGAACAAATTTTTTTTCACCGGGTGAAGATATTTTTCGCAGATTTAAAATAAAAAATCCACTAATTAAAGACATCACAAGGAGAGGGAAGTTGGAATCGGCACGAGAACTGTAAACTAAACTTGGGGGGAAACTAAGAAATTGGGAGTATCTACAATTAAATCATCTAATAAATACATCACCACATCCGTTCATGATGGAGATGGAGAAAAACTAAATAGATTGGAAAAGCTCTGTATAACACCTACGCCACTGAAGGGAGGCATCTCGAAGGTATATGAGTTCCTGACAGATCTAGAAGGAAAAGATCTAGAAGGAAAAGATAGGCCACCCTTCATTGAAAAGTGGGAAAAAGAATTAGACACAAAATTAAAGGACCAACAAATTAAGAATATGATCGCAGGAGGATACAATCAAGCTTGGGATATAAAAACTATAGAGATGAATTATAAATTCCTAGTTAGGTGGTACATGACCCCAGAGAGATTATATAAAATGAATAAAGCCAACATCACTATGTTGGAGAAATTGCGGACAGAAAGCCACAATGTTACACATATGGTGGGACTGTCCGAAAATCAGCTCATATTGGCAAGAAATTACTACAAGCATTAAGGAAATAACGGACGAGACGATAGAGAATAACAAAATGATCTGCCTGTTCCACAATACAAATTCCTCTAATAAGCAATATACGGATAAAATAACGTGAAGATTATTAAATGCAGCAAAGGGTGCTATCCCAAAAAATTGGCTGAAGAGCGAAGGCCCAGTTCTAAGGGATTGGATTAAACAAGTGGAATATCATCATAAAATGGAACTTCTCTGTTGCATAGACAAAGAGCAATTAGAAAAATGTAAATCTGTCCGGGCCAGATGGGAAAAATTCAAGACCTCGGAAAAATACTGGCAGAAGAAATTAGAAGATACTAATCACTAAAAGGAAAGGGGAATACCAGAGACAAAAGGAGAAACACTTATGCCCCGTACACACGGTCGGATTTTCCGATGGAAAATGTCCGATCAGAGCGTGTTGTCGGAAATTCCGACCGTGTGTGGGCTCCATCGGACATTTTCCATCGTTTTTTCCGACACACAAAGTTGGACAGCAGGAGATAAAATTTTCCGACAACAAAATCCGATCGCGTCAATTCCGACCGTGTGTGGCCTGTTCCGACGCACAAAGTGCCACGCATGCTCAGAAGAAATTCTGAGACGGGACAGCTCGTTCTGGTAAACTTAGCGTTCGCAATGGATACAGCACTTTCGTCACGCTGCAATGTTCAAAATGGTTTAATACAGCGCACTCTCTTCTTCTTTATAATGTGACAAGAATTAAGTAGTTTTGCTGCTCATATTCACACACACTTCTCACAAACTTCTTTCGTTACTATTTATCGGGATTCCCTCAATATATTTTGATTTCTCACATCTGACAACATATTTTTGTATATATATTTTTTTTTTTTTTTGGCTTTAATGTAGATTTTTTTTTGTGTTTCTATTTTTTTTTTTTTTTTGCAATTTTGATTTGTACTCCCGAAAATGTTTGTGTGTGTTTTTTGTGACAAGTTCCCACAACACCATTGATATGTTGTTATATTTAATCTGTAGGAGATTGTTTGGTGTTGTTGTCCCTTGTTAATTTCACATTGTACTTTAGAAATGTACCTGAATCCTCACCAACAAACTGTCCTTTTTGGATGAAAACACACACAGGAGAATATAATTTACGGTACCTAAAAAATTTTATTAAGGGCTCACAACTAAACAAAGAGGGAGGCAAAGCTGAAGAAACTGCAGAAGTGGGTGAAGCCTTGGACCCCCAGGGCACACATCAGCTATTTAAAAGCAAAATTGGTGGCCTGAGGAGTCCTTATCTAAGGGAGGGCAGTGTGGTCCAGAAGTCCCAGAGATCATGAACAGCAGCAGATGACATCTGTGTCCCCAGGCTGTGGTCATACGAGAGACTGCATCTTCTGTCAGACCAGATTGAACCCAGGGTCATCACTCTTTGGTCTTCTTTCCATGCTTCCTTCCACACTGTGGCTGTGGTGGTGGAGTTGTGGCAGCAGGAGGAGGAGGAGGATCGTCGATCTCAATGACATCCGTCTTGGGTGTTAGTTCCCCACTCAACCCCTTACGTAGGACTTTAAAAAAAAGATCCTCAGAGAGCTTGCATTGACCCTCCTGCATGCCCTGCAATTTGGTGGCAGCCATGCAGGCAAAGGTCTCTTCAGGACTGGGGAAGGCTCGTAGGGACGCAGAAGCCTCCTGGATCAGCCTGAGCGCTGAATCCTGCACGGGACTCGGAGTGGCCTTCCTGGCCCTTTTGTATGGAAGGCGGAGAGGAGGGACCTGAGACTTAGTCAGGCTGCGACTGGTCCCAGGCTTCTCTTGGCTGCCACTTAGCCCCGCCTCCTCCTGGCTGCCACTAATCCCCGCCTCCTCCTGGCTGCCACTAATCCCCGCCTCCTCCTGACTGCCACATTCCACAACCTCCTCCTGGCTGAGGTCTTCCTGTGTATGAAAAAGGGACATAGTTTTAGTATTGTTTTCATCAATCACACACAATTTTCACCTCCTGACTGCTGCAAATTGAATGTTAACAAATATAACAGACTATCCTTCTGAGCCCAGCATTTTTCATTTTTGTCCCAATTTTGGGTGCCCACTACTGTGTATTGATATGTAAAACACTTTTTTCAATCATCAATTAGTGATCAATAATAACATCTAGTAAACATCATTTATTTATTGACCAGAAATCTGTAGAAGAATGCTATACCTGGCTCCAGCTGGGCTCCTCCACTTCTTCCTGGCTGGAAGGCCCAGGTTGGACATCAGAAGCCTCAGCTGGGATGGAAGGAAGCGTGGAAGGAAGAGTAGAGAGGGATTCCCTGCCTTCAGTGTGGTCTGACAGAAATCGCAGTCTCTCATAGTACCACAGCCTGGGGACATAAACGTCATCTGCTGCAGCTCCGGACCTCTGGGAATCTGTGACCTTCTTGCGCTCCCTAAGATAAGTGCTCCTCAGGCCACCAATTTTAGCTTTTAAATAAGGGATGGTTGCTGTGGGGACCACCGGCTTCACCAACTCCAGTAGTTTCTCCAGCGCTGCCTGCCTCTTCTATTTGTGGTTATAGAGGGGGTGTCTGACCTGCCACAGACAGGGCAGCTCCCTGTGCTTGTCTATGAACAGGGGCAGGAAATTGTGGTCGTTGAACCCATCCATTTTCTCTGCAAGACACAACACAAGACAAACCCTAATGTCAGGCAAAACTCCCCTAATCTTGTTACAATATAGGCTTCCATTTCGAAGCAGTATAGGCGCAAGTTTAGATCTTACCTTCGTTATCACGATCGGCGTCTCCGATGCTCCTTCCTCCGCTCACAGATCGTACGTAAGACGCACGTGTGTTACGCTTTATACACACTGCGCATGCGTATAACTCCGCCCGCCCCTGACGTTCTTTCTAGTCTATTCCCCGCCCCTTTTCGTTCGGCGCAGTGGGGGAAGAGCACATGGCGGATAGACAGCAGGTGCGTGCTAATTGTAGCAACGAGGAGGAGGAGGAGGAGGGAAGGCCGGAGCCTGAAAGGTCCCGATCCAGAAGGAGATTTAAGGACTCAAATATGTCCTTTGGGGAGATGTTGGAGATGGTGGACATCCTGAAGAAGGCCGACTATGATGGAAAGTATGGGCTTTACCCCAACCCCAATGTCCGAAAGGCCAAGATCATGGCGAAAGTGGTCAGGAGTCTGCACCGGAAATTCGGGGTACGACGATCGAAAGATCAGCTCAGGAAGCGGTGGTCGGACCTGAAATTACGAGAACATGAGCAGTACAGAAAGATCCGGAGAGTGCTGCAAAAAAGTAAGTAGTTGTGCTGTGTTCCTATTCTTTTTGTGTTTATTACGTTCGTGCTGCTCCATGTGCTTTTAGGAACTGTTGTACAGTTTAAAATGGCAACTTTCATGTTCATGGGCACATTATTCGTTTGGATCAAACATTTTTCGTTCCAAATATAAAATACCATTGTTTAGCCCATATGCATTTGGCCACCATTTTGACGCCCTATACTTGTCTTCAAAGAATTGGGTTGTGTAGATGGCTTTGTTACTAGAATGAAATGCAAACTAGATTCTGTGTAAGGAGAGGACACTGAGCAGCTGTTTTCACATCTGGACAGGGCTGTCTTTAAGGCAGGGCAAAAGGGGCAGCTGCCCTGGGCCTTGTCATTGTTGTGGGGCCCAAAGCAGCTGCCTCAAACTGCCAGCTATCCCAGTTTAAATTCCCTTGTCCCTTGAAGTTTTAGTCCCTTGCTGTGTCCTGACATCTCAGTGTGAAGTTCTGCCACTAATGCTGCCCAGCTCTGCCCTATTATTGTGTACAGATGACTCACCTGTAGACCCTGTGTTTACATGTAAATAAGCGGCATTCACATGTAAATAGCAGCAGCATTCATATGTAAATAGCTGCATCCGGCAGCATAGATAAATAGAGGCGGCATTCATATGTATATCATGCCCCCTGCACTGAGGAGATGATGTGCTGTAACCTCTAGCAACCAATCAGTGAGCAGTATTACTGTACAGTAATCTCTAGCAACCAGTTAACAAGCAGAAATCATGTGCTGTAACATCTAGCAACTAATCAGCGAGCCGTAATGTGTGCTGTAACCTCTAGCAACCAGTCAGTAAGCGGTAATGATACACTGTAACCTCTGGCAACCAAGTGCAATCGCTGCCTGATCTGATACAGTAAACTGATTTTAAGTCTAGCTGCTATTTATTGTAAGTCTCAGAGCAGGTGGAGAGCAAAATTGTATGGGGGGGGGGGCAAGAAAACATTTGCCCAGGGTCCAATCGATATTAAAGACGGCCCTGCATCTGGACACTGGAGCACTAGTGTGGGACACAAGAACACCATTTTTATTAGGGGGTGCCACACAGGTGCTCCAGTGTATACTAAACAGGTAAAGTATTGCAGGTTGACAAAGGGCATTAAAAAAATTACATCTTGGAACTCGGCTAAAATAGACAATTGTACCCCACTTCCAAGCAATGTTTCATCTTTATAGTTCTGACATTAAATATCTGTGTGCTAATTATACCATTTTGTTTCACATAGGGGAGAAAAGACTCGGAGGACATCCCTCATCTGAGGAGACCAGAGCCCCCCCTCTGGAAGAAGGGGAAATCCCCCCAACACAAGCTGAGCAGGAGGAAGAAGACGTGGTGGAACTAGTCACCACAACAGGTGAGTGTCTGCAACCACAGGCTCAGATAAGAGATGGATTTGGGCATTTTTTTAAACCAAATTTATTTTGGGGTTCCTCTCTTTTTAGGTGATCGTGAGGTTGTGGATGAAGATCCTTTCACATCCGAAAGTGCCCAGATCCTGATTGGGGAGATCATGGGGTGTAATTTACAATTGGAAATCATCAAGCAAAACATCATTGATGTTATTCCAAAATATAAAAACATCATTGATGTTTTGGGGCGAGTTTAAAACCCCTCCAAATCAAAAACCACCTCCTAAATGTTTTTGTGATTTTTCCCAAAGCCAAATTTGGAGGATGCACACAGTGTGTCAACATGTGCTATCTGCCATCACAGGAGATCAATGGATGCGTTTTGGGGGTGCAACCCCTTCCTCAATAATAAAGTAGCGTTGAGGAAGGGCTTGCTCCCCCAAAACACATCCCTTGATCCCCCGTGATGGCAGGTAGCACATGTTGACATTGGGCAATTTGTGTGCATCATCCAAATTTGGCTTTTCCGGGGGTGACTTCCCCCCATCTGAACGCTATATCAAACACAGTTCCTAAATACTCATGTCTGATATTGCCTTCAAGTTCTACCAAATGTGAACTTTGTAAGATCAAGATTTGTGTCTTTCTTGTTGGTTTTACACAGGCCTGTTTTCTATAAAATGGACATTATGATTTGGGATAATGCCACCACAAAAATTGTTATACAACAAACATGTTGGTTTGTCAGCAAAACCTTTGGTAAATGCACATGTGATTGTGCAGGTATTAAAAAGATTGTTAATCAAGAATGTGTGGATTATTGTCTCAACGCTACAACACTTTTGGGGTGATGTAATTGTTGTTTTATGAGAAAATGGGGGTTATTTCCTAAGGGCAAATCCACTTTGCACTACAAGTGCAGTTTCAGTGCAGTTGCAAGTGCACTTGTAGTGAAATGTGTTTTTGCATTTAGTAAATAACAGCCAACAGTGATTTGTATAAGGTTACAGTAAATGTCCACAAAGATTTTTTTTTTTTTTTTATTTGAAAAATGCTTCACTTATTGTCTGGCATATTGATAGCCCCCCTACCCGCAAAGAACTTCAGGTAGCGTAACCGGACATCACGGGCACTCAGGGAGGGCAAGCCAGGACGGCCACTTTCAAGCGCCGTCAGTGTGGTTTGATGTAGGATTCCAAGCTCAGGCCCAACTGAGCCAGCATAGTTGGCCGAATATTTCCGTAAAAAGTTATGGAGAACACAGCAGGCAAGTATTATATGGTTCAGTTTATACTCCGCCATATGGATAGGTGTCAGAAATAGGCGGAACCGGCTGGCCAGGATTCCAGATGTGTTCTCCACCACTCTTCGGGCTCTGGCCAGCCGGTAATTAAAAACCCTCTGTTCCGGGGTGAGGGTCCTCATTGGGGATGGCCGCATCAGGTGGTCCCCCAGCACAAATGCTTCATCAGCAACTAACACAAATGGGAGTCCTTCCACATTGTTCTCTGGAGCTGGCAAGTCTAAGCTGCCATTCTGGAGACGCCTGTAGAACTCCGTCTGGGCGATGACTCCACCATCGGACATCCGGCCATTCTTCCCCACGTCCACATACAAGAAGTCGTAATTAGCCGACACCACCGCCAACATCACTATACTATTAAACCCCTTGTAATTATAATAGTACGACCCCGAGTTGGGTGGTGGGACGATGTGGACGTGTTTCCCATCAATTGCCCCTCCGCAGTTAGGAAAGTCCCACCGCTGGGCAAAGTGGGAGGCCACAGTCTGCCATTCCTGTGGCGTGGAAGGAAACTGTTGAGGAAAAAACAATAAACATTACTATTTTTACTCTGAAACATGGCAAGCAGATTAGACACAAACATTATGGGGCAACCTCCAGATAGCATTTATTAAGGGGAATCTAACAAGGCCAAAGTATAAGGTACACCTATCATATTCCCCCTCCCCCCCTCTCATGGGCCATTTCTAACATTATAGGGGGTGTGTGGAAATCTTGGACAGGTAACCCTCTTCACTTCATTGAGAGATGAATGCCTAAATAATGGGTATTACTTTGAACAGCCCCTCCTTAGTTACACTATTAGCAGCCCACTGGACAGGTAAGAAGTGTCTGAATACAAAGATATAAATACACACTGTACACATTTGAGGACATTTGGACATTCTGCTATTACCTATCAAGATAATAATAGGATACAAAAACTTTAAACAGTACCATTGGAAAGTATACAGGCAGGCCCTTGCACTACATGCTTTGGGCAATTCATCCATAAATCTGACCACAAAAGAGATGGGTATAGTGTGTATGGGTTTGGCAAAGTCAGTAGATAGATGATTGAGGATAGAGAATTGGGATCAGCTGACTTAGCAGTTGGGGGAGGGAGGGTTACTAAAAATTATTTGGGGACACCACAAAAAAAAGCCTCTGGCACTCTGCCTGAATTTAAATCAAAAATAACATTACCAAACATTTTAGGGGGTGTTTGGGGTAAAGCACTACTATGGAGCTGATAAAATACATTGTTAAGTGACTACATGAGGTGAATATAGGGCAGGAGACACCATGCTGGGGAGGTTATTGAAGGGCAAATATGTATGAAGGACCTTAAATAATAATTACATAAAAATCCAGCATGCATGAGGACAAAGGGGACATTCACAGCATATTACAAGCATGGTAATTAGGGAATGAGGAAAGAAATACAATATATTATCAAACATTAAAGACAATAAAATGTGATATAAAAGGATAAAAATCTTACCTTCATATACTCCTTCTGCAGGACCTGTATGATGGCAGAACAGGTCTCTGGGATAATGATCCCCAGAGCCTGGGGGGAGATGCCTGTCGAGAACTTCAAGTCCTGCAGGCTTCTCCCTGTGGCCAAATACTGCAAGGTAGCGACCAACCTCTGCTCCGGAGTGATGGCTTGCCTCATGCAGGTATCCTGCCTGCTGATATAGGGGGTCTGCGAAGCCAACAAACGGTAAAACACGGGGTCCGTCATCCTGAGAAAGTTCCTTAAATCATCAGGATTATTCTCACGGATCTCATGGAGCAAAGTCATATGACAGAACTGGTCACGCTGAAGCAACCAATTCTTGGTCCATGAACTCCTCCCCACCCTGTTCATGGACTGGACTTGTGTCAAGGTCAGGACCCCAACACCAAGCCCCCGCACAGCACGAACTCTACGAGGAGTACGCATACGAAACATGGCTAGAAAACGGTCGGCTGCTCAGAACGAAGTAACAGAACGCACTGAAGAACAGCAAGGCCTGTGAAGAGCGACCTGAAAAACAGCAACGAGCAGGCAAGATCACACAGAAAACTCTGATACGAACTGACTGCACGCACTGAAGAGCAGATACAAACCCACAAGCACAAACTGAACGGCAGAAAACGATCTGAAAGCCACGAGTCTGAAAAAGCGCGAATCGTCTCTCACCAAACTTTTACTAACACGAGATTAGCAAAAGGAGCCCAAAGGGTGCCGCACTTGGTTCTGAACCGGCCTTTTCTAGTCTCGTCGTACGTGGTGTACGTGACCGCGTGGTTGGCGATCGGAAATTCCGACAACTTTGTGCGACCGTGTGTAGGCAAAACAAGTTTGAGCCAACATCCGTCGGAAAAAATCCTAGGATTTTGTTGACGGAATGTCCGAACAAAGTCCGACCGTGTGTACGCCCTATTAGAGTAAGGCGGGGGGGGAGGGGGTTATAGAGTTGGGGTGGACATTAGGTGGGAGAGGTAGAATGGGTAAAGGGGACATTTTTTGTTTTTTTTTTGTTTTATATATGACTAGTATTAAAGAAGGAACCCGCAGGGCTTTTAACTCTTATATATTTCTATATGAAAAGAAACCACGATGATGTGAATCCGAGAAGGGACGAGTCTTGAAAGACAAGCTGAAAAAGTCTCTCAAAAGAAAACACTGACGTGGAAAAAAATAAAAAATAAAAAAATAAAAAATAAACAAGCAGCAAGCATTTTTGGTGAGTTTTCCTAAGTGTTGGCGGAGGCATGTTGGCGGAGTGGAACACTAAAGAGAAATCCAGAGGACTTTTGAAGCACAATGTTTGCAGCTTGCACAGCACTTGGCTCTTTATTATTGGAGGCACAGCAGACGTTTTAGCACAAAAATTACTTTATTTGATATTTGTCTGTTTTATTATAAAAAGCACTTTATTTTATATTTGGTTGGTTTCATTTATTGTGATATTTGTGTACCACCCTCCTAGTTACTAGGTGAGGTACATTTAGTTTGGCTCCTCTGTAGGCAGAGGAGCAGGAGTTAATTTGTGTTTTCACTATGCAGTACTCCAAGGGCTGTGGTCCTGTTACCTCCTCCTATTTTTTGGAACTTTGTAGATAGTTCTAGAATCTAGTGGGTGGGGGAGCAGAGACTACAGCTTGAATATTTATGACGTTTCCACTAGGATTGTCCCGATACCGATTCTATTATCAGTATTGGGACTAATACCGAGCATTTGTGTGAGTAGTTCTACTCGCACAAATGCTCCCGATGCCAGATCCGATACCTGGAACAGGAAGGCAATGGGCGGAGAGGGCGGAGTGGAGAACGGTCTGGCAGCAGTGAAACATGGGAGTAAGCTGGCCGGGGCAGGGATGCAGGGTGCTGCCGCATATTCCGTCCAAAACGGTGACCAGAGCCGTCACATTCGGTACAGGAAGTGACGTTCCATGTCTCCGTCAGAGGGTAAACATCATGACTCCCATCTTGTTACACCCTGCACTCCGCTGCAGTAAGCCAGCAGTGAAAATTTTGTTACAACTAGCCGGACTATATGGGCTGGGTGTAACAAGATGTCCACTGCTGGCTTACTGCAGCCAAGTGCAAGGTGTACCAAAATGGGCATCGCAGCATGTCCTCTCATCATTCATGTCATTTATTATGCAATTGCCAATCAGTGCTTCGTTTCAGTGCCCATCAGTGCCTGCCCATACGTGCCGCCTATCAGTGCCATCTATCAGTGCTCATAACTGCTGCTTATCAGTGCCCAAAAGTGCTGCCTATCAGTGCCATCTATTAGTGCCCATAAGTACCGCCTGTTAGTGCCATCTATCAGTGCCATCTATCAGTGGATATAATATATCGATATTAATAGACATCAATACTTTCACTGAGAATTATAATCAATTCTAACCCTTAAAGAAAGCCAATGCTAGGTTGTTTACACAACTAAATTAATCTATACTTGCCATGCAAGGGGCATTATTGGGCCAATCAATAAAATACCCCCAAATCATCACATAAACATAAATGAAAAACTCCACCTAAAAAAATGTCCTTATATGAGGCTATAACAATCCTATTTGGCACTTATAAAAAGTATTTAACAAATGATATCCAAACTAGTTGCAAGCTTTAGGTTACCATTAAAAACATTTAAAAACAAGTAGCCCACACTCAATCGCATGGTCAAGTGAAATCCCCAACATATTGCAATAATCCTTGTGTAAGTATGGGCAATGAGAAGCAAGGCAAAGGTCTCACAGACTCACACATAACACATGAATCAAGTTAAAGATCTGGTTTATTTGAAAGCTAATGTGCACAAGGCTTATTATGAAGAAACCTGTAATGGGTCATATCGTCTACTGGATCATTCAAATATATGGACAGACCTAACAAGCAGGAGTACATTGGGTAGTCGTGGATTTTGTGTATATATACAGTACATAGAAAAATCAATAATACTGACATAAAATCAAGAAATTTTATTTTGATATCAATTAAAGACACAAAGGCGAAGGATTCTGCAAGGCATAAAATATGTCTATCCAAGAGAATTCACAAGTAAACTCAACGCATTTCATATACTCTTCTTCAGGAGTATTTGTGAATGGAATCAATATGGTGGAACCCAAGTTGCTTATTCTTAAAAACAGGTAAAATCACCATCAAATGGAATATCTTTATCACATAAAGGGAGAGGCCCACATGGACCTCCAAAAGTGGTCAAAAATAGTACACAGGCACTTGTTAGTGTATTCAAGATCCTGTAGTATAATGGATCAGCAATCGGTAAACAAATCTTAATGCAAGCAGCCTTATATGTATAAGGATACATCCCGGGACTCCATATTGGAGAACAGAAGCCTCTCATTCATCATAACATTTTAGAACCAGTAGAACGATCATAGAAATCATGCCGAACATGGCATCCGAGTCAAGTTTTTTTTTTTAAAGTAAAATGGCATCCACCATTCTTTAAAGTAGAAACTTTGTTTTTGCTTTATAACTTAACATATTCCTAAAGGAAAACAAATGAAAATGCCATATGAATAATTCTTGGTACACTTGATAACTCTGATTTAAACTTCTACATTCCTCAACTGACAATTTCTCCAGCTCTTCTTGAGCAGACCACTTCAGTTTTTTAAGGTTTGATGCGACTGTCAGTTTCTCTCATAAATGTTTTATTCAATCAGTAACACGATTCATAGCAGACCACTCTGGAGCTGGTCCATGACATAGGAGAGCCGGAGCTTCTGCTTTACCGTGCCCGGACTGGAGCGGATTGAAATACGGTATGTACATATCTTTTTCATGAGCAGTATACAGCGGAAGGGTTTGGGGAAATGATTTTGAGCAGAATTATGTGCAGAATTATGTGTGGCCTCTAATCTTTAAAATTCATCCAGGACCTCTTATGAAGTTTTAGTTGGTTCTTCAGAATGCAGATTATTCTGTTTATTATAGGGTCTAGTCTCCTCTTGTGGCCATGTCCAAAGAGGTTGGCTATTGACAAAAAAGCATGAATGTGCCTAAAAAAAATCTAAAAAAAACATTTGGAAATTTTTTTTTTTAACTCACCTCTAAATGCCTGTTGCTAGTGGGTCCCTTGTAGTCTGCCCCTTTCAGTGCCTGGGCTGGTGACATAACTTCCCCTCGGCGCAGGAAGGGCTCAGCTCTGCTCCCTCCCTCTTGTCAATCATCTGGGACACATTACAGGTCCCAGATGACTGAGCGGCCAATTACGGCGCGCGGCGCCGCTCGCGCATACGCAGTGGGTGCCCGGCGCCCACAGTTGTCGGTGCCGCCAAACGGAGGGGGGAGACAAGCGAGGCTTCTATCCTCCGCATCGCTGGACCGTGGGACAGGTAAGTGTCCGATTATTAAAAGTCAGCAGCTGCAGTTTGTAGCTGCTGACTCCTCTTTAAGACAACTCTCTGCTTTTCTTACTCTTTTCATGTTTACTGTGCTGCACACAAGGACCCATTCTATTTCTTCTGTTTGTGATAACTACAAACAGTGTTTCTATGCATCATCCATAAACATGCTGTGACAGTATTATTATTACAACATATTTACTTTTTTATATGCAGTTCAAATGAGAGCCTTTTGTTTCATACACAATGTAATTTAAAGTCACTTCACAAGTAGCAAAAGCATTTTAATTTTCTTTTAAAAAAAAGTACTTATATTCCACCCCTTATTAACCCCTGATTAACCATAATCACCCCTTAATCCTTCCTTTATTCGTATGTTTGTTAGCATGTTAATTTTTTTAGTGTCACATTTAAAAAATTAACTTTTTTAAAATGTTTTAGGTCATGCTTTGTACCACAAATACCGTTGTCCAAAAAAATAATATAAGTATGATTTGAAAATTGAGAGCTTTGTAACTAAATTCAAGTATAGTGGTGTTGAAGGAACATTTTGCTATGCTAGGCCAGACCTAGTTCCAGTCAAAAAGAGGGATGGAGCGATTAAAGTGGTATTAACCCCCCCCCCCCATTTTTTTTTACAGTCCCAAGCATTGGCAATCATTAAATGTGGTGGCTGCACTTGTTTTCTTTTTTAGGCTTTTTATCCTTTATTTTCACCTGCTGATCCTGCCAGTAAAACACTTCCGTCCTAGATCGGAAGTTTGGATCTATAAGCGTTCTCTGCTTGTGTGACCCCACAGTCCCTCACACTCGCTGTTGAGTGTGCTTTTTAATGTATGGTACACAATTTTAATAAAACGTTTATAGAACTACTATACTGGGATTTTCTTTTCCCTTCCATGTGGTGGCCGTTTGAGTGTATTATCGCTAGAATACACCCACAATGGAGATATCATTGATTCAATAGAAGCATGTTACATTGAATCTTAAAGTGAGACGTCAACTTGCACATATGATGTCCTTGGCTTCCCGGCAGTATAGGGGGCACGCGCCTGCCTCATCACTCAGGAGCCTATGCGTATGCGCATGCCCGGGGCTACGATGTCTGCGGGGCACCCACGATTGCTGGGGACAGAACAGGAATGTGGATTTGTGTGTGTAAACACACAGATCCACTTCCTGTCAGGGGAGTAGCGACAGATTGTGTGTTCCTAGTATATAGTAACACTGATCGGTCTCCTCCCCTAGTCAGTCCCCTCCCCCACAGTTAGAATCACTCCCTAGGTAACACAGTTAACCCCTTGATCGCCCCTTAGTGTTAACTCCTTCCCTGCCAGTGACATTTATACAGTAATCAGTGCATATTTATAGCACTGATCGCTGTATAAGTGTCACTGGTCCCAAAATAGTGTCAAAAGTGTCTGATCTGTCCGTTGCAATATCGTAGTCACGATAAAAATCGCAGATCACCGCCATTACAAGTAAAAAAAAAAAAATTATAAAAAAATAAATAAAAATGCCATAAATCTATCCCCTTTTTTGTAGACGCCTTAACTTTTGCGCAAACCAATCAATATACGCTTATTGCGACTTCTTTTTACCAAAAACATGTAGAAGAATACATATCGGCCTAAACTGAGGAACATTTTTTGTTTTTCAAAATGTTACAGCGCTGAAAGCTGAAAATTGGCCTGGGCAGGAAGGGGGTGAAAATGCCCTGTATTGAAGTGGTTAAAGTGCAACTCAACTTTTGCTGAGAAAAAAAAATTCCCCTGGTGATCTATGTACATTACAAGGATTTTTAACAAACTTTGTTGCAGATTCCTACCTTTTGGTTTCATAATTATCAATCAGATGTGCATCTGTAGGGCTCTAATGAGGAAAGCGCCTGGGCCTGCATCCCTTTAGACGTGATTTCCTATTGGGAGTATCTCACCAAAAATGTAATTTTTGTTTGCAATTTGAAATCTGACTTGTATCTTGGTGCAGACTTCAGGGAAAATCAGTGAGCCAATCACACAAGCAGGATATTATGTTTCTGGGGGGCATTCTGTACACCTCCAGGTAGGCATATTGCGTTGCATTTTCAGAAAATTACAGCACTGCAGACTAAAAAGGAAAGGTAATTTTTAATATATTCAATTACAATATGACTTGTGCTGCAATTATATACACTATGGGGGTCATTTACTATAGCGCCGTGGCGCTAATAAGTGCTAATTAGCACTAAAACTGTATTCACTATAGCGCTGGTAAAAAAATACTCCCAAAATCAAATTCTCTATAGTTCCTGGAAAACAAAACGCAACCAAACCCTAATGCCACGTACACACAAGCGGACTTCAGCATCAAAGGTCTGAAGGTCTTTCCGACGGACTTTCGACGGGGTTACGACGGACTTTTGAATGACCGGACTTGCCCACACACGAACGGACTAAAGTCCGTTCGAAAGTCCGTTGGTTTGAACGTGATGACGTACGAAGGGACTAGAATAAGGAAGTTCATAGACAGTAGCCAATAGCTGCCCTTGCATCCTTTTTTGTCCGTCGGACTAGCATACAGACGAACAGATTTTTTGACCAGACTCGAGTCGATCGGAAAGATTTGAAACAAGTTATATTGTGCATAATGACAAACGCCCAACTAAGGCTGTTTGTTTGCTGAAATTCTTGTGCATTTTTTCATCAAAAGTAAGTTTGTGGCCATGCTGTCAATGTTGTGTGTGTATTGTTGTTTAGGTCTGACCATGCATTCATGGTTTGGGAGCATTTTCTGACCTTCTACTCTTTGATCTCAAAGCTTAATCATGTACACAGAAATGCAGCTTCCAGCAGAACATAGTCACCAATGTATGATTGTGGGCTGGTGGTGGGTGTTATATTTTGAATATGTGCCTTTTTTTAATATTATGTTGGAATGCTTTGTAAAAATAATGACTGTTAAGTACCGGTATGTTTCTATAATCTTGCAGATAAAAATGATGTGGGCTGGTGGGTGAGTAGTTGTAGTATGAAATGTTACCTGTTATACACTGAAAGTAAAGCTGTGTCCAGAGCCGATCCGCCCTATACGCACACTACGCAAGCTGCGTAGGGCCCCCAAGACCCAGCATCTCCCCAGTGGCGTACTAAGTGGGGGGCGGGCTGCCCCGGGTGCCGCACACGCAGGGGGTGTCAGGCCGGCACCCCCCTCCGAGACTGAAGCAGGGACAGCGGGCGAGTTAAGGCAGTGGGAATGCGGTCATGGGGACACAGGCACACGGAGAGCAGTGGGACTTTGCAGGGGAGGGGGGGTTTGCACACACCCAAGTGACACCCGTCCGCTGTCTGCAGACTCGGTGCACCTGGGACCCGCCGCAATGATCCCCTTCTCTCTGACTCAGGGCCAAAGTTCTCATCAGTCTCGCCTGTTTCACACAGCCGAGCAGATTGAAGCCGCCTCCCCCTGTGTCTACACAGGGGGAGGGGACGGGACCCGACCTGTGCATGTCCTGCGCTGGCTCTGTTAATCTGAGGTACATTATGGGTTTGGGGGGTCTGTATTGTAGGGGGATTCTGTATTGTGGGGGGGTCTGCACAGTGAGGGGGGGAGTCTGTATGGTAGGGGGGTCTGCACAGTGTAGGGGGGGTCTGTATTGTGGGGGGGGTCTGCACAGTGTAGGTGGTCTGTATTGTAGGGGGGTCTGCACAGTGTAGAGGGGAGTCTGTATGGTAGGGGGTCTGAACAGTGTAGGGGGAGTCTGTATTGTAGGGGGGTCTGCATAGTGTAGTGGGGGAGTCTGTATTGTAGGGGGGTCTGCACAGTGTCGGGGTGGTCTGTATTGTAGGGGGGTCTGTATTGTAGGGTGGGGGTCTGCACTGTAAGGGGGTCTGTACTGAATGGGGGGTCTGAACTGTAGGGGGGTCTGTGTAACATGCAGGGGGTTCAGAACTGTTAGAGGGGTGTCTGTGTAATATACAGGGGTCCAGAGCTGTGGGGGGCTGTGTAATGTAAAGGGGTCCAGAGGTGCAAGGGCTGTGTAATGTAAAGGGGTCCAGAGGTGCAAGGGCTGTGTAATATAAAGGGGTTCAGAGTACTGTGTAATGTAAAGGGGTCCACAGGTGCGGTGCTGTGTAATGTAAAGGGGTCCACAGTAGTGACAAAGAGATATTGAAGGACGCAGGGGGGATGTAGGGGGCACAGTGGGTTTTTTTTTACATTTTAAGGTGGGGGGCGCTCTGTCCCCCCCTGCACCTTTGGCTGGCCGTTTAGAGTGCAGTGGAGAGAGGTGGGAGGAGGTGGAAGGTGGCGATCGGCAGCTCTATGGTGCCTGAGTGGGCAGCGGGATCTCCCTGGGGCTTGTAGTACTCTCAGTGTATACAGTGGAGAGGAGAAGGGAGGGGCCTCTGACCTGGGCAGGTTTCAGTTTCACTTTCACTCTGCTTGAACACTGTTGCTGATGCCCGGGTCAGAGGCCCCTCTCCTCTCTGCTGTATACATTTAGAGATAGAACTACTTAGCCCCAGGCCTGTGGACACCATAGAGCTGCCGATCGCCACCTCCCACCTCCACCAGCCAAGTACAGGGGAACCTCTGCAAGGGGGGGAGTCAGCTGTTTTGGGATCCTGATGTAAGAGGGGGGGCTTTCTGGGGACACTAATGTAAGGAAGGCTGCTATCCCAGGGACACCATTTCTTATCGAACTCAACTTAATTTAAGTTAAGTTAAAAACTTAAGTTAACCTTCAAATATCATTATATGTAGAAATACATATTAGCATATCTGCAAATAAACGAAAATAAAAAAATTCTAATTGTGGTTGCCCTCAAAAGATCGTGGTTGTACCTTCTAAACCAGAAATGAGTCATTGTAATCATCCAGATTTTTCTGTGCTGGTCAGGATCTCCATCTAGGTGGACATGGTGAGGTCCCTCTTTAGCAAAGACGAGGTGCTGCTCTTTTGCCGGGTAAGTGTAGGATATGTACTTGTGCTTACTCAATGTGGGGGTGGATGTGGTAGTTAGATTTGGTGTGGGTGGGGTTCATTGATTTGTTTATTTGGCATCACCACACATTAGCTTCTGGCCCATGTGCACACATCACTTCCTGCATTTGTTCTGCTGATGTAAATCAGTAAGGACTATGCAAATATAAATGAGAGCTCCTTTCTATTAAAATATATATGATTTGTTTCACAGTTGGGGCGACTTTTCCAGCAAATGTGGACCTCCAAGTTGCATGACAAGTTGTACCCCATGATTCTCAATGATAACCATTCATATCTGTGCTACTTCAAGCTGCAACAACTTCAAAGTAGTGCCTGTACTACTTTGGTGTGACATTCATGTGACTTGAAGTACATAGGGCGCTATATTACACAGTATTTCCAGAAGTTGGGGCCAAGTTGTGGCAGCAAAATAGTGTGACTTTCAGGTATAATACCTTTGAATTAGGCCTTATTCTCACTTGTGCATCCTGCAAGTGTGTCAAATTCATCCCTGCACTACTTTGGTTTGACTTTGATGCGACTTGAGGTCCATATCCCGCAAGATTACACAGGCATTGGTCTCACAAGTGCAAATGGGGCCCAATTCAAAGGTGTTATCAATGAATCTCATTAGGTTCCTTTCACACTTGGCCGACTTTTCATACAACTTGAGGTCCATGAGGCCCCTTTCACACTTGTGCTACCTGAAAGTCCCACGATTTTGCAGTACTTTTTGCGGCAAATTTGATGTGATTTGAAGCAATGCCAGTGTAATCTTGAGGTCTATGAGTTGCAGGACAAGTAGCACAAGTGTGAAAGGGACCTTAGGGCTGGTTCACACTTGCTGTGCTGTCCGACATCGGATGTGATTCGCCCCGCACTGCAACTCACGTGTGATATCTGTGTGATGCAAACTCAGCCATACAGATTGTATGGTTGAATTTGCACCCCATTCGGATCAAACTCATACAGGACCCTTTTTTGGTCCGCAGCAGAATCGGATCGCATGGGTGTTGTCTGAATTTGCAGTTCGCTCTGCGATATGTGAACTGATTTGGGGGTGTTATTAGCTTTCTACTGACATTCGCAGCAGTTCGCATATAGCAGTGTGAACTGCCTGCGAGTTGTATGCCATGCGGGAACCCGCACTGGATTCGCAGGGTTCCCGCATCCCTCCAGTGTGAATTGGCCCCGACCCTAGGTTCACACCTATGCATTTTTTAATGCGTTTTGCAGTTTGCAGAAACACTCTATAGTCCATTTAACATGGTTTCCTATGGTACTAGTTCACACCTATGCGTTTTGCGGCCAGTGCATTTTTGGAAATAGTCTGGGACTTTTTTCACGCGATTTGCGGGTAATAGATTTCAATTGAACTGCACCAGAAACGCAACTGTTGCAATTATGATGCGATTTCTGATGTGTTTTGCGGTTCTTATTTTAACACTGTATATAGCTGGTTGCTGACCCGGGGGCCGGGAAGCCAGCGGCCGCATCCTTAACAACTAATAAGTCATCAGCTGTCAGCGACTTTCCCACTGAAAGTAAAAAAAAACCCGTCAGCCCAAAAAAATGCATCTTTCGCCACTTCTCCCGCTGCTGTGTTCTTCCTCGCCGCCGTGTTCTTCCTCCTTGCCACCTTCCTCCGTTGTGTTGTCACCTGCTATCTGGCGTCTCTTACACCGCCATGGGGTGTGACCATCCGTTGACATCACACGGAGAGCCCGCCCTTTATTTTTGTAAAAAAGGGGGCGGGCTTTTTGTGTGACGTCAACGGATGGTCATGCCCCATGGCTGTGTAAGGGATGCCAGACAGTGGGTGACAACACAATGGAGGATGACGGCGGCGAGGAAGAACACAGCAGTGGGAGAAGTAGGCGGTGGCGGGAGAGACAGCGACAGAAGATGGCAATGAAGTGTTATTTGCCTGCAATTTAAATTGTAAATGTCACATTGGCTGTAAGACATCCTACAACAAGAATAAAAAAAAATTGAGACCCCCCCCTCCCCAAATGCATACTGGACGCTTTGAGTATGGTATGGGTTTTAAGGGGGTATCTTATAGCAACAACAAAAAACAAAAAAAATCCTGGGACCCCTTTGGAAATCTATACCAGACCTTTTGGGTCTGGTATACATTTTAAGTAGGGCTCCATGCAAAACAAATGCGGAAGGTCCCCCTAAAAATCCATGTCAGACCCTTAATCCGAGTATGAAGCCTGGCTGGACAGGAAGGGGGGACCATACAAGGCCACATGCCCTCAACATGGGAGCAATCTTACCAGGGGTGATGCCCTGGCAACACACCTTGTCCCCATGTTGAGAACAAGGGCCTGTTGGCGAGAGGCTTATCAGAATCTGACAGGCTCCTTTAGCAATATGGGGGGGGGGGGGTCACAGGTTTAGCCCCCTACATGAATGAATATGAGGTTTATAGTAACCCTACCCATTCACAGAAACAAATTATAACCTAAACGAAAAACACAAATGTTTGGCAAGTCCTTTATTAAACAAATAAAAGTCTCCAAAAAATGTCCTTCATTGTAAATCATCATCAATCAGGAGGCCTGCTGCCTCGCTGAAAAAAAAAAGAATGATTCCAGTAGCCATATTTGGGCAGTGATGTCACCACTGTCCTCACCTCTTTCTTTATGTGGCAGGGTTCCCAGTGACAAGCACCTGTTGCTTCCTTAGCAACCACAGAGAGCAGACAGCTCTCATTTATAGAAGTAGTAGAAATACCACTTCTATATATGATGCATGCCTCCTGACGAACAGGTGACCAAACCGTCAGCTCATCTCTAGAGGCAATTTGACCAAGAGTTGAAGTTTAACAGTAAATCAATTTTTTACATGATCATGATCTGCAGCACACTATAAAACCCATCAAAGGAATGGTTACAAATGTAAAAATGGAAGGCTATGGTCTGGCTGGTCAAAGCTTTGATTTGAATCTCATTGATATGTTGATGGAGACAGACAATTTTGCAACTGCATACATTTTACATAGAGACGTGGTTAAAAAAAATCCATTGGGTCTGTGTCAGAGACTGGTGGGTACTTACAAGGAGTCATTTCTGCTAAAGGGGGCAGTACTAGTTTCTGAGGCTAAAGTCTAGTACACAGGATCAGAATATCATACAAAAAAATACCGCTTTCGAAGCAATCGTAAGGTAATCTGACCATTAGTACACAGCTTTTGTCCGAAATTATCCGAAGGGACAATAATCGGTATAGTTTTTATCTGAAAATATAAAACAAATATATTACATCACTTCCAAATTTTTATTCTGTCATATGAGAATTTTCGTACTTTAGTAACCCATTGTTTTTTTTCGATATGGAGGCTAGCATGCAAAAAAAAAAATCATTAGTCCGATAATCATATGAACTAGGCTTAGGAGTGTTCTTACTTTTTTTTTTTTTTTTAAAGATATGTTTTGTTAAATTTTGAAAGCTTTATAAAGAAAAAAAAATAACACAATAAACAGCAATGAAAAAACTTTTCATTGCAGGGTACAGAGCTCAGAGCCCTATTTAAAGAGAGGGTGTCTTTAATGAGTTTAAGCCAGGTGCATAACTTAGGAGGACGTTGGATGTTCCTTTTTAGGATAATAAAATTGTTTTCTTTACAAAAAATACATATAGCGATACCCCCGAAGGAGCTGCTTTTGTTTGTTCAGTCCGTTACTCTGCCTCTCAACCCCAAAGAACTGCCCCAGCCCCTCTGGTGCACCTAGCACCTAGCAATGTGATTAATGGAGTAACACAGTAATAACACACAGACACAGTTCTGCTCTCTCAAGTTTACTTGGACCAGAGAAAGGTTTAAAGTGATATTAGTCAGCCAAGTCCTGCATAAGAAACAGTTCTCAAAACAGTCAATAACACTTTGCAACAATAAAAGAATAATAACAATGTACACAGATTAAATGGACTCCCAAAGCAAGCTATTGATTGATGTAGAATACTATGGCTAAAGGGGAACCCCAGGCCGGCCTATTGTACCTTTAACACTAGCATGCAATGAGATAATATAAACACCAGTGATGTGTCCCCTTTAAGAGTAACAACAATAATGTTCTAAGAGCAAGGCCTTGCTTTTGTTTTCTTCACCGGCATGTTGGAGCTCTATGGACAAGGGTCCTTCAATGTAACAGAGTGATGGAGAGCAATATAAAATAGCTGGTGCTTTGATATAACACTACTCTACTTGATCCGGATAACAGGTGTCTGTGCACAGTGTTCAAGTGTGGTGCTTTATGGAAGACCATATAATCCTGGGCAAAGCCCCCTCACCAATCCTGTACGCATTCAGCAGTCCTCCTGGCTGCAGATGTGTCACGATGGCTTCAGTCTGCTGACCCGGTGAATTGGCCAATTCCGTGACATTCCCCGTTGCTGCAGAGCATCCTTCTAAAAGTGGGCTGGGTTCTGACCCTCCGGGCGGGAGCTGCACGCTGTGTGCCCCTTGGTAGGCTGCAATCCCCTCACACAGCAATAGAAGGATGCTCTCCCGATGGGCTTCAGGAAACAAGGCCTTTTGGGCCTGGTCCACCCTGTACTTTTATAGTCTCTCCTACAATTCTCTTGACTCTCTGTAGTGCAGCCTGGGATTTGCTGTTCTGCCCCCTCAAGTCAGTCAGGCTGCTTTGTGCTGGGACTTCATATTCCACAGTTCTCTGCTGCTGCTCCCTGATGATTGGCTCTCAGTCTCTTCCATTAGGGAGGCTACAGAGTGAGCAGTTGTGTGTGTGAGGAGAGGAAGGGGGGTCGAAAAGCCCATGCAGCTGCTAGAAGGCAGCTCTCCCCTTTGTGGATTAAATCAGCTTGGAGAGGTACCTGCTACATACAGTATTCGCAATAGGCATTTAACAGGGCTAGAAAGCAGTAAATCACCCAATATGTCTAGAAGACAATTCTTAGGATGCATGATATTAGGAAAGCCCAATGTCATAGAAAGGAAGGAGCCAACCAGAACTTTTGCACCACAGAGCAGGACCAGAAGCAATGTATAAAGTCTTCGTGGAGTCCGCAGCCTCTGAAGCAGTCAGTTGTAGAGCATAGAGGAGATCAGAGTCTCACTACAGCCAGTGAGGACCATCTAGCCCGAGCAATGGGATGCACTCATTGGCAAAAGTTGGGTGCAACCTGTCATGGATATACACTAGTTGGGATGCTAAATAGTATAAATAAAAATTAGGGTAAACAAGTCCTGCCAGATGAGTCGGTAATTTCAATAACTCCAGAGCTATTCTAGGGGTTTTATGGTGCCAGATGAATGTCGTACAGATAGTATCAATTTGTTTAATAACGTATTTAGGTATTTTACAGGGAGAGTTAGCCAAAACATATAACGATTTAGGTAAATAGTTCACTTTAAGAATATTGACTCTGCCCATGAGATCCAACGGGAAGTTCATCTATTGCTTAGTTTGTCGCAACTGTGCGATTAAAGGACATACATTATTAGTTATATACGAACTGAGAGGTAGTATCCGAAGAATTTGACTAGCTGGCGTTTTGAGATTGAGTGAATCATTGTGTAGCTGGTCCAGAAGAAAGAAGCTAGACTTATCCCAATTCACTCAAAAACCAGAATAGTCCCCAAATTCAGCTCTTGCAATAGGCAGTGTAGGGAAGTATTGGGATCTGCCAAATAGACCAGTAAATCATTGGCATTGTTAATGTTCCAATACTCTGCTATGTCCTTTGTACATTTCCCTTTAACCACCACATCCTCTAGCCAGTTTGAATTTAAAGTGGAACTTCCGCTCATTGGATTCCTCCCCCCCTCCGGTGTCACAATTGGCACCTTTCAGGGGGGAGGGGGTGCAGATATCTGTATAATACAGGTATCTGCACCCACTTCCGGGTATAGCTAGCCGCAGCTAGCCGCAGAACCCGCCTACCCCCGATGTGTTGTTGGAAATACACAGTTCCCACAACACAACGGGGACCAGTGTAGACGTGCAGAGCGACTCGCGCATGCGCAGTAGGGAACAGGGCAGTGAAGCCGCAACGCTTCACTTCCTGATTCCCTCAGTGAGAATGGCGGTGGCAGCACCCGAGGATCGAGGGACGATTCGGTCTCGGGTGCTGACATCGCTGGACCCTGGGACAGGTAAGTGTCCTTATTTTAAAGTATTTGCAGCTGCTGACATCTAAAAAAAATTTTTTCACGAAACTCCGCTTTAAGAGCCACAAGCCTGGGCCTGTATGAAGGAGTTGGAGGTCAACTGTGAGCAGTGGGTGGAAGTGTTCTTACTTTTATTACAATACTCCATTACATACATTGATACTTTTGTTGAATAAATAATTGAAAAGCATTTTTTTTCCCATGCTACCTTCTTTGTAGGCATTTCCTTTTTTATGTGACGGTACATTAATTATACAAAAACACAGCTATCACAGTTTTTGACTCTGTGGTCACTCTGGGGACCTGGGAAAAAAGTGTATACAGTCTGATGTTACACTGTTATGCCCTGTACACGCGATAGGATTTTCCGATGGAAAATGTGTTATAGGACCTTGTTGTCGGAAATTCCGACCGTGTGTAGGCTCCATCATACATTTTCCATAGGAATTTCCAACACACAAAGTTTGAGAGCTTGCTATACAAAATCCGTTGTCGGAAATTCTGATCGTGTGTACACAAATCCGACGCACAAAGTGCCACGCATGCTCAGAATAAATTAAGAAATGAAAGCTATTGGCTACTGCCCCGTTTATAGTCCCAATGTACGTGTTTTACGCCACCGCGTTCAGAACGATCAAATTTTACGACAACTTTGTGTGACCGTGTGTATGCAAAACAAGTTTGAGCCAACATCCGTTGGAAAAAATCCATGGATTTTGTTGTCGGATTGTCCGATCAATGTCCAACCGTGTGTATGGGGCATAACACTTTTTTTTGTCCATGGCTAAGTAGCATTCTCGGAACAATATGCAATTATGCCATCTGTATATTTCTAGACCTTGTTATGGAGTCTGTATTCCTTGGTGGTCAATTGATTACAAATACAGCAACATGTAATGCCTTACCTTTCCTATAGACCATGCTGTTTGGTGATTGGAGGAGGGATCCACTGCTGCTCCCCACCAAATAGAATTTTTTTTCTTGTACATGCTTTCCAGGGCGGTGATCAGCCACCCTCTTTCTCCCTATACCATTTGTTTGACAAACCATTGACTATTAGTTCAGAAAATGTCCAGAACAGTTTTTTAACTTTTAGCTACCATTGACTTTAATGGGGTTTGGATTCAGCTACTGAAATGTATTCATGTTCACTGACCCTGGCTCGAACCAAGTATGTTTGGCTCATCACTAGTCTCTACCTGCTGTTCATGCTAATTTCCCGTTAGCTGTAAATTTATTAATTATTTAGCAAGGTTCCCTGAGATATGAAAGTTACTTCAAGGGTTCCTCTGTGTTAAAAAGGTTGAGAGGCTGCTGTGTGCTTTTTGAAATGTATAATGGTTAAGAACATCAAATATCACCAGGAAAAAGCCTCCCCCTTTCTCAGGGCTAACGTGGAAAGGAAAAAAAAAAAGTGAAACATACCATAAATATCTCCTATAAACAATATAGTGATGTATGTCAATAAAATCCATATAACAACCTAGTATATAATATCCATAACATATTAATTTCAATAAAATGGTGGGGAATTTGACAATCGAGGTCAATCATATAAAATATCTTATAACAGGCAGTAACAGAGCTGTGGATGTTATTTGAATCAAAGTGAGATGCAACAGGAGACTTATGTTAGGACTTAATAAAAACTGTGGATAAGAAAATAAGAAAATAAGATAAAGTAGAGGAATCAATTAGAAGTAGGACAAATAATACTTAAAGTGGATGTAAACTCTAACATATACCCAGTCAAGTGAACAGCCTCAGATGACAAACATCTTTCTTCCTGTTCCACCACTGAGTGTGGAATCTTGGCACAGCTGATTCTAGTAAGGCCACCCCCCTCCTCCACATAGGTAGAGGAATGAAGAAACTTGCCGAGCTGTGAATAGACAAGCTCTCTGCTAATTTATCTCTAAGTTCCCTCCCTGACACACATTTCCAGCTCCTTTTATCACCTGTGTCGGAGAACTTGTCAGAAGTTATGATGCTGATGACAGAGGAACAGGGCAGCAGAAAGACACGGGATGTAGTGCTTTTGAGAGAGATAAGTAAATAATACAAATATATGTGCCCAGGTCAAATTTCATGAATTGTGTTTACAAATAAGGTCGGTCCAATTAATAATTATTCAAAGTGGATGTAAAGCGGTGATAAAATTTGTATTCATGAATTCATGATGTTTTGACAATGTCTTTTGATAATTGGCTCTAGCTCAGTGGAAGGGAAAGGCTGGGTGGGGTGGGGGCTGATAATGTTGGCTATGCAGAATAATTCATTATTATTTTACTAGGATTGTGAGAGGTTTACATTAATTTCAACTTGGAGACAAAAGAAACAGAATCCATGTTGTATAGTCTGGGGCTAATATCAACACACAGGTATTGTTTCAAGACTAAAGCTGGCCATAGATGGTTTGAAATTCAGCCAGTTCAACAGATACCAACCAAGATTCGATCCATCTATAGCCATTACTGCCCGACATAAGTCGATCCGACAATCAACTTTTGTCAAACAGGAATGTTGAAAACTTTCATTTAGGCAGTGGTTGCAGCCAATCGGCTGAAGTGTTGGGCAGTGTATTCTGACATGTAAATAAGGGAGTAACTAGATGTTATTCCCTACCTGCTCAAAATTGTGATTTGTATTAAAATTAGTTGAGGGGCTGCTCATTGTGAGGTTAAAACCTATAGAGTGAAAATGAACAATAAACCGCGCACCCTGCAATTAAATATACAATAAAGTGCAATATGCAATATCAAAAGACAACCACTGGGTATCCCCAGTAGGTGAATTATGCAAATGTGTTGTACAAATTCATAAAGTGCAAATAAATAAATGTGCATTGAGATTGCCACCTAGTGTTTCCAGTGATTGGAAGATGGTCAAATACAAAAAAAGGGAGATGTCCCCTATGTGGGGTTTTCTAGGCAGCAGATGGGTGAAAGGATAACATATGGTTTAAAATTGTTTAGACTTTCTTAATGGCATGATCTCAAAAAATTACAATAACGTTAAAATATGGGCTGTGGAACAGGAGATATATAAGCAACAACACAAGTGAAACTGGACACGATGATATACAATATTCAAGTGCCAAAATAGGATATTGAGTAAATTCTGACGCGTTTCGACCCCACTGGGTCTTCTTAAGAGGATTTCGGCACTGTAGAGGAATTTGTATGTATAGAGATTCATATATATGACCACAAAATAAAATTAATTATAGTAATGGTGAACATTTTTCAGTATAGTTACCAATCACATTATGTTGAGCGATTTTCTCCTGAGCTTGAAATCCTCTAAAACTTCCCTCACTCGATCCCAGCAGGGGTCCCCAGCCAGCCGCAACTTCAACAGAGGGAGCTAATCGCTCATGCGTGACTTATGAGTCACAGAAGTGGATAAAATCCTAAATGCCAGGGAGGGGCATGAGGGCGAACAAGCAGCACCTGCAGTCGGAGCATCAAATAACAGTACTATCAGTGCATTTTGTTTGGCACGGATAGGAATATATGCATAATTCCAAGGGTTAAGTATTGGAAATAGTAAATCTATTTGTTAATTTAACTGTTATCTGTATTTCTAAGCAGCAGCGTATAGATATTTGCATACTCATGTAAAGATAGAATGAAAATAATAACTATAAATAAATTTAAATATCATTATGTTAAAAGCTGAAAAATGAATGGATAGTGGTAAGTATATTATATTGTTAGGTTGAAATGGGGAGATTAGTATGAATGAGATGGAAAGAAAAAAAGAATATAAAGTCTTAGAAAGAGAAAAATGAATGAACAAAATGAGGGATGTGGAGGGGGGAAAAAAGGAGGTATGACCCAGCGCTAAATGCATTCATCCTGACTGGTTTGCAGTACATACTGCACCACAATTTCTTCAGTTTCAATAACCCCCACTTCCACCAGGTGCAGGGCGTAGCGATAGGGGCATGCTGTGCCCCATCCTACGCCAATCTGTACCTGGGGGGAGTTGGAGCAGTCCCTCCTAGATGACATAGGCCTCGTCGAATACATTAGCCACATCACCAAGTGGCTTCGGTATATCGACAACGTCTTCGTCATCTGGGGAGGGATCTGAGGCCAAGCTTATAGAATTTTAATTTGATAAATGTGAATGATTACGGTTTGAAATCCACTATGACTTATAATCATGACAGTGTCACCTTCCTGGATGTTTTGGTTAAAACCACCCCTGAAAACAAGTTATCTAGCACCCCGTTCTGTAAGAGCACCGCTGGGAACACAGTGCTTCACGCTGCTAGTTTCCATCCACCACCACTCAAGAATTCTATCCCTTATGGGCAATATTTGAGACTTCGGCGCAATTGCTCAAATGACACCCTCTTCAAAGAAGAGGCCGCTCCTTCAAAACCGTCTCTTGGCACGCGGATACAGCCGATCGTGTCTAAGGAAAGCATATAATAAAACAGTAATACAATCTCGGTCTGCTTTATTGTATAAATCCGAGTCTCACGGTCACACTGATTCCAATCTCACTCGCATTATCATGCGTTTTTCACGCCAACACGTGGCCATTTGAAACATCGTGCAGAGACATTGGAATATTTTAACCGACGATCCCAAACTGAAATCTCTTGTTTCTAAACAGCCATCAATAACTGTCATGGTTATGCAATACAGTTTTGTCTATCAGCTTACCTGTCTCCATGTGTTCATCTCTAAAGACCAGCTGACTCTCACCTGACTACTTTTATTAACTCTCCTCCAGCATGGCTCTACCCCAGCTCCTATCAGAGAACTCTATATTAACCTCTGCACTGCAGGCCAGCCCTGCTGATCAACCTTTGTATGTTTGGCTTCCTGTTCCTGCCTGCCGTGTGCTCTACGTTTGTTTCTGTTACCGACCTTGGCGTGTTCTCTACTATTCCTTTCTGCTCGTGACCCTGACCTTTGGTGTGTCCCCGACTATCCCTGTTTGCCTGTGACCCTGAACCTTGGCGTGAACTCTGTTGTCCTTGTCTGCTTGTGGCCCTGACCTTGGCTTATTCCTTTACTATCCCTATCCTCCTGTTGCCTACTGTGTGTGTGAGTTGGGGGACCCTGGGGGTCGCGACCTGGAGCCAGTTGCAGCCCAGTCCATCCTCACCACTAGAGGCTCTGGTGAACACCTGCTGGCTCTTAGACTCCGCGCCCCAGGGAATCCTACACTCTAACCCCGGTGGGATCCCTGTTGGTGTTCCAGCGGCCCTGCCTTCCTTACCACCTGGACTTCCATCCGCAGCAGTCAGCCGTAGGGTCCACTGCCTTGCGGTGCACTCCTGATCCCAACAGTGTGCATCTGTCACCTAGCCTCAAGGTGACCTAACAGTTTGATCAGCCATGGACCCGGCTGACGTGCCACTTCCTGCAGCCGATCCATTGCAGGGCATAGTTCACAGACTCGAGGCCCAGGAATCTAATCAGACTCAGGTGATGCAATTCCTTAAGGATCTGGCTTCCCGCTTCGAGCAGCTCCAGACTTCCTTGGGAAACCCGAACCTGCAGCCTCAAGTATAATCAGCAGCTGCACCTATCGCACCAGTCGCAGCCACACATTCATATTTACCGCCAGCTCCGTCCCGTTTCTCTGGAGACTCCAAGGCCTGCAGGGGCTTCCTCAGCCAATGCACCATTCATTTTGAGCTCCAGCCTCAAAACTTTCTGTCTGATCGGTCTAAGGTAGCCTATATCCTTTCCCTCCTCTCTGGTTAATCTTTAGCTTGGGCTGCCCCCCTGTGGGAGAAGAATGACCCGGTGGTTTCCAGCCTGTCCGACTTCTTGAAGCTTTTTCTTAATATCTTCGAGGAGCCAGCTCGGGTTTACTTAGCGGCTAGTGCCCTTTTACGCCTTCGACAAGAATCTTGTTCAGTGGGACAATATGTGCTTCAGTTCCGTATCCTCACAGCTGAATTGAGCTGAAACAATGAGGCCCTGGTCGCAACCTTTTTACATGGCCTCTCTGACCCAGTGAAGGACAAATTAGCAGGAAGAGCCATCCCCGCCGGTCTGGACGATGTAATTTCCTTGTGCAATCAGATTGACATTCGTTTCCAGGAGAGGCCCCTAGAAAAAAGACGCCAGCACCCCCTAGGTCCTTCTCTCATCGCCCTGTGGAGTATCCTCTGTCTGCTGAGGAACCTATGCAACTGGGCCGGACCAGACTAACCCCCGAAGAACGTGCTAGACGCAGAAATCTGGGCTTGTGTCTTTATTGTGGGGGCAAGGGTCATTTTCGTGACTCCTGCTCGCTTTGTCCGGGAAACGCTCGGGTCTAATACATTTAGAAGGTGGAGTATTGGACCCAGAAACATCACCTTCTCGTCTTCTTCTTCTGGTGTTCCTCCATGTAGGCCCTTCTCCCCAATCGGTCCTAGCATATCTGGACTCTGGGGCTACCGGCAATTTTATGGACTGGAGAACTGCTTCTTCTATGAAGCTTACCCTTTCTCCCCTCGCTACACCACTGGTAGTCTCGGCAATTGATGGCACTGTGCTCCCAGGGGGCCCTATCCGTTTCCAGACGCTACCTATTAGGATGTCGGTAGGGATACTCCACCAGGAGTGGATTTCCTTCCTCATTCCACCCAAGGCTTCTACCCCCATTTTATTGGGTCTTCCTTGGCTACAGCTCCACTCTCCACATGTGGACTGGGTCTATGGGCAGATCCTGGCTTGGGGTCCTTCGTGTTTCTCGTCCTGTCTTCTCAAGGTGGTCCCCAAGGAGAGACTTCCCATTGCTACCACATCCGTATCTTCTGATCTTCCCGCGGCATACAGCAATTACCGGGATGTGTTCTGTAAGAAGTCTGCTGAGGTGCTTCCAGCCCACAGATTTTTTGACTGTGCCATTGACCTTGTCCCTGGAGGAACTCTACCCAGTGGTCGTACCTACCCTCTGTCCATTCCAGAGACCCAGGCCATGTCTGAGTATGTCGCCAAGAGTCTGGAGAGAGGTTTCATCCGGAAATCCTTGTCGCCTGCAGGAGCAGGGTTCTTTTTCGTTGCTAAAAAGGATGGTACCCTCAGACCCTGCATCGACTATCGAGGGTTAAATGCAGTGACTATCAAAAGCCGATACCCCTTACCTCTAATATCTGAGCTATTTGACAGGTTGAAGGGGGCTTCCATTTTCATCAAGTTGGATCTCAGAGATGCATACAATCTCATTAGAATACGGGAAGGTGACGAATGGAAGACTGCGTTTAACACTAGGGACGGGCATTACGAATACCTGGTTATGCCTTTTGGTTTGTGTAATGCTCCAGCTGTGTTCCATAACTTTGTCAATGAAATCTTCAGGGATTCACTATACCAGTTTGTTGTCATCTATCTGGATGACATTCTCATCTTTTCTGAAAATCTGCTTGCTCACAGAAACCATGTCCGCACCGTACTTCAGCGCCTTAGAGAGAATAATCTCTTTGTCAAGCTGGAGAAGTGTTCCTTTGAATGTCCTGAGGTCCTGTTTCTGGGATGTTTTGTTTCTAATTTGGTCTTCGCATGGATCCCGGAAAGGTCTCGGCCATTACTAACTGGCCCCTTCCTGCTAGCCTCAAGGCCACACAGTCCTTTCTTGGCTTCACAAATTATTATAGGCAGTTCATAAGGAATTACTCTTCCATTGCCGCGCCTATTATCGCTTTAACCAAGAAGGGTGCGAATGCCAAAGACTGGCCTCCCGAGGCTGTCTCTGCTTTTCACGATCTAAACAGGCCTTTGTTTCTGGACCTCTCTTGAGGAGACCAAATGCTGAATACCCATTTTTTATTGAAGTAGACGCTTCTTCGATGGGGGTGGGAGCTGTGCTTCTTCAGTTCTTTGAGAAGAGACGTCAACCATATGCGTTCTTCTCCAAAAAAATTTCTCAGGCAGAGAGAAATTATGGCATTGGTGATCGGGAACTTCTCGCAATTAAATTGGCATTAGAAGAGTGGCATCATCTCTTGGAGGGTTCCCCTCACTCCATTACGATCTTTACTTATCACAAGAATCTACAATACCTACAGAATGCTAGACATCTGGACCCCAGACAGGCCAGGTGGAGTCTCTTCTTTTCTCGTTTTAAATTCACGATTACGTACAAACCTGGTTCCTGCAACGGTCGGGCTGATGCACTCTCAAGGTCATTTGACACTATGGACGAGGAGTCCACCCCTGATCCTGAGCCGATCATTCCGACCTCATGCATTGTTGCCCATTCCACCACCCTGGAATCAAAAATTCCTCCTGGCAAGACCTTTGTTCCCACGGAGCTAAGAGCTAAGATCCTTCATTGGGGACATGATTCCAAGGTGGCAGGTCATGCTGGGTTCCTCCGATCCTTCCTGCTCATCAGTCGTCTCTACTGGTGGCCTAACCTCCGCTCGGATGTTAAAGATTACGTTAAGGCTTGTCATGTCTGTGCTCAGTCTAAATCTTCCACACAAGCCCCTGCTGGTCTTCTCATGCCCTTGCCCATTCCTAAGGAGCCCTGGACTCACATCGCCATGGATTTTATCATCGATCTTCCACTGTCGGAGAATAATACAGCCATTTGGGTGGTAATCGATCGGTTCTCTAAGATGGCTCATTTTGTTCCTCTTCCTGGTCTCCCTTCTGCCTCTGCCTTGGTTCCCAGTTTACGTCCCGTTTTTGGAGAGCCTTTTGCAAATCCCTCAACATTACCTTGGATTTTACCTCTTCTTACCATCCCCAATCCAATGGCCAGACTGAGAGGGTTAATCAGGAGTTGGAGGTCTTTCTCCGTACCTTGGTCTCGGCTCATCACGATGATTGGGCATCACTACTCCCGTGGGCAGAGTTCTCCCACAATAATCATGTCAACGTCAGTTCTCAGAAAACACCCTTTATCACTGTTTATGGAAAACATCCTCAACTCCCTCTTCCTATGAGCTGTTCTTCCGACATTCCAGCCTTGGTTACTGTTCAGGAATCATTCAATTCCATGTGGGCTGACGTTCATGATTCCCTCCAGAAAGCTGCCAACAAATTCAAGAATTTTGCTGACCGTTGCAGGAGTAAGCCGCCAACTCTTCAGCCAGGAGACAGTCTGGCTCTCCACCAGGAACATCAAACTCCGGGTTCCTTCTCTCAAATTTGCCCCAAGATTCATTGGTCCGTACACCATAACTTCTAAACTGAATCCGGTTTGTTTCAAGCTCCAGATTCCCAAAAGCCTCAAAATCTCTAACTCCTTCCATGTTGCCCTTCTGAAGCCTTTAGTCCTCAATAAGTTCTCTTGTCCTCTCTCTACCGCAGCGCCGGTCTCGGAGGATAATCATGAGCACGAGGTTAGCCAAATTTTGGATTCCCGACTCTCTAGAGGCATTCTCCAGTACCTCGTGCATTGTAAGGGGTTTGGTCCTGAGAGGTCGTGGATCAAGGCTTCTGAGGTCTTTGCACCTCGTCTGTTGAGGAAGTTTCATTTGAAGTTCCCCTCTAAACCTGGTCCCAGTCGGGGAAGGGGGAGGCCTTGTAAGAGGGGGGGGTACTGTCATGGTTATGCAATAGAGTTTTGTCTACCAGCTTACCTGTCTCCATATGTTCATCTCTAAAGACCAGCTGACTCTCACCTGACTGCTTTTATTAACTCTCCTGTAGTATGGCTCCACCCCAGCTCCTATCAGAGAACTCTATATTAACCTCTGCACTGCAGGCCAGCCCTGCTGATCAACTCTTGTGTGTTTGGCTTCCTGTCTGCCGTGTGCTCTACGTTTGTTTCTGTTACCGACCTTGGAGCGATCTCTACTATTCCTGTCTGCTCGTGACCCTGACCTTTGGCGTGTCCCCGACTATCTCTGTTTGCCTGTGACCCTGAACCTTGGCGTGAACTCTATTGTCCTTGTCTGCTTGTGGCCCTGACCTTGGCTTATTCCTTTACTATCCCTATCCTCCTGTTGCCTACTGTGGGTGTGAGCTGGGGGACCCTGGGGGTCGCGACCTGGAGCCAGTTGCAGCCCAGTCCATCCTCACCACTAGAGGCTCTGGTGAACACCTGCTGGCTCTTAGACTCCGCGCACCAGGGAATCCTACGCTCTAACCCCGGTGGGATCTGTGTTGGTGTTCCAGTGGCCCTGCCTTCCTTTTTTTTTTTTTTGCCACCTCAGAAAGTTCCTAGAGAGACTAATTCAGCTTACTCGCTCATATGTGTCTCTTCTCATCTCTTCATCACTGTGGCGTATATTTCCTTTTCAACAAAGGGAAACAACAGGGGTTTACAAAGAAATAATAATATAAAAACTGAAACCGCCTAACAAGGCTCAGCCCTTAGCTCCCCTTCTTCTTTTGCTCTCTGAAATTTTATCTTTATTTATAAATCTCTCTGTTTTACATATCTGTATAAAAAACCATATATATATATATATATATATATATATATATATATATAAACCCCCCTCCCTCCCTTCTCCCTCCCCAACCCTTGTGCAATGCCTATGATCTACTTGGTAGCTAGTTTAAATCCTAATTTTTTCTGCATAGCTCCATGTTTTTTTAAACTCCTTCCAACATTTCCATTTGTCTACTTCTATCTTTTCCTCTTTGTTATAATAAAACTGCTCCATGTTATAGGTCTCCTCCACGGCATTTATCCAGTCCCACATCTCAGGGCTTTCTTTTCCCCACCAATTTTTAGGGATTAATCTTTTTGCTGCGTTTAGTAGATGTGGAACCAGGGATGTTCTATATTGTTTCACATTCCCTTCTATGCCGTGGAAGAGGACCAAGAGCACGGATCTTCTTTCACCTCTGTTTTTGTAATCTCCTTAATCAAGACCAAGATTTTTTTCCAAAATGTTTTGATTATCGGGCAGTTCCACCATAAGTGAGCCATATTACCCACCCCTCCACAGCCCCGCCAGCAGTCTGCCGGTTTCCCATGTTGGAATTTACTTATCTTATCTGGCGTTGCATACCACCTCGCCATACATTTACAATTCATCTCGCCGTTTTTATATCTGCCGCTGAGCTATGGGCCAAGGTTAACATTTTTCTAATCGTGCTTATATTTTTTTGTGTTCCCAATTCTTTTTCCCATTTTTTGATGAATGCGGGTACCTCTGCTTCTTCTTCTTTCAATAGTAATTTATTTCCTTACCTTCCTGCCTTCCTTACCACCCGGACTCCCATCCGCAACAGTCAGCCGTAGGGTCCACTGCCTTGCGGTGCACTCCTGATCCCAACGGTGTGCATCTGTCACCTAGCCTCAAGGTGGCCTGACAATAACCTTCAAAAGAGCCATCTCTGTTAAGAACATGCTTGTTCAAAGCGAGTTCAAAGATAAACAAAAACTGTTGGTTCCTTCCCATGTGGGCATTGCTCGCACTGCCCACTAATAAGGAAGGAGAAAACAACGTTTTGCCTCCTCAATGGAGAAACCTTCAAGCCCTCGCACTTTGTGAATTGCCAGACCTGTGGTGTGGTATATTTCATGGAGTGCGGCGCCTACTACATAGGCAAAACCAAGCAAGAGTTTTGGCGACGCATATCGAAACATATGTATAGCATGCAAGTCGGCAATTGATACCTTCCTGTCGGGAGACATGTCGTTTTAGAACATAACTATAGAGTGCCTAAAGGAACGTTTACAGCATTTTATAGAATGCACATACCAGATAGAGGAGGCGACTGGAACAAGGTCCTGCTCCAGAAAGAGCAGAAATGGATCTTCCAGTTGCAGGCCACGTTGCCTCCTGGCCTCAACAAATCAATTTTGTTTGCCCCTTTTCTGCAAGGTTTCCCCTCAGGTAAAACGCACTAAAAGTGATAATTACATTATTATGTTTATTGGGTATTGCCTTCTTTGCATTGTTATCTTGCCTTTTCTGCCTTGTTCCTTTTTTGTAATTTGTAATTTTTATCCTCTTTAAATGTAACATGCAATCTGTTAGGATGTCCTAACAGGATGACTATTGATATTTATGCCTTTTATACAATCTTAAGTGGAGGTGGTTTATGGATACCTTAATTGCACCTTAACGGCCCACGGCTTTAAAAGATTTTTGTACATACAATGTGATTTGTGAATTGTTGTAATTTGTTAATATTTAGGCATTGAGCATCAACATACAATGGAGCCCGATGCATAATATCTCATATGTTTTTGACATAGTATTTGTTCTGTGTCTTTTCTCCTCTTCCTCCCCCTCCTGGGTTCGGGCACGGGTTCCCTGGCCCGCTGATCCATTGGAGAGTGGAGGCCCTGTTACTGTGTCTCTTCCTGGCAGAGGGGAAAACATGGGGCCCTGTGCTTTGCAAACACACCCACTAGGTGGCAGGACCACCTGGGGTGTACTACTTCCTGCCAGCGGCGTTCCGGATCCCATCCAGACACCATGACAATACTCGTGCGCGCATAACATCACGGCGTTACGCAATTGCGGTGGAAGTGACGGCCGTGCCGGGACAATTGTCTTCCTGAACGCCGGGGGAGCCACACGTGGAGTGCCGACACTGCGGCACTATCCCTGCCGGAAGAGGGGATGTGGGGGCGGCACGCATGCACCTGCAAACCGATTAGGCAACCAACCAGTGGCCAGCCTTCCATATTTAAGGATGAAACACTTGGGGGATCCTTAGTCGATCCCTATTGTTATATCAGAATGGCCATAAACTGACAAGCAGTCTGGAGACAGGTAATAAGGCACCTTCATACTTTGACAGGTTGGACCTGATGGTGCATATTCTGCACCATAGGTCCCCTTTATGTTATTTTATTACACACTATCTGATGTCATACAATTTTTGACATTTCAGATTTGACCTTATCTGCCCACAACACCTATTCAACCATCGTGGAATCCCAACATTGTGATCTCTTTTCCATTGTTGGTATATTTTTTTCCGCCTTTTGAATATATAAGGTAAACTTATAATTTATTCACTTTCTATGGTTGGTAATGTTAGTACACCACTGCCGATGTATTTTACACTTCCCTATCACTCACTCTCTCACGTTTGTGTTTGTTTTTATATGTTTGTTTTTATAATTTTTTATGTTTCTTTTTGCACTGTTTGGCCTTGCTTCGGCCCTGTTCACTGCATTCTTACTATTTCACCGATTTTTCCTACCAGTCCTAACCTTTGGGCTCCTTCCCAATGTACACATCCACTCCCTCATTCGCACCTTTTCTCTCCTTATTGCTTTTTCACCTAATCATTCATCAATTCATTTATTTATTTCTTTAACTCCCTTTTTCTGGGTCCATCTCTTGGGCCCCTTTCTCTCTTTCCCCACTCTTCCCTTCCTCCCTCTATCCTTTCCCCTATCCCTCTTCCCCGCCCCCTCTTTTTTTTCCAGTCCATCTTATCTGTCCGTCCCTCCCCTTTGTCCCTCCCTTTCATCCCTAGCTTCTCCGGGATCCCTCCTTTACCCCCCCCCCCTCCACATTCCTCATTTTCTTCATTAATTTTTCTCTTTCTAAGACTTTATATTCTTATATTCTTTCCATCTCTTTCACGCTAATCTCCCCATTTCAACCTAACAATATAATATACTTAACACTATCCATTCATTTTTCAGCTTTTAACATAATGATATTTAAATTTATTTATAGTTATTATTTTCATCCTATCTTTACATGAGTGTGCGAATATCTATACGCTGCTGGTCTTAGAAATACAGATAACAGTTAAATTAACAAATAGATTTACTATTTCCAATACTTAACCATTGGAATTATGCATATATTCCTATCCGTGCCAAACAAAATGCACTGATAGTACTGTTACTTGATGCTCCGACTGCAGGTGCTGCTTGTTCGCCCTCATGCCCCTCCCTGGCATTTGGGAATTTATCCACTCCTCGTAAGTCACGCATGAGTGATTGGCTCCCTCTGTTGGTGTGCCGGCTGGCTGGGGACCCATGCTGGGATCGAGTTGGGAGGTTTTAGAGGATTTCAGGCTCAGGAGAAAATCGCTCAACATAATGCGATTGGTAACTATACTGAAAAATGTTCACCATTACTATAATACATTTTATTTTGTGGTCATATGTATGAATCTCTATACATGCAAATTCCTCTACAGCACCCAAATCTGAAGAAGACCCGTGGGGTCGAAACGCGTCAGGTTTCACTCAATATCCTATTTTAACGCTTGGATATTGTATATCATCATGTTCAGTTTCACTAATGGTGTTGCTTATATATCTCCTGTACCACAGCCCATATTTTAACTGTTATTGTCATTTTTTGAGATCATGCCAATAAAAAAGTCTAAACTTTTTTAAACCATAGGTTATCCTTTAACCCATCTTCTGTCTAGAAAACCCCACATGGGGGACATCTCCCTTTTTTTGATATCACTCAGGGTGTGCAACATTCTGTTCTCCTCTCAATAAGTGCCTTCCCTGTTTATTATAGTCAAATACAATGTCCCAAAAAACTCATTCAAATGTGTGGTAACAGTCCAAAAAAACTTTCAAGTGATTTCCAAAGGTGCCTTGATCTCATGGATCTGACAATCAAGTGACTGAATTTCTTCCTCCACCAACACCGATTACTCAGCCTACTCACCAGATGACCCCCATGACAGAAGTCATATACAGCATATGGATACTAGATGTTCCGTTGTCCATCTCAGGGACACCCACCAGATCTCCGGACTTCAATGGAAGGATACAGAAAAGAAACAGTCTCCCCATGGTGAAGTACGTAGAAAAAAAATCTACTTTAAAAGTGTACAAATGTTAAAAAGAAAAAAGAAACAAAGTGGAAGCGGGGACACCGTTGTGCATTTGTAGCATATTCATTTAGTATAGAATAGTTGAGGATTGGGTTGTACAGTCTATTGTTGACTCAAGTTTAGGTAATTTTTTCACTATTTGAGAGGATTGATTTGGATTGGAGGTGATGTGTCTGGTCATGTGACCCCTGATGCAGTCAGACGTGCTGATGAAACGCGTTTGCTGTGGTCGAGCATGACACGTCACTTCCGCCCATAGTGGAACGCAGGTGGAGTGCACAACGGCGTCCCCACTTCCACTTTTTTCTTCTTTCTTTTTAACATTTGTACACTTTTAAAGTGGATTTTTAGCGATTTTATTTTATAAAAGACCTACGTACTTGGGCACCATGGGAGACTGTTTCCTTTCTGTATTCTTCCATTTCCTATGTGATCCTGGAGGCTTTATCGCTGAGTCACTGAGACGGACAATGGGAACATCTAGTATCCATATGCTGTTCATGACTTCTGTCATGGGGGTCCTGTAAATCTAGTGAGTAGGCTGAGTGATCGGTGTTGGTGGAGAAAGTAATTCAGTCACTTGATTTTCGAATCCATGAGATTATTGCACCTTTTGAAATGACTTGATGAAAGTTTTTTGGACTATTACTACACATTTGAATGAGTTTTTTGGGACTTTGTATTTAACTATCTGCCACTCACTGGAAACACTAGGTGGCAATTGTAATGCACATTTATTTATTTGCACTTTATGAATTTGTACAACACATTTGCATAATTCACCTACTGGGGACACCCAGTGGTTGTCTTTTGATATTGTACTTTATTGTATATCTAAATGCAGGGTGCGCAGTTTATCACTAATTTTCAGTGTATTCTGACAGCAGTAGAGTCCCCAATGTCAGAATACATGACCACAGTGGGGAGGGTTTCTCCATCTACCTCTGGCTAATTGAAACACAATTACCCATCTATGCCCAGTCGAACAAATTCCTTGCAGTCTGTACATCAGCTGCTGTTTTATCATATGCACTTGTTAGGCCAGCATACAGTAGGTTCATTTACTGCACCTAGCAAACACACACAACTTGTTACATTATCATATTTTCATAAAACAAATGGTTTAAACAATTAATCATTAATTGAAATGTCCATACAGCTCTGGGAAAAAAGGCAGCCAGAAAAAATGGTTGATTTTCCACTGAATGAGTCACATGGTCCAATTAGTTCAAAAGCTAATTTCACATGGTATGCCCTATGAAAAAAATTCCAATGTTGATTACGGCACTTTCACACTGATGTGTGCTGCACTAAGGTTAGGTTCACATCTTTGCAGGTGGTGCCCTTGTGGGACCCGCACAAATACTGGCAGCCGCAATCACCCACACAGAGAAATGCGGGATCTGCAGGCTGGTACCATTAATCCTCAAGGCATGCTGCCGGTACTTCCCGTGCGGGCTGCGATTTAGAAAATAGTGCAGGGACTTCTTTGCTGCGTGGCATGGCAGCCCATTCAAATGAATGGGCTCTCGTGCCAGCGCAAACCAAGGTCGCACAAGTGTGAACCTGGATTAAAACACAGCTGTGAAGTGCGCAAAAATGCAATAAAACATTTGAAAACCATACCTCGCATTTATTTCTATAGAAATCCATCAAAAACGCACCCACGGTCACATGTACAAGTTTAAAAACACATTGAAAACATGTTAAAAACACGATATACATTTTTTGCAAAACATATACCAGTGTGAAAGCACCCCATCTGCTTTTAACAGGTAATCATTGAACTAAACTGTATTTGAGCACTATTTATTTTGATTTTTAATACTCAACCATGCATCCATGTCTCAATGCTTTACCGTGCTTTATCTTGAGAAATCACTTTGAAAAACACCTTTTAGCATTTGTGGCCATCTTGAATAAGAGAAGATAAATCATGTAGCATTTACTTCCTGGAATTCATCTGCCCTTAGCTCAGGCAAGGAGGCAGGAGGGTGTGCTTAGCTGAGAAAGCCCCTCTCCCCTCCTCCAGATGGAAGAAAAAAAATGCCCACGAAGACTCAGATAATTTTGGCCTAGGCCAGGAACCATGAGGTAAATGAAATAATATTAAAAAAAAAGTTTAAAACTAGCTAAAATAATATTCCTTCCGATCTATTTGCTAATGCTACCAGCAGAAGGATTTAAAATAGTTGTAGTAAACCGCAGCCTTTAAAAAAAAAAAACTGCAAGACAATGGCATAATGTGCTAGTATGCATCACATACTAGCACTTTATGAAATGCTCACCTTAGAACAAAGCCCACTGACAGGGCTTCCATCTTCACCCAGTCTTCTTTCCGGGTTCACGTGTTCCGGCCTTCTGATTGACCGAGCCACGATAACGTCACTCCTGCTCATGCATGTGGGAGTCATTGCCACAGAGCTCTGAAGGGATGGCACGGGTATGCCGTCCCTTCAGAGCGTATGCGCCTAGTGATGTCACCGGCTGCATACATCGTGAATATCTCCTAAACAGTGCAATTTTAGGAGATAGACACTGTACCTACAGGTAAACCTTATCATAGGCTTACCTGTAGGTACAAGTTATAAAAAAGACTTTACTATCACTTTAATTAACCACTTCATCTCCGGAAGATTTAACCCCCCCCCCTTCCTGACCAGGACATTTTTTGTGATATGACAAATAGAGCTTTCTTTTGGTGGTATTTGATCACCTCTGTGTTTTTTATTTTTTGCGTTTTTTTTATAAGCAAAAAAAGACCGACAATTTTGAAAAAAAATAAAAAACAATATTTTTTACTTTCTGCTATAAAACTTATTTTTCTGCTACATTTTTTTTAGTAAAAAAAAATCCCAATAAGTGTATATTGATTGGTTTGTGCAACAGTTATTACATCTACAAACTATGGGATATATTTATGGAATTTTTATTTATTTTTACTAGTATTGGTGGCGATCAGTGACTTATAGCGGGACTGCGATATTGCAGCAAACAAACTGGACACTAACTGATACTTTTGACACTTTTTTGGGGACCATTCACATTATTACAGTGAATAGTGCTAAAGGTTTGCACTGTCACTGTACTAAGGACACTGGCTGGGAAGGGGTTAACATCAGGGGCGATCAAAGGGTTAGCTGTGTGCCTAGCTGGTGTTCAACTGTAGTGTGGGAGGTGCTTTTACTAGAGGAAGGTATAGATCCATCTCCCTGCTTTGAACACAGAATCAGTGTCTTCCTCATTGACAGAACGGCGATCTGCCTTGATTCTGCCTGTGCACCGAACGATCAGCAGGTGCCGGTGGACATTGGGTCTGTGGTTCCCCCTGTGTAGAAGCACAGCGGGAGCGAGCCGCCGATGGTGCGCACTCACGCCTGAAACCCGAAAGTACAGGATCACGTATATATACAGTACATGATCTTGTGGAGCACGGTCACCCTGTAGCAGTAAAACTGCTATAGGGCGGGCAGCAAATGGTTAATGTTGATTGAGAGAGTTTAGTTCCACTTTAAAGTGGAATATAAGAGAACAAAACCAGACTTCAGAAGAAGCCTTACTGAAGCATTGAGACTGAAAAGGGTTACAAAAAGATTTCTCAATATTTGAGACTCCAGTAATCCATATATAAGCAGAAAGTTTAGAAATTGTAAAGATTGAGCAGCCTTGCCAGTCTCAGAAGGATTGTCTCTCCTACAAAGATCAGTTCAAAGGATTAATAATGTCAGCTGCAGGCATCTCCTATACTTTATATCAATATATATAAAAAAAAACACCCAATAAGATTGGTATTTGGAGTGAATACTAATCTGGGGTAAATCACTTCTCTTAAAAAAAAAAAGAAAAACACTGCTGCCCCCTCAAATGTTTTATTGTAAAAACCACCAAACGGTTAGGCCCCTTTCATACGTGCGGACCGTTCATCCGTTTTTTCATCTATCCATAGACAGATGAAAACGGACATCAATGCATCTCTATGAGATAGCAGATGTTACCCGATGATCATCCGCTAACGTCCGCTGACATCCGTCTCCGCTAAGCTCCGTTTTTAATGAATGAAGAAAACTCTATTTTTACCTCCATAAAAAAAATGTAACGGATGAAAAACGGATGTTAGCGGACGATCCATTTACATCCGATCCACTGACATCCGTTTTTAACCAAGATATGTAATCTTATAATATGAATATACTGATCAATCAACCTATGACCCAGGTAGTGGTCTTTAGGAAGTCACATGCAACCTAGTGTATTTAGGAAGTCACATGTAGCCTAGTGCTATTGAAGAGAGAGACAGAAGACAAAAATTTTGAGAAGACAAGAAGATTTGACAAGACAGAGAGAAGACATGGCAAGCGATGTGTCACATGAACGCCTCATCAACCTGGTGCATGTCAGGCCAGCTTTGAGGGACAAGAAATGTCTTGAATAACGTGATCGAATCACAAAAAGTAGGATGTGGGAAGAGAAATTTGTGGAGGTCACACCAAATTGGGCGTCACTCAGTGAGAAACAGCGTCGGATACGTGGTAAGCAGTTTATGGGAAGGGGGTGGGTTGGTATGGTTAACTTGTAGTACACCCATATGTCACTATTAGCATCCTGATACTTGTAGTCCACCTAAATAACTGGGCAAATCCCAGCACTCCTCTCAAGCATGTAAAAGTCATCATTTTTTTGCTAGAAAATTACTTAGAACCCTCAAACATTATATATTTTTTTTTTAACTGAGGCCATAGGGAATAAAATGGCAGTCGTTACAACTTTATCTGTCACACGGTATTTGCGCAGTGATTTTTTGGGAAAAAAAAACACTTTCATGAAAAAGAAAATAAAACAGTTTTTTGGTATAATGTGACAGATGATAATACTGCGAGTAAATGGATACCTCACATGTCATGCTTTAAATTTGCGCTCATATGTGGTATGACGCCAAACGTCAGTAATTAAAAATCTCCATAGGTGACGCTTTAACATTTTTTCCAGGTTACATGTTTAGACTTACAGGGGAGGTCTAGTGCTAGAATTATTGCTCTCGCTTTATTGTTCACAGTGATACCTCACATGCGTGGTTTGAACGTCGTTTATAAATGCAGACGTGACCTACATATGCATTCGCTGCTGTGTGCGAGCATGCGTGGACGGGGAGGTTTTTTTTTTTTTGGCTCTGTGACTGACCGGAGTCGCGTGATGTCACTCCCACGCGTGGGAGACGTCAGTCACAACACTTGCTAGTGAAGAGTGGAGGGACGTTTCTTTACAGCGCATGTGATGATGACATAATCTGCGCAATCTACAGCAAATATCTCCTAAACGGCGCAGTTTTAGGAGGTATTTGCAGTTCCTATAGGTAATCCTTGTTCTAGGCTTGCCTATAGGTACAAGTGACAAAAAGAGGGGTTTAAAACCACTTTAACATTCCAAGACATGTATTCCACATATGTGTTTCAAATAGTATACCTAATTGTCATGTTGGAGATCTATCTGTTGTGTCTCCTGTTCCTACGCAGGCCAAAAAATCGTGACGCGGTGGACATCACAAAGAGACTGTTAAAGACGTGAACTTAACCACTTGACCCTTAAACCCCCTTCCTAACAAGACCAATTTTCAGCTTTCGGTGCTTACACTGACAATTACTCAGTGATGCAACACTGTACCCGTATGAAATTTTTTTCACACAAATAGAGCTTTCTTTTGGTGGTAATTAATCATCACTGTTTTTTTTATTTTTTGCCCTACAAATGAAAAAAGACTTAACATTCTGTAAAAAAAAATGCAATTTTCTTTGTTTCTGTTATAAAATTTTGCAAATTAGTAATTTTTCTTCATAAATTTTGGCCAAATTTTATACTGCTACATATCTTTGGTAAAAATAATCCAAACAGTGTATATTGTTTGGTCTGTGTGAAAGTTAGAGTCTACAAGCTATGGTGTCAATCACTGAAAATTGATCACACCTGAAGTACTGACGACCTAGCTCATTTCTTAAGACCCTAACAAGCCAGGATAGTACAAATACCCCCCAAATGACCCCTTTTTGGAAAGTAGACATTCAAAGGTATTTAGAAAGAGGTATGGTGAGTTTTTTGAAGCTGTAATTTTTTCCCACAATTCTTTTTTTTTCCACAAAATTGTTATATTAGCAGGTTATTTCTCACACGCAGCATATGCATACCACAAATTACACCCCAAAACATTCTACTACTCCTCCTGAGTATGGCGATACCACATGTGAGACTTTCACACCCCGTGGCCACATACAGAGGCCCAACATGCAGGGAGCACCTTCAGGCGTTCTAGGAGCATAAATTCTAAAAATCTAATTTCTTGACTACCTCTTGCACTTTTAAAGGCCCTGGAGCACCAGGACAATAAAAACGCCCAAAAAAATGACCCTATTAAAGAAATAGAAAACAACCCAACGTATAATCTGTGAGGCATATCGAGTCTTTGGAACATGTCATTTTTGTTCTACAAGTTTTTGTAAAATGTGGAAAGAAAATGAAAAAGCATTTTTTTTTTTTACACAAAGTTGTTCATTTATACAATATTTCTAACACATAGCATGTACATGGCAAAAATTACACCCCAAAACATTGTCTGCTACTCCTCCGGAGTATAGCAATACCACATGTGTGAGACTTTTACACAATCTGGCCACATACAGAGGCCCAATATGCAGGGAGCACGATCAGGCATTCTAGGGGCATAAATGTCAAATCTAATTTGACTACCTATTACACTTTGAGGCACTGTAGTGATATGGATGAGCCGTGGATGGGGATGGCTAAGCATGGTTGAGCCATGAATGTGGATGGCTGGGTATGGCTGAGTATGGATGGGATGGCTGAGTATGGCTGGGTGGGTATGGCTGAGTGTGGATGGGATGGCTGGGTATGGCTAAGGATGGATGGATGAGTATTCCTGAGCATGGATGGATGGATGAGAATTGCTGAGTATGGATGGATGGTTGAGTATTGCTAAATAGGGATGGATGGGTGAGTATTGCTGAGGATGGCTGAGCATGGATGGATGAGTGAAGGAATGGGCACAGAACAGTGCTATGGGCAGTACACATCTAACCCACAGCGCTGCTGCACCTGATCTCTCCCCTCTCCCTGTACCGATTGGTACAGAGAGGGGAGAGAGGAACCGGACATGACAGCGGTTTGTTTACAAGTGATCGATCCGCTGTAAGCAGCCATTTAGCGTGACCCGGCGGTATTCGGATATTCCCGGGGGCGCGTGGGAGCAAGATTCTGGGAGGGCGTCCATGGAATAAGCCGACCGCACTGCAGCCATCTTTCGGCTATGACCCGGTCGGCAAGTGGTTAAAGATGAGGCTGATGACAATAGGAGTGGTGCAGGGGCCATTTCTTTGAAATGTTAGACTTCTTGAGAAATGTGATGGACTTAAGACGGTAAGTAAATACCTTTTTTCTCCCCTATATTACATAAATTGGCCAAGTAGACCAAATCATATACTCCTTTGCAACAGTAAAGACACACATGGATCTATGTATTGTAATAAATCTACTGTACTGATCCATCTATCAACATATCTTTTACAGTAACAGCACCAACAGTTCCGAGATAGAAGAGGAGGGGATGCAGGCTCAGAAGATACAGAGCAAGCGCCAGAGGAAGAGATGGGAGTTTGACAAACTGAGCAGGATGCCGAACAACCCACATCTTCCCAAGTGTCCCCAAATCAAGAATCAGCAGCAACAAGAACCACGCATGAAAGACAACGTTTGCCTGTAAGAATCCTAAACAAAATGCCCCATTTTAAAATGTTCTAATAAATTTGCCACTCCACAGATTAGTTCTGTTACAGCCACCACGTCAATAAGCAGTGGTCGATGACGCCAATCTCAACCTAAACCTGACATGGACAGAGCGATGTTATTATTCATGGAGCAGATGAAGGTGATGAGAAGGGTTGATGCCAATGATCCATTTGCTGACCCCACCAATCAGGATGTAATCTTTGTTAAAAATCTATACCACCATCTCGCACAAGTACCCACTCCATGAAAAATGGATGTATAAATGGCTATATTCAATTACACTGGTGTGTGCATAAGGGCAGCAATGTATGGTGATCCCATGCCGCCACTCATTACTCAGCAACAACGTCCCTTCCATAGTGAGCCTGCTCCACTAAACCCATCCTCACAGCACATGTTTCAGCATCATTACCACCCAAGCATTATCCCCCCATCACCAACGTACACCAGCGACCACTGCCCAAAATGTATTACCCCCACCTCAAGTGGCACCTCCTAGCCAGCCAACCTCCATTTCCTACGGGTCCACCAGTTCCCAGGCCACTTCATATGGTAGTTCCTCCCAATCATCAAATCCCTATTCCAATTCCCCCAGTCCTTATTATCAGGATCTTTAAAGTATCCCCATTCATTAAAGGTTAAGGTTACCCCGTTCTTGTAGTTGGTCACCATGTTTGCACATATCTCAGGAGTGATTTTGTCCCACTCCTCCTTGCAGCTCCTCTTCAAGTGATTAAGGTTTCGAGGCTGACATTTGGTAACTCAAACCTTAAGCTCCCTCCACATATTTTCTAAGGCATTAAGGTCTGGAGACTGGCTAGGCCACTCCAGGACCCTAATGTGCTTCTTCTTGAGCCACTCCTAAGTTGCCTTGGCTGTGTGGTTTGGATCATTGTCACGCTAGAATACCCATCCACACTAGTTTAAATGCCATGGCTGAGGGAAGTTCTCCTGTCCCCATAGCCAAAATATGTCCCGAAGCATAATGTTTCCACCTCCAAGTATGAAGGGACTAACTTAGCGCGGGGGCTCGTAGAACCTGGCTTAGAGCTCAGGAAACACATTTTCCAGCTTCCTCTGCCTCTCTTATGTGCAAGTAAAACTGTGTCTTAGGGGCACAGGGTGAATGAAAACCCCAGTAGGAGTCTGTTTTGTGGTTCTCGATTGCCTTGTGCCCCTAACAGACACAGGGTGACTTACACATAAGAGGGGCCATGGAAGCTGAAAAACGGGTTTCCAGAGCTCTAAGCTGGGTTTAACGAGCCCCCTGCCCTAAGTTAGTCCCAGAAATGTGGGAATGGTAACATGTTGATAGATTAGTATAGTGACTTTATCATAATACACAGATCCATGTGTGTTATTAAAAGGAGTCTGATTTGGTCTACTTGTCCAACTAATGAAACTAATAAAATTTTGGAGAGACCAAGAAATTTTCTTAGTTTCTGTCTTAAGTCCTTTACATTTCGAACATTTCAAAGAAAGGGCCTATGATTTTTATTTTTTTTTATCGCTCCTGCAGCACTCCCTTTTTACTCCGCTTCATCTTTGAGCTCCTGCCGATAGCGTTGCAAATCTAAAGAGTGACATTTTGCGCAATACTTCTTTGCACAATACCTCAAGCTCTGTCAGATTGGATGGAGAGTGGCTGTAAACAGCAATTTTCAATGCTGGAAACAGATCCTCATTTGGATTAAGGTGTGGACTTTGACAGGCCCATTCTAACACATGAATATGCTTTGTGACTTCTGAAGGCAATGGGGTATCAGAGTTGGGGGCTGAATCCAAATGCACACCACACATTTTCAGAGCACTAGATGTTTTAGTTTGTATATATGTTATTTTTTTCTACAAAAATATGTTTGCACATATTATATTTTTTGGGATGTATGTTGTGGTCAATTTTTTTTCTATGACATTAATAAGAAAATTTGACTGCATGGAATTTTATTATTTTTCTCTATATAAATCAAATATAACAGATAGAAAAGACGTGATGGTCACTGGGGCAGTGATGATCGATGTTGGCACTGTTTTGATATGTACAACAGCTTGTTTAATCTATGCCATGAAGAATTAAGGCAGTTCTGAAGGCAAAAGAGGGTCAAACGTAGTACTAGCAAGGTGTACCTAAAAAAGTGGCTGGTGAGTGTTTTTACACATGTGGATACTGCCACGGAAGCTCTCCTTCTGGGGACATGAAATAGTTCGCAAATGTATAACGCATGGTAATGTCTGAATTGTTGGGTCGCAGTCCAGTATACCGTACAGAGGGCAAATTGATCTCATCCTCTACTTCGTCAGTAATTCCTTCTTTGTCACGTATAATGTTATGTAGAACACAACGTGCTTTTATAACTAGTTCGGCATTCTCCAGGCTCATTTGAATTGTAGTATGGAATATGCGCCACTTGCTTGTCAAAATGCCAAAGGTGCATTCAATAAGGCGCCTTGCGCGACTCAGCCGGTAGTTAAAGATTTTTTTGGGGGGGTTAGATTGTGCCTGCCATAAGGCCTTATGAGATGCCTAGAACGTGCAAATGCCTCATCAGCTACAAGCACATGTGGCATATCTGGCCCTGCAGTTCCTGGAAGAGGTTTGTCTGATGGCAAATCGAAGTGGCCCTCAAATAGACTTCTCCTCATTTCCGATGCTGTAAACACTCTTGAGTCTGCAGTACGTCCATACGCCCAATATCTACAGCTACAAACCTATGATTACTGTCACAGATTGCCATAAGCACAAGGGAGAAGTATTTCTTATAATTAAAAAATTGTGATCCAGATGGCATCTGAATTCAGAAGTGTTTTCCATCCAGGGCTCCAACACAATTAGGGAATTGGGTCTTTCTCCAAAAACCATTTGTAATTTCCTGCCACATGGATGTATCTGGAACAGGCATTGCAGTAGACTGAAGCTCCTCCCATATTGCTTGACATGTGTCGTGCACAATTCCTAAAACTGTAGAGATTCCCAACAAAAATTAGTGGTTTAGGGTAGTATAAGACAGTCCAGGTGCCAGAAATCTAGGAAGAGTAGAAGAAATGATGAAAGGAATCCTACGCTGGAAATAATCAAGCAGAAAGGCTGGCCTAAGTAGAAGTCGCTTCTCTGGAGGCACACAACGTCTCATATCTGTGTTCATTCTTTCCAGTCGTGGATGCAACTTTTCTAATAAAAATTTGAACGTTGTTATGGACATTTTGGCGAAATTGAAGAATTTACGTGGAAAACGTTGCAAATCTGCATAGTGCAGAGCAAAAAAACCTTCAGTGGGCCTCTTGAGCAGCATGGGATGTGTCCAGTACCTACGTCTTCTCGCAGAAATCTTCCTGCTAATGATTTTTCGTCTCCTCAAATACGATAACATGACAAATAATGTCACATGGTCAAAAAATCTGCCCAAATCCATTGGTCTGAAGCAGGTAGACTACAGAAAGTTAACAGGAAGCACACAGCAATAAAAGCTGAAACCACAAAGCAGCATGGGAAGCACAATGCATGCTGGGGAAAAGCAAAGAATCATGGGAAAATTCATGGAAAACTGATGAAAAACGGATGCAAAAACCGGATGACAACGGATGCAAAAACGGATGACAACGGATGCAAAAACTGATGACAACGGATGCAAAAACGGATGACAAAAGACAAAAAACGGATGACAACGGAAGAAAAACGTATGACAACGGATGAAAATCGTATGATAAACAGAGATGAACGGAAATGAAAACGGCTTTGACTGACGTCCGTTATCACCCGTCTACGGATGGATGAAAAAACGGACAAACGGTCCGCACGTGTGAAAGGGGCCTTACAGTATAGCTGAAACAATATTCTAGCAAAATTTAAAAATTAAAGCGATATTAAAGCCTTATTTTTATTTTTAAACAACAAACATGTTATACTTACCTGCTCTGTGCAGTGGTTTTGCACAGAGCAGCCCAGATCCTCCTCTGCTCGGGTCCCATGCCGCCACTCCTGGCTCCTCCCTCCCGCCAGTTGCCCCCATAGCAAGCAGCTTGTTCTGGGGGCTCCCAAGCAGGCGTGCTCCAGAGATGCGGCTCTGTATGTCCATTCACACAAAGAGCCATGGCTCAGCCCTGCCCCCTCCGTCTCCTGATTGGCTCCTGGCCAATCAGGAGGGTGAGTCCCGGGAGAGGCAAGGCTCTTGTGGACATCGCTGGATAGAGATGGGGCTCAGGTGAGTATTAGGGGGGCTGCTGCACACAGGTTTTTTACCTTCACGCATAGAACCTAAGATGGTAAAAAACCTTGTGGCTTTACAACCACTTTAAACTTTTGGTGTATTTTAATAGACGTATCTTTGGGTTAAACGAAGTACTGCATACCAGTACTAAACCTGCATCACAACTGTGAAACATCAGTTAATACTTGTAGATGTGTATATGCTAATTATGTTGTATAGATGATATATGCAAGGAAAAAGAAAAAATTTCAGAACTTGCCTTGGACTGAAAATATAAATGGTTTCAGAAATAAGGAAATTATGTATTAGTTTAATAAGGAAATAAGTATTAGATTTTCCAACAAGAATGTATTTTGGTCTGTAAATGATGAAATGCTAGAATAAAGAAATATAAAGGAAAAAAACAACTGTGAAACATGGTGGAGGGAATGCAATGGTGTGTTACCTCAGGTTCTGGTTGGCTTGCAATTTATAGGGGACAATTGCAAGCTGTACTAAAAATCAGGGCACTAAATAGAACATTTGGGTCTTGCAATATGACAATGTGCAAATCATACAGAAACATATCAACGACAAACTGATTAAGTGTAAAAAAAACTCCTTGAATGGCTATTCAGAGGCTTGATTAGGTTCCACTGAAATGCTGTGCCATGATCTGAGGCATGGAGTTTAAGCAAGACACCCAAAAATATACAGACATTAAAACTGTTTTATTTTTAGGATCCAAAATACCTCTGATGAAGAAGCCACTTGGCTTCGAAACGCGTCCTGTGTCTATAGTGATGGCTTGTGTCTATAGTGATGTTGAGGATTCCAGTCCTGGGTTGAACACTGATTGTAGTTGCAGTGACAGTGGCTTCCTCCATCTTCACCATGCTTCATCCCCAGCCAGAGGCCAAGACGTAGTTTTGTGAGTGCATTTCTATTTTATAATAAATTGTTATTTTATTTTTTATGCTACACTATAGGGTTGCACTTTTGTTTTCTTCCAAAATACTTCCTAACCACTGAACAATTAGAAAGTGCTTGGTTGAAGTTACAGCTAGTAAGATGTTGCACCTTCAGGTTTTTACTGCTATACAGGACTCTGTTAGAGCGATTTTCTGTTCTGATGACATTGTTTTACCAGACAGGAAGTAAGGGGAACTCTTCAGTAGCAGTGAGAACAAAGGTAGTGGCACTCCAAGATAACATATAATGGGCTTTTTTATTCAATCAATGCAGGTAAAAAACACAACTCCAGGAAAGCCAGTTAACGCATTTGACACATCAGTGCTTATTCATAACTCTCCAATAGCAACATACACAGGAACAAAATGCTTTCTCCTTAGTAGAATAGAGGAAGGCTAGAACCCCTGTCAGTTTTCTTTTTCCATCTGTGTCTTTGTTGCAGATTTCCCTTCACTTCCTGTCTGGTGAAATGTCATTAGAACAGGGAGTGAGGGGACATCTCTCTAACAAGGCTCCAGATATCAGTAAAAATCTGACAAGAGCCTACCTATCCAACCCTAGCGAAAAAGTTTTGTGCTTGACATACACTTTAAATTTAAGACAATTAGTTCAAATACTTTTTGCTTTATTATACGAATTTAAATTAAAACATTGGCTTCCCATTTAAAGAATTATATGCTGTAGCAATCATTTTTTCCCCCCCCATCTAACAAAGTGCTGGGAATTACCAATATCTACTAAGGAGACTGCTGTGGTTCTGCTTTTACCTTCCCTTCCTCCCAAGCATAGTCATTACATTGATCAGGTATCCTAACTCTGTGCTCCTGAAGAAGCGCATATGGCGCGTAACATGTCGAGCTTATACAGAATCTGATTGCCACCATCACATAGCGTTTGGTTCAACGAAATGTACTGTAACTATATAGATCAATAAGCTGTATGTCTCTTGTTGGTTCTGTAGTTTCGCTGTTTTTCTATATCAACCTACCAAATGTGTATGGAGTGCATAATTTGTAAACTTTGTATGTCCTACCCTGTCTTTTATCCTTCGTCTCTCTTTTTTTAAAACAATAATTTCGAAATAAAAATAATATTTTAACTATATATTATCTTCATTATTGTGCCTATAAAGTCTTGAGCCCGCCCATACTCTCTGGTTCTCCTAAACTACTTCATATAAGACGTGGCACCTGTAACTTATCTCGTATCCGCATGACCACTATGCGATGATACGCTCTTAATCCATTTAAATTAAAACATTGGCTTCCCATTTAAAGAATTATATGCTGTAGCAATCATTTTTAAATGTGTCTGCACTTGCTTTTAGTCCATCTGCAAATTCCCACAAATACTTGCTGAATCTGCAAGTGAAGTCCACCTATTGCAGCTTCCTGCGATGGTGTGGCAATGATGCTGCACTGCTCCTAAAGTCAGAGTCTACAATGCCATGTAGGCTATGCTTGCTGGAAACATTTGAGCTATCAGCTTTGTCACTGCTGAATCACAAGCATTTATCATTTAAATCAGCATTTAGCCACACCTAGTCCTGCCCACTGCTTTATGGATTGGCAGCACTGCCTCTGTTGTTGAAACCTTGCCACTGTGAGCTGCAGTGTCTGGGAGGAGGAACAAACAAAACCAAATGAAGGAGAATTTGGCTCAGTCAGGGAAGGTAAGTTATGTTTTTTGCTTACTTTATAATGCTGCTGCATCACATAGTAACTGGATTTGGTACTTGTTTAGAATCTTTGGAATTTAAACCAATCGTGGCATATGGATATAACAATTTAAAATATTGCAGGTTATTTTTAAATAAAAAGCCACTGATTAATGTTAGAGAAAGCAGATACACAAATTTAAATATACCCAAACAAATGTCTGTTTTGTACACCCCAATTCTGATTTTCCATGTCATCTCATTGGGAGAACAGCACTTGGAGTTCAGGCAGAGTTTTGAGCACATACCACATAGAGATTTAAAAAAGGCTCAAAGATTCGGGCCTTAAAAAGGTTGTAAAGCTTAATGGGGAAGTTGTACCTATAGGTAAGCCTAGAATAAGGCTTACCTATAGGTACTGTAAATATCTCCTAAACGTGCGCAGTTCAGGAGATATTTACTGTTTACTGCGCCGATGATGTCATTGGCGCATGCGCTCTGAAGGAACGGCCTCCCGTGCCGTTTCTTCAGGGGAGGGTGTTGTGACCGGCGGCACATGCGCAGGAGTGACACCACATGGCTCCTACCAGTCACAGAGCCAGAGTCTGTGGCCCCAGAAGGAAGACGGGTGAAGATGGATGCGGCCTGCAGCGGGGACGACGCGGGCTTCGTTTGCAGGTAAGAGTCACATAATGTGCTAGTATACAATGCATACTAGCACATTATGCTTTTACTTTGTAGGGAAGAAAGGAAGAAAAACCCACCAGGGTTTACTTCCTCTTTAAATGTTGCTGTGACCTCCAGAACACTTACCTGCTGCTGTCGGTTATACAGTGCACTTATGTGTCAGGATCTTCAGAATATTATTTTAGCTTCTGGTAGAAATGCATATAAATAATCTTACCAATCAATGTTAAAGTTTTAATTACGTGTTTTGTAATTATATACAGTATCTCACAAAAGTGAGTACACCCTCACATTTTTATTATTATTTTATTATATCTTTTCATGTGACAACACTGAAGAAATGACACTTTGCTACAATGTAAAGTAAGTAAATGTGTACAGCTTGTATAACGGTGTAAATTTGCTGTCCCCTCAAAATAACTCAACACACAGCCATTAATGTCTAAACCACTGGCAACAAAAGTGAGTCTACCCTAAGTGAAAATGTCCAAATTGGGTCCAATTAGCCATGTTCCTTCCCCAGTGTCATGTGACTCATTAGTGTTACAAGGTCTCAGGTGTGAATGGGGAGCAGGTGTGTTAAATTTGGTGGTATCCCTCTCTCTCTCAAACTGGTCACTGGAAGTTCAACATGGCACCCCATGGCAAAGAACTCTCTGAGGATCTGAACAAGAATTGTTGCTCTACATAAAGATGGCCTAGACTATAAGAAGATTGTCAAGACCCTAAAACTGAGCTGCAGCACGGGGGCCAAGACCATACAGCGGTTTAACCGTACAGGTTCCACTCAGAACAGGCCTCGCCATGGTCGACCAAAGAAGTTGAGTGCACGTGCTCAGCGTCATATCCAGAGGTTGTCTTTAGGAAATAGACGTATGAGTGCCACCAGCGTTGCTGCAGAGCTTGAAGGGGTGGGGGGGTCAGCCTGTCAGTGCTCAGACCATATGCCGCACGCTGCATCAAATTGGTCTTCACGGCTGTCGTCCCAGAAGGAAGCCTCTTCTAAAGATGATACACAAGGAAGCCTGAAAACAGATTGCTGAAGACAAGCATTCTAAGGATGTGGATTACTGGAACCACGTCCTGTGGTCTGATGAGACCAAGATAAACTTATTTGGTTCAGATGGTGTCAAGCGTGTGGCGGCAACCAGGTGAGGAGTAAAAAGACAAGTGTGTCATGCCTACAGTCAAGCATGGTGGTGGGAGTGTCATAGTCTGGGGCTGCATGAGTGCTGCCAGCACTGGGGAGCTACAATTCATTGAGGGAACCATGAATGCCAACATGTACTGTGACATACTGAAGCAGAGCATGATCCCCTCCCTTCGGAGACTGTGCCGCAGGGCAGTATTCCAACAAAAACTACCCCAAACACGCCTCCAAGCCTTGCTAAAGAAGCTGAGGGTAAAGGTGATGGACTGGCTAAGCATGTCTCCAGACCTAAACCCTATTGAGCATCTGTGGGACATCCTCAAACAGAAGGTGGGGGAGCACAAGGTCTCTAACATCCACCAGCTCTGTGATGTCATCATGGAGGACAGTGGCAACCTGTGAAGCTCTGGTGAACTCCATGCCCAAGAGGGTTAAGGCAGTGCCGGAAATTAATGGTGGCCACACAAAATATTGACATTTTGGGCCCAATTTGGACATTTTCACTTAGGAGTGTACTCTTGTTGCCAGCAGTTTAGACATTAATGGTTGTGTGAGTTATTTTGAGGGGACAGCAAATTTACAGTTATACAAGCTGTACACTCACTACTTTACATTGTAGCAAAGTGTAATTTCTTCAGTATTGTCACATGAAAAGATATAATAAAATATTTACAAAAATGTGAGGGGTGTACTCACTATTGTGAGATACTGTATGTACATTGGGCATATATTTATTATTTTCCTACAGAATGACTGTGCTTTATTGCATCTTCTCACAATGAAAGTCTATTGGGCATGTTTATAAAATAGTGAATGTGACATTCACCAAATATTTACGGCAAAGCATCTTCATGGTGCATGCATTATCACTACCGGGAACAATTAATAATGTTAACTGCTTTAAAAATATGCTCTTTATGAGTCAGCCAGCCAACAGTTGATTAGTAGCAATGTCAATCTACAGCGCTCTATATTTAGTACAATAACAACAATACAAGGAAAAAGGGTGAAAAAAGGGAAATGTACATTAATGTTACTTTGCGATGACCGTTGCAAGAATTACCTAAAATATATGCTCACTGAGAATACACTATACTTTCATTTAAGTGTCTATAGACATCTTACTGTGTATAGTATAAAATATTAGTGCCAACTGGCAAAAGAACATGAAGTTCATTTTGGTCCTTGATGTTTTTCAAAAAGTTCACCATTCAAGTGATTCTCCAGTTTAGAGAAGCACTCAAGAATAGACTTGTTTCCATATACATTCAGCCAGTTCTTGGTATTTCAATGTGCGAGTAACCTGAACACAATCTAGTGGGACACCAGAAAGATTTGCCACCAGTTCTATCATCTTCAGAAATGACTTGGGACTCGTCAAGTGAACACGCACTGGGCCAATGCTTCCTTTAAAGCGGAAAGACTTGTAGATAGGAAAGTGTTCCTGGAGAGTCTGATCCAACTGTATACAAAGAAAGTGTGAAATAAAATTAGAAACGTGTGAATATATCCAAACATGAGGGTGTAACAGCTCCAAAAGAAGGACCTGCCATTAAATTTTTCATTATAACAGTGTAGTCATTTAGATCTGAAAATGTAGCTGACTATGCTAAACATGAGCTTTAAATTTTGCCTTGTCTACATCTCTTGCTTTACTTTTCTCTAAACTCTCTCCACATACTTATTCCTCCTCTTTCTCACCTGACTGTTTTTCCCTCTAAGCTCTTTTCTGCCTTAGCTTATTTATTTTCATCTTCTACTTATTACCTCTTATTTAATCTCTCTTTCTCTACTACAGTATGAGGGCTGTACTTAAGTACCGTATATACTCGAGTATAAGTCGTTCCGAGTATAAGTCGAGACCCCTAATTTACCACAAAAAACTGGGAAAAACTTATTGACCCGAATATAAGTCGAGGGTGAGAAATGCAGAGGGTCAATAATGTCCATCTGCAGCTGCATGCCTCCCTGTGTCCTGTGCAGCCTACCTGTGTCCTGTACATGTGTGTCCTGTACATGTGTGTCCTGTACATGTGTGTCCTGTGTGCATGTGTGTCCTGTGTGTCATGTGTGTCCTGTGTGTCATGTGTGTCATGTGTGTCCTGTGTGTCATGTGTGTCCTGTGTGTCCTGTGTGTCCTGTGTGTCCTGTGTGTCCTGTGTGCATGTGTGTCCTGTGTGCATGTGTGTCCTGTGTGCATGTGCAGCCTACCTGTGTCCTGTGTAGCCTCCCTGTGGCGATCTACATCCTCAGACAGCGGCCGTGTGATGATACTGTTCGGCGGCCATTCCACAGTTCAAAAGCCGCGCCTCCTCCTCGTCTGTGATAGGCTGACCGCTGACTGCCTATCACGGACATTCTCTCATTCTCATACCACGGACGAGGATGAGAGAATGTCCGCGATAGGCTGTACACTGACAGCTGTTCAGCCTATCTCAGAAGAGCAGGAGGCGCGGCTTTTGAAAGCTGGAATAGCCTCCGTGCATTATCATCACACGCCGGCCGCCGTCTGCCTGCATGACACGCTGATCATGCAGACAGACGGCGCGGACTCGAGTATAAGTCGAAGGGAAACTTTCAGCCCAAAAAAAAGGGCTGAAAAATTTGACTTATACTCGAGTATATACGGTAATACAAACATAGGCTTAACCTTTTTTATCAACATACATAGGTCAATCAAATTTCACATTGGTACAGTAACTCTTCCTCTATATTAACTCTTCTTCTTTATCGTTGCACGTAAATAATGGATTCCAAGCAGAAGAAATGTGCTGTCATTGAGTTTTTGGTGAAGGAGGGGTGCAGCCTGTCTGACATCCACAGAAAGGCACAGAATGTTTATGGGGATGACACTTTTGACAAGAGTCACCAATGTCAAAACTTGCTCTTATCAATGTGTCATCTCCGTAAACATTCTGTAGTCTTCTATGGATGTTGGACAGCCTGCCCTCCTTCGTCAATAACTCAATGATGGAATGTTTGCTTGGAATCCATTATTTACCTGCAATGAAAATGAAGAAGGGTTACTAAAGAGGAAAAGTTGCTCTACCAACTTGCACAAACGATGGGATATTTTTATGGAATTTTTATTTTTATACTACTAATGGCGGCGATTAGCGATTTTTAAGCAAGTGGACAATCTCATAAAACATGGAGGTTGATTTACTAAAGGCAAATATACTGTACACTTTAAGTGCATTTGCTCTAGATCTAAGGGGAAGCTCTGATGATTTCTATTATCCAATCATGTACAAGTAAAAATGCTGTTTTTTATTTTCCTTGCATGTGATTGGGTATTCTTTGCAAAGTGGAACTTGACCTCATTTACTAAGCTCTGGAGCAAGTGCACTTGCAGTGGACAGTATAGTTGCCTTTAGTAAATCAACCCCATAGTGTAAATAACATGTAAGGACTGAAAAGGCAGCTCTCCTCCACAAAATCACGTACCTGTACGTGATTTCCCTCTTCTGGATCTGCGACGCACACCAACCAATCGTTCCTGAGAAAGGCAGAATGGCGGTCTGCCTATGTAAACAAGGCAGATCGCCGTTCTGTGACAGGGGAAGACAGTGTCATTAGTACAGTGACAGTGCATATGTTTTAGCACTGATCACTGTGATAATGTCACTGATGCCCAAAAAAGTGTCAAAAGTGTCACTTAGTGTCCAATTTGTCTGCCACAATGTCGCAGTCCCGCTATAAGTCACTAATCACTGCCATAACTAGTAAAAATAAATAAATAGATAAAAATCCCATGAAAATATCCCATTGTTTGTAGACTCTATAACTTTCGCGCAATCCAATCAATATATGCTTATTGGGATGTAGCAGAATACATATTGGCCTAAATTGATGAAGAAATTAGATTTCTTTTAAAAAATTTTAGTGAATGTGTTTAATAGCAAAAAGTAAAAAATGTTTTTTTTTTTGTTTTATAGCACAAAAAACAAAAACCGCAGAGGTGATCAAATACCACCCAAAATACTCTATCTGTGGGAAAAAAGGACATAAATTTTATTTGTGTAAAGTGTCGTATGATTTGCAATTGTCAAAGTAACACAGTGCCGTATTGCAAAAAATGACCTGGTCATGAGGGGGGGGGGGGGGGTAAAACTTCCGGGGCTGAAGTGGTTAAAAGGAATCTGTAACCTTTCAATTTTGCTTTCCATAATTATGCTAGGCTCCAATTCTGCATGAGTTCTGATCTAAGATTGCCAGTCTTTGGGATGTCATGGTTAGCAAACCTAACCTCCTGATAAATCTCAATTTCACCAACACAGGGATACACATTACAATGTATAAATTAAATCCAACTAGCTAATGGATCACACCACCCAAGTACGATTTTTGTTTTCAGTTTTTGGTAAATGCTGAACCAGCTTACAATTTTGTATTTGACTGAGGACTCCATTGGTAAAATCTCTGTAGTTGAGTTCCTGGGTCTGCATACAAGACTATTATTAAAGGGTCCCACTCTTCTTGCTAGTTATACCGTATAACTTATTTCATTTAGATATAAGACAACAGAATGTGTTTGAACATGGAAAGGTAGATGAGAACATCCAAAGCTCCCAGGTGACAGGAACAGAGTTAGAAATTATGGCAAGGAATCTCACTTTTAGAGTACGGAAGACACATGGGTGGACTGACCCTTTAAAAGGTGTATTAAATAATTGCCTTTGTGTAAAACAGATTCTTGAAAGCAGCCATTAGACCTTTTTCATAACATTAGGCATAAGGGATATTATTTGCTAAATTACACTTTAAACATTATCCCCATTTGGTCCATTACCTTAAATAAATTACCCAGACCACCATTTTGTTCTGTTTACCTCCTATATAGCAGCAAATTATTATAATATTCAAATGCCAATTAATTGAAGTGGTTTAAAAAAAAAAGCCTGGCTACTAGTGACCTTAGGGAGGCAGTTGGCAGTGCCCATAATGATATTTTTCCTGCGTAACAGCCAATGGCATTGTATATGTAGAGAACTGGTTAATTAGTCAGGGAAGTTGATAAGGCAGCAGATGGCTTTTATGTACTGTGTTAATTAGAGTAGAAGTTCACAAACCTAGGCTTTTATTGTCAATGGATAAAAGTATTATGATGATCAAAAATAGTATGGTGGGTTAGGGATAAGCACTATTAGTACAGTAGAGTAGTTTACATCTGACCAATCTTAGTCCTTAGAGGACCTAGAGGGACAACAGCTACAAAACGGACATGTTTACCAGTATCCAAAATTATAGAACAGGTGCAAAAAATCCTTGGTACTGCAGCTTGGCTGTCAGAATTTTGCAATGCTTCAAGGGACTTGTAGTTCCAGAAGAACTGGAATGTCTATCCCTAGAATAGAGAGAGAGAGAGAGAGAGAAACACCAAACTGATATTTAAGTCCAGATATAGTGTACAGTTTGTGTCATCTACTTAAGATCCAGTGCATTTAGGGGGTTCTAAATGTCCCACTTCTTCACAACCTTTAGCAGAGCCTTGCCCTACTGGTAGGGAACACCTCTGCCTTTAATCTTTGAACATTTTTTTTTTTTTTATATAGGTACTTTTTTTGTTTACATTTCCCATACTTCTGGGCCTTGTTGCCACAGCTAGGTACGTCATCCCTGGTCTTCCGATGGCTCCTGGGATATCGGTATCATCAATCCCAGGAGTCAACGGGCATCCTCCGCTGTTAGCATTGCATTTATTCAAATCCGGCACTGGCGCGATGCCGGGCAGAGTTAGGCGCCAAAGGTTGATTTGCTGTTTTGACTGCGGCAGCTGTGGAGGAGCAGAAGGAGGAGGAAACAACGGCAGCAGCAGCAAACAGAGGTGGTGTTGGTGCTTTGTGGCAATAAACTGCGATGAAGGCACTCTACTTGGCAGACCATGCGTGAGATCAGGGGGTGAATGCTGGGTAAACCAGGTGGACCAAATCCTGGAACACAATGGTGTCGGCTTCAGATGCCCACACCGAAGATGGCCAACACCAAAAGTCATCAGGGCACAGTAACCCAGACATTTAAATAGCTGCTTTATTGACAATATCCATTAAAAAATGTTTTATAAGGATCGTGGGGATGTTTTTATTGTATTTTTGAGTAGGAGACTGTAGCTCCTCTTTAAGAAATGGGTACTCCCGTCACTGGTTACCAAACCAGCATTTTTACCACCAAAGATGAGGTTCTTTTAAAGAAATGCTACAAATAATAAACTATACCTGGGCTAAAATATGGTGCTTCTCTCTCTATACCTTTGGATAGATTGTTAGAAGAACATCCAACATCCATGTCCAAACATGAAAATCATCTTGATCATCATCAGTGCAAATTGTAATATCATATTGTAAACTCATATGTGGTCAAACCACAATATTTTAAGCCATTTTAGGACCAGAAAACCAAACATGTTTTGTGTACTAGGAGAGGAAAATGAAATAAGATGAAAATACTTCCTGTGGCAGCAAAAAGAAATACCACTAACCTGCTGGTATAGGGGTGCATGTTGTTTACGGATCTTTCTCCTGGGCAACAATGCTGGTGCTTGTCCATTGGCCACACCAGCAACATCAAATGAGAACAGTACGAATGTTATCAGCTCCGTGCAAACTCTAGCTAGAATCAGCTTGAGGCCCAGTTCACACTGGTGCAACATACACTCCAACTTTGGAAGCACATTTCGCATGATGTGTATAAATTAATGGTTTTCCACACCTTGTGACTTCACCACCTCATCATGCCCCAGGCAGTGACATCACAAGGGGCGGGGCCTCCAGATAACATCACCAGATGGCCATGCCCCATGGCTATATAAGTAATGGCACACGCTGGAGCTAACACTACAGCGGGAGCTAGCATCGGGAAAAGAAATGGAGGGAGAACTGGCAAGGAAGGAAGAAGACAGTGGAGAGAAAAGAACCGGAGGAAGAACCAGCGGAAGATGACATTAGCGCAGCGAGACGAACCAAAGCGAGAACCAGAGGAAGAAGACATCAGTGCAGCAAGAAGAACTGGAGGATGAAGACATCACTGGAGAGAGAAGTACACGAGGGAGAAGAAATTGGACACGTTGGAGCTACTTTAATAAAGGACTTTGTCAAAAACCTGTGTACTGGATTTATTTTTGACACTTTTCTGGGTGAATGAGTAGGGGTTGTCGGGAAGAGGCCCTTGTCCCCATCAACATGTGGACAAGGTGCTTTGGGGTGGGGGCCAAGAAGCCCCCCTGCCCCAAAGCACCAACCCCCCGCATGATGAGGGCATGTGGCCTGGTATGGTCCAGGAGGGGGGAGGGGGCACTCGCTTGCTCGTCCCCCACTTTCCTGAACTGCATGCATGCTCAGATAAGGATCTGGTATGGATTTTGGGGAAGACCCCATGTCATTTTTTTTTTAAAGTTTGACGTGGGGGTTCCCCTTAAAATCCATACCAGACTGAAGGGTCTGATATGGTCATGGAGGGGGCACGCTGTTTTTTTTAAAAAAAATTGGTGTGGGGTCCCTCCCTCAAGATTCATACCAGACTCGAAGAGCCTGGTATTGTCGGATCAAAGTCAGATCCCGCTCACTGAAGTCGCATGGAAGTCGGACATGAAGTCGTAGAGCAAAGTTGGAGCAGGAGTCGCCCGACTTCCATGTCGAAGTAGTGTGAACCCGGCCTAACGCTTACACAGGGCTTCTTCTCTTCGCTGCTGGTGTGGGACCAAACGGTTTTATAGAGCTCTCACCCCAATCATTTAACTAGGAAGACTATGTTTAAAGCTTCAAAGCTCTAAAAAGTGACTTTTAAAAGTGGAACTGAAATCGTGGAAATAAAACTAAAGACCTAGTTTTTGTTATCAAAGCTTACAGTAAAAGCAAATGTCCACTGTTACTGTATATGCATCATTAATTTATTTGGATCAGCGCAGTACTTGTTTCACATTTAGTATATTGAATGCCCAATATTGTGCAAGCTGCTTTTCCGTTAGATCATTTTTTGGGGGGTTATCCATGGGGGTTTGGAGGTTATGACCAGCCTAAGCAAATTACATGGTGAAATTAGAGGCATTTATTGTCCTGCATCAAAGGGACAGCAAGTGAGGGAAAGAAATTTGGGTCACACAGAAATAAAAACCTGACATTTTTAACTCTTTCCCACTCTATCCCAAACTAGAAAAAAATAAATAGTGTAGCTACTGTATACTGAAAAGAAAAAAAAACAGACATGTCCAGTGAAGAAAATATAAATCCCATAGAATGATACAGTGACCATCTGCTTCCACTAAGCAATCCAGAGACAATTAACTATTAGACTTTGGAAAGGAGAACATAGTCATCTGTTTTAGCTCCTGAAATCTGAATGCCAAAAAACAAGGATCATTTGTGTGCAAAGAAGGTCGTGGAAACATGGCAAAAAACAACAGAAAAATATTTGTCTTAATCCAGAAAAGCCATCCCCCGCTCAATAGCTGAATCCAAGTAACATTACATGATATGAGAAAATTGTATATCAAAACATCAGCATAACCAAATGCAACACGGTAAATCACAAAGCCCCCAAATCTTAAGCACAAAGAGACATTCTAATAAACAAATAACAAACAGACTGCATATTACTTTTGTTAACCAGAAAAGCACCAATAACACAATTACCATTAAAGATTCAGCGATACAGACGTACATGAAAACTTTACCAGGGTATATACTTGGGGGTTTTTGTTTTTTGCTCAACCAGCAGCCGGTTGCATGGAAAAAAACTGACAGATCCTTGTATCCACACAAGTGCTATGAATGCAGGGATCTCTCTCACTGCACTGCATTTCCTGTGTGGCTCTGTGTAGGGAAGCTAAATCCTGGATCAGGAGAAGTACTGGCCAGCAGTTTCTGCATGACCCATTAAGAAGTTGTTTGCTCACGCAGAAACTGCTGGCCAGTAACTCTCCTGACCCACACAGGAAAGCTCTATTTTGATTCTATTTATGGTTCTTACTTTAACTTAAAGCGGGGTTCCACCCAAATTTTGAACAATATCTGTATGTATTCTCTTCCTTGCCTAGATGCTGACATGCCATTTAAAAAAATTTAAATCGCTGTAATTACCTTTTATTTTTCTATTCTTCTTTGCACTTCCTGGTTCTCCTCCCATGGGAGTAGGCGTGTTTCTAGCCTCTCCCAGACTCCTGGGAGCTAGTCTCAGGCTTCCCAGGATGCCACTGAGCATGTGCGGGAACGAGCGGTGAATGCTGGGAGCACAGCATTCACCACATCCATTTTCCATCCACAATGAAGATGGAAACCGCCTGCAGTGAATAATATAAGTTATTCTTTCTGACGAAATCTTACACAGACGGACATATTACACACAATATGTCAGTATGTAATGCTGAGAAGAAAAGTTTGTGAATGAACTAAAAAAAAAAAAACACGATAGATAGGTGGACCCCCGCTTTAAGTGCATTCAGATATTGAAGGTTTTTCTGTGGTACATCAGTGTGGATTTTGATGTGAACTGTGATGTTTTTTTGGAAGCGTTTTGCATTGATCCTAATGATAATTTATACCTACCAATGGTGCATTAGATATTAAAAGGTTTTCTTCATACTATATCAGTGTGGACTTGGTGTGAACTTTGATGTTTTTACGAGGTGTTTTGCATTTATCCTGAATATACAGTTAGGTCCATATATATTTGGACACAGGCACAATGTTCATACTTTTGGCTCTGTATGCTACCGGAATAAAATTAAAATGAAACAATCCAAATGAATTTGAAGTGCAGACTTTTAGCTTTAATTCAAGGGGTTGAACATAAATATCAAGTACAATTTATAGGAACTGCAACCTATTTTTTACACAGTCCCCCCATTTTCAGGGGCTTAAATGTAATTGGACAAATGAATATAATCATAAATGTTCATTTTTAATATTTTGTTGAGAATTCTTTACTGGCAATGACTGCCTGAAGTCTGGAACCCATGGACATTACCAAAGACTGGGTTTCCCCCTTTCTGATGCTTTGCCAGGCTCTAACTGCAGCTGTCTTCAGCTTTAACAATTATACACCCTCCTCCTGGAGAGTGTCCTTCACTTGCCTGGATGTTGTGAATGGGTTTTTCTTCACCATAGAGAGGATCCTGCGATCATCCACCACTTTTGTCTTCCGTGGACGTCCAGACCTCTTTTTTTTTTTTTGCTGAGCTCACCAGTGGCGTTATTTCCACAGAATGAACCAAACTGTTGATTTGGCCACTCCTAATGTTGTTGCTATCTCTCTGATGGATTTGTTTCATTTTTGAAACCTTACAATGACCTGTTTCACTTGAATGGACAGCTCCTTTGAATGCATGATGTTGGTTCACAGTAATAGATTCCAAATGCAAATACTACACTTAGAATCAACTCCAGACCTTATACCTGCTTAATTGATGAAGAAATAACAAAGGAGTAGCCCACACCGGAAACAGCTTTTGATTTAATAGTCCAATTACTTTTGGTCCCTTGAAAAAGAGGGGGGGTGGCTATTAACAGCTGTAATTCCTAAACCCTTCCTCCGATTTGGATGTACATACCCTTAAATTAAACATGAGTGTCCAGTTTCAGCCCATATACATTGTATCACTAGCTTGAATATGTTTGGTAAACACCTGCAAGAAAAACTAAAATTGTGCTTGTGTCCAAATATTTATCGACTTAACTGTAATTCATGCCTACCAATTGTGCATAATATGCTTTCTCACGAAACACTCTATTAATTAACTCTTCAGGTGTACATTTTATTTACTATATAACTTATATTTTGGGGTGTTAATTTTGCAGTTGTTTTCCGTCTTTACAAATTGTATCCAATTCTATTCTCTGCCAGCAGCTTAGTTTCTTACTAGGTTCTGGTCTCCATGGCTGTTGTAACTGGAGTTTTTCCAAAATTATAACAAGGCCACCACCACCATTTCCACTGTCTGCTATACACATTGCACATTCTATTTTCTAGCTATTTATTGGTAATTTCTTTTGGCCAATGACTATAATTGTGCATAAGTAGTGGGGTATACTCGACTGGTTTACTTAGTTGCTTTTCACATAGATATATAGCAAGATATATGGTTTCACATAGCTGTCAATATTGAAAACATTTTTATTGAGGGATTTTGGAGTGTATGTATAGTCCAAACATTTTTTTTTAGTTTAGACAGGGTAGAGAGGGGTAAAACTCTATATAGGTTACTTTTTGTTGTCTGTGTTCTTCTTGGAGAGGCAACAGGAAATGAGAGGAACTCTCCTCAAAATGAGAGGAGTTCCTGTTTAAGATAGATGTCACCATAACCACTGTAACCCATACCCTCACCTCTTGACAATTCTAACATTTAGGATTTTCTTTTATTTTTATATTAGGTGTCGGTGGTCACCAGGAAAAAGAGAGCGGTAAATTGCCCCACTCAAATGGGAACAAAGACAGCAATAAAAAATTTTGTAGAGGGTCTAACCATTCTCTACTCTATCCGAAACTATAAAAAAAAGGCGTAGTATGTGGTATGCTCACAACCAGCAAATTGTGACTTCAAGACCATAATCAGTGGATGGAGTCCCTGGGTACTAGGACTAGACCAAAAAATAATAAAAACTCACTGTTTGGCCACAACGCCTTAAATCGAAACAACATTAAGTAAGAAGAAGTGAATGCGTCATACAGGTTTACCTTTTTTTAAGCAAACACATTAAAATCTGTATTATAAAAACACAGACTATTCCCCCTTCAGTCCATCATGAATACTGCTGCCAGACTCATCCAGCTTACAAACCGCTCAGTGTCTGCTACCCCTCTCTGTCAATACCTCCATTGGCTGCCACTCGCACAACTCATTAAATTCAAAATACTAACAAGTTACAAAGCCATCCACAACTCTGCCCCCAGCTACATCACTAGCCTAGTCTCAAAATACTAACCTAATCGCCCTCTCCGTTCCTCCCAAGACCTCCTGCTCTCTAGCTCCCTCATCACCTCCTCCCATATCCGCCTCCAGGACTTCTCGCCTCGCCCATCCTCTGGAATTCCCTACCCCAAATTGTCAGACTGTCTCCAAATGTATCCACTTTTAGGCGATCCCTGAAAACTTTCCTCTTCAGAGAAGCCTATCCTGCCTCCATCTAACAACTGCACTATTTTCTCCATTAGCTCATCCCTCACAGATATTACCCTTTTGTATAACTTGACCCTCCCTCCTAGATTGTAAGCTCTAACGAGAAGGGCTCTCTGATTCCTCCTGTATTGAATTGTATTGTAATTGTACTGTCTGCCCTAATGTTGTAAAGCGCTGCATAAACTGTCGGAGCTATATAAATCCTGTATAATAATAATAATAACACAGAGGTGGCATAGCACTCATAATGAAGAATCTCAAATTACAGCATTGAAAACCATTGAAAATTGCCGACCGCCCACAAATATATATATATATATATATATATATATATATATATATACGCCATTACTTTGACACTTAATACTGAGGTTATGGCAGCAGCTAGCCATAGCCTTGGTATCATTTTTTCCTCGGGGCGATTCGGCATCTGAAAAAAGTGGTCCCGGCAGTGGATTTTCCACAGGATCCCTTTTTAGAGGCGGTGGGAAAGGGTGCCTCTCCTGCCACTTTCTGGTCCTTTCCAAAACATGGAAGCAATCCAAGCCGTTGGATGGATAGGCAGGAAGTCGAGTGAGGGCAAGATGACCCCCACTCTGCACTATGCCCTTGGAGGACCGGAGCGACTTCCAACATCACTTCCGGTTCTCGGGCTTAAAGAATTTTTTTTTCAAAGTGTCAAAATAGTTGTTTTTTTTCCACTTTGAAAGGTAAAAGAGATCTGGAGTCTTTTTGACCCCAGATCCCTCAATAAAGAGGACCTGTTATGCTTATTTCTATTACAAGGTATGTTTACATTCTAAACAAAAAAGTGATACAAAAAAAAATAAAAATAAAAATAAATGGAGAGTGTAAAAATAAAAAGTAAAATAAATAACAAAAAAAAAAGAAGTATTTAAGCTCCCCATCCCTCCGTGCTCATGCACAGAAGTGAACACATAAGTCGCACCTGCATATGTAAACGGTGTTTAAACCGCACATGTGAGGTATCGTCCTGATCGTTAGAGCGAGAGCAATAATGCTAGCACTAAACCTCCTCTGTAAATCTAAATAGGTAACCTGTAAACATTTTTAAAGGGTCTCCTATGGAGATTTTTAAGTGCCGTAGTGTGTCACCATTCCATGAGTGTGCGCAATTTTAAAGTGTGACATGTTAGGTATCTATTTACTCTATGTAACATTTGCTTTTACATTATACAAAAAGATTGGGCTAAGTGTACTTTTTCAAAAAAGATTGCGTCTGAAAGGCCCCTGCGCAAATACAGCGTGACATAAAATCTTGCAACGATCACCATTTTATTCTCTAGGGTCTCTGCTAAAAAAATATACATTCAGTGCCTTGAAAAAGCATTTATACCCCTTGAAATTTTCCACATTTGTCATGTCACAACCAAAAACGTAAATGTATTTTATTGGTATTTTATGTGATAGACCAACACAAAGTGGCACATAATTGTGACGTGGAAGGAAAATGATAAATAGTTTTCAAATTTTTTTACAAATAAATATCTGAAAAGTGTGGTGTGCATTTGTATACACCCCCTGAGTAAATACTTTGTAGAACCACCTTTCGTTGCAATTACAGCTGCAAGTCTTTTTGGGTATGTCTCTACCAGCTTTGCACATCTAGAGTGACATTTTCGGTCATTCTTCTTTGCAAAAATAGCTCTGTCAGATTGGATGGAGAGCATCTGTGAACAGCAATTTCCAAGTTTTGCCGCAGATTCTCAATTAGATTTAGGTCTGGACTTTGACTTGGCCATTCTAACACATGAATATGCTTTGATCTAAACCATTCCATTGTAGCTCTGGCTGTATGTTTAGGGTCATTGTCCTGCTGGAAGGTGAACCTCCGCCCCAGTCTTGGTTTTCTTCCAAGATTGCCCTGTATTTGGCTCCATCCATGTTCCCATTAACTCTGACCAACTTCCATGTCCCTGTTGAAGAACAGCATCCCCACATGATGCGGCCACCACCCTGTTTCAAGGTGGGGGATGGTGTGTTCAGGGTGATGTGAAGTGTTAGTTTTCCGTCACACATAGCATTTTGCTTTTAGGCCAAAATGTTCAATTTTGGTGTCATCTGACCAGAGCACCTTCTTCCACATTTTTTCTGTGTCCCCCACATGGCTTCTAACAAGCTGGACTTCTTATGGCTTCTTTCAACAATGGCTTTCTTCTTGCCACTCTTCCATAAAGACCAGATTTGTGGAGTGCACGACTAATAGTTGTTCTGAGGACAGATTCTCCCACCTGAGCTGTGGATCTCTGCAGCTCCTCCAGAGTTACCATGGTCCTCTTGGCAATTGGTTCCACTAGATTTTAGTGAGGGGTATTAGAGTAAGGGGGCTGAATACAAATGCACGCCACACTTTTCAGATATTTATTTGTAAAAAATTTTGAAAACCATTTATCATTTTCCTTACACTTCACAATAATGTGCCGCTTTGTGTTGGTCTATCGCAGGTATATGCAATTAGCGGACCTCCAGCTGTTGCAGAACTACAAGTCCCATGAGGCATAGCAAGACTCTGACAGCCACAAGCATGACACCCAGAGGCAGAGGCATGATGGGGCTTGTAGTTTTGCAACAGCTGGAGGTGCACTAATTGCTTATCCCTGGTCTATCGCATAAAATCCCAATAAAATACATTCACGGTTTTGGTTGTAACATGACAAAATGTGGAAAATTTCCAAGAGGTCCCTATAGGAAGTATAGTAGTCGATTTACTAAAGGCAAATAGGCTGTTCACTTTGCAAGGAAATTTGCCCCATAACTTAGTAAATGTGGCGAAGATTCACTTTGCTAAATATATCCAATCATAAGCAAGGGAAATAAAAAAAAACAGCATTTTTTACACATGATTGAATGATGAAAGTCAGCAGAGTTTAATCTTATTCAGTAAGCTCTAAAGGCAAATTCCCTTGCAAAACATAACTTCCCTTGCAAAGTAAATATCCTCTGTAAAAAAAATAATTGCTGCGCTCAAACTCATATTCCGTGAGTTATTTAAATCCACCATACATAATAATAAAAAGTATTCCACTGTGATGATTTGTGAAAAATAAATCCGACCAATAAGCTTGTAAAAGAATCTTGCAAACTGCATGCGAGCATACACAGTTCAATAATATCCGTGTTCAATCCTTTACCAATCAAAACACCAGCTGTGAAAATCCTTCCACAGTATATAGAAATTCAAAACTCACTGCAAAATTATTATTAAGGATAGAACATCAGTATACGCTTGTTTTTTAGTTCCCTCCGGGCTTTCTCCCTCATTAGCTGGCATATTGAAGCTCTACTCCTTCTCTCCTCGGGGGGCAATATCGGCACTCGCATTCACAAGGCACCAACAACAAGATAAACTCTGATGCCCCGTACACACGGTCGGACATTGATCGGACATTCCGACAACAAAATCCTCGGATTTTTTCCTACGGATGTTGGCTCAAACTTGTTTTGCCTACACACGGTCGCACAAAGTTGTCGGAATTTCCGATCGCCAAGAACGCGGTGACGTCAAGCACGTACGACGAGACTAGAAAAGGCCGGTTCAGAACCAAGCGCAGCACCCTTTGGGCTCCTTTTGCTAATCTCGTGTTAGTAAAAGTTTGGTGAGAGACGATTCGCGCTTTTTCAGACTCGTGGCTTTCAGATCGTTTTCTGCCGTTCAGTTTGTGCTTGTGGGTTTGTATCTGCTCTTCAGTGCGTGCAGGCAAGTTCCGCGTGACTTTAGTCACTGTATTCTTGTTCGTTCGTTACTGGTTTTCAGGTCGCTCTTCACAGGCCTTGCTGTTCTTCAGTGCGTTCTGTTACTTCGTTCTGAGCAGCGACCGTTTTATAGCCATGTTTCGTATGCGTACTCCTCGTAGAGTTCGTGCTGTGCGGGGGCTTGGTGTTGGGGTCCTGACCTTGACACAAGTCCAGTCCATGAACAGGGTGGGGAGGAGTTCATGGACCAAGAATTGGTTGCTTCAGCGTGACCAGTTCTGTCATATGCCTTTGCTCCGTGAGATCCGTGAGAATAATCCTGATGATTTCAGGAACTTTCTCAGGATGACGGACCCCGTATTTCACCGTCTGTTGGCTTCGCTGACCCCCTATATCAGCAAGCAGGATACCTGCATGAGGCAAGCCATCACTGCGGAGCAGAGGTTGGTCGCTACCTTGCGGTATTTGGCCACAGGGAGAAGCCTGCAGGACCTTAAGTTCTCGACAGGCATCTCCCCCCAGGCTCTGGGGATCATTATCCCAGAGACCTGTTCTGCCATCATACAGGTCCTGCAGAAGGAGTATATGAAGGTAAGATTTTTATCCTTTTATATCACATTTTATTGTATTGAATGTTTGCTAATATATTGTATTTCTTTCCTCATTCCCTAATTACCATGATTGTAATATACTGTGAATGTCCCCTTTGTTCTCATGCATGCTGGATTTTTATGTAATTATTATTTTAGGTCCTTCATACATATTTGCCCTTCAATAACCTCCCCAGCATGGTGTCCCCTGCCCTATATTCACCTCATGTAGTCACTTAACAATGTATTTTATCAGCTCCATAGTAGTGCTTTACCCCAAACACCCCCTAAAATGTTTGGAAATGTTATTTTGGATTTAAATTCAGGCAGAGGGCCAGAGGCTTTTTTTTGTGGTGTCCCCAAATTTTTGGTAACCCTCCCTCCCCCAACTGCTAAGTCAGCTGATCCCAATTCTCTATCCTCAATCATCTATCTGCTGACTTTGCCAAACCCATACACAATATACCCATCTCTATAGTGCTCAGATTTATGGATGAATTCCCCAAAGCATGTAGTGCAAGGGCCTGCCTGTATACTTTACAATGGTACTGTTTAAAGTTCTGGTATCCTATTATGATCTTGATAGGTAATAGCAGAATGTCCAAATGTGCTCAAATGTGTACAGTGTGTATTTATATCTTTGTATTATGACACTTCTTACCTGTCCAGTGGGCTGCCAATAGTGTAACTAAGGAGGGGCTGTTCCAAGTAATACCCTGTATTTAGGCATTCATCTCTCAATGAAGTGAAGAGGGTTACCTGTCCAAGAGTCCCCCCCCCCCCCCTATAATGTTAGAAATGGCCCATGAGATGGGGGGAGGGGGAATATGATAGGTGTACCTTATACTTTGTTGTTGTTAAATTCCCCTTAATAAATGCTATCTGGAGGTTGACCCATAATGTTTGTGTCTAATCTGCTTGCCAGGTTTCTGTGAAAAAATAGTAATGTTTATTGTTTTTTCCTCAACAGTTTCCTTCCACGCCACAGGAATGGCAGACTGTGGCCTCCCACTTTGCCCAGCGGTGGGACTTTCCTAACTGCGGAGGGGCAATTGATGGGAAACACGTCCACATCGTCCCACCACCCAACTCGGGGTCGTACTATTATAATTACAAGGGGTTTAATAGTATAGTGATGTTGGCAGTGGTGTCGGCTAATTACGAGTTCTTGTATGTGGACGTGGGGAAGAATGGCCGGATGTCCGATGGTGGAGTCATCGCCCAGACGGAGTTCTACAGGCGTCTCCAGAATGGCAGTTTGGACTTGCCACCTCCAGAGGACAATGTTGAAGGTCTCCCATTTGTGTTCGTTGCTGATGAAGCATTTGCGCTGGGGGACCACCTGATGCGGCCATTCCCGATGAGGACCCTCACCCCGGAACAGAGGGTTTTTAATTACCGGCTGGCCAGAGCCCGAAGAGTGGTGGAGAACACATTTGGAATCCTGGCCAGCCGGTTCCGACTATTTCTGACACCCATCCATATGGCGGAGTATAAACTGAACCATATTATACTGGCGTGCTGTGTTCTCCATAATTTTTTAAGAAAACATTCAGCCAACTATGCTGGCTCAGTTGGGCCTGAGGCCGGAATACCAAATACATCAACAATGATGGCACTTGAAAGCGGCCGTCCTGGCTTGCCCTCCCTGAATGCCCGTGATGTCCGGTTACGATACCTGGAGTTCTTTGCGGGTAGGGGGGCTATCAATATGCCAGACAATATGTGACACCTTTTTCAAATAAAAAACAACCAAAAGCTATTCTTGGTGGACATTTCCTGCTTGTGTTTGTTTTAGCTGACCCTGACAGAAATGTGTTGAGTGCAGAAAATGTCGTGATTGGGTAACCTTATAAAAAACAGTGTTGGCTGGTACTTCCTAAATGCAAAAACACATTTCACTACAAGTGCACTTGCAACTGCACTGAACCTGCACTTGTAGTGCAAAGTGTATTTGCCCTTAGGAAATAACCCCCATTTGTGCATAAAACAGCAATTACATCACCCCAAAAGTGTTGCAGTGTTGAGACAATAATCCACACATTCTTGAGTAAGGCACTTTTTTATACCTGCACAATCACATGTGCATTTACCAAAGGTTTTTAAAACAAACCAACATGTTTGTTGTATAAAATGTTTGCATTAGCATTATGAAAAATCAAAATATCCATTTCAGATAAAACAGGCCTGTGTAAAACCAACAAGAAAGCCAAAAAACTAGAACTTACAAAGTTCACATTAGGTAAAACCTGAAGGCTATATCAGACATCAGTATTTAGGAACTGGGTTTGATATAGCGTTCAGATGGGGGGAACTCACCCCTGGAAAAGCCAAATTTGGAAGATGCACACCAATTTACGAATGTCAACATGTGCTATCTGCCATCAGGGGGGATCAAGGGACGTGTTTTGGGGGAGCAAGCCCTTCCTCAACGCTACTTTATAATTGAGGAAGGGGTTGCACCCCCAAAACGCGTCCATTGATTTCCCGTGATGGCAGATAGCATATGTTGGCACACTGTGTGCATCCTCCAAATTTGGCTTTTCGAAACATTGTAAAAATTTAAATTACATAAAACAGGTGATTTTGTGGGGTTTAAATTCGCCCCAAAACATCAATGATGTTATTATTTTTTTTAATAACATCAGTGATTTGTTGCTGGATGTTTTGCAATTGGAGATTACATCCCATGATCTCCCCTATCAGTATCTGGGCACTTTCTGATGTAAAGCGTTCTCTCTCCCTCACATCACGATCACCTAAAAAGAGATAAAGAACAAAAAAAACAGGTCTCAAAAATCTGCCACCAGCCATCTCTTTTACCCGAGTCTGTGGTCGCAGACACTCACCTGTTGTGGTGCCAATCTCCACCACATCTTCTTCTTCCTCCTGCTCTTCTTCTTGGTTTTGCGGTATTTCCCCTTCTTCCAGAGGGGGGGGGGGGGGCTGTGTTCTCCTGGGATGAGGAGTGTCCGAGTCTTTTCTCCCCTATGTAAAACAAAAATGGTATACTTAGCACACAGATATTTGATGGCAGAACTATAGAAATAGGAAACATTGCTTGGAAGTGGGGTACAATTGTCTATTTTAGCCAAGTTCAAAGATGTCTTTTTTTATTGCCCTTTGTCAAGCTGCAATACTTTACCTGTTTGGTAGAAGCTTCACACATGTAACCCCCCCTATAGTATACACTGGAGCACCTGTGTGCCCCCCCTAAGAAAAATGGTGTTCTGGGGTCCCACACTAGTGCTCCAGTGTCCAGATGTGAAAACAGCTGCTCAGTGTCCTCTCCTTACACACAATCTAGTTTGCATTTCATTCTAGTAACAAACCCATCTACCTAAACAAATATTTGGCATCCAAGTAGGCCCCAAAAAAATGTGGGAAAATGCATATGGCCTAAACAATGGCCCAACGAAAAATGTTTGATACGAACGAATAATGGGCCCATGAACATTAAAGTTGACCTTTTTAAACGTTACAATTACTAAAATCATATGGAGCAGAACGAACGGAATAAAGCCAGAAAGAATAGGAACACAGCACAACTACTTACTTTTTTGCAGCACTCTCCGGATCTTTCGGTACTGCTCCGGCTCTCTCAACTTCAGGTCCGACCACCGCTTCCTGAGCTGATCTTTAGACCTTCGTACCCCGAAATTCCGCTCGAGACTCCTGACCACTTTCGCCATGATCTTTGCCTTTCGGATGTTCGGGTTGGGGTAAGGCCCATATTTTCCATCATAGTCGGACTTCCTCATGATGTCGACCATCTCCAACATCTCCCCAAACGACATATTTGTGGCCTTAAAACGTCTCCTTCTGGATCGGGACGTGCCTGGATCCACCCTTTCCTCCTCCTCCTCGTTGCTACAATTAGCCCGCACCTGCTGTATGTCCGCCATCATGCTCTTCCACCACTGCGCCGAACGAAAAGGGGCGGGGAATACACTAGAAAGAACGTCAGGGGCGGGCGGAGTTACACGCATGCGCAGTGTATATAAAGCGTAACACGCGTGCGTATTACGTTTGATCTGTGAGCGGAGGAAGGAGCATTGAACGCGGCGATCGTAAGAACGAAGGTAAGAGACAAACTTGGGCCTATACTGCTTCTATAGATTGAGGCCTATATTGTAACAAGATTAGGAGAGTTTGGTGTGACATTAGGCTTTGTCTTGTGTTGTGTCTTGCAGTGAACATGGATATGGTACTGGAAGATCAGGACTTCATTTCTGTCTTCATAGAGATGCTAAGGGAGCTGCCCTGTCTGTGGGAGATTAAACACCCCCATTACAAGAACCAAATAAAGAGGAGCAATTGCACTGGAGCAATTGTGTGAAATTGTGAAGCAGGTGATCCCCACGGCAGACATCACTTATTTAAAGATCTTAATTGGTGGCCTGAGGAGCACATATCTGAGGGAGCACACTAAAGTCCTTGATTCACAGAGATCCGGAGCAGCAGGTGACATCTATGTCCCCAGGATGTTGTACTACGACAGGCTGCACTTTCTGGCAGGCCAGACTAAACCCAGGCCATCCCTCTCAAGTCTTCTTTCCATGCTTCCTTCCCCCCTGGCTGAGGCTTCTGATGCCCAACCTGGGCCTTCCAGGCCACATGTGGAGGAGCCCAGATTGAGCCAGGTATAGCATTCCTCTAAATATTTCTGCTTGTCCAATCAATGATGTTACCTAGATGTTAGTTGGGAGTACTAATTTAGGATTGTGATTGATGATGCCAAAACTAAAACCATGTCCCTTTTTCATACACAGGGAAGTCTCAGCCAGGAGGTGGTCGGGCCGAGCCGGCTGGCTGATATCAAGGTCCCTCCACCACACCTGGAAACAGAAAGTGGCAGCAGGAGGAGTGACCTAGAGGAGGCGGCTATCAGATTTTTTTGTAGGGCTACAGAGGTCCTGGGAGCACCACACACCAGGCAGGAGAACCTTGCGGCATTCATTGCCTATAGAATGCAGAGGATGGAGGAGGGCCAAAAAGCCATGTGTGAGGGCCTCATATCAGAGGCTCTGGCGAAAGGTGTGAGGGGCCAACTTACACCTCACACACAGCTTTGGGATGGTCCTCCTCCTCCTCCTGCAGGTCCTACTCCTCCTCCAGGTCCTACTCCTCCTCCTGCCACATCTCCAACTGCACAGCCACAGCCCGGAAGGAAGTGTGAAAGGATAACAGACAGTGAGGACCCTGGATCCAGTCTGGTCGGCCAAAAGATGCAGCCTCTTGTGGTACCACAGCCTGGGGACACTGATGTCATCTGCTGCTATCCAAGTCTCTGTGAATCCCGGACCAGACTGCCCTCCCTTATATATGGACTCCTCAGGCCACCAATTTTGAGGTTTAAGAATTGATGTCTGCCGTGGGGGTCCCAGGCTTCACTAATTTCTCCTGTTGATCCAGTGTTGCCTTCCTCTTTGTTTGGTTCTGATCCCTTAATAAAGGATTTTTGTTTTGAATTATACTCTCCTATGTGTTTTACTTCTTCAAAAATGATGGTTTGTTTGTGAGGATTCAGGTACATTTCTAATATACAATGTGAAATGAACAAGGGACACCAACAACAAAAAATCTCATGGAGATTAAATAATAAAAGATATCAATGGTGTTGGGGTAACATGACACACAAAACACACACAAAAATATTCTGGAGTAAAAATAAAAATAACATTGCACAAAGATCAGCCTTGGAAAAAATCCAAACATTAAAGAAAAAAAAAGGCTTAAAAAGAAAAAAAAAAAACAAAATATATAAAACTGTCAGATGTGACAACTAATAACAATATATTGAGGGAATCCCACTAAAAAAACACAAATCAAACTTTGTGAGAAGTGTGTGTGAATATGAGCAGCAAAACGACTTAATTCTTGTCACATTATAAAGAAGAAGAGAGTGCGCTGTATTAAACCATTTTTAACATTACAGCGTGACGAAAGTGCTGTATCCATTGCGAACGCTAAGTTTACCAGAACGAGCTGTCCCGTGTCGGAATTTCTTCTGAGCATGCGTGGCACTTTGTGCGTCGGAACAGGCCACACACGGTCGGAATTGACGCGATCGGATTTTGTTGTCGGAAAATTTTATCTCCTGCTGTCCAACTTTGTGTGTCGGAAAATCCGATGGAAAATGTCCGATGGAGCCCACACACGGTCGGAATTTCCGACAACACGCTCCGATCGGACATTTTCCATCGGAAAATCCGACCGTGTGTACGGGGCATGAGTGTGAGAGTTGTGACTCATCAATGTATACAGAGGTTTAAAACATTCACATGATAAAAATATCCATACAAATTAGCCGCTTGTAACATTTACATAAGTCACCGCCAACAACTGAACAGAATGGTGGTGTGGCCCTAAGCACTTTAGCTCTCCCCAACGACGTTTCACGTGACCGCATGTCCTCAGGGACCTCTATTGTCTGCATTAAGCGAACATTATGTAGCCTATACCCGGAACTCCGTTACGTTCTTTACTGTTTTTGCGCCATCTTATCATCGTCTGAAAGAACTATAGAGGGCGGCCCCATTTTCATTTCAAAGTATCGCAAAAGAGGAGGGAACTTAAAATATTTAAATATTTAACAGTTTTATATATATAAAAAAATCCAAATCATATATATATAAAAATGTTTTCAAACAAAAACTATATCTGATAAAGATTATTACTACTCATAATTTTCTAAATATTTAATATATACTATACTTGACTGAAAATCCATATTAGAGAGTATGGATAGGCTACATATTACTGAATACAAAAAATATGACTCTAACATTTCTATTTTATGTAATGAAAATATATAAAATAAGATTAAGATAATCATATAGCAATGTATAAAAAAAAATGTTATATATATATATATATATCAAGTAATCAAAAAAAAAAAATTATAGTATTATATATATATATATATATATATATATATATGAATATTAGAAAAGAAATTGAAAAGAATATGCAAATATATCTATACAAACGTTAACTGGTATCAATAAAACAAATGATATCCCAGTCAACGTTCAAGCCAAATGGAAATATGTTTTAAGCTCATACAAACATTTCATCTCCATCCTGGATATTTCTCTCACTCAACCCCTCCAATGTGACTGCATTAGACCTCTGGGATCTCTATAGTGACATTGATGAAAATGAGCCGATAGGATGTTTTTTTAAAGCCTGTCTTGATATTAGACATGTTTTCTTAGGCGGTCTCTTAATCTCAGAGTGGCCCTATCCACATATTATTTGTGGCAGGGGGCACTTGAGTGGATAGACTAAATACCTGGAATCACAGGATATAAATGGGTCAATATAGTATGCTTTATTAGTTATCACTGAGGAGAAGTATTGAATCTTATATTTCCTATTTTGTTAGCAGTGCATTTTACATTGGTTTGTAGCAAGAGATACAAATAAACCGCCCCTGAATCTCTCTTACTCCACTGCGCCAAAGAAAAGTGCAAAGCTGCATAAAAGATGTGTAAATGAATACAAAATATGTGTACATCCACAGTGTACAGTGAAAAAAAGCTGCCACTTAAATAAATACATAGACTGATCAAAATCCCAAAACTATACCTCTCACACGTGTACAGATAGAGATAGCGGCGCTAATATAAATTGTGTAAAATAATGGGTCAGAGCAGTATAATGCCTACGACCCTCTACTTATGCATAAAAATAATAATAATAATAATAATAATAATAATAATAATAATAGTGTCATGAAAAATATTAATTTTATCATGAAAAGAAATTTCTTTAACACCCAGTGAAAAGTGTCACTATAAATAATAAATTACAAGAAATGAATGATCAAGTTCAACAGTTGTTTTTCAATCTTCTTGTGAAAAATCTTCTTCTACTCTTCCACCACACCACCGTGATAGTGACACCACTCCCTCTGAAGAGCGCACTCACCAGATTGTATAGCCTCCCACTCTCGTGTTTGGCAAAACAGCAATTGAACCACACCTGGGTTGCATGTGATGAACCGTGACTCCAATCAAGCCAGCTCCATATGTGAAAAAATGAATAAAGTGCTCCACATAGCGTGATACCATTTTGACAGATTTATTAAAATCACTTCAAACACACTTCAATGGTTACACTCACTTTTAAACTGAAACATAAAGGCCTTTAAAAAGAAATCCACAGCAAGCAACAAGATCAGTGATCCAACGGTGCACCGTGGTCACAGCGGACCTGAAGTGTAAACTGGTGTATCTCTCACCCAATCTTCTAAGGCCCAGCCATCCGATCGGTGTAGTCCTCTTCAGACAGCGGCATCTAATGTCAGTGCGATGGAAGGCCGTGTAACCATGCCCAAGACATGTTTCGTCGAATAGACTTTTTCAAATGGGATTGGCTACACGGATGGTTCATCAATCCTGGGCTGGGCCTTAGAAGGTTGGGTGAGAGATACACCAGTTTACACTTCAGGTCCGCTGTGACCGCGGTGCACCGTTGGATCACTGATCTTTTTGCTTGCTGTGCTTGCTGTGGATTTCTTTTTAAAGGCCTTTATGTTTCAGTTTAAAAGTGAGTGTAACCATTGAAGTGTGTTTGAAGTGATTTTAATAAATCTGTCAAAATGGTATCACGCTATGTGGAGCACTTTATTCATTTTTTCACATATGGAGCTGGCTTGATTGGAGTCACGGTTCATCACATGCAACCCAGGTGTGGTTCAATTGCTGTTTTGCCAAACACGAGAGTGGGAGGCTATACAATCTGGTGAGTGCGCTCTTCAGAGGGAGTGGTGTCACTATCACGGTGGTGTGGTGGAAGAGTAGAAGAAGATTTTTCACAAGAAGATTGAAAAACAACTGTTGAACTTGATCATTCATTTCTTGTAATTTATTATTTATAGTGACACTTTTCACTGAGTGTTAAAGAAATTTCTTTTCATGATAAAATTAATATTTTTCATGACACTATTATTATTATTATTATTATTATTTTTATGCATAAGTAGAGGGTCGTAGGCATTATACTGCTCTGACCCATTATTTTACACAATTTATATTAGCGCCGCTATCTCTATCTGTACACGTGTGAGAGGTATAGTTTTGGGATTTTGATCAGTCAGTGCATTTTACATATTTATTATAGGGGCAAAATCCTTTTACTTGTGTAAAGGTAGGATGGAAAAAAGAAACTTGTTTAGGAGGATTAACAGTATTTGGAGATAGATGATCTCTTAAAGTGTTACTAAACCCAGGACCCTGCATTCACTATATATGGTCTACCACAGTACACAGAACATGGAAATGAAATAGTTTTAGCAAATATAAACTGCTAAATACCTTTTCTCATCAACAGTATATACCCTGTTTCCCCTAAAATAAGACCTAGCGTGATTGTCGGTGATGGCTGCAATATAAGCCCTACCCTCCAAATAAGCCCTACCCTGTTTCCCTGAAAATAAGCCCTACCCTGTTTCCCTGAAAATAAGTCCTACCCTGAAAATAAGACCTACAAAGACTTTAACTAGGGCTTATTTGGGGGGTAGGGCTTATATTGAAGCCATCGCCGACAGTCACGCTAGGTCTTATTTTAGGGGTAACAGGGTAGCAGTCTTGTGACTTCTATCAGTTTCTGGTTAAAACGTGTAAGAGGAATTTTCATTCTCCCCCGATTGTCCTATGAAGCTGCAGGACCCCTGACTCTCTGTCTGAACAGTGCTGATTGGCCCTGTGTGGATCACATGCACCCTCCCAAGAAAAAAAAACTCTCTAGCAATACACACCAAACTGAGCATGTGCAGATTGCCCCCAAGACTCCGTTCTATCAGGAAATGGATTGGGGACTGTGGAAGAAGGGGAGGATCAGAGAAGACAGGCTCAAACAGCCTTTTTACACAATGCGCAGGATTAACCCCTTTTCAACCCTATTTCTTTCAAGACTGGATAAGACTTCAGGATCCCCCATCTCTTTTTGAAGATTTGTTTAATCTGAAAATGTTGCACTGAGAAGTTGGTGATAAAAGGAAAGAACATCTTACTCGGATTTAACAATGATTTTCTGTCCATGTCACCAACCTCTTGTATGGTTCTACCTAGAGTAGCTTCCTCATAGACTTTCTTTTAAAAAAAGCTTTCTTCAGCACCGATGCTTGTTGGACATAATAATTTCTGCAGTTGCATTCCATCCTCAAAAATTGTCCATTTTTAAAGTGGACCTTCAGTCATTTTTTTCCTCTTTCCATCTATTAACTCTTCTGCCCTTGTTGTTTTAACTTTAGATAGAAAACATTTTTTTTCTGTCAGTAAATACCTTATACAGCCCACTTCCTGTTTCTTGTCTGGTCATTAGCCTAGGCTTACAACATCATGCACAGCTCTCTCTCTCACTCTCGTGAGATTTTGCCAGGACGGGGGGAGGGGGTGAGTCATAAGAGGGCCAATGAGAGCTGCAGAGCTGGAGGTGTGCCTCTGTGTGAATCCAGGGTGTGTCCCACACTGCCCACAATTAAAATAAATGCAGCTGGACTTGGTGAAGGGAGATTTCTGCAGCATATTTGGCAAGTACAGAATCATAGTATATATAAAATAATATGCAAAGTGGTTGGAGGGAATCTTCAGAATGGCAAAGATGTTTTTATTACAAATTATGTGAGCAGACTGCAGTTCCTCTTTAAGTCACAGAGGATGATAGCAACTGTCTACAGGAATGTAACCATTTCTATCTGACGTCTTAAAGAAAGATTTAGTAAATATTTCTCCACTCCTGACCATTAGGTTTAAGGTGCAATAAGTTCACTATGTTTACTATACACATAAGACAGGCTAATATTCCTATAATTTCTGTTTAGATGAGACATGACGTTAACCAGTGATGCTTCATAACCCATTCAAAATAACAAAATATCATCCATAAATAGTTTATAAAATAATAAGTTGTCCCATCCTTTGTCCAAGATAGTATCTATTTTTTTTTTTTGTTGCATTACTTTTGGGTGGAGCATGTAAATAGCTCAGGTTTGGGGCTACATTTTTGATGTGAACAAGCACGAGTTATTTGTGTGAAACCAGTCTACCAATGTCCCTGTAATGTCCTGTCTACGTACTTTGGCACTTTGACAATAAAGTAACTATTCTACAGAAGTTCTTCCTTCCATGGTGTGCGACCAATCTTCTTTTCCTTCAATTACTACTAACAGTGGTGAGCCGGGGGCCAGCACCTACGAGGAAATCGTTATCCACAGTCTGAGCGGTGTTACACTCTTTCTGGTCTTGGTATCCAATTCCCACTTGCCATGGGGGCAAAATTTGAGACGTTATGGAGGTCCAGGTATAGGCTACATAATAATGGCTGCTTAACACAGACAATAGAGGCCCCTGAGGAAGGGCGGTCCCATGAAACGTCAATGAACAGAGATAAAGTGCTTGAGGCCACACTGCCAGTCTGTTCAGTTGTTGGCGGCACCTTATATAAGTGTTACAAGCAGCTTATTTGTCTGGATATTTTTAAATCATGTGGAGGTTTTTAACGCTTGTGTCCTGTATACATTGATGGGTCAACATTAAATATTACACTATGAGAGTTTATCTTGTTGTTGGTGTCTTGTGAATGTGAATGCCGATACTGCCCCTGGAGGAAGGAAGGAGTACAGACTTCAATATACCAGCTAATGAGAGAGAGCCTGGAGGGAACTAAAAAACAAACGTATACTGATGTTCTATCCTAGACAGCATATTATTGCAGTGAGTTTTGAATCTCTCTATACAGTGGAAAGATTTTCACAGCTAGTGTTTTTTGATTACTTCCTGGTGAAGGATTGAACACAGACATTATGGAGATCATGATTAAGCTCCAAGGAGCGGAGTGAAACGTGTTGGGGGCATGGCCTGGTGGGAGCCCAGCCATTTGTTGCAATAGCAGTGGGTCTGCATTGATGTGCGGCTTCATGGGATTTATCCTTTGCTCAACACTACTATTAGTGTATTATTAATATACACAACTAATAAGTCAAAGTACAAGCTGAAATAACTACTGTATATACGCTGCGCTTTCAAATATACTCTTCACATTATATATATATATATATATATATATATATATATATATATATATATATATATATATAATGTGATAACCAAAGTGCAAATATGTGTGTGAGTCACACACCGTGATACGTCCAGTAACTAGTGACTGTAAAAAAGTGACAATAGTGCAACAAATAGTTATGAATACTTAAAAATGAACATAGTAAAACAACAAAAAAGTGTGGCGCTGAACAATGTCATATAAAGCTGTAAACAAGTCAACTAGACAGTAAGAAGGATCAATTATATCTGCTTAGAGCATGTAGTCCTCATGTAAACATTAGAGATACATAGTCTGTATGGCAATATGTTAAACAGAATATTGAAGAATTATGTAGATATCTCGACTAAAAATCCGCTCACTACCACCAAGAATTGAGGAGGCTTACCAGATGAGGTGGACCCAATGGGGCATACGCCGGATTGGGTCGGACAAGGCTTAGGTGGTGAGTGGCCGTGTATACTCCGAGAAGGATGCGGTCTCACGGGTTTGTTGTATTCATCCAAATTATACCAGGAACTTGGGAGGTGTACGTAATCTCCCGGATGTGGGAGGTCATGTAGATCTTAAGGAAGTGATGGGGTGTTCCGTAAGCAAACCCCTCAAGGCAACACTCCGTGGACCAGAAATTGATGTGGAAGGATAGGGAAAGAAAAGAAGGGCCACATAGTGTAAATCCAAAAAACAAAAAGTATTTATTTGAAATAAAATAGATGTACACTCACATGCAAATCCAAAATTTAAAACAGCGCTGTATGAGAAAAAGTGGCGACAATGGGGTCCTGCCCCATTGTCGGGCAGGACCCCATTGTCGCCACTTTTTCTCATACAGCGCTGTTTTAAATTTTGGATTTGCATGTGAGTGTACATCTATTTTATTTCAAATAAATACTTTTTGTTTTTTGGATTTACACTATGTGGCCCTTCTTTTCTTTCCCTATCCTTCCACATCAATTTCTGGTCCACGGAGTGTTGCCTTGAGGGGTTTGCTTACGGAACACCCCATCACTTCCTTAAGATCTACATGACCTCCCACATCCGGGAGATTACGTACACCTCCCAAGTTCCTGGTATAATTTGGATGAATACAACAAACCCGTGAGACCGCATCCTTCTCGGAGTATACACAGCCACTCACCACCTAAGCCTTGTCCGACCCAATCCGGCGTATGCCCCATTGGGTCCACCTCATCTGGTAAGCCTCCTCAATTCTTGGTGGTAGTGAGCGGATTTTTAGTCGAGATATCTACATAATTCTTCAATATTCTGTTTAACATATTGCCATACAGACTATGTATCTCTAATGTTTACATGAGGACTACATGCTCTAAGCAGATATAATTGATCCTTCTTACTGTCTAGTTGACTTGTTTACAGTTTTATATGACATTGTTCAGCGCCACACTTTTTTGTTGTTTTACTATTTTACACTTTGTTGGTCGTGTTGGCTGCTTCTGTGTCCCTTTTTTTAGGGTAGCGCAGAATTATTCTATATATTTAAAAATGAACATATAATTGAAAATAAATAATCCCACTAATAAAAAGTGCTATAACGTGCATCCATATGGTAATTGGTTGTATGTCCATAAATATTTGGACATCGACACAATTCTAATCTTTTTGGCTCTATACACCACCATAATGGGTTTGAAATGAAACAAACAAAATGTGCTTTAACTGCAGACTCTCAGCTTTAATTTGAGGGTATTTACATCCAAATCAGGTGAACGGTGTAGGAATTACAACAGTTTGTATATGTGCCTCCCACTTTTTAAGGGACCAAAAGTAATGGGACAATTGGCTGCTCAGCTGTTCCATGGCCAGGTGTGTGTTATTCCCTCATTATTCCATTTACAAGGAGCAGATAAAAGGTCCAGAGTTCATTTCAAGTGTGCTATTTGCATTTGGAATCTGTTGCTGTCAACTCTCAATATGAGATCCAAAGAGCTGTCACCATCAGTGAAGCAAGCCATCATTAGGTTGAAAAAACAAAACAAACCCATCAGAGAGATAGCAAAAACATTAGGTGTGGCCAAATCAACTGTTTGGAACATCCTTAAAAAGAAAGAACGCACCGGTGAGCTCAGCAACACCAAAAGACCCGGAAGACCACGGAAAACAACTGTGGTGGATGACCGACGAATTCTTTCCCTGGTGAAGAAAACACCCTTCACAACAGTTGGCCAGATCAAGAACACTCTCCAGGAGGTAGGTGTATGTGTGTCAGTCAACAATCAAGAGAAGACTTCACCAGAGTGAATACAGAGGGTTCACCACAAGATGTAAACCATTGGTGAGCCTCAAAAACAGGAAGGCCAGATTAGAGTTTGCCAAGCAACATCTAAAAAAGCCTTCACAGTTCTGGAACAACATCCGTTGGACAGATGAGATCAAGATCAACTTGTACCAGAGTGATGGGAAGAGAAGAGTATGGAGAAGGAAAGGAACTGCTCATGATCCAAAGCATACCACCTCATCAGTGAAGCATGGTGGTGGTAGTGTCATAGCGTGGGCATATATGGCTTCCAATGGAACTGGTTCTCTTGTATTTATTGATGATGTGACTGTTGAGAAAAGCAGCAGGATGAATTCTGAAGTGTTTTGGGGAATATTATCTGCTCATATTCAGCAAAATGCTTCAGAACTCATTGGACGGCGCTTCACAGTGCAGATGGACAATGACCCGAAGCATACTGCAAAAGCAACCAAAGAGTTTTTTAAGGGAAAGAAGTGGAATGTTATGCAATGGCCAAGTCAATCACCTGACCTGAATCCGAATGAGCGTGCATTTCACTTGCTGAAGACAAAACTGAAGGGAAAATGCCCCAAGAACAAGCAGGAACTGAGGACAGTTGCAGTAGAGGCCTGGCAGAGCATCACCAGGGATGAAACCCAGCGTCTGGTGATGACTATGCATTCCAGACTTCAGGCTGTAATTGACTGCAAAGGATTTGCAACCAAATATTAAAAAGTGAAAGTTTGATGGATGATTGTTAATCTGTCCCATTACTTTTGGTCCCTTAAAAAGTGGCAGGCACATATACAATCTGTTTTAATTCCTACACCGTTCACCTGACTCGAATGTAAATACCCTCAAATTAAAGCTGAAAGTCTGCAGTTAAAGCAAATCTTGTTTGTTTCATTTCAAATCCATTGTGGTGGTGCATAGAGCCAAAAAGATTAGAATTGTGTCGATGTCCCAATATTTATGGACCTGACTGTAGATGAATAAAAAGTGCTTCTATGTGCATATATGTCATCCAATTATTTCAATTCAAAAGTGCTTCTAAAGTCCATGCGATTTGGAAACTGCTGTGTAGATAATCCAAAACAAGCCGCAGTGATCAATGCGATTTGGAAACTGCTGTGTAGCAAGCCACAGTGATCACACTCAGGTGCTCCCCCCAAGGTATTAAACGCTCACCTCCGAGCGTGTGAATTTGCACTTAAGCTTAGTCAATACACACCTGTGAACCACCTCTGGGGCTCTGCAGTTTTAACCAGACTCCTGGACCCGTCAGCACTATACCTCGGTTGAGTAAAAAAAGGACTGTATGGTGTAATAACATTTTAACAGTTTATTCATCACATAAAACCCCCCCTATGGGGTACTCACATAGTATAGGCGCGTCAGTGCGCCACTCTGCATCAGGCAAACAGCATGTAAAGATACCGGATCGATATTGGGATGCTATGGGGTTTTTTCCTGACAGGTCACCTGCTGAATGTCTGTCCTGTCCCCTCCCCAACATGTATCGATACAGGGAACTTCCGTATCTACTTCTGCATCAGGCAAACAGCTGTATATTTTAAAGCGCAGCATATATATTTATTTCTGCTTGTTTTTATGAGACGCTTGCAGCTGTTTCAAGGTGCCATTTAGGCAATTTATAATCAGAGGAGTCTCACGGGATCTTTTATATACAGTATATCAAAGTACAAGCTACCCATTTCAAATATTATTTTAGTTCTCGTACCATATGCTATAGCCGAGACAAGCTCCCACCTGGCCTGCACTTACAGAGGTTGACACAATTTTCAATAACGGTTCAAAGTAATACAGTGTTTATGGTTTGTGGTGCGATATGGCCAGCCATAGATTTTCCCTTTCACATGGAGGGGTGAGCGCCCTGTGAAGACAAGGGTGAATGAGAGTTTTCATTTTATGTGATGATTATAGGAGTAGTTTGGCAGTCAAGCACAGCCAGTGAGCCAATGAGGAGAGAGCGGGGAGGGGGATCACGGATCTATGTGTCTTGTGGATGCAAGGACTTGGGAGAAAGCACGAACCAGTGCCCTTACAGCAAGCAGATTTCCATTGGGACACTGGTCAAGGGGGGAGGAGCCAGGAGCTCAAGCGGGGGAAGAGGAGGATTTTGGCTGCTCTGTGCAAACCACTGCATAGGGCAGGTAAGTATGACATGTTTGTTTTTTTAACCACTTGCCGACCGCCTAACTCAGATATACTGCAGCAGAATGGCACGGGCAGGCAAAATCACGTACGTGATCTATAAACAGGTAGACTCTCAAAAATTAGTGTGAAGAATTGCCACCATCCCTGAATAGTGCAAAGAGAACCTCATATAAATGGGATTTTAAGGGCAAAATTATTAAAAAAAGAATACATTAAATTTATACAAAGGTTTAAAAAGACAAATTTATACAAAAAACATGTGTACAGACAAATACAATTGTGGTGTATTACAGAAGTGACAAAAAGTTATTGAATCCAACGCGTTTCGAAATAATTAATTTTTACAATCTTCTTCAGGGATAAGTTTTTGCCATTGTAAGATCGTGATTGACATAAAGGTTTTCAATGGATCATCGAACATTCACCCAATCTGTAAAGGTCTTTTATCGTGCAAAAGAACCCCCAGATAATAAAATCCAAAGAAAGGCGCCAAATTGAAAAAAGCGGCAAACCGCTTAAAAGGATGGAAATGTAGAATATCAGATGTAGGAATTTGTGCAACGTTCCAAACAGGAGGTGTGTGGTGAACAATACTTCAAATACAGAAAGACGAGATTTGAACGACTCCAGATGAAAAAAGGGAGTCCCAATCCACAAAATTGCTGTGTGTCTCTCCCACATCTGAGCATAAAACCAGCCCAGGATCCACAAAGCCAGCCTGAGAGAGGGACGATGATCCCTCTGTTACAAAAGATAAGAGCACACTGCTGTCTTGTTCCTCACAGAAAGAAGTTGTTGGATAACGCTGCGTTAGATGTGGGAGAGACACACAGCAATTTTGTGGATTGGGACTCCCTTTTTTCATCTGGAGTCGTTCAAATCTCGTTTTTCTGTATTTGAAGTATTGTTCACCACACACCTCCTCTTTGGAACGTTGCACGAATTCCTACATCTGATATCCTACATTTCCGTTCTTTTAAGCGGTTCGCCGCTTTTTTCAATTTGGCGCCTCTCTTTGGATTTTATTATCTGGGGGTTCTTTTGCATGATAAAAGACCTTTACAGATCGGGTGACTGTTCGATGATCCATTGAAAACCTTTATGTCAATCACGATCTTACAATGGCAAAAACTTATCCCTGAAGAAGATTATAAAAATTAATTATTTCGAAACGCGTTGGTTCAATAACTTTTTGTCACTTCTGTAATACACCACAATTGTATTTGTCTGTACATGTTTTTTGTATAAATTTGTCTTTTTAAGGCGGTCGGCGGTCGGCTTCATTAGGGGAGCGATCCAGGCTGAGGGGGAGGCCACTCATTCGTGGCCACCCCCTCGCGATCGCTCCCAACAAATGACAATCTTCCTCTGCTGCTGTAATGTAAACAGCAGCAGAGGAAGTGATGTCATCTCTCCTCGAGCCGGTCTTTTCGCTCCGGCGCCGAGGAGAGAAGACATCAATGTGAGTTGCGCAACACTACACTAACAGGAGAACACACTAGGCACACTTTTCACCCCCCATCACCCCCCTGTACCCCCTGTCACAGTGACACCAATAGCAGTTTTTTTTTTTCTTGCATTGGTGTCAGTTTGTGACAGTTATAAGTGGTAGGGCAGTTAGCGGTAGCCCCCTTTAGGTCTAGGATACCCCCCTAACCCCCCTAATAAAGTTTTAACCCCTTGATCACCCCCTGTCGCCAGTGTCACTAAGCGATCATTTTTCTGATCGCTGTATTAATGTCACAGGTAACGCTAGTTAGGGAGGTAAGTATATAGGTTCGCTGTCAGTGTTTTATAGCGACAGGGACCCCCATATACCACCTAATAAGGGTTTTAGCCCCTGATTGCCCCCTAGTTAACCCTTTCACCAGTGATCACCGTATAACTGTTACGGGTGACGCTGGTTAGTTAGTTTGTTTTTTATAGTTTCAGGGCACCCGCTGTTTATTACCTAATAAAGGTTTAACCCCCTAATCGCCCGGCAGTGATATAAGTTAAGTATTAGGGTCAGATAAGGTCTGCGTCTCCCCAGGCAGCGTCAGGTTAGCGGCAGTACCGCTAACACCCACGCACGCAGCATACACCTCCCTTAATGGTATAGTATCTGAACGGATCAATATCTGATCCGATCAGATCTATACTAGCATCCCCAGCAGTTTAGGGTTCCCAAAAACGCAGTCTTAGCAGGATCAGCCCAGATACCTGCTAGCACCTGCGTTTTGCCCCTCGGCCCAGCCCACCCAAGTGCAGTATCGATCGATCACTGTCACTTACAAAACACTAAACACACATAACTGCAGCGTTAGCAGAGTCAGGCCTGATCCCTGCGATCAATAACAGTTTTTGTTGGTAGCATTTTGATACAGTCGCTAACAGTCAGGAGCTTTTTTTGCCTGCGAGTCTCACTAGTGTACCACTGAATTTAGAGCCAAAATGGCAAATCGAAGGTACACTAGTGAAGAGGCCTACACGTTTCTGAGCATGACAGGTAGTGAAGAGGAAGTCACTCATCTGTCAGATTCAGGCTCAGTACTACAAAATCCTCCCTTCTCCCCTTTTTACGGGGGTGGAGATATTGGCTCACAGTAGCAGCAACTGCTGCCACTACTCTGCCCTCTCATTCCTTTTGATCTAGATTCAGGCTCAGAATACGATCCTGTAGACAACAGCGGCTCCATGACAGATAGCTCTGATGATGGAGTTGTGGTCCCTGCCAAGGTCAGGCCAGACCCCAAACTTCTTCTTCTGTCCTTGATGTGCAAGAACCGCAGGTCCCTCGTATGGAGCAGAGCAGTACTAGCGCCGCTATTCCTTCTGGTGAACTGGCAAGCACCAGCGGCCTAGTACACCCTGGTCATACATTCAGCACTGCAGTATCACGTGGTGACGTGGCGAGTCCCATAAGTGCAGTTCAAGCTGGCGAGGTGGCAAGCACAAGTAGTGTCCCACTGCCACCAAGAAGACGAACACAGGCCCGTCGTGCCCTTCCTGCTGCATTCGCCAATCCTAATTGGGAACCCACCACTTCTGCAGCACCCGTACTTCCCCCATTCACTGGCCAACCCGGCATTCAGGTGGAAACAGTTGATTTTACGTCACTTGATTTTTATTTGCTGTTTTTCACTGAAGATCTCTATAGATCTATTGCGGACCAAAGCAATTTGTACGCTGGTCAACACATCACCACTATTCCCCAGTCCTCCCTTGCCAGAGATTGGAGACCAATTACGGTCTCTGAATTTAAGCTCCTTCGGGGCCTTTCCCTCAACATGGGCATAACCAAAAAGAGTGAGTTGCGGTCATATTGGTCCACTGACCTAATTCACCATATGCCCTTGTTCTCTACCTCCATGACCAGGGCACGATACGAGCAGATCTTGCGGTTCATGCAGTTCAATGACAATGAACTCTGTCATCCTCATGGAGACCCTGAATACGATTGGCTCTACAAAATTCGGCCCCTCGTAAACCACTTAAACCAAAGTTTTGCAGACTTGTTTACTCCCCATCAAGTTGTCTGCGTTGATGAGTCCCTGATTAAGTTTTCTGGCAGCTTGTCTTTCAAACAGTATCTTCCCAGCAAGCGTGCCAGATACGGGGTCAAGATGTAGAAGCTCTGTGACAGGGCCACAGGCTATACATGTAGTTTTATGGTTTACGAGGGAAAAGATAGTCACGTAGAGCCGACAAACTGCCCTGACTACATAGGAAGCGCTGGCAAGATTGTGTGGGACTGTGTGTCACCCTTATTCGGAAAGGGGTACCACTTGTACGTGGACAATTATTACACGAGCGTGCCACTTTTTAGTCACCTTTTTGATCATCAGATTGGAGCATGTGGCACCTTGCAACCTAATCGCCGGGGCTTTCCCCAGCGGCTTGTAGATTCCCATCTTAGGCTGAGGGAGAGAGCCTGCTTGCAGTGTAATAATTTGCTCGCTATGAAATGGAGGGATAATAAGAACGTTTTCGTTCTTACCTCCCTTCATGTAGACACGACGGTCCAAATTACTACGGCGACTGGTGTTGTGGAGAAACCCCTCTGTGTCCATGAATATAACCTTAACATGGGAGGGGTGGACCTCAACGACCAGTTGTTGGCGCCGTACCTAGTTGCCCGTAAGGCCAGACGCTGGTACAAACAAGTGTCTGTTTATTTCAATTGGCTTTGCTGAACGCTTATGTGCTATACAGTTTCAGGACGGACTGGATCCTTCCTTAAATTCCAGGAAGAGATCGTCAGAGCCCTTCTGTTTCCAGACAGTGCTCCACCTCACCTTTCACAACCAAATGCAGTGAGCCGGCTGCATGAGAGGCATTTTCTTTATGTTCTCCCGAGTACCCCTACCCAACAAGCCCCCCTGCAGCAAGCGCGGATATAGGCGTGACACCCACTATTATTGTCCCTCCTGTCCTGACAATCCTGGTCTTTGCATTGGTAAATGTTTTGAACGCTACCATACACTAGTTGAGTATTAGCGTAGGGTACAGCATTGCACAGACTAGGAAACACTTTCACAGGATCTCCCAAGATGCCATCGCATTTTGAGAGACCCGAACCTGGGAACGGTTACAGTTACAAAAGTTACAGTTACAAAAAAAGTGTAAAAAAAAAAAAAAAACGTAAAAAAACCAAAAAAAAACACAAAAAAAATATATAAAATAGAAAAAACAAAAATAGTCTCTCTCTATTGTTCTGCTCTTTTTTACTGTATTCTATTCTGCAATGTTTTATTGTTATTATGTTTTTATCATGTTTGCTTTATAGGTATGCAATTTTTTTATACTTTACTGTTTACTGTGTTTTATTGTTAACCATTTTTTTGTTTTCAGGTATGCCATTCAGCTGCAGAGCGGATTTATTCATCTTGACAGCAACAGCGTTTGCTCCCACGATACATAAAGCCGTGACTCCAGCACTTTGTTTTATTGTTAACCATCATTTGGGTGATGGAGGTGATTTCACCAGCACAGTTAAAAAAAGAGCATATATGCCAAAGCATGGGGGCAGCAGGGGCGGAGGAGCGATTTGCTCCTACCTTTTGGGGCGGATGCCCCCATGCTTTGGCATATATATACGGTGCATGTATGCCCATCATTAGAAGTGGGTGGATGAAGGGAGGTATTCTAATGGTGGGCATACCCACCGATCAATCTCTTTTTCGTTCAGCCCACAGGCTGCATGAAAAAAAAGTTTACAATATATGCCCAACAAGGACCAGCACCGTACTGGTATGTTGCTGGACTTTGAGTGGTTATACCAGAATGATGCCTGCAGGTTTAGGTATCATCTTGCTATCATTCTTTTCAGCCAGCGGTCGGCTTTCATGTAAAAGCAATCCTAGCATTAATTAGCCTCTAGACTGCTTTTACAAGCAGTGGGAGGGAATGCCCCCCACCGTCTTCCATGTTTTTCTCTGGCTCTCCTGTCCCAACAGGGAACCTGAGAATGCAGCCGGTGATTCAGCCACCTGACCATAGAGCTGATCAGAGACCAGAATGGCTCCAAACATCTCTATGGCCTAAGAAACCGGAAGCTACGAGCATTTCATGACTTAGATTTCGCCGGATGTAAACAGCGCCATTAGGAAATTGGGAAAGCATTTTATCACACCGATCTTGGTGTGGTCAGATGCTTTGAGAGCAGAGGAGAGATCTAGGGTCTAATAGACCCCAATTTTTTCAAAAAAGAGTACCTGTCACTACCTATTGCTATCATAGGGGATATTTACATTCCCTGAGATAACAATAAAAATGATTAAAAAAAATATGAAAGGAACAGTTTAAAAATAAGATAAAAAAGCAAAAAAATAATAAAAAAAAAAAAAAAAAAAAGCACCCCTGCTCTCGCGAACGCAAGCGTCAGTCTGGCGTCAAATGTAAACACCAATTGCACCATGCATGTGAGGTATCACCGCGAAGGTCAGATTGAGGGCAGTAATTTTAGCAGTAGACTTCCTCTGTAAATCTAAAGTGGTAACCTGTAAAGGCTTTTAAAGGCTTTTAAAAATGTATTTAGTTTGTCGCCACTGCACGTTTGTGCGCAATTTTAAAGCATGTCATGTTTGGTATCCATGTACTCGGCCTAAGATCATCTTTTTTATTTCATCAAACATTTGTGCAATATAGTGTGTTTTAGTGCATTAACATTTAACAAAATGTGTTTTTTCCCCAAAAAATGCGTTTGAAAAATCGCTGCAAAAATACTGTGTGAAAAAAAAAAATGAAACACCCACCATTTTAATCTGTAGGGCATTTGCTTTAAAAAAATATATAATGTTTGGGGGTTCAAAGTAATTTTCTTGCAAAAAAAAATATTTTTTTTTAAATAATTTTTTCATGTAAACAAAAAGTGTCAGAAAGGGCTTTGTCTTCAAGTGGTTAGAAGAGTGGGTGATGTGTGACATAAGCTTCTAAATGTTGTGCATAAAATGCCATGACAGTTCAAAACCCCCCCAAATGACCCCATTTTGGCTATATGCTGAGGGGCATGTCGAGTTCATGAAATATTTTATATTGTGACACAAGTTGCGGGAAAAAGACAATTTTTTTTTTTTTTTTGCACAAAATTGTCACTAAATGATATATTGCTCAAACATGCCATGGGAATATGTGAAATTACACCCCAAAATACATTATGTTGCTTCTCCTGAGTATGGGGATACCACATGTGTGAGACTTTTTGGGAGTCTAGCCACGTACGGGACCCCAAAAACCAGGCACCGCCTTCAGGCTTTCTAAGGGCATACATTTTTGATTTCACTCTTCACTGCCTAGTAGACACCCCAAGCTATTTGCTGAGAGGTATAGTGAGTATTTTGCAGACCTCACTTTTTGTCACAAAGTTTTGAAAATTGAAAAAAAAAAAAAAAAAAATTCTTGACTTTCTTCATTTTCAAAAACAAATGAGAGCTGCAAAATACTCACCATGCCTCTCAGCAAATAGCTTGGGGTGTCTACTTTCCAAAATGGGGTCATTTGGGGGGGGGGGGGGGGTTGTGGCATCTTGGCATTTTATGGCCTTCAAAACTGTGATAGGTAGTGAGGAGTGAAATCAAAAATGTACGCTTTTAGGAATCCTGAAGGCGGTGATTGGTTTTTTGGGGCCCCGTACGCGACTAGACTCCCAAAAAGTCCCACACATGTCGTATCCCCATACTCAGGAGAAGCAGCTAAATGTATTTTGGGGTGCAATTCCACATACGCCCATGGCCTGTGTGAGCAATATATCATTATTGATAACTTTTTGTAAATTTTTTTTTTGTCATTATTCAATCACTTGGGACAAAAATAAATAATTTTCAATGGGCTCAACATGCCTCTCAGCAATTTCCTTGAGGTGCCTACTTTCCAAAATGGGGTCATTGGGGGGGGGGGGGGTTGCACTGCCCTGCCATTTTAGCACCTCAAGAAATGACATAGGCAGTCAAACTAAAAGCTGTGTAAATTACAGAAAATGTACCCTAGTTTGTAGGCGCTATAACTTTTGCGCAAACCAATATATGCTAATTGACATTTTTTTTACCAAAGACATGTGGCCGAATACATTTTAGCCTAAATGTATGACTAAAATTGAGTTTATTGGATTTTTTTAATAACAAAAAGTAGAAAATATTATTTTTTTTCAAAATTTTCGGTCTTTTTCCGTTTATAGCGCAAAAAATAAAAAACGCATAGGTGATCAAATACCATCAAAAGAAAGCTCTATTTGTGGGAAGAAAAGGACGCAAATTTCGTTTGGGTAAAGCATTGCATGACCGCGCAATTAGCAGTTAAAGTGACGCAGTGCCAAATTGTAAAAAGTGCTCTGGTCAGGAAGGGGGTAAATCCTTCCGGGGCTGAAGTGGTTAAAAAGGCCATACCTACTTCAACCATTCTGGAAAGAGGTACACTCCATTATTACATATGTAACAACTTACTCCTTAAATTTTAACCCGGCCCAATATCTCCTCCATCATTCGACCCTGTCCAAAAAAGCTTACCATAAATCACTTGCAATGCACATGGTAAATGCCGCCAGAGTGTGCATCCCCGCACACTGGCTCTCAACTACTCCCCCGACCATTACAGAATGGTTAATCAGGGTTGCAAAGATCGAGGAGATGGAAGAACTGATTCATATATCACAAGACCGTATCCAAAAATTTACTGTCATATGGGCCTGCTGGTCTCATTTTAAAACCACTGATTACTACAAATCCTTTTTTCCGCCCTAAACACACTCCCTTCTATAGTTTAATACCCACGACCTCCAAGACCCGCGGGGACACTCGGGGGGTCGGGGACGAGGGACGGTCCCCCCTCCTCTTTCTCTCTTTATCTACTCTCTTCTTCTTTTATGCTATCTCCTTTTTCTCCCCTCCTCCCCCTTTATCTTCCCCCTAACCCCTATCCCGTTGTTTTAAAAATCTCTCCCCACCGATCCCCCTATTTTTATTTATTTTGTTTTCTAAATGTGGGGTTACGCTTTACGTAAGACCGTCATAACGAATCTAATCCCCCACTAACAGACACTCGAACCTATCTACTTATATGTAACTTACTCAAGGGACAGGACGAGCATTGGACCTCCCTGTCCCAGAGACACTGGAATACCTTCACTACTGTATTAATATCATTGAGGCATTTTTTTTGCTACTATGATTGCTCCCTTTTGGATGTATATTTTAAATGTTACATATACACTCTGTAAATCCAAACGTGTCACAACAATAATCTTTATGACGTATCACTGTCTTACGAGTGTATTATATGACTCTTTTTGATAATCTTTCGATGTATTGTACATGCTACCTTGTTATTATTTTTTTTTCAATAAAATCTTTCTTGTGGAAAAAAATAAAATAAAAAGGCCATACCACTTTAATGCATATAAAATAATTACTCTGTATGTTTTAGAATTGTGTTTGCTACATTCAAGGTCTTGAGTATATTTTATGATGTTTTCAGGAAAAAAGTTGAAGCCATTTATTTATGCTCCTAGGATTTATAGAATAGTCCTATGGCACATATACCGTATATCTTTTTGTTTGTGTGTTTTCTAAAGTAGGCTGTGAGAGCATTTTGCCCAGTGAATTTTGGCCAATTTGTCATGCATAATCTTTTGGTGAATTGTGAATTCTAGGGTTTTGTTTGCATAAATGCAAATAGGTAAATCAATAGATAAGGGAATTTGCCTTAGTGGAGGTATGTACAAGAGGTAGCTTGAGTACGTCCACAAGAGATCTTACTAATCTTATACCTCTTGTTGACCATTAGCCATATGGCCTTACTCTTGAAGCTCTTTAAAAGTCTATTTTAAGAGTGGTAGGAACAGAGAAGATGAGCTATTTAGCTATTAGTTTTATATTTTATGCCAGGTTGACCAGCAAGTATATAGAGTGGGTTCAAGGCTTCCTTCTGTTTAACCACTTCGGCCCCGGAAGGAATTACCTCCTGACCAGAGCACTTTTTGCGATACGGCACTGTATCGCTTTAACTGACAATTGCGCGGTCGTGCGACGTTGCACCCAAACAAAATTGACGTCCTTTTTTTCCCACAAATAGAGCTTTCTTTTGGTGGTATTTGATCACCTCTGCAGTTTTTATTTTTTGCGCTATAAACAAAGACAATTTTGAAAAAGAAGCAATATTTTTTATAAATATCCCCAAAAAATATATAAAAAACAAATTTCTTTCTCAGTTTAGGCTGATATGTATTCTTCTACATATTTTTAGTTAAAAAAAAAATCGCAATAAGCGTATATTGATTGGTTTGCGCAAAAGTTATAGCTTCTACAAAATAGGGGATAGATTTATGGCATTTTTATTATTTTTTTTTTATTAGTAATGGCGGCGATCTGCGATTTTTATCATGACTGCGACATTATGGCAGACACATCGGACACTTTTGACACTATTTTGGGACCATTGTCATTTATACAGCGACCAGTGCTATAAAAATGCACTGATTACTGTGTAAATGACACTGGCGGGGAAGGGGTTAAACACTAGGGGGCGATCAAAAGCTTAAATGTGTCCTAGGGAGTGATTCTAACTGTGGGGGGGAGGGCTCACTACAACATGACAGAGATCACTGCTCCCGATGACAGGGAGCAGTAGATCTCTGTCATGTTGCTAGGCAGAACAGGGAAATGCCTTGTTTACCCGTTCTGCAATTGCGGGCCCCCAGCGGCCATCGAGTCAGCGGGACCCGCGGGCGCGGTCACAGAGTACGCGGCGGCTGCGCGCAAGCTTACAATGCTGCGATTTAAAGGGGACATACCTGTACACCTATTTGCCCAGCCGTGCTATTGTGCCGACGTACATCGTCGTGCGCTCTGGTCGGCATGTGGTTAAAGGGGGTCTTTGTGCATCTGTAGAATGTACAATAATTTAAGGTCTTGAAAAGAATTATGATCTAAGCTTGAATTGGTATAAACAGAGGCTCTTTAAATCCCATTTTAAATATATCTAGTCAGCCATGTTAAAGAGTACCAAGGCCTCCATTTAAGTTTATTATGAGAAACTAATAGATTGTCTTCCAAGTCATTGACAGTGTTTACAGTTTTTCAAAGCGAGGCATATTTTTGTCACAATTAGGTTGAGTTGGTATAAAACTTGTGTTATCCTGTGAGGAATCACTATGGTGACACTATACTGCTCTGGTCACAGTATGTAAAAAATGTTAAAAAAGAAAAAAAGTTATTTGTTTATTTATTTATTTTTTAAGTATACATTTTTTTTTTACATATTTTTTTCACCAGTCAGTGTCCCTGATCATCGACACACCAGTCATATGGTGATGCTGTACTGCTCTGATGACAGCATGTAAAAAGAAATAGTGAAAAAATAAATAAAAAAATTAATTAGAATAGATAACACATGTATGTGAGTTGAAGTTGCGCACCCCAGTTGGTTTAATTGAATGGGAAATCCCTCAAACGGTTTTTTAGCAGCAAAGTAGGTAGTCAAATCAAGTGACAATGATTTTATTAAAAATTAATAGTTCTTTATATCATGGTATCAAATAAAGGGGGGGTAAATGGTATAATTACATGGAAGTCATAAAAAGCAATTAAATCTATACATATTAAACATCTCGTCAACATGGGAAGACCACACATAAACTCAATACATATTTAGAAAACCATAAAACTTATGCAGAGTTTCACATGATATCCCATAAAGGGATATCATGTGAAACTCTGCATAAGTTTTATGGTTTTCTAAATATGTTTTGCCTTTATGTGTGGTCTTCCCATGTTGACGAGATGTTTTATATGTATAGATTGAATTGCTTTTTACGACTCCCATGTAATTATACCATTTATCCCCCCTTTTTTTTTGATACCATGATATAAATAAAGAACTATTCATTTTTAATAAAATCATTGTCACTTGATTTGAATACCTACTTTGCTGCTAAAAACCCCTTTGAGGAATTACTTATTCAATAAAAAATGGCCAATGGCTCTGTGATCGCTGTGTCCTACGGTGTGTCGTAGTAGTAGCCCATAGTAGTGCATCGCATAGTAGCCCATTTTGTGACACCTGCAGGAGAAGCCCGCGATGCTCCCGTCTTCCTCGCTAGTAGCAAGCATCCATTCTTTACCCCACTTCCTCCCGGGGCCGCGAACTCCGGCTCTGTGACTGTCCGGAGTCGTGTGACGTCACTCCCGCACATGCGCGCGGGAGCCGCCTTTAGCGACATGACCCAAGCTAGAAACGGCACAGCATGCCCTTTCTAACTCCGGCGCATGCGCAGAAGAAATCGCCCTAAGGCAATTTGCAAATATCTTCTAGACCTTGCAGGTCTGGGAGATATTTCAAGCACCTACCGGTAAGCCTTAATCTTTGCTTACCTGTAGGTTAAAGTTGTTGTAAAGGGTTTTCAACCACTTTAATGGCAATTAAAAAAAAAATAAAACATTCTATATGCATTACAAAGCATACATTAAAATGATGTCCTCCATTTTTAAAACTGATTCTTACCTTTGACAAATGGGTTATCCCTCTCCATCCTGCCAAGATGGCAGAACGTCCAACTGTTGGGGACCCCAGCACCTCATGAACGAGCACTCTGCTATGAGAACTCACATGCTCAGCTTGTTTCCTCTCTCACCCCAAAGCTCATCCTCTGCTGTGAGAGAGCAGACTGCTCTTCTCCTTTGTGAGGTGCTAAGGCCTTGCAGCAGTTGGACGCTCTGCCATCTAGGTAGGACAGGGTGGGGAAGACAACATTTTATTGCATTTAAAGATATAATGGATATGGATTTTTCAAAGATGTCATTAAAGGTGAACTAATCTTTTAAGGCTTCCTGTCTTTCTGCTTACATATTGGAGCACTAAAATCACCAAAAAACATAAAACAGTTAACCAATATCCAATTGCTTACAGATCAAAAGACATGCAGTACATTCATACACTGGTAGCATTAGGTATATTCAAAGAAATACAATATTATAGACAAGATTATTAATAAAAAGTTCAGAAAAATCTACTTTTAATTATCCACCATGAAGTCTTTTATTCTATAAATATACAGAACAGAGCGATGACCACCACTCCTGACAGCTAGAGAAGAATGAACAACCACCCATCACTAGTGTATGACCTGTATATAAACAAGGTCAAAGCATTCTCTATAATAAGAAACATGCAAGACCCTCTGGCATCAGTAACATAGCCGGCTATAATGTCTTCCCAGATCATTGTAATCCTTCAAACTAATAAGCTTGCGTAGATCCAAGATAAGCAGAAAAATAATAACTACAATACAGTGCAGCAATTTTAAAACACCACTTATTAAAAAAAGTATTAAAAACACTCAAGGAGAGAATATAGCCAAGATGCATGTTCCTAATATTGTGTCATTTACTGGAATTAAAGGGTTAGTTCACCTTGTGGCAGGAACACCCCCAAGCCTTACAACTTCCTCAATACATTACTATGCAGTGCTCCTTTTTTAAAGAGTGCTTGCTTTTTCAGCTGCTCATTTCATTTACCTCACCTCTCTGTCCTGCAGAAAGCAAGACATACAGAGCTATGGATGCACAGCCCCGGAAACTCGATAAAGTTGAGCTGCAAGAAAGAGCAGACTGCGCATGTGTTGGTAGGGAATGAACCTGACAATGAGTTTCCAGGACCGTAGATCTAATGCTCTGTACATCCTGCCATCTGCAATGAAATAAGCAGCTGAAAAAAGGAGTATTATTTTTAAAAGATAGAGCACCATAGAGATGTACTGGTGACGCTGTAATACTTGGCGATGTTTTTGGCAAAAGTCAGTAAAGGTGAATTTCATAAATTCCACCAGGGCGGCTGATAAGAGAATAGAGCTGGCCCTCCTGTACCATGGCCAGAATTCATTAGTCCCGGAGGGCAAATAGGGGACTTTTTATTTTCTGTCAAGTTCAGGCAGGGTATTTCCATTGGCCGCAGCCCCCAGCACTTATAGTAAATTTCCCTGTACTCCAGACCATTGTACTCCATACTTTACATACACCTGACACCTGCACTCTGTAAGTGGGCTCAAGTTTTAAAGTAATTGTAAAGGCTGAATGTTTTTTTTTCTACCACCATGAATTCTTTGCATGAAGGTAAAAAAACCTTTAAGTGTGCTGCCCCCCCCCCCCCCCATACTTACCTAAGCCCGTTCCCCGATGTGCACAAGACCCGAGCCTCTCTCGGGTCTCTAATGATGTAAATCAATAAACAATTAATATCAGATAGAGCTTGCTATACCATAAACTAATAATATCCAAACAATTACAACATATTATGAATGCCATTAAAGTGATAGTGTTGATGCTATTAGTGCAAATATGAACCAAAATTGAAATTATATATAATTAACATAATAAGTAAAAAACAGTGCAGCGCTAATCATGAATACATAGATGTGCAAAAATTTGTGATATGAGGTGAGTCATGTAAACAATACAAATGATATCCGTGCAAAAAAAAAAATTAAGTAAATATCACAGACATTTGTGAACTGAAAAAGTCCAAAATAAAGTGAATAAGTTCGTGAAGACGTATATGATAATTGCGTGATCCAATTTGTGATGATCAATCACCCAGAGAAGAAGAATCACCAACCTGAAGCATTCTGCCACCAAATGGAATATAAGGAGGCTTACCGGTACATATGGACCCAAATTCAGCTTATAACAAAAGGGTCAATAAAGCCAATGGTGTCTCAACACCTGGATATAGACGCTCCAATCATCTCCAAATGGACTGTATGTTGCTAGGGAGAATGCTGAAGGGTATACCCTCCGTGCTGTCCCCGGAGCTGCTGTACATACCGGCCCGCATGGGGCACGGGGATGAGATCGTGTTGATGAGATGATTCCACCTCTGACTTTGAAAAGGCATTAATATTAATTGCTATATCAGTGTCGGTGATCATTGGCAATCTCCCTAGCAACATACAGTCCATTTGGCAACAACTGGAGTGGAGTGTCTATATTGCCTTTATTGACCCATTGCCTAATTATTATTCAAGGAGGCTCTTTCAGGTAGACTGTACAGGGCCCTGTGATTTCTAATGGCGGCCCTGAGCTCCATCCAAAATGAAGAGTACAGCTCTGCAAACACATACAGAATGAAATACATGAGCTTTACCAATAATGCAGTTTGGATCTATGTTAAAGGGTCAGTTTACCTTAAACCTATGCAGTCCATGAACACCATTCCATAATTCTACAATAATCCAATGTTAAAATATGCATTTATGCTCTTCCCATACTTGTAAGCCATTTGTGAATTCTACCCCAAATAATTTTCACAGCTCCGTCCTGTTCTTTTCTTTAGGACAGGCCAGTCATTAGGATGAGTGCCTCTAGTGGTACAAGAATGAGTGCCATCCTTCTGACCCCTGCACAGTGCTAGCTCTTTTTGCCGCAGTTGACATCAGCAGCTCTCTCCCATTGCAGCTGCTGAGCTCATCTGCTCGGTAGAGAGCTTAACGCGTATGTACGGTGCTAAGAAGGAGCGCACTCACTCTTGTGCTTCTAGGGGGCGCATTTTTCTTAGAGAAGAAGACAGGACTGAACTGTGAAAACTACCACAAGTGTTTGGGGCAGATTTCAATCCTTCAACAAATATTTTTTTAATTAAAAGGTGGCTAACCCTTTAAAGCTGAACATCAGGCAAACGGCTAAATACACAGAGGAATCACATATACAGGAGCTGTTTTACTTGACAAAGAATTGTAGTTATGCGCATCCAGTCCTTGGGTTAACACAGCTCTGCCACACAGCGCAGCCCTATTTGGCAGACAGGATATCTGATTTTTCTCCGTTGCACTTCAGACTTACAGGTCTTATCCCTCCCCCAGCCTGTGACTGGACAGGAAATGAGAAACAGCAGAATTCTGAGCTTTTCTTTGTACCTCTAATCGCATACTAATTGCACTGCAGCACAGCTGACTGGCTTCTTGTGCTGCTTCTCCCTCTCCCAATCTTATCTCTGCTACTATACATGGACTGCAAGAGGTCAAATTCAGGTACTTACACTGCCTGCAGGCAGGGCTGGTGCAAGGATTTTTGACACCCTAGGCGAAACCTTATTTTGCTGCCCCCCCCGGCTCCACCCCTGATCCCACCCCCTTTGCCCTGACCATGTATACCCCACCTTTTTAATGAAGCACCCATCAAACGCAGCCCACCAGTGCCCATCAAATGCAGCCTCAGCAGCGCCCATCAAATGCAGTCTCACCTGTGCCCATCAAATACAGTCTCAGCTATGCCCATCAAATACAGTCTCAGCTGTGCCCATCCATTCCGCCTCACCTGTGCCCATCCATTCCACCTCACCTGTGCCCATCAAATACAGTCTCACCTGTGCCCATCAATTACAGTCTCAGCTGTGCCCATAAAATACAGTCTCAGCTGTGCCCATCCATTCCGCCTCACCTATGCCCATCAAATACAGTCTCACCTGTGCCCATCAAATGTAGCCTCAGCAGCGCCCATCAAATGCAGTCTCACCTGTGCCCAAATACAGTCTCACCTGTGCCCATCAAATACAGTCTCACCTGTGCCCTTCAAATACAGTCTCAGCTGTGCCCATCCATTCCGCCTCACCTGTGCCCATCAAATACAGTCTCAGCTGTGCCCATCAAATACACTCTCAGCTGTGCCCTTCAAATACAGTCTCAGCTGTGCCCATCCATTCCACCTCACCTGTGCCCATCAAATACAGTCGGGGGGCGCTGCTTCACACATGTCTAAGCGGCTGCCTGGTGTTAGTTGCAAGCTCTGTGGACTGACAGTGCAGGGGTAGTATAACCAGCGGCCGGGCGCCCTAGGCGGCTGCCTAGTCCGCCTAGTGGTAGCAACGCCCTGCCTGCAAGCCAAAGCTTTTTTTTTGTTTAGGGCATAGTTATGGGGGGGGGGGGGGGGGGTAGGGATTTTCATCTTTTCTATTTGTCCTGGTGACTATTGTAAGGGATAATCAAAATATATGAGTTGTTACCTGAATAGAAATAGATGGGAAATCTTCCACTGGGGGCACTTTTTCCAGTGACTGTCTAAGAGGCCATTTACCTGACTTTGGAGAGATTTTCTCCCACTTCCTGTTGTGTCTACAGGACAAAAGGCAAAAAGCACTCTATAAATGAAGAGGCAGATCTTTCATTCATCTGTCCTCCATTCATAGGGCACTTTTCATTATGGAAACTGAAAGAACAGCTTCTATGAATGGAGCAGAGGGGCAGGAAGGGTGGGCATAGTCAGCACTTTTGAGGGGTGCCTGTGACAGGTGGAGCTGATCATATTAACCTCACAGCACCAGAAGATCACAGCTGCGGGGGGTATCTAGGGTCCAGAGGAATGAAGATTTTAAGAAACACAACAGCCATCAACACACAGGACTTGTTTCATTTATGTAAGCACCATTTTTGGTGCTGATTTAAAAAAAAAAATAGTAAACTTCAGCTTTAAGCTTTGAATCCTTTTAAAAGCAAACAGAGCAACATTGCCATGATTTAAAAATGTGATTTTTTTAAGCAGCAGTATGGCACCAGTAAAGCCATGATGGTGCTTTACACATGGGCTTATTCAGGGAATTTCAATGTGAGACATTGTATTTGAAGCCATTGGAATTTCTAATCCATTAATAAGGGACAAGACCGACACAATGTTTTGGCTAGGCAGGTTTTATACACAAGGGGGCCTCAGAAAGCACCCCAGTAGGAATTTAAAATTTTAGAAATACAATGGAAGCAACACACCATTTATCATAGAGTCCAGATGAGTATGTTATTTAATCCTTAATTAACCACTTCAGCCCTGGAAGGATTTGCCCCCTTAAAGCGGAGTTCCAATAATAATAAAAAAAAATCAAAAGTCAGCAGCTACAGATACTGCAGCTGCTGACTTTTAATAATCAGACACTTACCTGTCCCAGGGTCCAACGATGCGGGGGGAACGAAGCCCCGCTTGTCTCCCCCTCCTCTCTGTGGTGCCGGCATTATCACTGTGGGCGCCCGGCTGTGGCTTCACAGCCGGGCAGCACTGCGCATGCGCTGTGACTTGCCGGGCAATCTTCTGGGACCTGTGACGTGTCCAAGATGATTGCAGAGAGGGAGGGGGGAGAGGTGATCTCCCTTCTGGCTCCGTGGACCCCTGGGAGGAAGTGGGAGCTGGGACCCTCTAAAAAGAGGGTTTCCGCAGCCCCCCAAAAAAATGACATGCCAAATGTGGCATGTCAGGGGGTCACCTTCCCTTAAAGTGGAAGTTCCATTTTTGGGTGGAACTCTGCTTTAATGACTAGGCCACTTTTTGCGATAATGCACTGCGTTACTTTAGCTGACATACGGCGCTGTACCCAAATAAAATTTATGTCCTTTTTTCCCCACAAATAGAGCTTTCTTTTGTTGGTATTTGATCACCTCTGCAGTTTTTATTTTTTGCGCTATAAACAAAAAAAGACCAACCATTTTGAAAAAATATATATATTTTTTATTTTCTGCTATAAAACACACCCAATAAAAAACTTTAAACCTAATTTCTTCATCAATTTAGGCCAATTTGTATTCTGCTAAAAGCATTTGACTGGTTTGCGCAAAAGTTATAGCATCTACAAAATAGAGGATAGATTTATGGCAATTTTATTATTATTTTTTTTACTAGTAATGGCGGTGATAAGCGATTTTTAGCGGGACTGGGACATTGCGGCCGACAGATCGGACACCTAACTGACATTTTTGACACTTTTTTTTAGGAGCCAGTGATCAGTGCTAAAAATATGCACTGACTTTGTACTATTGGCACTGGCAGGGGAGGGGTTAACATCAGGGGTGATCAAGGGGTTAACTGTGTTCCCTTAGTGTGTTTCTTACTGTGTGTGGGGATGGGCTGCCTAGGACAACACACAGATCCGTCTTCTTGCATAGCAGAAAGACAGGATCTCTGTGTGATCCCGTCAGAACGGAGATCTGCCTTGTTTACTATGGCAGCTCCTTGTTCTGTCACTGTGGGAAACGTTCGCGGGCAGCCATCGAGTCCGCCGGACCCACTGTTTGGCCCCCCGCTGGCGCAATTTACGAGCCAACGTACAGCTATGGCGATTTGTGCAGCAAAGCCAACCTGCCACAGTATATTTGCGGCGGCTGGTCGGCAAGCGGTTAAGATAACACAAGGTGTTACAGCCAACACAATTCAGAGGCTACAATAGGGGCTAATTGTTATAATGTTTGTTTAAGATGATGGCGGCCCTGAGCTCCATTTAAGGGGTAAGATGATAGTGCAGAGCCTATCATAAAGATACCTAAAGATGTTTGCATCCTGATCTGGTCAGTTATTATTGGGGCTACAGCTGATCATCTAGGCTTGATTTATTTTTCCCCAAGATAAGGCCAATGTCAGAGGTATGGGCTGGTCCCATATGCCTTTGCAAACCAAAGAAAATTCCCAGCTCAACTCCCCAGCCAGTCTGCAAACAACCAAATTATCCTGTCTAACAGTTTGCGTTAAAAACAGGGGTTTATTTAGCATACATTTGCAAATAAATGCGTAAGCTGCAGAGCAGCTCCAAGGCACCCCAGTATTATCTCCAGTCCTGACTTGTAAACTTACGAGAGTCTCCATAGTAGAAGCAAATGCATTCTAATGGATAGATAGAGGGCAGGTGAGCCTGGAATTAGCCCACCCCATATGCCTTTGCCCTGTCCAAAAAGAATGCTGGTACAAGACACTGAAGGCTCGGTTCACATATATGTGAATCGGCTTTCAATGGAACCGGTTCACACATGTCCGGGGTGGCCGCAGTCCATTTCTGCAAAGGGTCCTGTGCGATTTTGGGTCTGGTTTAGGTGCTAATGCAAGTAAAAATTCACACCTGAACTGGTGAACAAAATCGCACCGTACTCCGGACTGCAAACTGCAGCCGGACATGTGTGAACCTAGGCAAAGTGCGCTTGATGTACAGAGAACGGAAATTTGGTAAAGATTTACCTGAGAAATCAGGGAAGTCAATAACCTAGTACAAAAAGCAAAACTAAATCAGGTGCCCAAAGGAGAGTTTTCTGGTTATTAAAGGTAACAGCAAACTCTTCTTGAAACATGGTTCTAGGAACGGCATTAGGTTTAAAAATGGCTGAAAGGTTTGCATGAAAGTCTTTAGCCAAAACTCAAAGAATTCAAGCAAAGAGCACACACTACACTACTGCAGCCCCATAATATCTCCCAGCTGCTTCTATAAAACAGCACAATAAGGACACAGAGCTAAGAAAAACATTCACGGCTTAGCCTGAGGATGCAGGCCACATGACAGGCCAGGTCAAGCAGCAGACACTTTTGTTCATGAACTCCTGGGAGAATGCTTCTACTGAAGTGACCCGAGAGGTCAGAAGCCTGTGAGGCCTTGATTGAAACTATAACGTGCCCAACAGATTTCTGTACCTGGGGCTAAAACTATAATTATCAGGAAAAAACCTTCACATTTCTTAGCAAGTCAGTTCAAAATGCTGTACTGACATCTTAGTCCAAAACCAACATACCAAATATATGAAGACACATTTTGGATTTTTGGAGTTAAACATTAGGTAGATAACATGCTACAGAAACATTGCTAATGTATAACATGTTGAAGGAATAAGAACTGAATTTGCTGTATTTGATTTTCAGTTGTATTTAAACGATGAGTGGAATTAATAATAGCTGTAAGGTGTTCCCTGCATATAAAATCTCATGACAAAAAAGGTAAAAAAAACTCTAGGTTTTATTTTGTCCAGGGGGTTGATATGAGCAGCAGCTTCTACCTTTTTCTCCTAGCAGATGCCACTCTCCTCTTTCCTCTGACGCTCCTAGAATGTGGGTGGCTTTCAGTGTCCTCACATATGATGCATTATCACTGGTCCTGCACATTGCGTAATGATGTTCAAAAGCTGCAACTGGTGAAGCAGTGAAGAGGAGCAGCTTCGGGGGACTGGTCATAGAGATAGGTGGAGAGGTGGAAGTCTTTGGGATCAAGGTAAGTATTTCAAAATTGTAACTTTTGAAGTGCTGGGAGGAGACGCTGCAAGTTTAATTTTTTTCAGCTGCCTGGAATTTTGCTTTTGGATGCATAAAAACTAGGGATGCACCGAAATTTCGGCCACCAAAACATTTCGGCTGAAAATGGCCCTTTCGGCTGAAAATCGCGCATGCACAGTAGGGGCGGCAGAACCAGCGGGTGACGTCACTCGTTGTGTGGGCGGCGTGCACGTTCCTCGCGGTTAAGACACCACAACGCCACACTCGTAAGCACGTTCCCTGCTGAGACGCTGGCACCTTCCCCGCGGATGCTCCTCCTGCTTGTGAGACGCTGCTGGGACCTGAGAGACGCTGCTGGGAAGCGAGAGACGGCTTCATAGAGGGCTGCACATAGCATACTCAAGTACAAGAGTGGGCACTGTCACTCCTGGATGGCTACCATTACTATTCGCCGGTGAGCATTGCTGCTTTTGCCTTCTTAAACTGACAGAAACAAACTAGTCATTTTATTTCTTGATTATTTTAGTATTGTACTAGTACTAAGTCTGACTATTTAAAATGACTGTGTCTGCACTGCAATACATCTGATCTGACTTGTAGCAAAAAAAATTATATAATTGAACTGACTGAGTGATTAAATATGATTTGAAATGGAATGTAATAGATTGCAAATTGCAAGCTATTTTTTTTTTTTAGCTATTCTGTAGTATACAGTATAAAATTCATGCGCTTGCTGTTATTGAATGTGTCACTTTGACAGCGTAGTAAGGCTCGGTTCACACTGGGGCGACTTGTCAGGCGACCTAGTCGCCTGACAAGTCGCCTCCCGTTCTGTGCTATGGAACCGTTCTAATCGGAGCGACGCAAGTCGCTCCGACTTAGAAAAAGGTTCCTGTATTACTTTGGGGGCGACTTGGGGTGACTTGCATAGACTTCTATGCAGAAGTCGTCTCGCAAGTCGCCCCGGCAGTCGTTTGCAGGTCGCCTCGCTGAGGCGACCTGCAAGTCGTGCCGCCCATGTGTGAACCGGGCTTAAGTTATACAGTACTGACATGACAGCAAGCGCATTAATTTTTTAAACATGACAGTATGCAATAAATATATATTATATTTCATACATAATATATTAATAATTATATTTATTGCGTACTGTCATGTTTAAAAAATTCATGCGCTTGCTGTCATGTCAGTGTCGTATAACATATAATACTACGGTGAGACAAAGTGACAAATTTTATTCAATGACAACAAGGCGCATGAAGTATACTATAGAATAGCTCAAAAAAATAAAATAGCATGCAATTGCAATTTGCAATCCATTCCATTTCAAATCAAATTTATTCAGTTCCTATATTTTTTGGGTACAAGTCGGATGTACTGCAGTGCAGACATAACTGCCTTGCATGCCAAGAGCAGCACCATAAAAAAAAAAAAAAAAAAAAAAAAAAAAAAAGGATTGGTTAGTTTTTATTTTATTTTTTAAAGCTGCCTCCTGGGGTTTAGCTTTTAAATTGATTTCGTCCTTTTTTTTACCTCCCCTCAGATTTCACTCCCACTATAAATCATTCTATGATATCATTCTACGTTACCAGCAAAGGTGGACCATGTCTGCAGTGTAAAAATATTTTAAAGTTTCTGATAAAGACCCCAAAATTGCAATCTGTACTCTTTTCTCAACAGAAATTTCAAGAGGGGGTACAGTGCCAAAGAATTTGTCACACACAGCCACATGGTAACAGGAATCTTCAAACTACAAGCTAAAGCTTTTATCATTTATATTTTGGGTTGTATACTGATGGTATGGATTCCTGGCTAATGTGGATGAATCAAAGTGTTCCCTGTGAACCATCGAACAGTTCCTAGTTTGACATAGAGCCTGGTTACCACCGTGAGTCGGTAAGCGCAATCTACAGCCACGGTGGTGGGTTTTTTTCAATTCCCCCCCACTCTCTCCTTTTTGTTGTTTTGATCCTGTGTGCTCACCAGGGTGTTGGTATGTCTGCTTGTCCATGCTAAACATCTGATATACTACACTATGGCCAGTTTTTGTGTTGTTTTTTCTCCTGCATCCACTGAGGGGACTACAATTTGAAAACGGACGGTGCAGATTGGTTTTTCATCCCAAAGGCCCTGGCTGGGTTTAATGCCATCCGCTCATTGTTACTGATGTTCTGGTAAGGGCAATCTTAGCTCATTTTGGATCGTTACTTGTAATAAGCTGAACATCCTGCTACCTTTGAAGATTGATTCCATTTCATAAATATCTGGACTTTTTCTTTGTGTTTAATATTGATTTTTGTATTATTATTTTTATTTATTATTTGCAGGTGGTAGGTAAGACCTCCACCTTACCAACTGTAATTTTTGTTTAGCGCGGTTTATAATTTTTCTACAAGTAAAGAGATAGGCCTGTAGCTTGCGCAAAGAAGCAGATCATTCTCAGGCTTAGGGATAACAGAGATGCTGGCTTGCAAAAGGTCCGGAGGCATGGCGTGGTTGTCTAGTATTGCGTTAAAGGCAGTAACAAAATGGGTTGCTAACTGGGCTTGGAATGTTTTGTAATAGGAGATTGTAAAGCCGTCGGGGCCGGGCGCTTTTTCCCTCGGAGACCCTGCTAGAGCACTTGTGAGTTCCTCTGCAGTTATAGGCTGCGAAAGCAAGTCCACTTCCTCATCATTGATAGAAGGCAGGTTTGCGGCCGCAAAATAGGTCTCTATTGCCTCTATTCTATCCTGGGGCCGAAGGACGGAAATGCAGATTATAAAGAGCTTCATAGAAAGCACAGAAGGATTCCGCCATCTCCGCGGAGTCATGAATTCTGGATCCTGCAGGGGTGTAGGATAAGTTGCGTTGGGTTCGTATGGCGTTCGCCAGTGTTCTGCTGCATTTGTCCCCGTATTCGTAAAAGGTTCTGCGCATCCTCAATAGGGAATTGGAATAGGGAGTGCTCCCTGATTTGTTTTCGAAGGCTAGTTACTTCTGCTTTCAGTGCCCTGTCTGGGTGGATTTCATTGCGTTTTTCGTGGTCGTGAAGCTTGGCGAGCAACCCTGACAACGTTTTCGCTCTGGCCACCTTCAGTCTGTGACCATGTTTAATGAATATTCCTCTAATGTAGCACTTATGTGTCGACCAGACAGAAAGAGGATTAGGGACCGAATCTTTGTTACTCTCAAAGAAAAGTCCAAATTCTCGTGAGATGTCCGCTTTAACCTCAGAGTCTTAGATAAGGGATTCGTTTAATCGCCATTTAGCTGATCTAGGGGTCGAGTGTTGTGAGGCTAAAGTAATGGAGATCAAAGTGTGATCCAAAAGTGCAATGTGCCCAATATGGGCACTAGAGACCAGTGGGATCGTGGCGTGGGAGACTAGGAAGATATCTATCCTAGAATACGAGCCATGTACTGCTGAGAAAAATGTGTAGTCTCTCTCCTGCGGATGGAGGATAAGCCAAATGTCAACTAAACGGTGAGAGTGTAGCAGTTCCTTGATTTGGTTTTGAGCTCTCAGAGACAAGGCTGAGGAGCCCGTCGATGAGTCTTTGCGGGGATCGATGGTGAGGTTAAGGTCTCCCCCTAACACCACGGTTCCCTAAGCGAAGGCAGCCAAGGTGGTTAGGCATGTTTCAAGTACCGGGAGCTGATCCACATTCGGCAGGTAGAGTTTAGCCAGGGTGAATGTTTGCGACTGACCTTTAACAAAAAGGTATCCATCTTCTCGATCAGTGTGGAGGTCTATCAGCTGCCAGGGTACAGTTTTGGCCAGGAGGATACACGTGCCCTTTGATTTTGTAGAGGGTGACACAGTGTGATACGCTATTGGAAAATGTTTATTGTAGAGTTTTGGGATCTTGTCTGCCCTGAAATGAGTCTCTTGTAAGAATACAACCTGAGGTCTTTGCCTCCAGAGTTCAGCGAGACAACTGGAACGTTTTTCTGGGACATTTAAGCTCTTTACGTTCCAGGACACAAATTTTAATGACATTTTTGGTGGAGCGGGGTCGGGTCGCTGGACCCCGCCAGAACGGTAGGTAGCGTTGGGGGGGAGCTAAGGAGAAGAGGTGAAAAAGGACACAAAAGAGGGCCGGGAAGGGGTAGGATAGAGAGGATGGGAGAAGAGTAGGAAAAGGTGGGAGAAAACAAAATCTCAGATCGGAGGGCTACTGCCTAATTGGGCAGTTATGGCCTAGTGGGGGAAGAGGTAAGGCACTTTAGAGGTTGGGCTCCCAAAGCGCAGGACTTCCAACAACAACCCCCCGCTAAAGCCGGTCCATATGGGAATCGCATTGCTATGTTAAACTTCTATGTAAAGAAATATAAATAAAAATAACTTCCAAGAGTACCAGGAGTGGTAACAAAGGTGCAACATTCATAATCAGCAATATAACACAATCACCAAGTCCATTGTTTAGAAAGACCACGCACTCCCTGAGGGCCAAAGCCCTGTGAGAGTGAGTGGTAGCTCCATTTTTAAGCCCGTACAGCTAAAAGAATTAGGTCCCGTCCGGGACAACCTTTAGACCCCTAGGCGGGGAATGCATGTAGAAAAATGACCCCACTGCCACACAGGCTCCGGTCACTGGGGAATTAGCCAATGCAGAGGTAGCATGTCCTCCGCCGACGGCAAAAAAAAAAACAAACCCCAAAAGTGGGAGGCCAAGTTCGGCAGAACTCCCCTCGCTTTACAGACACATATCACTAAGTACTTGACAAACATATAAACATCATTATACAAGAACTACAGGCAGGCAGGGAGAGACACCTGGGAAGCCAGAACCATATCGCAGAGGAACTTCAATCTGTAGCAAGCCTGCTGATAGGCAAATGTTCCGAACTGCTCCCCAGCGGTCACCCCCACGCCAGCAGCGAGCACCAGCAATGATAGGCACAGTAACCTGGGTGAACCAACATTTACCCCCTTATATTGCAGGTCCATATAGCAGGTAGGGACCCAGAGGGTAGGGGGCCCTCAAATGAGTTTCTATGTGGTGCACCATCTCCCATCCCTGGCAGTATGTCCAGTCAGGTCTGACCATTCTCAGTGCATACCACCCTGAGAGACCCACAGGTAAGTCTACATGACATCTTCTCCCCCCCGGAATGAATCAGTTCTGGATCAGAAACGTCATGAGGTATTCCTGTGGAACTGACGAACCCGGGGGGCCCACGGCAATCAGTTTTGGAGGACCAGGGACCACCCCCAAGGAGAGTCACCAAACCCGTAAGTCAGTGGTAAATGAGCCAGTAAGAACAGAGCAGTGCGATGCAACACTTACAGGTGAAGGGAGATCCTAGGCAGTCTTTTACCTGAAAGCAGTTCTAACCAAAGAGGATCATGGCTCGCTGTCCTGAGGAGCCTGTGCTCTTCTGCGTTGTTGGGACCGGCGGTTGCGCTGGGGCCGTTGAGGTCTACTAGAAGGGTTCGCTGTAGGGTTATTGTTGCTAGAAGGACAAACTCTAGCCAATTGGGTAGTGATATCGGTGGCAACCCAAGGGAGCTGAGGGAAGCAGGGACATCCGCGGGATGGCGAAGGGTATACAAACGGCCTCCCTTGCGTGCAATCAGATGGAAAGGGTGACCTCACTTGTAGGTGATCCCCTGGTCGCTGAATTTCTCAAGCAAGGGCTTCATGCAGCGGCGCATCTGGAGGGTTCTCCAGGACACATCTGGCAGGAGAGTAATCTGAGCTCCGTCAATGTGCCCTCTGTGCCAGGCCCATTGAAGTATGTCCTTTTTGACAGAGTAATTGTGCAGGCAACAAAGGACATCTCTGGGTCTGTCTTCCGCGGTACCTCTGGGGCCAAGAGTTCTGTGAACCCTGTCCATTGCAATGGGTGTCTCCGGCGGGCGCTCCAGGCAGTTACTAAATACGGCAGTCACAGTCATCTTAAGGTCAGTCTGTCGGGTGGCCTCTGGCAAGCCGTGAATTCTGATATTGTGCCGGCGGTTACGATTTTCCAGATCGTCTATAAATAGATGTAGTTGTGCAATCTGGTCTGCCACCTCCTCATCTGTAGCTTGCAGGCCGGAGACATCATGGCGTAGGGCTGCGGTGTTAGTTTCCAGTGAGGAGACTCGGGCGGTCACTTCGGCGGCTACTTGTTTAATTCCCACTATTTCTCCGCAAAGTGCCGCCTCCATTCTGGAAGCCACAGAATCGAATTCATCTCTGGTGGGTAACTTTTGCAGGAGTGCCCATAATGCCTGGTCATTACAGAGCAAGGGAGAGGGCTCATGTGAGGGCAAAGCCAGAGGAGCAGCATGCACTGTGGCATGCAGTTGTTGTGTAAGGGGCAGAGGTGCACCTGGTAAGGAGTGCTGGGAGGACTAAGTGTCTCGTGGAGCCCACTGTATGGAGCCGCTGGGCTCCCCTCCTGGGCTGCCATGTGATGTGAGGGACAGAGAGCGGGGAAGGCAGGGGGAGAGATTGCTAGGTGGGGAGAACGGGAGCATGTCATTAAAGCGATCGTGTCTCTCATCTCCTCCTGCAGGCGAGCCAGCCCCTGTCCTCATGGCTGATGCTGGTGCCATCTTAGCTGGGTCAGGGGTGGAAGCCACCGGCTGTAACGGGACCAGGAACTATTCCATACGGGCCTCAGAGATCACAGGTCGGTGGTACTACCTCCCTGCTTGTATGGGCAGAGCTGAGAAGCTGGAATGTGCGGTATATCTGTGCGGGTGAGCTGCTTAGGAGCCGCGGAACGAGAGCCCAGGGAAGATGCGTCTTCACTCCTTCATACCGAGACCACGCCCCCTAACTCGCTATTTTTGATGCAATAACAAAAATATGAAAGCCTGTAAAAAAGTATTATGTAACTTCCATGCACGATTATTGGAGTGCTCTCATCCTGGCACCCAGGAGATGCCAAAATTGCCCCACATGCACAGTTCTGTACATTACAGTGATGTAACATTCTTTTGCTTCCCCTGTGTGATGAGACACCTAGCTAACAGGTGGGAACCTCACTTTCGTCATTCAAGCTAGTAATACAAAATCATGTCAGAGCTTACTGAGTTTTAAAGAGGCCTTTGTGACTGAAGTTGCCAATTTATTTGCCGTGTCGTGAGGTACAGTATCATAGGTTATGGCGGCATATACAGTTTTCGGGAAAACGTTGTCTAATAAGCATAAGCGCGGTCAATATGGTCAACTGACCGAAAGACAAAAGGGCATTGCTCAGAGTTTAGACCTGGAATTTTGCATGAAGAGTGGAATCAGATTATGTTATCCACCATCCAAGACTGCTACAGTATTTCTCAATTCCCAGAAGAATTCAGGCCGTCTTGGATGCCAAAGACGGTCCAACACCATATAAGGTAAAAATGTTGTTTTTACCATACTTGTTTCCATAATTTTATCCAATTCCCTTATATTGCAGAAGAGACAGTCTCTTCTGTAATAATGGACATTCCTGTTTGCAATGTTTTGGAAAATGGCTATAATACCACTTTAAGAAAATGAACAGTTGCTGACAGGTGAGACAAATAGGCAAAACAGGAAGGTCAACCGCCCCAGTGTTTTTAAAACGAAGTCTGCATTCACACTACAGCATTCTGAATTGTGGGCAGATTTGCCATGGATCTACCCGTGATTTGACAGCGCCGAGGTGTGAATGACAAAACATGGGACTTGCATTCGAGATGTCATTCTTTTGAATGACACTTCAAATCAGGGTGCGGGTCTCCTGCGATATTTCAGGAGCTACTTTTGGAGGGCCATGCGTTCCGTGATGCAGGTTGCCGCGACTGCAGCACAATTTATCACGTGACAATCGTGGCAGACCCGCACCGCGATTTGAGGTGCTATTCAAATGAATACCATCTTGAATGTGAGTCCCATGTTCTGTCATTCACACCTCGATGCTGTCAAATCAGATTCGTGGAAAATCTGCACGCGATTCAAAACGCTATAGTGTAAATGCAGCCTAAAAAGGTGCACATGGAAAGGACTTTTCATAGAACAAACATAATACAAAAACTACCAGCTTGCCAGCAATAAAAACAACAAAACATAAAAGTACACAGTTTAAATTTTCTTTAAAAACAGATGTGTAATTTGTAAATATATGTGAAAGCACTTCTGTGAAGTGTGGTCACTAAACCTTATCTATGAGAACCTCCATCTTGGAGTATTTATATTATTAAATATACAGGGACACACCTGCACACAGCACAATGGCAGCTAAAGATCTCCAATGTGTCCCCGCACCAAATCCAGCAAGCAAAATAAAAATGGCAACTCCTCCAATCAATTCAAAATTAGGTTTTCACGGGCCACCCCACCCCATCTCTATGATCCTGCATGTAACATGCCTCTGCCACAATCCATACGAGTGGGGAGAAAAGATGGCAGTCTGTTATCATTCTGTGTCCCTGGAGATAAAGGTCATGCTCATGGATGCATCCAAGCCAGGATTGGACAGAGCGTCCTGCCAGGAATGACAATTACTCAGACATGCTACACTGTGCCCAAAATTTTTTTTATTTTTTTTCACACAAATAGAGCTTTCTTTTGGTGGTATTTAATTACCACTGAGATTTTTATTTTTAGCGATATATTCGAAAAAAGCAAAAATGTTGAAAAAAACAACACTTTTTTTTTTATTAAAAAAGTTTGCAAAAAAGTAACGTTTTTTCATAAATTTGGGCCAAACTGTATGTAGCAGTATAAATTATCTTTGGTAAAAAATTACCCAAATTAGTGTATATTATTTAGTCTGTGTAAAAGTTCTAGAGTCTACAAGCTATGCTACGTATCATTGAAAATTGATTACATCTGACTGTATGGCCCTGAAATGTCAGGACAGTACAAATACACCCCAAAAGACCCATTTTTTGGAACGTAGAAATTCCAAGGTATTTAGTAAGAGGTATAGTGATAGTGAGTTTTTTGAAGTTGTAATTTTTTTTCCACAATTCTTTGGAGAATTAAAAAATTATATATATATATATATTTTTTTTTACACAAAATTGTCATATTTTTAAGTTATTTCTCACACACAGCATATGCATACTTGCAATCCCAAAACACATTTTGCTACTCATCCTGAGCATGGCGATACCACACGTGTGAGACTTTTTCATAACCTGGCCACATACAGAGGCCTAACATCCAAATAGCACCTCCAGGCATTCTAGGGACAAAAATTACACCTAATTATCTGACTACCTATCACAATTTTGAAGGCCCTGGAGCACCAGGACAATGGAATTACCCACAAAATTACCCGATTTTGGAAAGCAAACACCCCAATGTATATTCTATGAAGCATTATGAGTCCTTTGAACATGTCATTGTTTTCCACAAGGTTTTTGAAAATGTGGAAAGAGAATTATTATTATCCAGGATTTATATAGCGCCAACAGTTTGCGCAGCACTTTACAACATGGGGGCAGACAGTACACTTACAGTACAAATCAATACAGGAGGGATCAGAGGGCCCTGCTCGTTAGAGCTTACAATCTAGAAGGGAGGGTCAAGTGGAAACAAAAAGGTAATAACTGTGGGGGATGAGCTGATGAATTTAATTTTGAATTTGAATTTAATTCTTTGGCCGAGCGGAAGCCAGTGGAGGGATTGACAGAGAGGAGTGGCAGACACAGAGCGATTGGTAAGGTGGATGAGTATGGCAGCGGCATTCATAATGGATTGAAGAGGTGATAGACTATGTAGAGGTAAGCCAATGAGAAGGGAGTTGCAGTAGTCGAGGCGAGAGATGACCAGCGAGTGAATTAAGAGCTTTGTTGTGTCATTGGTTAGAAAGGGGCGTATTTTGGAGATGTTGCGGAGGTTGAGGCGGCAGGATTTGGACAGTGATTGGATGTGTTGCTTGAAGGAGAGTTCAGAGTCTAGGACTACACCTAGAACCTTGGCATGTGGGGATGGGCTTATAGTTGTGCCGTCGATTTTGACAGAGAGATCAGGGGAAGAGGCATATGGGGGAGGAAAAATTATATGTTCGGTTTTGGCTAGATTGAGCTTGAGGAAGTGGTGTGACATCCAGACTGATATATCTGAGAGTAAATTAGTGATACGTGAGGAGACAGAAGGAGTGAGCTGAGGGGTAGAGAAATAGATTTGGGTGTCATCAGTGTAGAGGTGGTATTGGAAGCCATGGGAGGCTATCAGTTGACCCAGGGAGGCAGTGTAGATTGAAAATAGTAGAGGTCCAAGAACAGAACCCTGAGGGACCCCAACAGAGAAAGGAAGAGGAGAGGAGGAAGTAGAGTTATAAGAAACGCTAAAGGTGTGGTTGGATAAGTAGGAAGAGAACCAGCAAAGTATACAGTCACGGAGACCAAAGGCGTGTAGTTTTTTGAGGAGGAGGGGGTGGTCAACCATATCAAAGGCAGCAGAGAGGTCCAGTAGTAGGAGTACAGAATAGTGTCGATTGGTTTTGGCTGTTAGTAGAACGTTTGTTAGTTTTAGGAGAGCAGTTTCTGTGGAGTGTTGAGGACGAAATCCAGACTGAAGGGGATCAAGAAGGCCATTATCAGCAAGGTGGACGCTCAGTCGGTTGTAGACCAGACGTTTGAGGAGTTTGGATAAGAAGGGGAGCAAGGAGATGGGGTCCAGTGAGGGCTTTTTAAGTATGGGTCTGACAAGTGCATGTTTTAGAGAGTTAGGGAAGATGCCAGAAGAGAGGGAGAGATTGAAGATGTGGGTTAGAGAGTGTAGCATAGGGCCAGAGGGTGAAAGTAGCATTTGTGAGGGAACAGGATCCAGAGGGCAGGTGGTAAGGTGGACATTAGCAAGTAGTTTAGCAACTTCGTCTGTAGTGGTGGGGTTGAAAGAGGGGAATAATGATTGTGCCTGTGGGCATGAAGTGTAAAGCGTGGAGGGTGTCGGCACAGTAGAGATCTCCGCGCGAATAGTATCAATCTTCTGTTTGAAGTGATTGGCGATCTCCTGGGCAGTGAGTGAGTTGGCGGGTGGAGGACGAAGTAGAGAGTTGAAGGTGGAGAAGAGTTGATGGAGACAGGATGATAAGTTGATAATGAGAGTGGTAAAATAGGTCTGCTTGGCAGAGAGGAGGCTGGAATTGTATTTTTGGAGGGCAAATTTATATTGGTTGAAATCTCTCTGGGACTTAGTCTTACGCCACAGGCGCTCAAGAGCACGACTACAATTTTTCAGACTTCTAGTATCATCTGTTTGCCAAGGTTGAAGGGGTCTGGGCTTTATTCTGTGTGTAGTGAGGAGGGCCAGTGAGGCTAGAAGTGAAGCATTGTACACAGAAGTGGCTAGGTTGGTGCAGGATAGGGGTGAGATTTTGTCGTAGAGGTTGTTGATAGCAGAGTAGAGAAGAGAAGGGTTGAGATAACGTAGGTTTCTGTGGGTAACTTTAAGGTGGTTGGAGGGAGAGGAGGTAAAGGAAAGGGAGAGAGTGAAACTAATAAGGTGGTGATCAGAGAGGCAATGGATAGTTAGAGAGGTTGCATGGAGTGCAAAGGTGAGAGAACACGAGGTCAAGGATATTGCCTTCTGAGTGAGTTGGAGCATGTATACACTGCTTCAGGTCAAAGGAGGATGTTAGGCTAAGAAGTTTGGAAGTGTAAGGAGTGTTAGTATTAATAGGGATGTTGAAGTCCCCGAGAATGATTGTGGGAATTTCAGAAGAAAGAAAGTAGGGTAGCCAGGCAGAGAAGTCTTCAAAAAAGGTTGATACTGGTCCAGGGGGCCTGTAGATCACAGCTATCCTTAGAGAAGTTGGAGTGAAAACACGAATGCAGTGTGCTTCGAAAGAGGAGAGTGACAGAGAGGGAGGTGGCTGAAGTACCTGAAAGGTGCTATGTGGGGCTAGAAGGATTCCGACACCTCCTCCCTTACGTCCGCTGGATCTGGGGGAGTGAGTCCAGAGGAGACCACCATGGGATAGGGCAGCAGAAGATGCAGTGTCGGATTCGTGGAGCCAGGTTTCGGTAATGGCGAGTAGGTTAAATGAGTTTGCAATAAAGAGGTCATGGAGAGAGGTGAGTTTGTTGCAGACAGAGCGGGAGTTCCAAAGGGCACAAGAGAAAGGGAGTCTGGTCTTGGGAAGAATAGAAATGGGAACTAAATTGTGTTGATTGCGGCCGCTGCCACAGGGTGCAGGGTGATGGGTGCATGGGGTACAGTTAAATGACGGAGGCCCAGGGTTTGGGGATATATCTCCAGAGGTTAGGAGAAGCAAGAGGATGAGGGAGGTAATATGGGAGTGGGATTTATATGAAGGGACATGCCCCAGGGTCTTGGACATTTTTAGTGTGTGGATTTAGAATTAGCAGGAGTTGGTGGGTGCAGTAATAAGGACAGGACAGAAGTGAGGGTGATATATATATATATATATATATATATGCTGTGGGGGGGAGAAGAGGGGTGAAGGAGAGATAGTTTTAGGATGGAGGACAAAGTTGTCAAAAGCAGTGGTAGAGAATGCATGTTACAAGGAAAAAGAGCTAAAGGAGTAAATAAGTTCACCTGATGTCTGTGTGCTGTTTTTCAAAGTGTTTATCTTGTGTCCCTTCGCTTTGTGCATTCGCTGAAGTGCAGAGTCAGAAGTGCATTCCACTTATAGAAATCGCCACTTTGAGAAAGAGCCAAGTTGCAAATGTGTACCCCCTGCAAATGCTTCCCCCAAGTGAAGCTTATATATATACTGATAGGGGTAGGGTGTGGGTGAAAACCTTTTTTTTTGTTTACACAAAGTTGCCAAGTTATACTATATTTCTAACACATAGCATGCACATAGCAAAAATTACACCCCAAAATACATTCTGCTACTCCTCCTGAGTATGGAAATGCCATACGTGTGAGATTTTTACATACCCTAGCCACATACAGAGGCCCAACATCCACGTAACTCCTTCAGGCATTCTAGGAGCATATATTACACCTCTAATTTCCTGACAACCTATAGCATTTTTAAAGACCCTTCATATTTCTACCGCATAGCATGTACATGCCAATTACACCCCAAAATACATTCTGCTGAACAAAGGGTAGCTTTACAGAGGGGATTATCGGTCCAGGCAGCAGGCAGGGACGTGGTCAGCAACAGTAAAAAGAATCGGGGGGGGCGTGGCCTGGCACCGGAGCAAGATGGTCGCATAGACAGAGAGCTCCCCCATCCAGAGCTTTTGTCTAACCCTTCAGCAGCAAGGAAAACCTTGATCCCGCGGAGCACCGATGGCAGGGAGAAGCCACTTAGCCTCCCGGTCTCAGCCGGACCAAACTACACAGCTGAGCAGGAACATACCAGCAATGTTCCGCACTCAGCTCACGGACTCACAGGCCACATCTCAAGCCGCGGACTGGAGTGCAGGGAGCTACGCTGCCACAGACACCCCTCCAGTGGTCCCAGCGGCAAGCGCGAGTACTACTCATCCCATTTATCCCTCTCCTCTCCTGTGCCTGGCCGACCTACAGCAGGTGGCCCTGGATATTAAGAGCACTCTGTCCACAGCCATATCAGACTTAAAACATGACATCAGAGCCGTTGCCAGGAGGCTGGAACATGTGGAGAATGTCACCATGACACACGGCGCTGCAATTAAGCAAGTACAGCAGACCACTACCGCACATACACAACACCTGATAGATATGCACAGGCATATGGAGGACTTGGACAATAGGGGTCGTAGGCGCAACCTGCGGATTAGGGGGCTACCTGAGTCAGTGGAGGGGCCCAGCTTCAGGCTGCTGTGTGGGCCATTTTCAATACCCTATTAGGCAGACCGCCTGATGCCCCTGTTGAAATGGAGAGGTGCCATAGAGCCCTTAGGCCTAGGGGCAGGGACACTGACTCACCAAGAGATGTTGTGTGCTGCTTGGTCAGTTTCATCCAAAAGGAGGAAATATTGCGCGCAGCTCGTAACCACAATCACTTGGAACATGAGGGAGCGCGCATCCAACTCCTCCAGGACTTATCCTCCAACACAGAAAAGACCTGCGTCCTGGCCTCCAGGTATTACGGGAAAGACATATCCCCCATCAATGGAAATTTCCTTTCTGCCTTCAAGCGACTGCGGGCAACTGCACGGCGCAACTGAGAACACCTGCGGATCTCCAACCCTTCTGCGATATCCTTGGCATTCTGGTGGTCTGTGTCCCGGAGTGGTATGGCACATTTTTACAACCAGAACCATGGATCCTCACCCACCCTGATGACACCCCAAGGGCACAAAGAAGCAGGCATAGACGCCGTAGGCCTTCGGCTAATTCCTTACCAAGACATCGAGGAGACATGGAAACTGATGAGAGCCCACAAGCCTCTCCGTCTTCGGTTCGCTGGAAGACCGACCATTGAAACCTCAGGCTGAGATTTTGTGAGCTGACCCATATTAATCTCCACTTAACGATCCACACTGTTTGACGTATAGACCGTCACCTTGGAGTTCTGACACATGGCATGAAACGGGTAAGGTACTGCAGGTAAATTTTCTACCACATATCACACACCCCCTCTGCAACCCGTTCCCCTTGGGCATCTACGCTGGAATGTGAGATGGCTCTCCCGTGCCTTGGGGGAGTATGTCTGCTAATTCAGACTTGGTTGCTACCCAGATTTATGGCAGCTGCCCTCATTTTGGAACACTGAGACAGCAGGGAACAGATAAAATATGTCCCGTGCCCAGTGTCTGGATATAATTTGTAACCTACAGGGAATCGCCACCAACAAAGCCATAGCTGGTTTTGGGGAAAGGCTTGTTTTCCCCTTCTTGTTATATTAAACTTCGGACAACTAAGAGACAGAGGCAATATGGATATGCAACAGATGTCTGATTCCTTATTTTGCATTTCAATAATATTAACACCAGGGCGGGGAATGTCACAATTATATGGTCATGGATATAAGATATCAATGTTCTATAATCCCCGTATCCCGGCAAGGTAATACGTGCCTCCCTCGGGGAGGCTTGGGCACGTATTATCTTGCCGGGATACGGGGATTATAGAACATGGATATCTTATATCCATGACCATATAATTGTGACATTCCCCGCCCTGGTGTTAATATAGGTATTTTGGGTGACAGCTCTGGATGCTGGGTACCCCGAACTACGTTGCTTTGGACTTGGGAGGGCGTGGTTTTGCTGCTCTATAGTAGGTGGCCAATCACTAAGGAAGTGTACTGTGTTCACCCAGCCTCTTCCGCAGATGTGAGGCGTGGAGCGCAAGCTCCACATTAGATAGCAAATCCACTACCAGTCGCTGATTGGCCCCTGTTCTCTTGTGATGTAGATGACGCCTGAGTCTGGGCAGGCTGCTTTCTCGGTTACGTGCGAGTCTTGGAGCGCACGCTCCTGACACACGCACAGACTTGACACCAGCAGCGGATTGGCTGTTAGCTGTTATCTCTTCCACAGTGATGCAGCTAATGAGGCTTGGAACGCAAGCCGCACTGAAGGCTTGGGACGCAAGTCGAGCGGAGGTTATGTTATCTGCAGCTTTTTGAAAGTCACAGTGTCTCACTTTGCTGATATGATCTGGTTTACGCTTTTGGACTTTCAGGCATATACATTGCATATTAAAAGTGTATTAAATATGGCCATTTGTGTTGACACTGAACATCCACTTCCGGTTCCGCCATGACGGGGGCAGAGCCGGCTAAATTTCAAGTGGTGTACAGTTTATAAATAAGTGCAATGTGGGGAGGCTGTTTTATGCCCCTGTTGAAGACTTTGGAGTCGAAACGCGTAGGGACTGCTTTTCAGCTTCCCACATTGCCAATTTTATACTTTTTATTTGCTTTGTGATCACTTTTACCCTGTATGGCTTTTTTGTCATTAAAAACCTTATTTTTGACCTACACTATGTGGAGTTCCCTTTTTTCTTTCCCCATGGGCCCACTGTGAACCATTTCTTCCTGACCAATTTGTTCCGGAACCAGGGATCGTGCGCATCAGGGGCCTAACGCCCGCCCGGGACAACCACTCCTCACCGATGATCGAGACCCAGAGGACGATATTCGGCTGGACACCCCGGGAGACTATCCACCTATGCCTAATAGACGTACTGCTATAAGGCAGGTGCGTCCTACGGATCTGGTAAGGGTATCCAACTTTTCCTATTGAAGATCTGTTTGCTTTGGTATCTATGGTCGCCTTTCCACTGGAGTGTCCATATATTTCCAGGATATATGGTACCCCCCCCCCCTTTTTGGAGAAGACTTCCATTCACCTCACTACTTATGGATTTTAGTCCCTTGTCACTTTAATACAGACATTGGTTTGAACACTCCCAGCAGGCCACTGCTTGTATATTTGTATTTTTGTCAATTTATATTTTCACAGGTGCATACAATTCCTTATTTATGAAGATAGTAGCAGTACTTGCAAACATAGCCCCCCCCCCTTTTTTTTTTTCTTTTCCTCCCCAACCACACACCCTCACCTCTCCTTCGCACTGCTATCTCTCAGAGGCTATGAACGGAATGTAGGGACCTTAAGCCCCTTGACCTGCTCTTATAGAAAGTGCACTTTGGCTCATAAAGGTACTGCATGTGTCATGGCGGGAATGCATTTGGGTCAGCTTACCGCAGTTATACAGTTATGCATTTTCACATTTTTCTTGTTGTTCTTGTACCTGTTTTCTTTTATTTTATGCTGTTCTTGCATATCCTAACTCTCCTGTGATGGGGAATTTCAGGGATTAGCACATGAGAGAGGAACCAAGTCTCATTCTCATAAAAGTTGTATATAATGCATGGCGGGGAGGCTAAAGAGGCCCTTTTTAAAAAAAATGTTTATGTCTAATCCGCCTTGTTTTCCGTGCTCATCACAAGATTCCTGTGTTTCTACACAAGTGGTTGATTTGATTTCCTTTACTGTACGGTGTTGTCCTAGACCTTGCCTTCCTTAGGTGCTCCCTTAAGGAGCACACTGAGGGAAGGAGTTGAGCGCAGGGGCCTTCTGTTCTTGGGCTAACACATGTTTTTTGTCCTTGAGAGCAGAGGTCCTTGCTGACCGACGTAGCATACACGTCAGTGGATATCTGCCTTCTCACAACGGTCTTACAATAATACATATGTATGATGCTTGCTGATAGCATATGCTGCTATAGGTTGAGTCTATATCGTGTGAGTCAGTCGGCTATGATGGATGGTGGCCCTCCGCAGAAGGCCTCACTCATTTTCTATGGGTGGACCTCCCCAGGCTCGACTCATCCTTTACAAGCTGAGGTTTTTTTATAATGATCGTGCTTATAGTTTGGAGCTCTGGATGGTAGAATGTAAATTTGGTCTTGGTGTCAGGTGTCTTCCCCACCTCAAAGAGGCAGGTCTCCCCTTTGAAACTTGCTGGCATTGTTTTTCACCACTCCAGCACTCCATACGATCCCACTTAGGTAGTTCAGCAGGCCTGTAATTACCTCCAGTGTATTTTTCACAAAACCCTATTTGGGTAGTTGATACAAGGGTGGGTTATACCCCCCTCAGGTCACTTAAGCTCTTGCACGTAGCCGAATAGGTTAGGAGCAGATTCTGCTCATTCTTTTTCTTTCTCTCTCCTTTTATTCTCTTTCCTCATTTTTTTCTGCTTTCTCTACCTCTTACCATTTCCCCCTTTTATTCTCTCCTTTATACGGGCCCTTTCCACTCTCTATCTGGGAGTGATACAGAGATACACTCCCTTCCAATGAATATGCCCCCTGTAATGCAATCCTCAGCTCCTCTAACCCTCAAGGTCTATTCTTTAAATGCTAAAGGCCTCAATACCCCCGAGAAACGAAGTAGTGTCCTTACTGAGGCACACCGCCAAAGAGCACAAGTGGTTTTTATCCAGGAAACCAACTATAAATCAGGATCCATCCCCCGTCTATCTAATAGTCGCTTTCCGGAGGATTACCATGCAACCTGTGCTGACTCCAAAACAAAGGGAGTTTCAATAGTACTCACGAAGTCATTCGCCTTTCGCCTTACAGGCCAGATAATAGATCCAGAGGGCAGATTCCTTTTTCTTAAGGGAATCTGGAAAGACAGACCGGTGCAACTAGCTAATATCTACTGCCCCAACTCCAAACAGGTGACCTTTTTGAAAGAAACACTTCTGCATCTCACAACGTTTCAGTCAGGCTTACTTATTCTGGGGGGGAACTTTAACATGGCCCTAGACCCACTTCTTGACACCTCCACAGGCACCTCCTCACTTCCGTATTCTGCCTTGTGACAAGTAAAACTCGCTCTAGCCTTCCTTACACTCCATGATACCTGGCGCACCTTAAATCCAAGGGGGAGGGACTATACTTTTTTCGTCCCCGCACACACGCCACTCAAGGTTGGATTACCTTTTTATACACCAGGCAGACTTATCTTACCTCTATGACGCGACATTAGAGAACATGATACTCTCGGGCCATCACCCGATAACTCTGACTTTACGTTTCCCTCAGAGGGAAACATCAACCAATATTTGGAGACTGGACGCCTCCCTTCTTACAGACCCTGGGGACCAGGGGACTATTAAACAGACCATCAGTGACTACTTTCGCCAAAACGACACTCCAGATGTGTCACCCATGGTTCAATGGGAGGCACATAAGTGTGTTGTGAGAGGCCATTTTTTGGCCATTGTGGCAAGAAAAAAGAAGGAACGCCAAACCCTAATTCGAGATCTATCTAACAAAATAACCCTGCTGGAAGCGCAGCACAAATGCTCACTAGTACTTAATGTTGCGACAGAACTAGCTGAAACACGAGCACTCTTATTAGAACTATTCAAAAGAGCAAGCAAACAGCAGACATTATCACAAAGACTATTCTATGAACAAAGCAATAAACCTGGCAGACTTCTAGCAAGGTTTAAGCAGAACCGAACTCTAGCCTCCACAGTCAACCATGTAGTTGATACTCAGGGGGCGACTCATTTGAGAAATGAAGACATTGCTAGACAGTTCCGCATCTTTTATAGTAAACTATACGACTTGAAATCACATGAGAACAGAACTGTAGCTGAGGACGCACGATTGGATCTAATGCGGGATTTCTTTAGCAAACATAGCCCTTGCACGCTCTCTGCGTCGGACAGGCAAGCCTTGAAAGCACCGTTATCCTCAGAAGAATGGATTGAGGCCCTAAAAACCACGAAACCTGGTAAATGCCCGGGGCCAGACGGTCTCTCGGCCCAATACTATAAATGCTTTTCAGACCTCCTAGCACCAGGCTTTCTTAAGGCCTTTAATGGGCTATCTCACACCCCGTGTACTTCAGGGAATCTGCTAGAGGCATATATCTCGGTAATACCTAAGGGAAATAAAGATCCTACTAATGCAGCCAATTACCGACCTATATCCCTTTTGAATGTGGACATTAGGCTGTTCTCCAAGATCTTGGCAACCAGATTGTCCTATCATGTGCCGGCTTGGGTGGGTTTGGACCAGGTCGGATTTGTTCCTGGAAGAGAAGCCAGGGACAATACCATTAAGGCTCTAAACCTACACCACTGGCTTACTTCGACCCGCAGAGAAGGTTTCTTTCTGGTCATGGATGCGAAGAAGGCGTTCAACCGAGTGGCCTGGGATTACATGGACGCGGTCCTGGAAACTCTGGGCCTGGGAAGATGTATGCGGGCTTTTATTAGTGCTCTATACACCAATCCCACAGCCAGGGTGCGGGTCAATGGCCATTTGTCAGACGCTTCCCCATCCACAATGGAACCAGACAGGGGTGTCCTTTTTCCCCCCTGCTCTATATCCTTACTCTGGAACCCCTATTGTGTTGTATTCGAGCAAATCCGAATATAAAAGTAATTGAAGTTCATCAACGAGAATACAAGATAGCCGCCTTTGTGGATGACATCTTGCTCTTCCTTTCATCCCAAATGACATCCCTGCCCAATCTGCTGCCGGTTCTAGAACAGTTTAAAGCCATATCAAACCTAAAAATTAATTACTCAAAGTCTTTTGCACTAAATATCTCTTTACCTCCTAAGCTAGTACAACAATGCCAGTCGAATTTCCCTTTCTGCTGGAAAACAGACACTATCACCTATTTGGGTATCCAACTCCTGTCAGAACTTTAAAAAATACAAGACCTTCACAAATGGAAGGCCCCCACTGTTTCCTGGTTCGGTAGTGCCTCAATCTTTAAGATGACGGTGCTCCCCCAGTTACTATACAAAATGCAAACTATCCCGATCCATCTACCGCCTTCCTTTTTTACATTCTACAGGAGAATGTGCAGGGTTTTTCTGTGGGGAACCAAGGCAGCTCGAATTGGGTGGGCGAAGCTGGTCCTACCAAAATCTGGGGGTGGCATAGGTTTGCCGGATCTCCAGAAATACTACTGGGCAGTCCACTTAGCCAGGGTGGTTGACTGGAGATTACATGCGCGGTGCAAGGACTGGGTACTGCTCGAGCAGTTGATCTCGTCAGCGGACCTTCGTTCAACCCCCTGGTTTTCCAACAAATACAGAACACCTCTTCTACACACGCATCCGCTTATCGGGGCGACACTTCACGCAGTGTCAGACAAAGACTGCGCGATCACCCCTATCAAGGGTAACCCAGACTTTCCCCCAGGGCTGGCCAAAGCTTTCCTATCATTGGAGTGGCCATACGCAGAAATGCAGGCTAAACACTTTTACTCGAGGGGGAGGTTCCTCAGGCAAGAAGAGCTTGTCGCGTTGTCCAACACTAAATCTTTCCCCTTTTGGGCCTATATACAACTTAAACACTATTTGGACAACGCGGCTAGCAGAGATAGCTTCACGAAGCCTCCTACTGTTTTTGAGTCGCTGTGCTCTAGCTCGTCTCCCCAGAGTCATGTGATATCGATGCTCTACGCCTCCATGTTCAAGGAACCATATGCCTCTTTGCGCTTGGAGCACATGTTCTGGGAGACTGAGCTGGACATGGAGATCAAGGACACCAGTTGGGACAGTTTTCACTTATACATTCATAAAGTCTCTCTGAATGTCCACACTCAGGAAAATGGGTACAAAATTAAAACAAGATGGTACAAGACCCCGGAAGTACTCACAAATTTATACCTACAGTCTCTGATCAGTGCTGGGAGATGTGAACAGGAACTGGGCACCTTTCTTCATATATGGTGGAAGTGCCCAATGATCCAGCCTTACTGACGAAAGGTGCACGACATTACGACTGTGATATCCTCTCTCCCATTAGAATTCTCACCAGCACAGTACCTCCTTCACCTTTCCAAAATACCTTAAAAAAAAATACTATAAGTCATTGGCTATGCACTTGATCAATGCAGCCAGGCTCTGCCTGCCAGTTCATTGGCGGTCTAAATCCCCCCTTTCAATGAAAGAATGGGCATCACGCATTAACCGGATAGCAACGATGGAGGAGCTGATACACATTGCTCAAGACAGAATCTCCAGGTTTACAGCAACATGGGCTAATTGGTTTGAATATGGATCCTCTCAGCAATATCAGGAGCTGATACAAAATTCTACCTAACTCATGCCATACTACTTTTGACACGCCTTGATGATACATCACATAAGCATTCTGAACTGGGGGTCTCAGGTGGTGCGCCCGGTAGCGACTGGAGAGGGTAGCCGGTGGTTTCCCACCCCCTCTCCTAACAGGTCCTCATACTCACCCCCTTTCTTTTCTTTTCTGTTCCTCTCTAATCTTCCTTTTCTTTCCTCTTCCTTATCTAAGGTAACAGATGGGGGGTATGGGGTGGTGGGTGGACTCAGTGGTCTGCTCGTCCCCCCACCCCCCCATATCATATCATATGCAATAAACAGGAAACAGGTTGGAATAGATGGGGGGATTCTGTGTCCCTGGTTGCTCTAATGTGGTCAAAGTTAAGAGAGATACTAATGCCAGCAATGGATATGCTTTGACTCCCTCAGAGGAAACATAGGACTACATATGTCAGGCACTTAAAATGCATTTGATGTAGGAATGACTAAGGCATGGTCTTTGATATTTAGATATGTATTACAATGTTGTTTAAATCCTGTCTTACTATGCAGATATCTCTTTAAAGATACCTTCTGTATTACTGTTTGAAAACTTTAATAAAATCTTTATGAAAAAAAAAAAAAGGAATCGTCCAGGCAGCAGGCACGGATATGGTCAGTACAATTAAAGTATTGGTCCAGGCAGCAGCAGGAAGGAACATCAAGCTTAGGGCCTTGGTCAGGAAAATATGGGGACAGGGGTAGAGGCTTCTCCCACCCAAATCTCTTTGAAGCCTCTGGTCTCCAGACCCTGTTCCGGGAATTACAAAACCCAGAGAAAGCCAAAAACACTATTCTGAAGCCCCTCACATAACTTGCATCCCACTACTACAGTAGCAGGGCGAAAGATCAGGCAAAAAACATGGTTGATTAAAAGGTCGAGGTCAGTGCACGTGGAAGGCAGAAACGTGGTTTAGAAACAATCCATACGAAAAGCAGAGGCATCGTCGGTAAACAGGCAGGGTCATTTAACGTGGAAGGTAGAAACGTGGTTTATAAACAATCAAAAACGGCAGGCAGAGGAATCGTCAGTAAACAGGCCAGGGTCAGATAACTTAGAAGGTAGAAACGTGGCACATTTGAAATGGGGAAATGGCAGGCTGTTAAAAATAAGGGGAACTAATATCTTATAACTAATAGGGGAACTAATATCTTAGGGATGTGTGATACTGTCTGAAACATTCTTTGACGCATAAGCCAGGTTGGGAGGGACATTGGGGACAATGATAACGTGTCTGTTCTAACTCCTCCTCTGCTGCATACAAGATATTTCTTTTGGTGTCTTATTCCCGATTCTGTGAGGGGGAATGCTTTCGGAAAATGTTGCTCATGAAGTCGATCACATAATCAGTGAATGCTTCCTGGGGGGCATCTCTGCTGATAGATTGGGGCAGTGACAATTTCTTCAATATATTTGATTAAGGTGCTGGGTCTTTCTGTTGACTTTTGATAGATGATGTACGAATTATACATGGCCAAATGGAAGAGATAAAATGCAACTTTTTTATACCAGAAATGGGACTTTTGTTTTGATAAATAAGGCTGTAGCATCTGGTCGTTTAAATCCATCCCCCCATCATGAACGGATTATATTTGTGGACGTAAACATCTCTCTTGTCCCTCTACTTCACAGCCAATACTTCCTCGTTCCTCAGACTTGCGGATTTCCCCTTTGTAGCCTTGTTGTCACTAAATTTTGTGGGAAGCCCTTCCTATTTGTTCTGTTGGTACCGCAGGCCAAGGTTTTTTCATGGTACAGGTGGAAGAAAAGGGGCAAACTGGTATAATAATTGTCTACGTAGCCTTTTTTGAACAGGGTGTATGCCAGGTCCCAGTCAATTTTTCCACTGGTTCCGATGTATGTTGGGCACTCAGGGGGCTGGAGCTGGGAGTCTTTGCCTTCGTATATGCAGAAGGCTTACACATATCCTGTGGCTCTTTTGCAAAGTTTTTTTTAGTTTCAATCCGAAAAATAATTTATTAGTGGGCGTATGTTATATAATTTATCATGGTTGGGATGATCTCGGAGAGGGTACTGTGAGTTGTCATTGAAATGCAGGAAGCGCATGATCATGTCATAGCATGTCCTGGACATGACAGCACAAAAACTCAGCAAGTGATGGATTGGGTTGGTGGACCAGTAGGCATGCAATTCATTTTTCTTTGTACGCCCCATATTAAACGTAAGGCCTACGACGTCACCAATGATGATGGTCCACGATGTACTGCAGCAAATCTTCAGGGAAAAACAAATGAAAATAATCTAATCGGTTTGGGCCCGACTTCTTTGGGTCTGTTGCGTTATTCCAGTGCTGGTACTGAGCCTTTCTTCATGGAGTGCAGTTCCGTTGGTGTTGGTGACGTGGGGTGTATGGCGCTGCTGGTAGTAGGCAGGTCTTCTGATCTTATTCTTTTGGGAGGGACTGTTTCCTCCTCCGATTTGGTCCCGGATCCACTACTCTCTACTGGCTCGTATTCCAGATCAGATTTGGATGGTGAGAGCTCCCCACTGCTCTCACCTGACATAGTAAGGATTGTATATGCCTCCTCAGATGTAAAATATCTTTTGGACATGGCAGCTGATGTGAAGCTGCGATGGGTACACTGCTGATGGGCGGCAGTGATGTTGGCTCTGTGACAGGTGACACTAATTAGGCTGCACTAATGGGCTGCGCTGACAGATCCACTGATGCTGGCACTAATGGCCTGTGTGACAGATCCACTGACGGGGCTGCGTGATGGGGCTGCGTGACGGATCCACTGACGGGGCTGCGCGACAGATCCACTGACGGGGCTGCGTGACTGATCCATTGACGGGGCTGCATGACGGATCCATTGACGGGGCTCCATGACAGATCCATTGATGGGGCTCTGTGACAGATCCATTGATGGAAGCACTAATGAACTGTGACAGATCCACTGATGGCGGAACTAATGGACTGTGTGACAAATCCACTGATGGGCTGTGTGACAGATCCACTGATGGGCTGTGTGACAGATCCACTGATCTGACAGGTTCTCTTTAGTTGGGGGCGTATAGTGCACAGGAATGTGTACTAAGCTCACAATAGTAATTCACTCACAGTTCTCCATGTCTCATCCTCACATGATCGGTTTGTGAGGAGAAGAAGCCAGGAACAGCCAGTAACCACTCGTGTTTACAGTTGTGACCAGCTGTGATTGGACACAGCCAATCATGTGGTAAACAACCAATTTCATTGGCTGTTTACCCTGATCAGGGATGAGCTGTGTCTGAGGGACACGTATCATCCCGAATCGGCACGCATTAGTGGCGCATTTCAAAGGACGTCATATGACGCCCGATCAGGATAACTGAACTACCGCCCGGCCCTCATTTTGCTATTGGCTGGGCGGGGTCTGGTTAAAGACCTTAGCCAACTGAGGTAGTGGTCTTCTTCCCCTTTTGCAATATTACTGCCTGAGCTGCAGCCTGGTCACCCAAGCACTCTAACTCCCCCCGGGACCCTCTGATCTATCTCTGGAAGCCATCTGCTAATCATCCCCTATGCTGGTTAATAACTCCACTGATAACAGCCCCAGTGGCCAATCTCCCCTGCTGACCCTATAGTACTTACATAGTTACATATTTAGTCAGGTTGTAAATAAGTCCATCTAGTTCATCCAGTAAAAAAAACACACAAGAAAACCTCCATATATAGAATTCTATACCCACAAGTTAATCTAAAGGAAGGCAAAAAACCCCAATAAAGCATGATCCAATTCACTCCAGTGTGGGAAAAAATCCTTCCTGATCCCCCAAGAGGCAATCGGATGCTCCCAGAATCAACTGCCCCTGTCATTATTATCTATAAATGTTAGTATCCAGTTATATTTTGTGCATTTAGGAATGTATCTAGCTTGTTTTTAAAACAATCTTCTGAGCTGGCCAGAACCAGCTTTTGAGGGAGTCTATTCCACATTTTCACAGCTCTTACTGTATAGAAGCCTTTTAGTATGTGTTCTGTAAAAAAGTATGATAATTCATAATTATTACTGTAGTTATTAGTGTTATAGAAACAGGAGCAGGTCAATAGGTATAGCACAAGAACTTCTCCAAATGAAATGAATCTCCGCTGCAGCTAGGTTCTTTACTAGAGGTTAACATTTATTGGATCCCAGAACAGATGAAAAAGTCCAAAGAGTATTTGCAAATAATACAATGATCAGAAGCCTTGAGAGTCCCATTTAAAATATTCAGTCCTTTTCTGTAAAAGCAAGAATATGGACACCCCACACATTCAGCATATACTGTGCTGTATGCCCCTGATGTTAACCCCTTCGCAGCCAGTGTCATTTGTACAGTGAAAGTGCATATTTGTTTTTATCACTGATTTAGCACTGATTTTTAGCACTGTAGTGTCACTGGTTCTCAAAAAGTGTCAAATGTGTCAGTTAGTGTCCGGTTTGTCAGCTGCAATATCTCAGCCCCGCTATAAGTCGATGATGGACGGCATTAAAAAAGAAAAAATAAATAAATAAAAATTCCATAAATATATGTTATTGTTTGTAGACTCTATAACTTTTGCACTAACCAATCAATAAATGCTTATTGGGATTTTCTTACCAAAAATATGTAGCAGAATACATATTGGCCTAAATTGATGAAGAAATTAGATTTTTTAAAATTTTTTATTGAATATGTTTTAGAGCAGAAAGTAAAAAAAAATTTCTTTCCAAAATTGTTGGTCATTTTTTGTTTATAGCGCAAAAAATAAAAAACTTAGCAGTGATCAAATACCACCAAAAGGAAGCTCTATTTGTGGGGAAAAAAAAAGGACATCAATTTTATTTGGGTACATCGCTGCACGTCCGTGCTATTATCAAATAAAATAACGCATGGTCTTCTCATGAAGGGGGCTAAATCTTCCAGAGGTCAAGTGGTTAAACTTGATTCTAAAATTCAAATAAATCCTGGCAGCTCTGGCTTTTCTAGAGGTACAGCAACACATAAAGAGGGTCAAGATTTGCCAAGGGAACCCTCATGTGTGCTTACCAAATACCACAGGGAAAGACAATTGCAAGCAGTGCATACGTTTATAAATGTTGGAAAATAAGGGGTCAGAATTGGGCAGAAACCTGTGTCACCTTGCAAGACAAAAATTATTGGTTGAATGGATATTTTTTAGCAATGCACTTCTAATGAAATGAGCACTCAGGCAGTGTCATTAGCCCCACCCTTCTTGAGGATCACAAGCGATGCTTGTAGCTGTCACATTTCTTGAATTTATTGAGCCACATTTGGCCACCTTAAGTTACAGTTGTCATTTGTACTAGTTAATCACCTTATTCACACTGTGCCTGCCTGGATAATTTACCCTTCTTTCTTGGCTCTTAAGTTAAGTCTGCAAGCAACAGAGTACTGACAGCTCACAGCCACTGCTATGCTGCCAGACTAATTTGCATATGAAACGTAATTAAGCCAATAATGATAACAATATAACTATTTGAAAATACAATGAAGTCTCCGCCAAGCTCAGGAGATTTGTAAGCTTAGAAATAGGTCAAACTGACATTCATTGTTATCTGCATTGAAATATTTCTTAGTATAAAACTGCATAGAGGCAAACCACATCTGAAAGTGAAGTAGATTTTATTGGAAATGCTGGTCCTTCAATCATGTTCTCTGACATGTAATGAAACCTATCACTGCTATTGAACAAAAACTAGGCCAAGGGCCTGAAGCACTCAAGAATTTTGGCTAGTAATTACCAAGACAGTTTTTCAGTTTCTAGAATTTCAACATTATACCTCTGTTTTAAAACACAAAGCAGTAGATTTTCCCTAGGAGGACCATAATAATATAACATTTGTGTTTTTATCTCTCCTCTACGTTAGTAAGGAGATACTAGTTTTTGGACTCGGAATGGGGCTTTGGGTTAGAATGGAGGTAGACTTAAAAGTCCCCTTTCATTATAAGATTTTTGGAGGCACATTTCCACACTTAAAAATTCTCTGTGACTTTCAATATACTTGGAGGTCACAGGAAAGCAGTACAGAATTAATTAAAGCAAGCAAGAATGTAAAACAAGAAAAATTAGATGGCCAAAGTGATCCTAACATCCAAGTGTGCTTTAATGTTATAAGGACTTCTGGGTAATGCCTTGTTTTACATGGTAGGCCTGGTAATAAATGTCAAAAGTTTAACTCACTGTGTTCTGACTCTCAAATCTAATCGCTAAAAAAACGGTGGGACCAGCTATACAGATTATCTCCTGGCTACAGAGGGAGGAAAGGACAAATTATTTAAAAGCAAACATGTGTAACATGATGCATTGGATATTTAAATGATTCACTTACAGGCCAGCCATGACATTGCTTAGAAACTGTTTCTCCTTTGGATGTGCTGTATATATGCTGACCAGAACCATTGGTCCCATACTAATGTGCAGAGGTCATTGTTCTGGTTCAGCAAGGCAAACATGGTGCTACCCTCTGCATAATTTAGGATTTCCCCACCACTAGAAGATGAAAAGGGCAAAGAGGACATAAACATCACTGGAAAACCGTTTTTTATAGGTGCAGTAGAGTCCCATTTGGGGAAGACCTGAGCCTGAAGTTTAACTTTAAGCATCTGTTTTAGGTTAGGCATTCATTTACACCTTGGGCTACCTTGTGTTGCTCCTTCCCCTTCTCCACACACTTGACATGCAGGACCAAAACAAATCTACCAAGATTTTTAATATTATAACCAAGTCAAATCTAGATCTTATTTACAAAAGTTGAACCAAAAGCTTAAAACAATCATAACTTGTAAGAGACAACGTAAGTACTGTACAGACATAACTAGAAATCTTTACATAAACACAAACAATACCACACCGACAAAAGCACAATTAGTACTGTACTGACACAAGCATAAATACATCTGAAGGGACATAATCAGTGGCATATTGACACAAACAGAAACTTCAGGAAGTGGGGTAAAAAGAGGGATCAGAGCAAGGACCTCTCCAATAATGTCCTGCCTCTTTTACAAAAACAACGGACTATTGCGGTACCATGAAAAAAGACTTGAATTAAAAAAGCATAAATTTATTTCAAAACATGATAAAAAAGTCCCACAAGGGACATCAATTGTACATATTCATAACATGACATGCATAGACAATGATAATTGTTTTACAGCATTGTTGATACTAGGTTGGTATGGCTAATGCCCACACAGATATATGGACAGAAATTGTATGGTGTGATACTTGCAGACGTGACCTCTACGTTTCGCGGTCACAGCCGCTTCTTCAGGAGGCGTCTAACAGTATATAGTCTATGAAGGTGAAGAACAATACAGTATCAACATAATAAGAAACATACATGGTTTTACAAAGAGTACATGGTTAATATTGGAGAACATATTTGAAATTTGAAGTTTAAAAATTGCACTCACCAAACTATAACCATAACGGTTCTCTGGAGCGATATTTGTGAGACGCCCTCACGAGGCGTTCCCCCGGGGGCGGGCCAGGGAGGCAAATTAGGGTAATGCTATTGTGAGAAATTCAATGGAATAAGGTTTTAAACAATCAAACGGTATGTCTGAATGAAGGGCACCCGGGAGTGTTGAGGTGGGGGTGAAGGGATGGGAGCGGTGCCAACACTCAACACTCCCGGGTGCCCTTCATTCAGACATACCGTTTGATTGTTTAAAACCTTATTCCATTGAATTTCTCACAATAGCATTACCCTAATTTGCCTCCCTGGCCCGCCCCCGGGGAAACGCCTCGTGAGGGCGTCTCACAAATATCGCTCCAGAGAACCGTTATGGTTATAGTTTGGTGAGTGCAATTTTTAAACTTCAAATTTCAAATATGTTCTCCAATATTAACCATGTACTCTTTGTAAAACCATGTATGTTTCTTATTATGTTGATACTGTATTGTTCTTCACCTTCATAGACTATATACTGTTAGACGCCTCCTGAAGAAGCGGCTGTGACCGCGAAACGTAGAGGTCACGTCTGCAAGTATCACACCATACAATTTCTGTCCATATATCTGTGTGGGCATTAGCCATACCAACCTAGTATCAACAATGCTGTAAAACAATTATCATTGTCTATGCATGTCATGTTATGAATATGTACAATTGATGTCCCTTGTGGGACTTTTTTATCATGTTTTGAAATAAATTTATGCTTTTTTAATTCAAGTCTTTTTTCATGGTACCGCAATAGTCCGTTGTTTTTGTAAAAGAGGCAGGACATTATTGGAGAGGTCCTTGCTCTGATCCCTCTTTTTACCCCACTTCCTGATCTTAGTCATATTTAGGATGTGGTACCCATTAATGTATGTTTACCCCCTTTGTAAACCATGTGGCATACCCATAAATACAAACAGAAACTTGTCAAGCAGAGATGCAATCAGTACCATATTGATACAATTAGGAACATATGCTGGTGTTCTTGAATTTAGAATATTGTGCAGTGGCAACGGTACAGACAGCAGTGATCAGCTGCATGTAACACACAAAACTGTGGACAATGTTCAGCAATCTACAGTATGTGAAGGCTATGGCTAGTACTCACGATAAGAAAAATCGGACAAAAAATAGCACTTTCGGAGCGATCGTCTGATAATGTGATTGTTAGTATGCAGCTTTCAAGAGCCGATCGCGAAAGTTCATGCAAAAATATCCAAAGGGATTAGCACGAAAATGTTTCTCATACGATAAACAGAGAGAATGATTTTTGTGTAATTACTATAGCATTTTTACAAAAAAAAATTGTGTGACCAATACCACACATGTTCAAAAATCAAAGAATACATTACAATACATTACATCACTTCAGAAGTTGTATTCTGTCATATGAGAATTTTTGTAACTTTAGTAACCTATTTGTTTTCGATATGAGACTAGCATGCAAAAAAATGGATTATTATTTGTCAATAAACTTATGGTGTTTACTAGGCACTGGAATGGTGCTAATTGTAGTGGTGCAGATGATGCAATATTTTACAGCATACTGAACCCAGCAGACATAGTTAATATTCTTTAAACCAAGAGTTAAGAATAGGAGTAAAACATTTTCAATTTTTTCTTTTGGTATCAGTAAACAGTATCCAAGACACTTGAAATGTTTGGCTCTATTCCACCCTAGGCCATGACCTATGTGGTAGTGGGGCAAATCTGGCCCTGGTGATGCTCACTCTCCTCTCTCATCCTTTAGGCCCCATGTACACTGCTGCTGGTAAACGGACGTTTAGGACCAGTTGGTAGTTTTTTTTCAGCTGCCCCTGAACTCTCCTCTGTTATCTTATCAGTAATTGTACATACACAGAGTCTTTATAGATGTTTCTAGGCAGTTGAGTTTAGAAGAATTTTTTGAAAAGCAAAAAAATGCGTTCAGAACGGATGTTCAGAGGCATTTGGAATGCCAAATGCCTGTAACAGCTTGTAAACGCGGTAACTCGCATTTAGCTGCGCTTCGTTTACAGGCGTTTTTAATGGAGATACATTTTGAACTATTTGAAAAAAAAAAAGCGCTTCAAACATGGCTAAAAGCGGCATGCAAACACGGCAAAACGGACGTTTTTTAAACGTCTGTTACTATCTGTCAAGTTAAATCGTTCAGGAGAGGTTTTAAAATGTCCCGCATACATTAAGCCTTACAGCATTTTCCTTGTCACCACATGAACACATAGCAGAACCTGATTGGCTCAGTGTACTACTCTTCCATCTGAATTATACTGTATCCACCTTAGCCCCGGAAGATTTTACCCCCTTTATGACCAGGCCATTTTTTGCTATTCAGCACTGTAGTAGTTAAACCAGCGATTGCGCAGTCATGCAACACTGTACCCAAACGAAATTAACATAATTTTTTCACACAAATGGAGCCTTCTTTGATCTGCACTGTTTTTTTAATTCTTTGCGATATAAATGAAAAAAGTCCAACATTTTTGAAAAAAGCAATATTTTTTACATTCTGCTATAAAACATATCTAATAAAAAAAATGTAAAAAATCTAATTTCTTAATAAATTCTGGCCAAAATGTATTCTGCGACATGTTTTTGATAAAAAAAATCCCAATAAGTGTTTATTAATTGGTTTGCGTGAACGTCATAGCACCTACAAACTATGGTATATACAGTATACTGGAATTTTTTTTTTTAATTTTGTTTTTATTAGTCTAACAATGGTAGCGATCAGCGACTTATAATGGGACTACAATACTGTGGTGATCAATCTGACACTAACTGACTCTGAGGGGAACTCCCACTAATGCCGTGTACACACTGGCGGACTTTCCAACCGGACTGGTCCAACGGACCGAATCCGGCAGATAATCCGACCGTGTGTGGTCTGCATCGGACTTCCGACGGACCGTTTCGGTCGGAAATTCGACCGACTTTAGATTTGAAGCCTGCTTCAAATCTTTACGTCGTAACTCCACCGGACTCAGTTTCTAACGGAAAGCCCGTTCATCTGTATGCTGGTCCAATGGACCAGATACGATGCAAGGGCAGGGTACTACATCTTGCGCTCGCTGCAATAGGAAAAACTAATTTTCCTATTGCGGTGAGCGCGAGGCGACAATGTCCCTTGGGTCTGGTATGGATTTTAAGGGAAGCCCCCTACGCCGAAAAAAATCCATACCCCCAAATCCATACCAGACCCCCATCCCAGCACGCAGCCCGGCCGGTCAGGAAAGGGGGTGGGGACGAGCGAGTGCCCCCCCCTCCTGAACCATACAATAAGGGGGCCCCCAGATCCTGGCCCCTCATCCTATATGAATGAGTATGGGGTACATCCTACCCCTACCCATTCACCTAGGGAAAAAGTGTCAATAAAAAAAACACACTAGACAGGTTTTTAAAGTAATTAATTAGACAGCTCCGGGGGTCTTCTTCCGACTTCGCCGCTCTCTCCAGCCCCTCTCCCGGTGTCCGGTTCTTCTCCCGCTCTCCGGCCTCTTCTCCCGGTGTCCGGTTCTTCTGCCAGATCCTCCGCTATCTTCTGCCGCTCTTTTGCTAGCGGTGGCCTAGACTTCTGCGTCGTCTTCTTCCCTCTTCTCTTCTTCTGATATTGACACGACGCTCTCTCCCGCTGTAATGGTGTGTGAGCGGTGCGCGATGACTTATATAGGCGGTGTTCCTACCCCCTTATAACGTCACAGTCCCTGGGCATGCTGGGACTGTGACGTCATAAGAGGGTGTGGTCAACATCACCATTACAGCGGGAGAGAGCGTCGTGTCAACATCGGAAGAAGAGAAGAGGAAAGAAGACAACACAGAAGTCCGGGCCACCGCTAGCAAAAGACTGGCAGAATATAGCGGAGGAGCCGGCAGAAGAACCGGACACCGGGAGAAGAGGTCGAACACCAGGAGAAGAGGCTGGAGAGCGGGAGAAGAACCAGACACTGGGAGAAGAGGCCGGAGAGAGCGGGGAAGTTGGAAGAAGACCCCCGAAGTCGGAAGAAGACCCCCGGAGCTGTCTAAAAATTTACTTTAAAAGCTGTCTAGTGTGTTTCTTTATTGACACTTTTTCCCTAGGTGAATGGATAGGGGTACGATGTACCCCATACTCATTCACATAGAGTGGGGGGCCGGGATCTAGGGGCCCCCTTATTAAAGGGGGCTCCCGGATTCCAATAAGCCCCCCACCCACAGACCCCGACAACCAACGGCCAGGGTTGTCGGGAAGAGGCCCTCATCAACATGGGAACAAGGTGCTTTGGGGTGGGTGGGCCCGCAGGGCGCCCCCCTCCCCCAAAGCACCCACCCCCCCATGTTGAGGGCATGCGGCCTGGTACAGTTCAGGAGGGGGGGGCGCTCGCTCGTTCCCACCCCCTTTCCTGGATCGGCCGGGCTGCGTGCTCGGATAGGGGTCTGGTATGGATTTTGGGGGGACCCTTTGCCGTTTTTTCGGCGTAGGGGGCTCCCCTTAAAATCCAATCCAGACAAAAGGGCCTGGTATTCCTCGCGACGGGGCTCGCAAGGTGTCAATCTCGCTGATAAAAGCGGCGAGATTGACTTCCTTTTCTAGTCCCGTCGTACCCGAGTCACGTTCAAAATGAACGGACTTGTTCGTGTGTGGGCAAGTCCGTTCATTTGGAAAGTCCGCCGTAAATCTGTCGGGAAATAGGTCCGCGGGAAAGTCCGGTCGTGTGTAGGCAAGACCGTCCGTAGTCCGGTCGTGTGTAGGCAAGTCCGTTCGTAGAAAAAGTCCGTCAGGAGTCTGTCAAAAGTCCGTCGGACCAGTCCGGTTGAAAAGTTTGACCGTGTGTACGTTGCATTACACTAATTCAGTGATCAGTAATAATTCTAAACACTGTCACTGTACTAATGACACTGGTTGGGAAGGGGTTAACATCTAGGGGCAATTAAGGGGTTAACTGTGTGCCTAACAATGTGTAATGTGTGTAACGTGTGCTGCATTTACTACTCAATGTGGTTGTTTTTTTCTCCCTAAACAGCAACATTGCTGCTCTGCGTATAGAGCCCTGTGTTGTTAGTAACCACAGGGCTCTGTACTGTGATTCGCTAAACCAATCAGCAGGTCCCAGCCATAAATCATTGGCCGGGACCTGCTGACCGACTTGTGCTGTACTGAATCACAGCACAGATGGGGCGGTGGGCGCATGCCTGGAAATGCCAGATCACATACATGTACGTGGTTCAGCACAGAGCGGCTGCCCCTTCGCCGCATATGTGCATTGCAGGATCACCACGTGCAAATAAAGGACAAAAAGTCTAAAAAAAAAAAATGGGGATGAGAAACTGACAGATTGTTCCCTTCCTAAAGAGTTCTGTATTGTTTACCAACACAAGGAGAGCTCTGGGCTGTGAATGTACACAGCCGACCAGCAGGTCCTGGCCATGAATAATTGGCGAGGACTTGCTGACAGGCACTCACTGTGTACAATCACAGCAGGAGACGGGGAGAGGGTGTGCATGTGCGTGCCTTAAACCAGGGAATAGGCAGCGATGTACGGGTACGTCGCTTTGCCTACAGAGGCAGATCACCCGCAGTACATGGCGGGCGGCTGGGCAGCAAGCGAGTATAGAGAATTACGGGAAGCCAATGTTTATTTTAAAAAGCCTCTCTAATTGCATTGAAGTGGATGTAAACCCGAAATTTTTTTTTTTTTGATGTCATAATGTAGAGTATAAGATTTCCTATCATTTGAGCCCAGTCTTGCCACACAGAGTTAATCCAGCTCTGAGCAATCCTCTTTTATTGTTCAGTGAGATAAAACTTGACAAACAGAGAAAAACTTTGTCAAATCCTCCCCCTTGCTGTGAGTGACAGCTTAAGACAGAGGCATGATTTTTTAATTCCCACCCCCACTCCTTTCTTCAGCAGCTCTGCAAGGATTGGCTGTTCCACACCTCAGCATGATTTGGCATGCTGAAGTCATGTGGTTACTTTACTGTCTTTTTACTGGATGTTAGAGATCATAGCAGAAGTTCAGTGTTAGGAATACACAGAGAAAATATTGACAAGGGGAGTGTAGAGGTGGGCAGGGAGTCTACTGACATGACTCCACCCACCGAGCTCCAGACAACAGACCCACCCACAGAATCTGCAGGTTTTTCGGTCTAATAACAGACAGAGGGGAGACATTTGACAGGTAAAGATACATGCAGGAGGCATGTATATCCTTATAGGTAACCCCTATGGCAGTAGTTTAGAAAGGATGACATTGGGTTTACATCCACTTTAAGTACTCTATGTTTATGGTGTAGGCTGAAAAGCGTGGTGTTATACAGCACTCCGGCACATTCTGCTGCCTTCTTTCTATACATCTATGTTATAGGAAAGGACTGGCAGGCTAATTAGTATCTCAAAACTTTCTTCTAAGTCACCAAAGTGCTCTGAAAATTCCCTTATTGCATACAAATGTCTATTATTTCTATAGGGTATGCTTACACTGTCATCTAGTGGTGCAAATATGCACAACAGCTGCTATAAAATTCACCATTACTACAACTGTTATCTTTAGCACCCAACCCGTGTGGCCCTTTGGTGTTTGGAGTGCGGCCCTTGGGCCCCAGCGGTCAGTAGAAGGAGCATTGATTTGCAAAGGGTCCCTTAATTGTAGTAAAATCTCATGCAACATGTCCCTAGTCTGTGATGGTGTCCTATAGAATGATTTCAGTCTCCAACCGCTCTAGTAGAATAATCTCTGACCATTTCCTTTAGGAAGTCTTCAGTCTGTGAATTTGGGGCATACACCGCGTGTGGAGGTGCACTGAGACTATATGGACACTCCACTTATAGTGCAGCTGTGCTTCTTGCTGCCGTTGCAGTGGTCATGCAGTAACTTTAAGAGTAACTCTGCTTTTATTAAAAAAAAAAACAATCCTCCCTGGGTGATCAATATACATTGTAAAGATTTTAACAGACTTTGTTGCAGAACCCTACCTGTTTCTGTTTTGAAAAAAAATACCTGTTTGTTTCATTATGTTTTCTATTTTAAATGGGAGGCTCTGGCTTGTTAGCCAGGTATACACTCAGTCCTCTAATGAGAAAACCTATAGTGTCTGCATTTAACTAGAGAGCATTTCATCAAAACTAAAATTGCTATTGCAGTGGATGCCTAAAATCTGATTTGTATCTTAGTGCAGACAAGCAGTAATAAAATCAGTGAGGCAATCACACAAGCAGGAAATTTCATTTTTGAAGGTGCTCTACAGCAACAGTGTACGGAATGCCTCCAGGCTGCCATATTGCATTGAATTTTACAGAAAATTAGAGTAGCTGCAAATGGAAAAGCACAGGTAATTTTTTAGAGCATCAAATTAAAATATGTCTACTGTATATTCTATATTCTTCTTTATTTGCTATATTTAGTATATTTAATATTATTTATCACAATCACTGGTGTATTTTGCAAGCATATGATTTTCTTGGCAAAAACACCATCAGGGATTATGAAACAATCTAAAGCCTCGTACGATTGTTGGCCAACCGAGCATCTGATTTTTGTCAAAAGGGTGTGGGCCAGGATCTTGTCTTGCATACTAACGGTACACAATTGTCATGCAACAAACACAAACATAGTGACGTATTACAAGGAATTTCAGCTCCTAAGCGCCACCCTTTGGGCCCCTTCTGCTAATTTCGTGTTTGGTGAGCATGGATTCCGAGCATGTGTCTTTGTACTTTCGACTTTTGTGTGATGGATTTGTGTACTGACCATATGAAAATCTGACGTCAAACCGTTGTCCGCCGAAAATTTACTAGCCTGTCATCCAACATTTGTTGGCGGAAATTGGACAACAATTGTCAAAAGGAGCACACTAACGGTAAGATTTTAGGACAAAAGTCTGTCAACCGATAATCCCCAACAGTAAAGGGAACACTATAATAAGAGAACAACATTTTAAAATGGGTGTATATCACTGGCTACTGGGTGCTACTGCTATCGATAGATCAGTATGTTTTATGATCCTAAAGTAACAATAAAAATACAAACATGGTCAGATAGTTATATAGTTAGTCAGGTTGAAAAAAGACAGAAGTCAATCTAGTTCAGCCAACAAAGAGGAAGAAAATGAAAAATGGCCATTATTCTCTAAGACACATGCTATTAATTTCTTAGCATCTTAGCTCATTGGCAATCATGTATTTCTCTAAAAGGCAGAGACAGACCTCTTCTACCCTTCTAAGAAATTTAGATGCAATAGTGCCACCTGTACACCAAACCTATTCTTTCCCCCAACATTACCTATTGCCCTTCACTACCTCCATTCCCCCATCTTTTCCCTTTTTTGTTCCTCGTTTCCTTATGTCTCAATTCTTATCCCACCACAATAAAAACATCTTTATACTTTGCCGGGAAAAGCATTGCACTAAGCCAAAAAAGTGTATCTCAATGACCTATGGAAAACCCATAACTTAAATTACAATAGCTATATTCCCACATATACATTGCCTTGAAAATGTATTCATAACCCTTGAAATTTTCCACATTTTGTCATGTTACAACCAAAAACGTAAATGTATTTTATTGGGGTTTTATATGATAGACCAACACAAAGTGGCACATAATTGTGAAGTTGAAGAAAAACAATAAATGGTTTTCAATTTCTTTTACAAATAAATATGTGAAAGTGTGGCGTGCAGTTGTATTCAGCTCCCCTGATTCAATACTTTGTATAACCACTCTCTGCTGCAATTACAGCTGCAAGCCTTTTTAGGGATGTCTCTACCAGCTTTGCACATCTAGAGAGTGACATTCTTCTTTGCAAAATGGCTCAAGCTCTGTCCGATTGGATGGAGAGCGTCTGTGAACAGCAATTTTCAAGTCTTGCCACAAATTCTCAATTGAACTTAGGTCTGGACTTTGACTGGCCATTCTAACATGAATATGCTTTGATCTAAACCATTCTCTATAGCTCTGGCTGTATGTTTAAGTGCGTTCTCCTGCTGAAGAGGAACCTCCGCCCCAGTCTCAAGTCTTTTGCAGACTCTAATGCCCCGTACACACGGTCGGACATTGATCAGACATTCCGACAACAAAATCCTAGGATTTTTTCCAGCGGATGTTGGCTCAAACTTGTCTTGCATACACACGGTCACACAAAGTTGTCGGAAAATCTGATCATTCTGAACGCGGTGACGTAAAACACGTACGTCGGGACTATAAACGGGGCAGTAGCCAATAGCTTCCATCTCTTTATTTATTCTGAGCATGCGTGGCACTTTGTGCGTCGGATTTGTGTACACACGATCGGAAATTCCGACAACGGATTTTGTTGTCGGAAAATTTTATAGCCTGCTCTCAAACTTTGTGTGTCTGAAAATCCGATGAAAAATGTGTGATGGAGCCTAGACACGGTCAGAATTTCCGACAACAAGGTCCTATCACACATTTTCCATCGTAAAATTCGACTGTGTGTACGGGGCATTACAGGTTTTCTTCTAAGATTGCTCTGTAATTGGCTCCATCCATCTTCCCATCAACTGTGACCAGCTTCCCTGTCCCTGCTGAAGAAAATCATCCCCACAACATGATGCTGCCACCACCATGTTTCACGGTGGGGATGGTGTAATCAGGGTGATGTGCAGTGTTAATTTTCCGCCACACATCGCATTTTGCTTTTTGACCAAAAAGTTACATTTTGGTCTCATCTGTTCAGAGCACTTTCTTCCACATGTTTGCTGTGTCCCCCACATGGCTTCTCACAAACTGCAAACGGGACTTTTATTATTATTATTATATGAGATTTATATAGCGCCAACAGTTTACGCAGCGCTTTACAATGTATAAGGGGGACAACACAATTACAGTACAGTTCAATACAAAAGGTACAGGAGGGCCCTGCTCATAGAGCTTACATTCTAAAGGGAGGGGGTGGTGGTACAAAAGGTAATAGCTGCAAAGAATGATTTGATGGGGGAGGCTCAGGGACAGTTATGTGGGTGTGGGATAGGCTTCCCTGAATAAATGAGTTTTCAGAGATCTCCTAAAGGTGGACAGGGTAGGGGCTGATCTGGAATTCCCTGCCCCAGTATGTCCGAGGATGGGAGAGGCTCTGGAGAAGTCCTGAAGGCGAGCATGGGAGGAGGTAACAAGGGAGCTAGAGAGCAGGAGGTCCTGGGAGGAGTGGAGGGGTCGATTTGGGCGATATCTGCAGATGAGGTTGGTGATGTAGATGGGGGCGATGTTGTGAATGGCCTTGTATGTTATGGTTAGCATTTTGAATTTTACACGGTGGGGTAGGGGAAGCCAGTGAAGAGATTGGCAGAGAGGAGCTGCAGTCACGGATCGATTAGTGAGGTGTATTAGTCTAGCAGCAGCATTCATAATAGACTGAAGGGGGGATAGCCTGCTTAAGGGTAGACCATTAAGGAGAGAGTTGCAGTAGTCGAGGCGGGAAATAATCAAGGAGTGAATAAGTTGCTTTGTGGTGTCATTAGTCAGGAAGGGTCGAATTCTGGAGATGTTGCGGAGGTTAAGGCGGCAGGATTTAGCCAGTGATTGGATATGGGGGCTGAAGGAGAGGTCAGAGTCAAGGATTACACCCAGAACCCTGGCATGTGTGGAGAGACCAATGGTTGTGTTGTTGATATTAATGGTGAAGTCACAGGAGGGGGACCGTGAAGGAGGAAATATAACAAGCTCAGTTTTAGAAAGATTAAGTTTAAGGAAGTGGTGTGACATCCATACCGATATGTCATTCAGCAAGTTTGAGATCCGTGAGGAGATAGTGGGGGTGAGTTGAGGAGTGGAGAGATAGATCTGTGTGTCATCGGCATAGAGGTGGTATTGGAAGCCATGGGAGGTTATCAACTGGCCCAGGGAAGAGGTATAGAGTGAGAAAAGGAGAGGCCCAAGGACGGAGCCTTGGGGTACCCCAACAGAAAGAGGAAGGGGAGCGGAGGAGATGGAGTTGTAAGTGAAACTGAAAGTGTGCCGAGATAAGTAGGAGGAGAACCAGGATAATGCAGAATCACGGAGGCCAAGGGAGTGTAATTTGCTGAGGAGCAGCAGGTGGTCAACTGTGTCAAAGACTTCTTATGGCTTTCTTTCAACAATGGCTTTCTTCTAGCCACTCTTCCATAAAGGCCAGATTTGTGCACGACTAATGGTTGTCCTGTGGACAGATCCTCCCTCCTGAGCTGTGGATCTCTGCAGCTCCTCCAGAGTTACCATGGGCCTCTTAGCTGCTTCTCTGATTAATGCTCTCCTTGCCTGGCCTGTAAGTTTAGGTGGATGGCCATGTCTTGGTAGGTTTGTAGTTGTACCATATGCTTTCCATTTTCGAATGATGGCTTGAACAGTGCTCCATGAGATGTTCAAAGCTTGGGATATTTTTTATAAGCTAACCCTGCTTTAAACTTCTCTACAACTTACTCCCTGACCTGTCTGGTGTGTTTCTTGGCTCTCATGATGCTGTTTGTTCACTAAGATTCTCTATCAACCTCTGAGGGCTTCACAGAACAGCTGTATTTGCACTGAGATTACATTACAAGCAGATGGACTTTATTTACTAATTAGGTGACTTCTGAAGTTCTGTCAGTTGGTTCCACTAGATTTTAGTTAGGGCTATCAGAGTAAAGGGGGTTGAATACAAATGTATGCCACACTTTTCAGATATGTATTTGTAAAAAATTATGAAAACCATGTACCATTTATTTTCCTTCCACTTCACAATCATGTGCCACTTTGTGTTGGTCTTTGACATAAAATCTCAATAAAATACATTTACATTTTTGGTTGTAACATGACAAAATGTGGAAAATTTCAAGTGGTATGAATACTTTTTCAAGGCACTGTATGAGCATCTATATAACACTGACTGTAAAAAAGATGCATTACACATTGTCAATATGTAAGCAATATCTAAAGAAAAACATATTTGTTCTTGCCCGCACTATTAAAAAAAAAAATACCTGTGGAGAAAAAAGAACCCCAAGTTTGTGTGTCATATTAATCTCTACTTCATGTATCTCAACTTCATAACTTAACCTCATCTTTTGCGCTAACAAAAAAGACACACAGCTACTCACTCTGATGGTAACACCCTTGACCTGATTTTTTCCCATCTCTGCACTTCTTGCAACCTCTCTAACACCCTTTTCTTCTCTCTGATTACAACCTCATCAGTTTTGCATTCTCCCTGTCCTCAATCGCCTATCCAGTCGATTATTCATAGGAACATTTGTCACTTCTCTGCTCTGCTACTGACCACCTCTATCTCACCTTGTTCTGCCCTGGTCTGGCCACTTCTGTCTCCAACACCTCACTCCCATCCACATTGAATGCATTCGTTCCTCTCACTACATACAGAATCAGACTCCAAACTTTACAACCTTGGCAAACTGATGCCACCAGATATCTCAAGAGGCATAGCAGCCAAATCCCTGCAAGACTTCCCCCTAAACAAATCAGCCCTTCTAAAATAAAATAAAAATCTGCTTCCTTGCTGCCAAACAAACTTATTTCATCACTCTTGTTAACATCCTCTCACCCAGTCCTTAATGGCTCTTCTCTACCTTTGACTCTCTACATTGCCTCTCACCACCTTAACCCACTAAAGCTGCGTACACACGAGCGGAATTTCCGTCAGAAAAAACTTGGATGGCTTTTCCGATGGAATTCCGCTCAAGCTTGCCTTGCATACACACGGTCACACAAAAGTTCTCTGAACCTTCGACCGTCAAGAACGTGGTGACGTACAACACTACGACAAGCTGAGAAAATGAAGGTCAATGCTTCTGAGCATGCTTCGAATTGTTTCCGAGCATGCGTGATTTTTTGCGCGTCCGAATTGCACACAGATGAACGCATTTTTGGATAGAAACTTTTTCTGACCGAAAAATAGAGAACCTGCTCTCAGTCTTTTGCTGGCTGGAATTCTGCCAGCAAAAGTTCGATGGAGCATACACACGGTCGGAATTTCTGACCAAAAGCTCACATCCGACTTTTGCTGGCAGAATTTCTGATTGTGTGTACACGGCATAACTCACTCACTGCCCAGGGGATTTCTAATAATTTCAAAAACAAGATTGATGTAATTTGTGGGGACATCTCCACTGTAACGGTGTCTCTCCCATCTAAGCTGTCCTCCAGCTTTTTTAATGCTTCCCTGTTTTGACTCTCTTACTATGGAAGAGGTTACCAAACTCTTCTCAAAGGCCCACCTAAACATCTGTCTCCTGGACTTTGCTTCCTTGCAACTACTATGACCACTCTCTAGCTCTGACCTATGTTCTCTCACACGCATCTTCAATCTATTCCTGTCTACTGGCGCTTTTCCCTCCCCTGTAAAGCATGCACTGGTCCCCCTATACTTAAAACTGGACTCACTGGACCCCTCAGTCTAAACAATTTAAGACTCATCTCCTTACTCCCATTTACCTCTAAACGTCTAGAATGCCTAGTCTACAATGGTCTGAGCTCCGGCCTCACTGACAGCAACCTACTTGACCCCTTACAGCCTGGCTTTTGCTCGCAACACTCCACAGGTACTAAAACTCACTAATGATTTACTAACTGCTAAAACCAAAAGCCATTACTCCATACTACTTTTACTTGACCTTTCTGCTGCCTTTGATATTGTTGACCACCCACAAATCTCTTGGACTCTGCTATTTTTTCTCCTTAGACCTATATCTTCAGTGTGGCCTACAACTCGGTCTCCTAATTTCCACTTCCTTTTTCTGTAGGGGCCCCCCATGGCTCTGTCCTCAGACCCCTTCTCCTTGGTCACTTGGTAACCTCCCACAGTTTCCAATACCATCTCTATGCTGATGACACAAGAATTTATCTCTCTATTCCACACCTCACCCCCTTCATTCTCCTCTTGCATTACTACCTTACTAACTGACATATCAGTATGGATGTAACACTGCTTCCTCAAACTGAGCTCCTAATACTAACCGCCCCAACCCCTCTTCCCTTACTCTGTGCCCTTGCTCTCCTCCCTGACTTTTCAATCAAGATTTAGAATATAAAATATCAGTCCCTCCCCTCATGCCAGGGTGCTAGGTGTATTACTGGATTCTAACCTGTCCTTTCAAATCTAATTCCTATCGCTAACCAAATCCTATAGACTTCACCTCCAGAACATTTCCAAAGTATACCCCTTCTTAACCAATTAAACCACCAAGCTACTATTGCAACTTTCTTCTAATAGGTGTACCTCTACATAGGTCCTTTTAGGCTATCATGAATATGGCTGCCAGGTCAACCTACATTACCAGCCGCTCAGTGTCCACCATCCCTCTCTCCCAACCACTACATCACCAGTTTTGTCTCAATTTATCACCCAAACTGTCCTCTCTGCTCCTCCCAAAACCTCCTGCACTCTAGCTTCCCTTGTCTCCTCCTCCCATATTTGCCTCCAGGACTTCCCCAGAGCCACTCCCATTATCTGGAATGCCCTAGCCCAATCTGCCCAGCCATTTCCTACTCTCTCTACCCAATCTCTGAAATTGCATCTCTTCATGGAAGCCTATCCCACCTCTACCTAAAAATTTTACTTGTATATTTTCATCAACTCATCTCTCATGGTTATTACCTTTTGTACAACTTGTCCCTCCCTATAAGAGTAAGCTGTCATGAGCAGGACCCTAATAACCCTCTTGTATTGGATTGTTTTGTAACTGTATTGGCTCCCTCCATTATGTAAAGCACTACACAAACTGTTGGTGCTATATGAATCCTATAGTATTATAATAATGATGATAACTAAACAGCATATAAAGCATGCAAAAAGGTGGCATTAGTTAATGTGCTTACCACTGTCACTTTAGGATAGATTTACTAAAGACAAATAGACTGGGGGGCGGAGCTAGCGCGCAGCATGTAAGGAGCGTCTGACCGGAGCTCCGTCTGCAGACGAACTATCCTGATAAAATCCTGGGACAGCGGCGCTTGTTTTTTCGGCCAGCGGCTGGGGATGTGTGCTGGGATACATCAGGCACCCTCAGGGATGGTAAAATACGGCCCTCCGTGCCCCAAATCCGCCGGTGAGCGGCTGGCACAATTCGCCTGGGGCTCTCAAAATGGCGCTGGAACACAGGAGGAGGAGGAGGAATGGCCGCCGCTGCAGAGATCCACAGGGACACCGCCTCAGGCATCCTCATCCTCAGCAGTGGACAGGGTGAGTCCTAAGCCCCAAAGAGAGGTAGTGATACACAGGGGAAGATCGCTGGACAGGTTGAAGGATCGCTGGGCGAGAGCTGACAGGGAGGTGGTGGGAGAGGAAGAACCGTCCCTGTCACAGATAATGGCGGCCATTCAGGGAGGCCAAGCAAAGCTACTAGATCATTTTGAAGAGCTAAGAGTGGAGTTCTCATTCATCAAGCATGATATGCAAAAACTGAGGGAGAAGGCACAGATTACAGACCGCCGTGTTATTGCCTTGTAGGATAATATAAGACCCTTAGATACTGCAGCACAGGTGACCAGAAAGACCCTATCTGAACATACTTTAAAGATGGCCGACATGGAAGACCGTATGCGAAGAAACAATATAAGGCTGGTGGGGTTCCCAGAAGGAGTGGAGGGAAAGCACCCAGAGGAATATCTAGAGAAATGGCTGATTGCTAATATGGCGCCTGACACCTTTACAAAGATGTTTGCTATTGAAAGGGCCCATCGAGTTCCAGGCCGGGCCCCTCCAAAGGGAGCCCCCCCCCAGGTCTATGATAGCAAAAGTGCTTCACTTCCCGGACCGGGAGAATATTCTAAGGGGAGCCAGAGTGGGCCCTGAGATGACTTCTGATGGAAATCGCATATCAATATATCCTGATTTCTCTGCCGTTACTCAGAAACAGAGAGCTTCATTCCAACCCATAAAGAAAAGATTAAGGGATCTCAACTTGATCTACAGCATGCTATATCCTGCTAAGCTGCGCATTGTGGAGAATGGAAAAACGCTTTTTTTCACAAACCCTACTGAAGCGTCTGAATGGCTAGACTCTCGTGGTCATCGGAGAAATAGAGCCTCTCCTAGATCGCCTTGAGGAAGATGAAAATGTGTGAGGCAACTGTCTTTTTGGGTGAGAGAATACTACTTGGAAAGGATACTCTCTGCCTATCTGACTGTATCTTGTGATATATCTCTCCCTGCCTTACTAGGTGCCCCCTTCCCCCTTTTTTTTTCTCTCCTTGCTATAACATTAATTTTTTTTTTCTTCATGCTGAAAATATTGCTGGAACAGGAGATCTGTGTATTGTGGATGCAATCTCTTCCTGATGGTTATCCTTGGGGGGGAAGGGGGAAAGTTGATCCTTTGGGTCTGTCTCTGGGACAGTTCTTTTTTCCCATTTGGGAAAAAACATTTTTTTTCTTTTTCTGGAGGACTTTTCTATAGATACTAGCGGCCCAAATAAAAAAATAGGAGGGTGAGAAGAAAAAGAGGAAGGAGGAAAATTTTTTTGTTTTATATTGCCGCTGTCCTATGTTAAAAAAGATATACAGTGTCTGCAGATGGAACTTGAAACTGCAATTTACTGGAACAGTTTTTTTTTGCTGGGAGTAAAGTTCTTTTCCTATTTTTCTAGGGAAAACAGAGTTTTTATTGACTTATTATTTTTATTGTTTTCTAATGCTAAGTAGTACTGTTACTCCCAAGTAACCTGCCTTATGTGACTAGTTTTGAGTTGCATCTCTGCTGCTAATTCATTGTGGTTATGGGAAAAAAGTGCCTGGTATGTTGGGACTGGGTGCAGGGAGGGGGGAGGGAAAGGGTTGGAAACTGTAATTTTTGGGTTTGTTTAAGTCTGTCTTTGGTGGGGGTGGTTCACATTTGCTGTTATTACAGGAAATTCTCTCAAATGCTCTGCATGCATCGCCCACTGCGAATACTGGGAGAGGCCTGGAGCCCATTGGGATGGCTGGATTGGACAGGTGTACTGGGGAGGGCCGCCTACTACTACAATTATAGATATGGCGGTTAGTCTCAAAATTATGGCCTGGAACGTACGAGGCCTCAATTCTAAATTCAAGCGCTCCTTGATTTTTGATTATATTAAGAAACACAAGCCCCATATAATTTTATTCCAGGAAACGCATCTACAGGGCTCCAGGGTTCTCTCCTTAAAACGAGCACATATTGCCGGGGCTTATCATGCTACTTACTCTTCGTACGCACGGGGAGTTTCCACTTTGGTTACCAAGGCTATGCCTATTTCGATACATGCGGTTCGGACTGATATTAAAGGGAGGTTTGTGGTACTAGTAATCCAGGTGATGAATAAATTTCTAACGATAGTGAATTTATATGTACCTCCTCCTTTCTCGCTAGCTCATTTAGATGATATGCTACGGATAGTTTATGAAGTAGCGGAGGGGAGGATATATATATTAGGAGATTTCAATACTGTGGCAGACCCAGCTCTGGAGAGACTTGGGGCGGTATCCGGCACGTCGGCTCCTTTAGCGGGATGGTTGTCTGCACATGGTTTCAGAGATGTCTGGCGTTTCCATCATCCTGGAGTGCGGGAATATTCCTGCTACTCTGAAACGCACAAGACGCTGTCCAGGATAGACACCGTCCTGACTGAGGGAGACGGGATGCAATTGGTTCAGGGGGTTTCATATTTGCCCAGAGCTATATCAGATCATTCCCCCATGCTACTGGAACTTAACCTAGGACCAAAGCCCGGTTTAAGGCTATGGCGAATGGAGGCGGGTTGGCTTCAAGAGGAGTATATTAAAATCAAATGTACAGAGGCGATCAAACATTTTTGGGCAGAAAATACTGGCTCCGCATCCACACTTCTCCAATGGGAGGCTTTTAAGGCCACGCTGCGAGGGGTGTTCATGACGGAGGTCCGAAGTTTTAAAAAACAACTGGCCTCAGAGGTACAATTTAAAGAGACTGAGGTGACACTGGTGGAAGCTGAATATGTTAGAGACCCTACTACAGAAAGACTACTGACTTTACAAACCAGTACAAGGGAGTACAAGACGATCCTCACAGATCGTACTACAAAATTAAATTTGGCACAACGCAGACGTATATTCGAATTTGGAGACAAGAATGGCAGGCTTCTGGCATACCTGGCGAGACCTGACTATATTCCGGTATATATTAAGGCGGTGTATGATGATTCTAGGATTGAAATATGTGACTCGGCCACTATCTTGGATATTTTCGCTCGTTTCTATAAAAAACTATATAGCTCTTGTGCCCCCTTGGAACTGGAGAAACTGGGGAAATACATTGCTGACGTTGAACTACCTAGATTGACAGAAGAAGACAGTACTGCTCTAGAAGCGGGTATTACGGTGGAGGAGGTAGAGAAGGCGATTGCCTCCTTTCCGCCCAGGAAGGCACCTGGACTGGATGGCCTTCCCTCGGAATGGTACAATACTTTTCGTTACGGTATGGCCCCACGCCTATTGAGTTTTTAATACAGCTAGATCGGATGGTAGACTCCCTCCCTCTATGAGGGAAGCCCTGATTGTATTAATACCTAAGGGAGGTAAAGACCCTCGAGAATGTGATTCGTACCGTCCAATCTCGCTGATGAATATGGACACAAAAATCCTTGCAAAAATATTAGCTGGTAGACTGCAATCTGTTATACTAAATTTAGTGGACGCTGACCAAACTGGTTTTATACAAGGTCGTTGTGCACAGATGAATATTAGGAGACTATTTATAAACCTTCAGATAGCCCATGACAATTTGGGGACTAGAGTAGTGGCTTCTTTGGATACAAAAAAAGCCTTCGACTCCGTAGAGTGGACATATCTGTTCCACCTCCTTGAGTCATATGGTTTTGGCCCTTGTTTTATTGCTTGGGTGAGGTTACTCTATACGGACCCGCTGGTAAGATTAAGGGTAAATGGTATAGTTTCGGATTCCTTCCCTATTTTTAGAGGTACCAGGCAGGGGTGTCCGCTTTCGCCCCTCCTGTTTGCCTTGGCAATTGAGCCTTTAGCGGTTAAACTAAGAACCACATCGCAATTGGTGGGACTGAAACTGGGCGATTTTGAGGAGCGAGTCTCGCTTTATGCCGACGACATGTTGTTATACTTGCAGGATCCAGGGCCCTCATTATTAGAGGCTTTCCGATTGATTCAGGAATTTGGAGATTATTCTGGATTCCGGATTAATTGGAAAAAATCTTCCATTTTCCCTATTGATGAAGGGGTGGTGATCCCGAGGGAATGTCCCATTCCACTCTCCACATCTTTTAAGTATTTAGGGGTCGAGATCCAGCTTCCTATCTCTACGTTCTTGGAGAAAAACTTGACGCCGGTCATACAAAATTTTCGGGAGAAGGTGCGGAAATGGCAGAATTTACCGATTACCCTATTGGGACGGATAAATTTATTTAAAATGATCTTCTTGCCGAAATTTCTTTACATTCTCTCGAACTCTCCGGTTTTCGTGACTCTGAAGGTTTTTAAAAATATAGATTCCATTATTGTGGGTTTCCTTTGGGGCTCTAAAGCACCCAGAGTCTCCTTGGCGATTTTAAAACTGCCAGTTACAATGGGTGGAATGGCGTTACCAGATTTGCGGTCTTACTTTCTGGCGTCGCAATTATCCTTTCTGCACTGGCGATTCTTCCCTTTAACTCCCAATGCTACTGCCCTGTTGGAGGCTGCTGTTGCCTCCTCGCAGGAAACACTTCTAAATATGCTGTATAGGAAGGGGATACCAGGGAGAGAGGTGGGATCCGTAATGACACTACCGGGGAAAGTGTTCTATATATGCTCCAGACGTAGGAAGGATGATCCATTGTGGTTGTCACCGAACAATCCTCTATGGTATAATAAGACACTTGCAGAGTTTTTGAAACTAACTGACGGACATAACTCTTGGGCTAGACATGGCATAAAATACTTACATCATATATATCAGGACAATCGCTTCTGTACATTTGCACAGCTGAGAGAGAATTTTGAAATACCGAGGAACTGGTACTTTCGGTATGTCCAACTACACCATGCTGCGCTTGCGCAGTTTGGCGCTGATGAAATTATAGTTCAGAATACTGACTTAGAGAGGATTCTGATGGATCCGGACCCGAAAAAAAGAATTTCTAGATATTATGGGGCGGTGGGCCCAGGGGTGGGGACTACAACCTCTAGATCTATGGAACGTTGGGTCACGATTGTCCCTGAGCTGTCGGAAGAAATGTGGCAGGAGGTGTTGGATACATATCTAATATCCGTAGTCTCTTCCACGGATAAAATGATTCAATTCCGGTACCTACATCAACAGTACTATACACCTACTAGATTGTATCGAATGCATAGACGGGAATCGGCTATTTGTCATAAGTGTGGAAGGGCGGAGGGTACTTTCTTACACATGACTTGGGAATGTGTAAAGGTAAGACCATTATGGTCGCAGGTGACAGAATTCATTTCGGAACAGTTTGATTTGCCAAATATTTGCTCTCCCTTAAGGTGTCTCCTAGGGGTGTTTGGACAAGAACAAATGAGTACACACACAAAATTATTTCTGAGAATTTTATTTTTTGGAGTACGAAAGCTTATTGCCAGAAGATGGATACATGATGAACCGCTGACACTGGGGATGTGGAAAAAAATAATTAACTCTGATGTCTTGATGTATAAAATGACTTATGAAGCTAGGGGGGCCTCAAAAAAATTTCAAAAAGTATGGTTTAGATGGGTTGACTCTGCTGATACCCTGGAAGGCGAGGGATAAATATTTTGTGGGGAGGCTGTTTATTGTTTTTTTACCTATTTCAGGAAAGTGAATAGGCAAATGATGGATGATAGTGAGCTCAATTTTTCTGTTTGGGCTGATGAGAGGGTGGTTTTTTTTGGTTCGCTTTACTTTGTGGGCCATTCTACCAAAGACAGACTTATGGGTGGGTGAGGGAGGGATGGGAGAAGTTGCTGGTTGTAATATGCTGGTTGTTTTTATTTTTTTGTTGTTCTGGTTTAAAAAAATGCACATATACTGATTGAGTGATAAGGACGGCGAACTCAGGAATCTACATGTATGAACACGGAAATATTTTTTACTAATGAAGGTTAAATTGTTCAATGTACGCCTCTATTCTGATTTGTATGTCACGTCATTATCAGATGTAATGTATAAATTTTGACTCTGTGTGCAATAAAAACTTTTGAAAAAAAAAAAAAGACAAATAGACTATGCACTTTGCAAGTGCAGTTGCTCTAGAGCTTAACAAACAAATGAGGTAAGGCTTCAATCTACAAAGAATACCCAATCACATGCAATAAAAAAAAAAAAAAAAAAAAAAAAAAATTAAAATAAATAGAATAATAAAATAATTTTTTTTTTGCTTGCACATGATTGGATGATGCAAGTCAGCACAACCACCCCTCATTTACTAAGCTCTGGAGCAACTTTACTTGCAGAGTGTGCAATCATTTTCCCTTTAGTAAATTAACCCCAGCTTGTCTGTATTTGCAACTTTGGATGCAATTTGATGAAGTAGTGTATATTGGGTTCATCTTGTAGTTGGTAAAGCATAATTGAGTATTGACATTTGCTTCTCCATACAAATAACTGTCCCTTGGGTGACCTGTTGGCTGATGGTGTACACAGTGCATAAAAAATGCAGTCGAGGTCCCACTCTGCAGCTGCTTGCAGGGGACAGTCCTTTCTATTCAGTGTGTGGCTGCTTTCTAATGAAAATGAACTGTAAGGCATTGCACACCTTTTGTTTTGCACCTTGAATATATTAAAGCGGAATTTTACACATAACAACTTGATAAAAAATAATGTTCTTCAGCAAGGAACATACATTCCACATTAATAATTATGCTACCAAAACTAGTGTGTGCTGAAAATTGCCTCCAGCATTGTTTCTCTTTCTTCGTGCTGGAGGCTGCCGTTTTGCCCCTGAGCAGCAGTAAATCATAAAGCAGAACTGAACCCATTGATTTAACAGTTTCAAAAAATAGTTATGTGAAATGCTGGGATGGCTAACTGTCATATTTGCTTGTATCCTCAACCAAACTGTCAAACCATAAAATGGTTGGTGTCATAACTGATCACATGTGCAGCACCGTGGCAGTTGCTGATCAAAAAGAAGCAGCTTCCTTGGCTGTAAAGGATAGGCCTCTACAAACTCGGTAGTGCCCAAAAATAGAGAGCAACTGATCATGTGCAGAGCAGGGTGAGACAGTGTATTACTGGATTTTAAACAGTACGGCACTATATAGGCATTTTTAATGCTTTACATACAACATCATGAGAAGTTAGGAATTATGAACCTGGTAACAGTTTGAGCTGGTGACCAAGCATTTAGGAAAAAGTATAAAGACAATTTATTATAAATTAGAGTTATCACTGGCTCATGCTCACCTTATATCTCTGCTCCTCAGAAAGGTCTCTCACCCCTTTTAGGGCAACAAACACCTTATAGTGAGGGTCGGAGCCCCCAGAGTATTGACCTGAAAAGAAAATATCACTTTACAATCTATAAGAACACTGATTTACATATAAATCACTACTGAGTGTAAACATTCTATGATAAGTTTACACATCGTTAATAATCTCCTCCACTTCCTTGCATGACAAGATCAAAATATTTAAAGCGGAACTTCACCTGAAAAGATGAAGATGGAGGTGTCCGTTACCCGAAGACTGGCTTGGGTGATGACAGCACTGGATCCCTGGTCTGGTAAGTGCATGTTTATTATTTGTAGCTGCTTACTTTCTTTTTCTCAATGCAGGGGCGTTTTTTGAAAGCAGCGGCCTTGTGTGCAAGACTATAAGTTGGGCCCCCTGGGCTGTGAATGATAAAATGTGGTGCATGCAGCAGAAATGGGCATGTTTCCAATTGCTTTAAATATTGGGGAGTGACTTAAAAAGATGTGGTTACACAGAGTCGAAATTGACTTGCATAGTATAGAACAGTGGTTCTCAACTCCAGTCTTCAGGACCCACTAACAGGCCAGATTTTAAGTATTACCTTGAGGAGCTGGAGACTAGAATACTGCAATCACTGAGCAGCAAATATCACCTGTGATGTATTTCAGTTATCTAACCTGGCCTGTTAGTGGGCCCTGAGGACAGGAGTTGTGAACCACTGGTATAGAATGAGACAGTGTTGAATAGGGAAAGTACAGCACAGTATCTATGTAGGTACATAGGCGGGGCCAGGAGCCCATTATTAGATGTTGGGGAATCTGTTCAGGGTTAGTAGTAGGAGACTTACTACTGACGCCTGTTCGCTACATCACTTACTACTGACCTGTAAACTCTGCATCGCTTATTACTGACCCCTGAGTCATTACTGACCTCTTAAAGTAATTGTAAAGGCTCGCTTTTTTTTCTTATAAAAATAATAAAAATGTTATACTTACCTGCTCTATTGCTGTGGATTTGCACAGAGCAGCCCGGATCCTCCTCTTCTCGGGTCCCTCTTCAGCGCTCCTGGCCCCTCCCTCCTGTTCAGTGTCCCCACACCAAGCAGCTTGCTATGGGGGCACCCAAGCTGAGTCCCAGATTCCTGTGTTCATTCAGACATGGAGCCCCGACCCGGCCCCACCCCCTCTCTCCACTGATTGGCTAGCTGACTTTGATTGACAGCAGTGAGAGCCAATGGCGCCGCTGCTGTGTCTCAGCCAATCAGGAAGGAGAATCTCAGACAGCTGAGACACTCGTGGACATCGGTGGACAGAGAAGGACCCCAAGTAAGTATTAGGGGCCTGCTGCACACAGAAGGCTTTTTATCTTAATGCATAGAATGTATTAAGATATAAAACCTTCTGGCTTTACAACTCCTTTAACTCTGCATCACCTACTACTAACCCCTGAATTCTTCATCATTTACTACTGACCTTTGAGTCATTACTGACTTCTGAACTCTGTGTCACTTACTATTGACCCCTGAAATCTGCGTCGCTTATTACTGATCCCTGAGTCATTACAGACCTCTGAATTCTGCATCATTTACTACTGACCCCTGAGCTCTGAGTTACTAATGACCCCTGAACTTCGTGTCACTTACTGCTAACCCCTGAAATCTGCGTCACTTACTACTTACCCCTGACATCTACCTCACTTACTCGTGATCTCTGAACTATTTACTACTAACTCCTGAACTCTGTATCACTTGCTATTGACCTATGAAGTCTCCATCACTTAGTACTGACCTCTGTGTCACTTACTACTGACCTCTGCGTCACTTACCATTGACCCTTGAACTCTGCATCACTTACTACTGACTCCTGACCTCTGTGTCACATACTATCTACTACTAACATTGAATCACTTACTACTGACCTCTGCGCCACTCACTAGTGACCCCTGAACTCCGTCATATTCAGTAAGTAATGCAGAGTTCATAGGTCAGTAATGCCACATGGTGCAGTAGTAAGTGACACTCTGTCTCACAGTACAAACAGCCCTCCTCTTCTCTGCTTTCCTCGGTTCTCCTTCTCCCTGGCCTCTTCAAAGTACTCAGGGTAATGCAGCTTTGGCTCTTCTATCCCTTTTCCTATTACTTGCTCCAGTAGATTGGGTAAATTACAGCTAATCACAGAATAATGTGAAGAGTCCAGTTAGAAGGAGAACAGAAGAGCCAGTCTCCTTTCTGTGTCTCCCCTGCAGCTGCACTTGTCACAGGCAGCTGCAATATATACGATGTTTGTATATGCTGGGGAGTGGACATGTGTTAAAGTCCAGCAATTGGCAATAACAGCCCCGCCCCCTACTCCACATCAGTGTTTATCACCCGCCTCATCCCCAAAATAAACAAACAGCATTTCTGCTGCAGCTACCTGTGACAAGCACAGCTGCAGCTACACAGGAAGGGGAACGAAAGAGACTTTTTCCATAATTGTTGTACAGTGGGCCCCACATCCCTTGAGGCCTGTGTGCACTGCACACATTGCCTACATGGATAATACGCCACTGATTTATTGCTAATCAACCCCAGTAGTTGGGTGGGGGTGACCTCTCAAGAAAACCAGTCATGACCTGAAACCTGAATAAAGGTCCAATTTCCGTACATTGGAAGCTTTTCAATTACACTAACTAGGAATGTAGCTCCTTGGAAACCTCTCAAATTACACAATGGAATACAGAGGTTTATCTGCATGGCAACCAACAGCTTAGCAGAAAACGCCACTATGGAAGGAAGAGAGGGGCATTGCATGACTACATCACTCAAAGTACCTACACAGATGTCAAAGGCTACATCACATACATATCCTTCTTTAGTACCAAAAAAAAAATGTTAAAACTGACTACATACCCATCATTCTACTCTCTGCACAGCAGTAGTTGAGGAGGGAGGCTCCTGGCCACATGTTTACAGTATGAAGAAGAGATTCATAGAAACTAGATTCTGAAATTCGCTCTCCACGTACATTCAGGGTCTGGCATTTCCTGCAAAATAATGTTTTTCACATGATTCAGGGTTGTAGGGATACAGTATTAGCAGACTAACTGAATATACTCTGAAAAGAAAAAAAAAGTCCATAATTAACGCAGTATAAGAAAGAAAACAAAGCACACCTGTATAGGAGTTCCAATATAGGACTGTGATTATGAAATCCAGTGACTTGTACAACATCCCCAAGCCGGTACCTGAAACATAGAGGTTCATATTTATCTTTATGGAAGCCCGATAAACCTTCTGAACACTTTTTTATAGATTTCTCAAGGTGGAGTTGTGAACTATGCATACCTTTTATGAATTTCAAAAGGTGCAAAGGAATTTATCTGATCCACCCGGGAGACCCATCATACCCGGGTGACTCATTGGGGTTGATTTACAAAAATTGAAGTGCAATCTGGTGCAGCTGTACATGATAGCCAATTCGCTTCTTGCTTGTTCAATTAAGCTTTGACACAAAAAAACTGGAAGCTGACTGGTTTCTATGCAGAGCTGCACCAGATTTTGCAATCTCTAGTTTTAGTAAATTAACCTTATTGTGTCCAGGAATGGTGCCTTGAGTGAGAATAGTATTATCTATAGTGATCACTTTTTACGTGGACGCGTAGAGACATTATCCTAGGGATACTCCTCATTTGCTTGATATTTCATATGATATTTCATTACCTAATAATGCTATTTTAGTAAGCCTGGATGTTCTAATTGACCTCTCATTAATTGGGTACTAGAGCCATACAGAGATTTCTCAATGAAAGAAGTATTAGCCAAGATTATCATATCTTCCTGGTGCAGTGGCTGGAATTCTTACTTTTACACAATGAGGCAAATTTACCAAAACTGGAGCAGACTTAATCTGGAAAAGCTGTGCATGGCAACCAACCAGCTTCTATCTATTTAAGTTGATTGGTTACTATGTATATCTGATTTAGATTCTGTCTGCTCCAGTTTTAGTAAATACTCCCCAAAGCATTATTTTTTGCAGCGTTTCCACTACCTCCAGGTGCAGGGAGATGGGGACTACTTGTGTTTTGCTTTCAATGGAGGATCTTGTGATATTCCTGTGTCACATTATATTGTGGCACAGATATATCAACAAATTCCACTTCTTTTGAATGTGATCAATTGATCATTTTAAACAGATACTGAATCAAAATGATCTCATAATAAGGTTCGCATTATCTTTCAGTGAGACATGAATTTGCTTTTTAGATATTGAAATAAAAAAGCATAGAAAGTGATCAGTTAAACACTTTGTAGGAAAGCTTTTGCAATGATGTCTTACCTTCTGATAAGGGGACACAGGTGGTGGTGCAAGCACTAGAGTTGGTAAAAAGTTGGCAAGAGTATATTGTCATCACAGTGGACTTTCTTGCATGATTACATTTGGGTCGTTTTTTGATTATTGGTTTACACTGACACTTTTATGTTTATTGTAAACAGCGCAACACATTTTTATATGCAGTATCTCACAAAAGTGAGTACACCCCTCACATTTTTTGTAAATATATTATATCTTTTCATGTGACAACACTGAAGAAATGACACTTTGCTACAATGTAAAGTAGTGAGTGTACAGCTTGTATAACAGTGTAAAATTTTCTGTCCCCTCAAAATAGCAACACACAGCCATTAATGTCTAAACTGCTGGCAACAAAAGTGTGTACACCCTTAAGCGAAAATATTTTGTGTGGCCACCATTATTTTCCAGCACTGCTTTAACCCACTTGGGCATGGAGTTCACCAGAGCTTCACAGGTTGCCACTGAAGTCCTCTTCCACTCCTCCATGACGACATCACAGAGCTGATGGATGTTAGAGACCTTGTGCTCCTCCACCTTCCATTTGAGGATGTCCCACAGATGCTCAATAGGGTTCAGGTCTGGAGACATGCTTGGACAGTCCATCACCTTTACCCTCAGCTTCTTTAGCAAGGCAGTGGTCACCTTGGAGGTGTGTTTGGGGTCGTTATGGTGGAATACTGCCCTGCGGCCCAGTCTCCGAAGGGAGGGGGATCATGCTCTGCTTCAGTATGTCACAGTACATGTTGGCATTCATGGTTCCCTCAATGAACTGTAGCTCCCCAGTGCCGGCAGCACTCATACAGCCCCAGACCATGACACTCCAACCAAAATGCTTGACTGTAGACACCTTAGTCTGCTTGTCTTTAGCAAACTGTTTGCCGGCTTTCTTGTGCATCATCTTTAGAAGAGGCTTCCTTCTGGGACGACAGCCATGCAGACCAATTTGATGCAGTGTGCGGCGTATGGTCTGAGCACTGACAGGCTGACCCCCCCACCCCTTCAACCTCTGCAGCAATGCTGGCAGCACTCATATGTCTATTTCCCAAAGACAACCTCTAGATATGAAGCTGAGCACGTGCACTCAACTTCTTTGGTTGAACATGGCGAGACCTGTTCTGAGTGGAACCTGTCCTATTAAACTGCTGTATGGTCTTGGCCACTGTGCTGCAGCTCAGTTACAGGGTCTAGGCAATCTTTCTCATAGCCTAGGCTATCTTTATGTAGAGCAACAATTCTTTTTTTCAGATCCTGAAAAGTTCTTTGCCATAAGGTGCCATGTTGAACTTCCAGTGACCAGTATGAGAGAGTGAGAGTGATAACACCAAGTTTAACACACCTGCTCCCCATTCACATCTGAGACCTTGTAACACTAACAAGTCACATGACACCGGGAGGGAAAATGGCTAATTGGGCCCAATTTGGACATATTCACTTAGGGGTGTACTCACTTTTGTTGCCAGCGGTTTAGATATTAATGGCTGTGTGTTGAGTTATTTTGAGGGGACAGCAAATTTACACTGTTATACAAGTTTTATATACTCACAGTTATCTATCATTATGATTTTGATTATATTACTTAATGAATATACTTTAAATATCTTTAGGTGACACATAGATATAGATGTGATGCTCTAATACAATATTTTCATGTTACTGTAAGTGGTCACGTAATATATCATTGGGGAAAGCTGTCTGCATTATCACAGCCCTCCACTGTTGCTAGGTTGCAATCTGAAGAAGTGGTTTGACTGGGTTGCGCCTCCATGGTTAGTTGACTGTGGAAAAAAACATTTTTGTTTGCACATGATTGGATGATTGAAGTCAGCAGAGCTTCACTTCATTCACTAAGCTCTGGGGATATTTCCCTTGCAAATTGCAACTTTCCTTGCAGAGTGAACAATCTATTTGCCTTTAGTAAATTGACCCCACGGTGTTGCAGTTTTTACATCATATACGGTATTAGTAATTAAAAAGCAATATATTACATAAGATATATATATTCTTCTGATCAAGTATAAAATGCACTACAATATGGTTTTTTGCATGTCTAGTGGATGCATGCTACAATATGACGTACTTGTGTTTAACCCTGTTCTTAATTTTTATGAGCACTCTTTCAATATAAAGATAAGTGCCCTATTAATAAATAATGTGTAAAAGGACAAATGTGTGGCTCCAAACATGACAGCTCCACCACCTGTGAACTCAATTGCTGTGGCAGTAGACATCTGGATGATTCCCATTCTGCCACCAAAACCATACAAAGGCAGACCAGTAGATACACCTGCACATCACTTCTTTACCTATAATTGACAAACCTGCTCAAAATAGAGAAATCTCTGCTATAAATCACCATTGATATATAAAACAGAAAAAATGTGTTTACCGCGCTACCTGATAAGAAAATGTAAAAAGCTGCAGCTCAAAAATGTGAGATATACACAAACAGAATAATATAAAAACTTGAGCAGCGCTACAAAAAGTGATTACAATATATGAAAATTATATAAAAATACATATAAATCAAAGGTGATGAACCCAAAGAAAAAAAAAATATGAGTGCCAAAAACAAAAACATAAAAGGGTAGTAAAAATTAGTCCCAACAGTGAAAAAATAAAGAATCTGTGGGTGGATTTATCAAAAATTGTTCAAAACAAATGAAAGTGAGGTTGATCGATCACATAAACAGCAACTTGTGAGAAGATCCACCACCGTATGTGCTAAACGCTTACCAGACGGCAAGCTTTGGTAAGCTTGTAGATAGCCTGATGCTCAATGGTAAGTAACTTCACACCACGGCTTCTCAGTGAAGAGCCAGAAGCACACAGAGTAGATCAATCTCACCTGCGCTAATAAGCGCCCATTTTGTCTAATGGTATAATACATCTTACCTATCTCTCTATTTCCCGCATATCCCCAATGAAACAGACATGACCAGAGATTACTTCCTCATCTCAGCATGACTGCCCCTCGTGGGCAGAGGCTCTTGCTTTTATTCACACACACAAAGGAAGTCACAAACAGGAAACCCTGGCCCCAACAGCCAATCGCTTCCTTCACAGGATATGACCAAACAAGGATATGACCAAAGATATGAGTTTATATAACAACCAATTACTACCGTTCCTGCTGATGGGAGACTATCTGCAGGTGTACACCATGGCACCCCAAATATGTTGATCAGGCATACAGGGGTGACACGAGTGCACATCCGCTAAAGCGATAATGTCCTTGCAGAGCGAACACTCCCCCCCCCCCAGACAAACGTCTGTGCATAGCACAGGGGCCCTTTCACTGGCAGACATATCCTCACTTTGCAAACACCTCTCTCCAAACTCAGTAAGTTTTTTACTATCCTAACGGATCTCAACCAGCGTCAGTCTGCCCCAGTCAGCACTTTAGAGCGGGTTGCGGGAGAACTAACACTGGGAGACACTATGACAATACATATTAAAACAGGGCTCGACAAACCCCGGGCGCCAGGTCGCATTTGCGACTAGAATTGGCGACCTGGCCCCTGGGGCGGCACAGCTGGGGTATCCTGTCTCTGTGCAACATCCCCCTCCTTCCGGCGCAATTGCGTTAGGCCGCGCCGGTAATTGAGGCCGCGGCTTTGCGGCCTTCTGCAGTCCTATGGTTCCTTCTGCAATCGGGCGCCCTCTTGTGGTGGCCGTTGGTATGACAAGACAACCACCAATGCTAATGGAGCTTCCCCTGCCTGTTTTCACTGCCCGCTCATCTCCTTCCCTTTACTTAGAACCCCCAAAGATATTAGGGGTGCAACGGATCAAAAAACTCACGGTTGGGATCGTTCCTCGGATCAGGAGTCATGGTTCGGATCATTTTCGGATCAACAAAAAAAAAAATCTCCCCCACTGTAATATCCACAATCTCCCTATTGGCAGGGTGTGGCAGAGTATTGGCAGAGTATTGCAGGGTATTGGCGGGTATATTGGCAGGGTATTGCAGACTACTGGCAGGGTATGGCAGAGTATTGGCAGGGTATGGCAGAGTATTGGCAGGGTATGGCAAGTATTGGCAGGGTATGGCAGAGTATTGCAGAGTATTGGCAGGGTATGGAAGAGTATTGTCAGGGCATTGCAGAGTATTTGCAGGGCATTGCAGAGTATTGGCAGGGCATTGCAGCAGGGCATTGCAGAGTATTGGCAGGGCATTGCAGCAGGGCAATGCAGAGTATTGGCAGGGCATTGCAGCAGGGCATTGCAGAGTATTGGCAGGGCATTGCAGAGTATTGGCAGGGGATTGCAGCAGAGCATTGCAGAGTATTGACAGGGCATTGCAGAGTATTGGCACTGCTGCCATCCGATCTCTCCCCTCCACTGTACAGATCAGTACACAGAGGGGAAAGAGGAACCGGCGTCATGACATGATGCCGGTTTGTTACAAGTGATCGCTCCGTCATTTGACGGAGCGATCATGTGCTAAACGGCCGTCGGGTGTACCAAGATGGCCGCCGCTCCGGAGCTAGGCCAAAGCCGCGGCCTTTCCTATGGCCGAGGCCACAGAGCGGATCGCGGGTGTCCCGTACGGATCAACCTCCGCGGATCGGATCAACCTCTGCGGATCGGATCAACCTCCACGGATCGGATCACGGATCGATGGCGATTTGTTGCACCCCTAAAAGATATATATATTATATATATATATATATATATATATATATATATATATATATATATATATATATATATATATATATATATATATATATATATATATATATATATATATATATATATATATATATATATATATATATATATATATATATATATATATTTCTTTTTAAAAAAAAAGTCACTTTTATTCCTATTACAAGGAATGTGAAAATCCCTTGTAATAGAAAAAAAGCATGACAGGTCTTCTTAAATATGAGATCTGGGGTCAAAAAGACCTCAGATCTCATATTTACACTAAAATGTATTAAAAAAAAATTGTAATTTGAAAAAAAAATAATAAAATGTCTCTTTTAAGAGCTATGGGCGGAAGTGACGGTTTGACGTCGCTTCCGCCCTGCAATGACTTGGAGACAGGCGGGGGGCCATCTTCCCCTCACTCGTCTCCATGTCAGGCCAGGGACAGGTCCCGATCTCTTCTGCCGTTACCAGTGGCCACGGTAAGCGGTGAAGGGCACCGGAGCACAGCGGTAGGGGGGGCCCTCTCTCGCCGCCGATAAAAGTGATCTCGCGGCGAATCTGCTGCAGAGAACACTTTTATCTGAAAGAGAACCGCCGGCTCTTGAAGAGGATACCGGGGTTATGGTAGCTAGCTGCTACCATAACAACGGTATTTCTCTTCAAAGACAGGACGTATATAGTCGTCCTGCGGGAAGGAAGCGGTTAATTAAATGAATTTATTATTTGTCATCTCCCTGCTTGGCCCCTTTCACATGGGCTGTCTGATCAGGTTCACCTGTTAGTTTTTCAGACGGACCTGATTGGACCCTTAGCGGGGATATGGCGGTCTTGTGTCCCTGCATGGCAGGAAATAAAAGCAGTCACATTTGTTCTAGTCGTCTTTCTGTGTAAATTTAAGATTGGTTAACTTTTATATTGAAAATAAAGCTTTGTCGGTCATTTAAAAAAAAAAAAAACCTGGCTCCTAACTTTTTTAGCTGGCTCCTAGATTCCAAGCACATTTGTCAAGCCCTGTATTAAAATACATCTTCATAAAATTTCCACAACACCGTAAAGAGTGATCCTTCTTTTCCACAAAGAAGATTCCCACTCCGGCTGGGGACGTGGATGGACGGATGTGAAACCTTTTTTTATGTTATGGTCAATATAGTCCTTTAAATCGACAAGTTCAAGTTCGGTCAAAGGGAAGATTCTCCGGAAAGGGGCTTCAACCCCGGGGAGGAGTTCGATTGGACAATCATAAGGCCGATGGTGAGGAAGAGTTTCTGTCCCTTTTTTGCTGAACACATCCAGGAAGTTGTGATAAACTGCTGGTACAGATTGACAGGCTTCAGGGTCTTTGTCGAGGCACAGCAGGGAAGGTTGATCACAAGGGGCTTCTTGTAAACAGTGTTGGAGGCCGTAGGGGGAACAAAACTAGATTTCCTCTGTGGCCCAATTGATATGCGGATTGTGTGCTTTCAACCATTGCATGCCAAGGATGACCGGAAACGGGTGAGGCGATGGCATCCAGGCGTAGCAGTTCTTGATGGTTTTTGGTAATGGTGGCAGATAGTGGAACTGCTTCCTGGGTGACTAATCTGGATTAAATGGCGGACCCATTCGCCAGGTGTACTAAAAGTCTCTGAGCATTAGGTTGCAGTGGAATGTGATGTTTCGCAGCAAAGGATAAGTCCATGAAACAGCTAAAGGCTCCGGAATCAATTATGGCAGGAACCTTGATAGTCCTTCCTGGAAGCTGCAACAGAATGGGAAGAGCAAGGTGAGCAGAGTTGTTGGACTAGGTTGGAGTAGAAGTGGAAGAGACTGAGAGACACTTACGGAGTTTAGCTGGACAAGACCTCACATAGTGTCCTGGTTCTCCACAGTATAGGCAGAGATTCTGCTGGCGTTGACGTTGGCGCTCTTCCATGGTAAGTGAGGGGCAAAGTAAGCCAAGCTGCAATGGCTCAGGAATGGATGCTGCAGGAACAGGTGGAGCAGAGTTGAAAGAACTGGGAACCCTTGGTAGAATCCACACTGGGCAAGACTGTCCTGTGGTCCTTCTGGACCTCCGTTCTCTTAGATGTCGATCAATCTGGATGGATGAATTAATGAGGGCCATCCAAAATAACCTCTAGATTACCTTTTTCTCAACTTCTTTCCAAATACAATCTGGTAGATTCATGGAGAGAAAGTAACCCAATGAAAAAGAAATTCACTTATTTCTCGCACCCTCATCAAACCTTCACCAGAATAGATCATATTTTTCTAACAATAGGAATGATACCAGAAATTATTGCATCAGATATAATTCCGATTCCGTGGTCTGACCATAATGCAGTATACACTACTATAGCCTCAGCCATACCAAAAGCGCATGACCCAACGTGGTACTTACCGGACATAATGCTCAAACACCCACTACATCAGATGGCCATTAAACAAGCTTTAAAGGAATACATATCAATTAATAATACAACAGACATCTCCCCAATAACACTGTGGGAAGCTCATAAGCCTGTCTTGCGTGGTACAATACAAAGACAAATGGCACTATTTAAACGGGAACGCAAAAATCTAGCAAAAAAACTAGAACTCAATTTTAATGCAGCCTACATATCATTTCAAGATAATCCATCTCAGAGTACAAAATCTCATCTGGAAAAATCTAGATTGGAATACGATCTATTTCTCACTGAGTCAGTTGATAAATCCCTCAAACGCTCCAAACACAATTTCTACATGAATACAAACAAACCAGGTACATATTTGGCTCGGGCATTAAATTCAACTAACAAATCTTTCAAACCAATACGTTTGAAATTATCAAAAAATGTTTACACTTGTAATCCAGTTAAAATAGTCCATAAATTTCACTCACATCTCGCAACTTTATACAAGACAAACAATGAATTTAATCCTACAGAAGCTGAATCCTTCTTCTCAAAAATAAACTTACCTGAGTTATCTCAGAATCAAAAAAGCAGTTTGGATGAGCCTATAACTATAGATGAAGGTGCTAACGCCATAAAAGACCTAAAACTTAACAAAAGACCAGGCCCAGATGGCTACTCGGCTTTATACTATAAAACATTCTCAGAAATACTCTCTCCCATTCTCACTGAAACTTTTAACAAACTTCTAGATGGACATTCTTTTCGGCAAGAAACACTAATGGCAATTGTTTGTATGATCCCAAAACCCCTTTCTGATGATACTTCCTGTGTGAATTATCGGCCTATCTCTCTGTTAAACCTCGATATTAAATTATTAGCAAAAATAATAGCAAAACGCCTCAATAGCATTATAGGAAAATTAATACATAGAGATCAAGTAGGCTTCATGCCAAATAGACAGGCAGGTGATAATATACGCAGGGCAGTGTTATTGGCACATATTGCTAAAAAACGGAAAATCCCTTTATGTTTTCTATCTCTCGATATTAAGAGGGCATTTGACACAGTATCCTGGCAATATATGCAATATTCATTACAAAAATGGGGTTTTGGACCCCACTTTTTAACATGGATCAAAGCATTATATAATAAACCCAAAGCCTATATAAAATATGCTGGATACAAATCTGAAGCCTTTAATATCGAAAGAGGTACCCGACAGGGTTGCCCATTATCTCCCTTATTATTTGCCCTTATACTCGAACCCATGGCCCAATACATCAGAACAAACCAAACTATAACTGGCATTGAAGTAGGAGGTATTACACACAAATTATGTATATTTGCAGACGATATATTACTTTTTCTATCATCACCACAGGTCTCTGGTCCTAACTTAATACCAGCTCTTGATGGATTTGCAGCCCTATCCGGCCTTATGATTAATCCTAAGAAATGCCTAGTGCTTAATATTTCACTCACAAACATGGAATTGATCCCGGCTAGGGCTGCACTCCCATTCACATGGGCAGAAAAATCAATCCCATATCTTGGAATTCATTTAACAGCATCTCATTCTGACTTATTCTCAACCAATTATCCTCCTGTATTAAGACAGATCACAAATCTAATAAAACAATGGTCGCAACTTCCTTTATCCTGGATAGGGAAGATTAATGCAATCAAAATGACTATTCTACCCAAATTGCTTTATCTATTCAGAGTCCTCCCTATTCCAATTCCTTCCTATTTTTTGAGAATAGTACAAAAAAGAGCAACTTCGTTTATATGGGGCTCTTCTAAACCACGTATACCTATACACACACTACATCTTCCCAAAAATAAAGGAGGCCTGGGATACCCTAATTTTACTAACTACTACAGAGCAGCACATTTGGCCAGTCTGTCCAAATACCATGCAAAACAGGAAATCCCATTATGGGTATTTATAGAGGCTTCAGAAAACGACCCTCTATTAATATCAAATTTATTATGGCTTGATCCTAAAGACCGCTTTAAAATTCATAATCCCATAACTAAACACTTCTTATCTCTCTGGGATAAACTAAAAACCAAATATCAGTTACAATCTCCACACAATCCTCTCCTTTCTTTTATCAGAAATCCGGCCTTTTATCCGGCATGGATCTACCCAAATTCTTTTAAAGCTTGGACAACATCAGGCATTCAGACACTAAATGACTTCATAGCATCTAAATCATTCCTTTCATTCCCATCGCTTAGAGAAAAATATGATCTACCAAACTCTGAGATATTTAGATATCTCCAAATCAAAAATTTCTATACACCATTCCTAAAGGGGGATACACCATTATCCCAATTATCCATTTTTGAATCAATCTGTACAAAAGATCCATTTGCTAAAGGTACAATTTCATCACTTTATAATCAATTATATGGAGTAGCAAATCTTAATAGACCCTCTTACGTTCAGAGGTGGGAGGAGGACCTGGGACAAACTTTAGAAGACACGGACTGGTCTAACATATGGCTCACATCTAAGTCATCTTCACCCAACATCTTAGCACTGGAGACAAATTATAAAGTCCTAACTCGCTGGTACCTTGTACCCGCTAGAGTGGCAAAATATTCACCTAATACCTCAGCTCTTTGTTTTCGAGGATGCTCAGAAATAGGCACATATTTACACATATGGTGGACGTGCCCAGTAATCCAAACCTTCTGGAAGGAAGTCTTCGTGATTGCATCTAAAATATTTAAAAAAATAATACAACCAGATCCATATTTAAATTTACTTAATCTAAAACCGGAATGGTTAACACTCTCTCAATTCAAACTTATGATCCAACTAATAACGGCTGCAAAACAAACAGTGGCCAATGCATGGAAATCTCCTACATTGGTACTAGCAGAAACAATTCACAGAATGAATAATACAATGTCCCATGCTAAGATGGTAGCCATCGATCAAAATCAAATTCCAAAATTTGAAAAACTTTGGCACCCTTGGATAAAACAACAGTTCCTGTCAAATTTCAATGACTCTGTCCTGTTGCCATGGTAACAGATTAAATGACTTACAGAGACACCCATTCTAAGGCTTTAAAGAGAACTAAAAAGAATAATAAACTGACGAGCGGGACAACCTTGTGGACCATACCTCTACCTTTCAACCCTTTTTCTTCTTTCTCTTTCCTTTTCTCCACCTTACGATTAAAGCTCATTATCAGAATTTATTTGACCTATATACACTCTACTTAAAACAATATGTATAGTAGGTATAAATCATTTAAATACCTACAAAAGTAACTAAGGAAATGATATATATCTTTAATTTAGGTTTACGTGAACCTAATGTTTATTATTTGAAATTTCATGATATTTACCTATATAAACCCTACTGTAAAACAATGAGCTTACTTTATAGATCCTTGTAAATTTACTTTATGTATCTTTATAACATTGTATACTCAATAAACTTCTTTTGACAAGGAATTAATGAGGGCCTCCAGGGAGGAGGGGACCCCACCCGGGCTAGTTCAGAGTCAGAGTCAGACAGCCGGGGCCGGATGCAGGCAGACAGCAGGGGAAGTCAGGAACAAGCCGGGTCAAACAACTGGAACAGGTATCAGATAGAGACACACAGGGAATGCTGTGGTGCAGACAGCATTGATTCTGGGTGCTGACCCAGTTTAAATAGCCCATTTGGCACCATGAACTGTCACAGGGTGTGCGCGCAGGTGTACCTGCAGTATTCTTCTTACAGGAATTGGAAGCTCAGGAAGTTTTCTGTGGCCACCATCTTGGCTTCCTGACACACCCCCTCTCCAAATCCAGGGCCTCCAGGCACCCCTCTCCTAAGCGGGGGGCTCCAGACATCCTCTCTCCAAATCCAAGGCCTCCAGGCACCCCCTCTCCTAATTTGGGGCCTCCAGGCACCCCTTTTCCGAATCCAGGACCTAAATGCACCCTCTTTCTTAGTTCAGGGCCTCCATGCTCCCCTTCACTTAGTCGATTGCTTCCAGACACGTCCAGGGCCTCTAGGCACTCCCTCTGCCAGTCCAGTAACTTCGCTCCTCACCTCCCTTTCGTAGTCATTGGCTTCCTCTGCACACTCTATTCTCCTAGTCTATGGCCTCCTCTGCATAGCTCCCTCTCCTAGTCCACATCTTCCTCCACACACTCCCTTCTCCTAGTCCACGGCCTCCTCTGCATACTTCCTTCTCCTAGTCTAAGGTATATTCTGCTCACCCCCTCTCCTAGTCCAGGGCCTCTCCCAAAAACACCCCCTCTCCTAGTCCAGGGCCTTCATCAGCACAACCCCCTCTCCTATTTTACGGTCTTCTCTGCATAACCCCTCTCCTACTCCAGGGCCTCTCCAGTCCAGGGGCCTTCACCACACAAATCTCCTCTTCTAGTATAGAGGTTACAGCTTCAGACAGGCTCTCCCCTCAGTTTCAATCAGAAAAGGTGTGCGGCAGTGTGATGCCGTGTTGCCGGGACATATGCAGGAGGAGGGTGACCTCACAATACACTAGTGCTTAATCACTATACTTCTCCCACTCGGCCCATAGCATTCATGAGCGACACTGCAGCTACTGTTGCTAAGCTGCTAAGCAACAGTAGGTGCAGCATCTCTCAAGCAAGCTGTTCTGTGGGGCGAGCAGGAGAAGCAGAGTGATTCAGTACTGGTGCACTGCGAGGTGCCAGCACTAATACGACTTACCAGCCAAACTGACAACTGTGTGTGACAATAGCTTTGATCGGAAGTGACACCCTTAGAGCTGCAGCACCTGTTGCGGGCCGCACCCCCTAGGTATGCCACTGACCCCCATCCGCCCCCAGTACAGATCTCCCTCCTCCTCCCACCCCCGCAGTACAGAGCTCCCCCACCCACCACCTAACCCCTCCCAGAACAGGAGGTCCCCCACCCACCACCTAACCCCTCCCAGAACAGAGGTCCCCTCTTCTCCCCAGCTCCACCCCCAGTACAGAGCTCCCCCACCCCCTAGCCCCTCCCAGAACAGAGGTCCCCCCTTTTTCCCAACACCGGGCTCCCCCCCCCCAAACAGATTTCCCCCATCCTCCCCAGTATAGAGCTCCCCCACCCAGGAGGCCAAGAGAGGGAAGCTCTCGTTGCGCACCCCCCCCCCCCCCCCAACACACTGAACATAGAGCCTGCCCCCCTTGTCCCGGACCTGCCTGCAGTAGATAACAATAATCATTTTTTGTTTAGGCATCTTTTTATTTTCTAAAAATTTGCTTTGTAAAAATAAATGTCAATCACTGATAAAAAAAATCATTTATGAATTCACATAGTCACGCAACTTTTTAAGCCCGGCAAAAAAAAATCCCCCAGGTGTGCTCAGCCATACACTCTCACAGACATAGGATTATTGTGCCATTGTTAAGATGACAAGTTTCCTTTGACATTGCTCACCTGTAAAGTCCATCTCTATTAGTTATAACCAGCTCGTAAGCTTTCCCCTCAGAAACATCTTGAATACACAGTGTTTGTGGTTGATCCTGATCGCTGGTATCCACAGGTATAAATTCAAAGAATGCAGAACGGGGGCACAATGTGTAATGGGGTACATCTTCTGCAGGCCACAAATTCACACCACAAAGACCTGAGAAGAAGAACACAATCAAGATCAAAGGGCAACCAAATCCTTTACATGCCTATACACGACCTGCTTTCATTTTAAAGCGGGATTCCGGCCAGCGAAAATTTTTTTTTTAAGTCAGCAGCTACAAACACTGTAGCTGCTGACTTTAAATAAGTACACTTACCTGTCCTGGGTGCCCGCGATGTCGGCCGCCCGAGGCCGACCCATCCCTCAGCTCTCGGGTCCCGGCACCGCCATCCTAACTAAGGGAAACAGGCAGTGGAGCCTTGCGGCTTCACTGCCAGTTTCCTGCGGTGCGGCGCTCCAAATGGCCCAGTGGTTTTCTGGGAACACACACAGTTCCCAGAAGGCAACAGGGCCGCTCACCAAGTTGCAGGACACACCACGGAATAGGAAGAGGCAGATTAGGAAGACTGCCTAGCAACAAGGGTTTCAGGTAAGTACATTTTTTTTTTTTTTTAAGATTTTTTTTTTTTGTTAATAACCAAGCCATGTTATGTTACTAAACATCTTAGGGCTGGTTCACACCTATGTGTTTTTTGGTGCTTTTTCCAGAAACGCACTACAGCTCATCTAACATCTATGCTTTTTTTCAGCCTCTGCGTATTTGGAAAGGGTCAAGGACTTTTTTTAACGCAAAACAGTGCTTTTTTGGTTCAATAGACTTCAATGGAGAAGCTGCAGAAAAGCATGTAATGCATTTTTGCTGCAATTTGTGATTTTTTAAAAATCTGCCCAACAACAAATTGGTCAAAAAAAAGGCAGAAAAAAAAATGCAAAAACGCAAATCACAGCAAAATCACGTGCAGAAAAAAATCAAAACGTACAGCAAAAAGCACTGCAGAAACAGATCAAAAGCAAACTGCATAGATGTGTACCGAGCCTTAAACTGGCAATGCAGATCATTTTTCAGGCGAAAATATTCATACGAAAAATCTTTGTACATTCGCTGAATGAAAGAATGTTGTTTGATATTTTCCCTTGCTTTTAACATTGTTTCAAAACTAATGTAATTTCTGAACAAAAACCACATACACTGTCTGAAAATTCCTTTGACCAAGAAGTTTTCTATTATTTCTAAATTTTCCCGTCACTGTGGTTGAAAACAAACATTGATTTGACCCCACTAACGATTAGAAAATCGAACGAACGTTCCTAAAAATAGGATTTTTATAACAGCTTACTTGTAAAATCCTTTTCTTGGAGTACATCATGGGACACAGAGCCTTAAGTAATTACTTAATGGGTTATAGGCCACCTTCAGGTGATGGACACTGGTATACCCAATCCAGGAAGTTTACTCCCTATATAACCCCTCCCCCTTCCAGGAACACATTACTTTTTGTAGCAAAGGAATATACTTAAATCCCAAAAAAGAGGGGAGGGATCTCTGTGTCCCATGGTGTACTCCAAGAAAAGGATTTTACAGGTAAGCTGTGATAAAAATCCTATTTTTTTTATCATACATCATGGGACACAGAGCCTTAAGTAATTACTTAATGGGACGTTCCATAGCAATGCTACTTAAGGGGAGGGAGACACAACCCGGAGGGTACCCCCAGAGTTGAGGACCTATGCTGCTGCCTGCAGCACACTGCGCCCAAGGGCAATATCCTCATACCTCCTTACATCGAGCTGATAAAATTTTGTGAATGTATGCACTGAAGACCAAGTTGCAGCCTTACAGATTTGAGCCATGGAGGCCTGATGACGCACTGCCCAAGAAGCACTAACCGCCCTGGTAGAGTGCGCCTTAAATTGAAAAGAGGGAATCTTACCCCTTAAATCATAAGTTTGAATTATAAATTGCCGAATCCACTTAGCGACAGTGGATTTTGATGCTTCCTGTCCTTTCTTAGAATAAATAAGACTTCAGTCTTACAAATCTGAGCAGTTGCCTTTAAATAGATTTTCATTGCTCTCACCACATCAAGACAATGTAGTGAATTCTCTTCCCTGGAACATGGTTTTGGAAAATACGATGGCAGGATAATATCTTGGTTCAAGTGGAAACCTGAGACCACTTTTGGTAAAAAAACCTGGACGTGGGCGCAACACCACTCTGTCCTCATGAAAAATCAAATATAGCTCTTTACAAGAAAGAGCAGCCAATTCCGAAACCCTCCTTTCTGAGGATATAGCAACCAAAAATACCAACTTCCTTGTCAAAAGGACAAGGGGAATATGTTGTATTGGTTCAAATGGCTGTTTTTGTAACACAGACAAAACTAAGTTCAAGTCCCAAGGGTTTAAGGGAGGTTTGACGGGCGGATTAAGCCACATCACCCCTTCCATATTCTAAAAAGTTAGAATATGGTTCACTTCTCTCTGCACTGAGAGACTCTTGGTGCCCCCTTGGTGATTGATATAGGTCACAGCTGTGGCATTGTCGGATTGGATCCTGACAGGACAATCCTGTAACCTGAAAGTCCAGGGCTTTAGAGCCAGACGCACTGCCCAAATCTCTAGGATATTGATGGGCAAGGTTCTTTCGGTTCTTGACCGCTGTGCCTGGACAGTTGTCTTTTCTAGCACTGCTCCCCAGCCTGAAAGGCTGGCATCCATCATTACCACTTTCCAGATGACTGGTCTGAAGGATTTTCCTTTCAGCAGATTCTGGGTTAGTAACCAAAGTGAGGCTTTGGGACACTCTTGGGGCCAGCCACATTGGCAAAAGTAGACAGGATACTGTTTTGCAGTAGTCTTGAATAGAACTAGGCGTAGGCAACTGCTTCGAATGAAGTCACCATGGTTCCTAGCAACCTCATGCAAAGGCGAATGGAGGGATCACCATTTGACCTGACCATCCACACCAGCTCTCCTATGGAGTTGATCTTTGCCTGAGGCAAGAACACCTTTTCCTGGGGTGTATCTATGATCAGACCCAAGTACTCCAGCCTTTTTAGTGGTATTTAAGGAAGATTTCTCTAGGTTGAGAATCCAACCCAAACTTTCCAGATATTTGGTTGTAATGCGTACGCTTTGCTCTAAACGAGCTAGTCTATTAACACTAGATCGTCTAGGTACACTACAACTGTTATGCCCTGTGCCCTTAATCTGGCTTAGAGGTGGAGCCAGCACTTTAGTGAACACCCGAGGTGCTGTGGCTAGCGCGAAGGGCAGAGCTACACACAGGAAATGCTGCAGTTCTAACTCGAACCGCAGAAACTTTTGGTGAGCGGGAAATATAGGAACATGCAGATATGCATCCTTGATGTCGATAGATACCAGAAGTTCTCCTCCTAGAAGGATAGAAACTACTGACCCGATCATCTCCATGTGAAAGGAGCAGATCTTCAGGAACTGATTTAGATTTTTTTAGATCTAGAATGTGTCTGACATCTCCATTTGGTTTTGGTAGCATAAAAAGATTTGAATAAATCCCCAAACCTTGCTCTTTTGTGGGGATCTGTATGATCATCCCTTGAGATATTAATCGGTCTAGTGCCTGAAACAGAGATTGTCTTTTCTCTGAATCTTTGGAAACGCTTGACCTCAGGAAACGAGACGGTGGAAAGTCCCGAAATCCCAGCTTGTACCCCAGCGTTACCGTGGAGATGACCTATCTGTCCTGAATTTCCTTTTTCCAGACTTCTGAAAACTGCAGAAGTCTTCCCCCCATCTTGGTGAGGAAGGTTGCCTCTTCATGATGATGCTTTAGGATTCTGCTTTGCAGGTTTCCAACCCCAGGACTTCTTTTGAGCCTGGGTCTGATCCTGAGGTTTTCCTCTAGAGTCTGACGGCGGAGGCCGTCACCACTGCCTAGAGGCGGAAGCCCCTGGCGTAGGGGAAAGAGCCTGTTTAAATGAAGGGGCGTTTATACTTTCTTTTGACTGGCAAAAGAGTACTTTTCCCACTAGAAATTGTTTAGATATATTTGTCAAAATCTTCTCCAAATAGCCGCTCCCCAGGAAAAGCGAACCCAGTAAGGAGGTTTTTACATGGTGCTTCGGCTGACCAATTTTTTAACCACAGGATTCTACGCATGTGCACAAGCATAAGCATAAGGCGGGACACCTGGTGAATAGAATCTTTAATGGCATCTATGGCAAAGCATAATGCCTTTGGTAGTTCAGCTAATTCCCGGGCTTGTTGTGCAGGAACCTCTTTAAGGGCCTGTCTAAATTGGTCATTTAGTGATTGACAGACACCTATTGCAGTGACTGCAGGCTGAGTAACAGCACCTGCCAACGAGAAAGTAGATTTTAACAGGGATTCTAACTTTTTACCTGTTGGATCATTAAGCACTTGTGCATTGTAACTTTATCACACTGGAAATCTCAGCGTCAACTGCTGGTACTTTCCATCTTTTGGAGAATTTCTCCTCCAGGGGATAGAGAATTAAAAATCTCTTAGGAGGGAGAAAATGCTTATCCGGGTGATCCCATTCAGCAAAAAATAAGCTGTTCTAGTAATGCATGTGCAGGAAATGCATGCAAAGGCTGAGAAGGTTTTAAGGAACCCAAGGAAGAAACCAAGCTTTCCGGAGACTCCGTTAGAGGTAGCAAGAAAGTAGAATACAGTAGCAATTTCTCAGATTGAGAGGCTGAAAAAAAGGCTCATCTACCGTTGTTTCCTCTGCAGAGGAATCATCGGTTTGTTTTTCCTTCTGATCGCCTGAGGGTAACACCTCATCCTGTGCCCACTGTTCCCGTTGCAAGGGGTCTGAAGTGGGGGAGGGGATCTAGCACGCTTCCTATCCATTAAAATGGAGGATGCGATTAAAGCCGCTAATCTTCCTTCCAGACCCTGCAGGGTGGAGGAAGGACATCTTCAGTCACGTATACAGGGGCGGAGATGTGAGAACCAGTTGCACCATCAATTTGTTCCAATGGCTCACCCTGGCCTGCCATAATTGGTAATTCAGGCGAGGATCACAGCGTGGAAATGCGACTAGAGATCCTAGCGCCTGGGGGTGAAATCTTTAGTACCTTTGTGGTGTCTTTTTTAGCAGGCATAGTCCTAAATAAAAACAGACAGAGGCACTATACAATTGCACTTAATCGCTGAATATAGTCATGACAATAAAGCTGCTATAAAGTTCAGCCTAGTGCTGGGAAAAAAGTGTCCCTCCTGTAACAGGAATGCCAGCTGGCAACCCTCACGTGCCCCACAGCTCTTCTGTGTCCCCGTGTTCAGACTGCTTGTTTCCTCCTCTCCAGCGAGGAGAGATTGTCCCAGCTGTGAATTTGTTTTTTGCCTGCCGTGTGGCCTCGTTGACATTCACGGCGCTGTGCTTAGGCCGCGCCCCCTCCAAAAAAATGTGCCCCTCTTTCATTTTTACAATGTTCACGCACTTGCAGCGTTCTCGGGTCTACAGACCCACCACGAGGGGGGGGAGGGGAGGCAGAGACCTGTTTAACAGCAGGCAAACACCAACAGTAACAGCATAACAACAGTACAATAGTAGCAGTAACAGCGTGACCTCCACACTCCCCACGCCGGGTGGGGGGGGATAATTTAAGGGGGGGAACACCGCTGATGTCCCCCTAACCCTCCAGTCCCTTCAGGGGGGAAAACCTGAGAATCCTCTTGCACACGCTGCTGCGAACACACACAGACTGAGCTTTACAGTGAAGACAACAGAGTAAGGTATGTGCATAGACTCCCTCTAGTGGAGAATTAAGGCATGACAACATTTTTTCCCTTAAAGAAGAATACATAGGTGTTTTTCGTACCCAAGTTTCTTCCCTTACCTTATCCCCGCCGCAGGATTTGCTGAATTAACAGACAATCCAACCTTCACTCATCACGGCAGGCTGCGTTTAGCAAACCTTCAAAGACCGGGTCCCTAGATATCGAGGTTCCAACTCCCTTGGACCTGTAAAGCACCCCACTAGGAAAGCTTTAGGTAATGTAGCAAGACCTAAGCCCTGGGATCCTGGGGTCCAGCCCTACAAAGAGAGGCATTACAGGCAAACCCTTGTGCTTCGGATACGAGGCCCCAGGTACCATCCTTTTAGGCCCCAGTGGCACTTTGGATGGATCTGCTGTATGGAGGCTATTTAAATCCAGCATGGATCCCCCCTGGAGCTCCTCAGAGCACATCTTCACTCGTGACCAACACCTTAGACACTGGCGAAAAAACTGATTTGCTCCTGGAAGGAGGAGGGGTTATATAGGGAGTAAACTTCCTGGATTGGGTATACCAGTGTCCATCACTAGAAGGTGGCCTATAACCCATTAATTGCTTAAGGCTCTGTGTCCCATGATGTACGATAAAGAAATGAATTTTTTTTTGAAGGAAGACATTGTTTTTGTATGGCCAGCATATAATATATTACAGTTCTGTTTGAAAATCTGCAAAACACTCTAACTTTTTTTCTTTTAAATAAAAAAAATTGAGTCTGATGATATTTACTAGATTCAACCTCTAATAGTATATACAGTACATCTCTTCTGGCTATTATTCTCAGAGTGGATTAAAGAATAAATTGCCTTTTTTTTTTATTTTACATATTAACTAAATTATACACCACACTTTTTTAAGTTTATTAACCGATTAACCGAAAAAATAATTGGCCAACTAATCGATTATGAAAATGATAGTTAGTTGCAGCCCTAATTTATAGTATCAGTGGTGGAGATGTAGTGATAGGACAAGCTTCCTGAATGAAAAGCATATTGTTTCTGGTGGTCCTCGGGATACTTCATTTTAATTAAAAAAACAGCCCATTGTGTTTCCAAATAATCTGGTCCCAGGGTATGTGTATGTGTGTCTATGTGCTCTCTTGCATGGAGGTTGCATGGAAGCTCAAAGTCTACTTAACAAAGCATCCTGAATTTTCAAGTCCAGCACTAACTGTCAAATCGATTTTAAGTGAACTTGTGTTTTGCCCCTGCAAGCACTTGTGGAGGCTAGCATCACATTGATTCTGTTGCTTTTCCCTCATGAGCAGAAAAAGATGTAATGTTTGAAACTGAGGTATATAAAAACATTCCATACCTTCTGCTGTATAGTACAAGGGGGAGTAAAATGGTACCCCCTGGCATATAGTGTCCTTAAGTATCTGTCTATCCAAGTCACTGCCTCCAGATTCCAACGTTATAACCACTTGCAGGTTTGGCCACACTCTCTTGGCAATGCCACAAAAACCCTCTTTGACTTGTGCACGTAATTCTTCAGCTCGGACTGCATCAGGGATCAGACCATTTTCTATCTGCTTTCTGATATTCAGAGGTAGCTTGAATTCTGGATTAAGGCGTCCTTGCTGAATATCTGTAATAAGAGACTCCCAATGTTCCTCTAAGATGGAAAAGACATGACGAAGGAACCACGAATAATTTGCTTCAAGAATGCGTAGATCCACGTCCTTCAGTGCAAAGAGAAGCTGGATGTACAGAATCTCATAATGAGACATGGAAGTATGAAGAGGAATTGGTGATGAGTAAATCTTTTCCAGGAGGCTAAAGAAACAGACAGAAGGATAAGGAATAATTGTAATCCCGGCTTCAAAGTGATTGTCATTTGGAGAAAATGTAAACTTGACCACCTTTTCCAGAGCTTCAGGGAAATTACTTTGGATTACTTCCAGATATACAGCTGTTCCCTAGGAGAGCAAGAAAAGGAACAACCCTGTGATCACTTCATACACACATTCTACATATCTAGATACAATCTACTATTTGTTACTACCACATCCATATACTACGAGGGCTGAATCGAAAATAATGCAAACGTGGGCATAACTTTTTGATTAACTTACAGTAGGTCATTCAAACTTTCACATGTTGGTAGAGTAACTCTTCCTTGATAGTAGGATTTTAATCTTTTTCATTGCAGGTAAGCAAAAGCAACATGCCATTATTGAGATCTTGGCAAAGGTGGGGGACAGGCTGCCCAACACCCACAGAAGGCTGCAGAATGTTTATGGAGATGACACCATTAAAAAGAGCCACCAAAGACAAACTATTGCTCTTGTCTATGTAAGTTATAGTGGTTGTAAACCTCAGTCGTAAAATCTGAAAAAAAGCACATACTGTATATTTGTAGTGCTTACTTGTCTATCTCCAAAGATCCAAGTTCCTGTGCAGTGTGTGTGTGTGTGTGTGTGTGTGGGGGGGTTGTCCCTTTACTCCAATCTCTCACACCGTGTAACTGCAGCTCTCCGTCCCCTCCTCTCTGCTCCTCAGATGAAGAAGGATTATGATGTCAGTTAATGAAACTGAGATGAGCTGCGATCCTGATGATCACAGCTCATCTCACATCATTAGTGGTTTATGAAACTGAGATGACCAGGGGAGAACATGTTCTCTTCTAATTATCTCAGCACACAGAGAATCTGTCATTGACAGAAAAAGCCAGTTTATGAAGGTCTCAGCACCTTACTGGCAATCTCTGTCAGAATTCTCCCTCCCAGATTCACCAGCTCAGAGGTGGAGAATCGAGGAGAGAAGAGAAAATCCCCAGGGAACTGAGGAGGAAGGAGGAAGATGATTGACTTCCTTCTTTCTCGATCAGACCCCCCCCAAGATGGTAAACATGTCCCTGCCATGTTTATGTAGAGAGATATATATATATATATATATATATATATATATATATATATATATATATATATATATATATATATATATATATATATATATACACACTGTAAGTAGTGCATTTTATATACAACTATATAGATCAGAACAAAATGAGGCACACATGAGGAGCAAACAGGGACAGAGGGATTTTGTTTCAAAACAGGGATAGTCCCTTGAAATCAGGGACAGTTGGGTCCTATGCCAGTATGTATAGCTCCTGGCCTGCACTGAGCTGCCACTAGGCACTGTGCATGGCCCTACTTCTTTAGTACTACATACTACTCACTGTATGCTGGTCACTTAATGCATTTAGCTGTTGCTACATACTACACAATCCAAACCACCATTTATTACTGCTCACTGCACTTTCTGTACGTGCTGCTCTGCACTGACACTACATAATACAGCCACACATTGCACACACTAGTACAGACAGGCATGCTGAACTTGGAAGGGGGACCCTGTGTGGCAGGCTGTATGGGGCCCCATGATTTCTAATAGTGGCAAGAACACACTGACCACCATTGTATAGAGGCATCCTGACCACCAGCACACAGGGGGCCCACTGAGAAAATAGGATTTTTAAAACAGCTTACCTGTAAAATCCTTTTCTTGGAGTACATCATAGGACACAGAGCCTCAAGTAATTACTTGGTGGGTTATGGGCCTACCTTCAGGTGTTGACACTGGTATAACCAATATAGGAAGTTGACTCCCCTATATAACCCCTCCTCCTTCCAGGAGTCCTCAGTTTTTGTAGCCAAGCAATATACTCTCACCCCATAAAACAGAGGGGCGGGAGCTCTGTGTCCTATGATGTACTCCAAGAAAAGGATTTTACAGGTAAGCTGTTTTAAAAATCCTATTTTCTTTATCGTACATCATAGGACACAGGGCCTCAAGTAATTACTTGGTGGGATGTCCCATAGCAATGCTACTTGAGGGGAGGGAGACACAACCCGTAGGGCACCCCCAGACCTTGAGGAATTATACTGCTGCTTGCAGCACACTGTGCCCGAACTCGATATCCTCATTCCATTTTACATCTACTTGATAAAATTTTGTAAATGTATGCACTGAAGACCAAGTCGCGGCCTTGCAGATCTGAGACATGGAGGCCTGGTGACGCACTGCCCAAGAAGCACCAACCGTTCTGGTAGAATGCGCCTTAACATGAAAAGGGGGAATCTTTCCCTTTAAATCAGAAGTTCGAATTATAACTTGCTGAATCCACTTAGCCACAGTAGATTTTGACGCTGCCTGTCCTTTTTTAGGACCCTCTGGCAGAATAAATAAGACAACAGTCTTACGAATCAGAGCAGTTTTCTTTAAATAGATCTTCACTGCTCTCACCACATCAAGACAATGTAGTGATTTTTCTTCCTTGGAACATGGTTTTGGAAAAAACGATGGCAGGACAATATCTTCATTCAGATGAAAGCCTGAAACTACTTTTGGCAAAAAGCCTGGACGAGGGCGTAACACCACTCTGTCCTCATGAATAATCAAATATGGCTCTTTACAGGAAAGAGCAGCCAATTCTGAAACCCTCCTTGCTGAGGATATAGCAACCAAAAATATCAGCTTCCTAGTCAGAAGGACTAAGGGAACATGCTGTAATGGTTCAAATAGCGGTTTTTGTAACACTGATAAAACTAAATTCAAGTCCCAAGGGCTTAAAGGTGATTTAACTGGCGGACTAATCTGCATCACTCCTAGCATGAAACCCCGGACTAAAGAATGCGTAGCAAGTGAAATAAAATTGATAAGGCTGAGACTTGGCCCTTAATAGTACTCAGGGCCAACCTCATCTCTACGCCTACTTGTAGAAAGGCAAGAATTCTGCATTTAATATATCTCCGAGGGTGCCAACCCTTGGATTCACTCCAGGAAAAATAAGCTTTCCAGATTCTATAATATATAGCTCTAGAAGCTGGCTTCCTAGCATTAATTAAAGTAGAAATAACTGCCCTGGAAAGCCCACGTCTTTTCAGAATGTGGGTCTCAATAGCCAGGCCATTAATTTTAGCATTCGTAAAGTAGGATGGAAAATCGGCCCCTGTGAGAGCAGGTCTGGCCTTAGTGGAAGGAATCACAGATCCTCCATTGCCATCTTTACGACCTCTGCATTCCATGACCTTCTGGGCCATGCTGGTGCTGCCAGAATTACCGGTTTTCTTTCCAGCTTGATCCTGCAAAGAAGTCGAGGCAGCAACTGAATAGGGGGAAATGCATAGATCAGTAAAAGCTGATCCCACAGTATCACCAACGCATCTGTTCTGCATGCGAATGGATCCTTTGTTGTGGACACAAAGTTGACTAACTTTATGATGCACTGGATGCTAGAAGATCTACATCCGGAGTCCCCTATCCTTGACAAACAGCCCAAAACATGTCGGGGTGAATAGACCATTCCCCTGGGAATAATCTGCTGGCGGCACATGTATTGTGCGTGCCAATTCTCTATTCCCGGAATGAAGACTGCCGATGTGCACGGAATATTTCTTTCTGCCCAAGTTAGAATATGGTTCACTTCTCTCTGCACCGAGAGATTCTTGGTGCCCCTTTTGGTGATCGATATAGCCCACAGCCGTGGCATTGACGGATTGGTTCCTGTCGGGACAATCCCTTAACCTGGAAGTCCAGGCTTTTAGAGCCAGACGCACTGCCCGAATCTCTAGGATGTTGATGGGCAAGGCTCTTTCAGTTCTTGAACACTGTCCTTGGACAGTTGTCTTCTCTGTCATTACCACTTTCCAGATAAGTGGTCTGAAGGATTTACCCTTTAGGACATTCTTTAGTAACCACCAATTGAGGCTTTGGGACAGCCTTGGGGACAGCCGCATTGGCAAGTCCAAAGCTTGGATCGTTTTGTTCCAAGCAAATAGAATACTGTTTTGCAACAGTCTCGAATGGAACAGGGCAAAGGGAACTGCTTCGAATGAAGCCACCATCCTTTCTAACAACCTCATGCAAAGGCGAATGGAGGGGCCTCCTTTTTGACCTGACCATCCGCACCAACTCTTTTATGGAGTTGTATTTTTTTTTTTTTCTCTGGGCAAGAAGACCCTTTTTCTGGGCTGTATCTATCTAATATGATCAGACCCAAATACTGCAGCCCTTTTTTAGCGATTTAATGGAGACTTTACTAGGTTGAGAACGCAACCCAGACTTTTCCAGGTAACTGGTTATAATGCGTACACCTTACTCCGAACAGCGATTGGTCTATTAGCAATAGATTGTCTAGGTATGCCAAGACTGTTTAAGCCCTGTGCCCTTGACATGGCTACAGGTGGGGCTAGCACTTTTCTGAACACTCGAGGTGCTGTAGCTAGCTCGAAGAGCGAGGCTATAAACTGAAATGCTGCTGTTCTACTTCGTACCGCAGAAACCTTTGGTGAATGGGAAATATATGGACATGCAGATATGCATCCCTGATGCCGATAGGCGCCAGAAGTTTTCCTCCTTGCAGGATAGAAACTACTGACTTGATCGACTCCATAGAAAGGAGGGGATCTTCAGGAACTGATTTAGATTTTTAGATCTTGAATGGATCTGTTGAATTTCTGCGTGGCTCTGTACATGTACAGGAAACGCATGAAAAAGGCAGTGAAGGTTCCAAGGAACCTAGGAAAAAACAGAACTATCAGCTGACTCTACTAGAGGTAGCTTGAAAGAGGCACAAATCGTCTCTGTAAGAGGTTTGTACCAGCAATTTCTCAGATTGTGAGGCTGAAAAAAAGTTCAACTCTAGTTGTCTCCTCTGAAGAGGAGTACTCGGTTTGCCTTTCTTCCCGATTACCTGAGGGTAATCCTTCATCCTCTACCCACTGTTCCCTTGATAAGGGATCTCAGGTGAGGGATCTAACACGCTTCCCATCCTTGGATAGCGGATGCGATTAAAGTCGCTAATTTTCCTTATAGACCCTGCAGGGCGGAGGAAAAACGCATTTTCAATCATGTATGCAGGGGCTGAATATTTTCTCCTCTTAGGCTCAGTTTCCACTATTGCAACCCTAAAGTTGCGTGATTTTACCGTGATCTTTTGTCGCCGAGAATACGTTGGGGCGCGATTTTGATGCGACAGGAAACAATGCCTGTGTATTCTAGAGGTCTATGGACCTCAAGTCGCATCAAAGTGATACCAAAGTAGTGCAGGGACTACCCTGTAGTCGCACAGATCTGAACAGTACTCCTTGGAAATCATGCTCTAGAGTCTGAATGGTGGAGGCCGTCACCGCTGCCTAGAGGCAGCTGCCCCTGCACAGGGGAAGGAATCCGTTTAAGTGACTTGTCCAAGGTCACAAGGAGCCAACGTGAGGACGAGGTCCCACATCTTTTAGAAAGCCTCCCATGGCTACGCTGGCCGTGAGAGTAGTTAACCGGTGAGGAATGGCTCCTTCCTTCGCCGACATGTGGATCTGAACCCATGTCTGTCAGGAAGTCTCCCATGGCTGCATTGGCCATCAGAGTACTTAACCTGTGAGCTGTTGTGGCTTCACTTTAAATAAAAGGACATTTATACATTCTTTTGGACAATAGAGCTTTACTGCTAGAAATCATTTGGATGTATTTCATCAAACCTTCCCCAATGAAAAGGGAAACTAATCAGACACCCTTTTTTGCAAGATGCTTCGGCTGACCAACCCTTTTAACCACAGGGTCCTAAGCATGTGTTGTAGCACAAGTGCAAGGCGAGACGCCTGGTGGATAGGGTCTTTTATGGCATCTATGGCAAAACATAGCGCCTTTGCAGTTATGCATCTTTATTGATGCTGGAAATCGCAGCGTCTACTGCTGGTACTTTCCAACCTTTGTGAATTTTTCCTCCATGATAGAGAACTGAGAAACTCTTTAGAGGGAAAAAATGCCTATCCAGATGATCCCATTCAGCATAAATAAGCGCTGTAAAAGGTTTTTTTTTTTTATTTAAAAACCAAAGAAGGGACCTGGACTTTCAGCTTAGGAGTAGTATAAAAAGTGGAATGAACTATCCCTGTGAGAGTTTGTACCATCAATCTGTCAGATTGTGAGGTTGCATAAGGTTCATCAACTGTTTCCTCCGCAGAGGAAAATTTGGCTTGTTTTTCCCCGTGATCACCTGAGGATAACACCTCATCCTGTGCCCACTGTTCCCTTGGAAAAAGGGGTTTGAGTTGGGGGAGGGGAATCCAGCATGCTTCCTATCCTCTTGGATGTAGAATGCCATTAAAGCCGCTAATCTTCCTTCTAGCCCCAAGGCAGAGGAGCATGCATCTTCAGTCACATACACAGGGGCTGAAGTGTGAAAAGCAGTTGCACCACCAATTGCTTCCAATGACTCACCCTGGCTTTCCATGTCAGGTATCTCCGGAGAGGATGACAGTGTGGAGGCATGACTGGAGTTCCCAGCGCCTGGGGGTGGAATCCTTGGTACCTTTGTGGTACACTGGATATCAAATGTGCTAAGCACAACAGCAGAGGCACTTTAACAAATTGTGGTATTTGCTGAGTACCATAAGATTTCCTGTGCTGGAAATGCCTGTTTACACACCTTTACATGCCCAGCGCTCCTGTGTCTCTTAGTGTGACAGACTTCTGTCTTCAGCATATGAACTGAGAGCGTCTGTGTTAAGCCTCAGGTGAGAAAATGATTATACATAAGTGTCAGCTGTTTATCGCACCTCTCCAGTAGGAGAGGGGAGGGGAATTTATATCAGCAGTGTTTGTTAGGCTCCTAGTTTTAAAGGAAGACTTCACTTTATACAAAAAATGCAAATGGCTGGTTTTGTACGTTCATAAACTACTGCTGTAACCCCTTTAGATCCCTCAGAATATATATAGGTATTTTTTGGATAAAAAGACATAGGTGGACTTTTTAGAGTTCCTAGGCTTCTCCCCTTACCTTATCCTCGTTGCAGGATACTGCTGATTTAACAGACAGATCCAACTTTCACCCATCACGGCGGGCAGCGTAGTTAAACCTGGGGTCCTTTTTAATAGGGGTTCCGCTCCTTTGGACCTGTATAGCACCCCTCAGGAACAACTTTAGGGAATATGAAAAACCAAAAAGAGTCCTGGTTCCTAGGGTCCAGCTCTCAAAGAGAAGCTTACAGGCAAAACCTCGTTCTTCAATGCGAGGCCCAGGTACCATCCTATGGCCTCAGTGGCGAGGATGGATCAGGTTGTGGAGGTTTTTTAAATCCAGCATGGATCCCTCCCTGGAGCTCCTCAGAGCACATCTTCACTCGTGACCAACACCTTAGACACTGGCGAAAAAACTGAGGACTCCTGGAAGGAGGAGGGGATATATAGGGGAGTCAACTTCCTGTATTGGTTATACCAGTGTCAACACCTGAAGGTAGGCCCATAACCCACCAAGTAATTACTTGAGGCTCTGTGTCCTATGATATACGATAAAGAAAGTAATGCTGTACACAATCCTAACCCCCACACATTAAACACTACATAGTACTGACCTTTTTACTCTATATTATTAGTTTTAGGTTTCACAAGGGGCACACTGACTTTTATACTCTTGGAGGTTAATATGTGATGTTACGTATTGTGTAGTTCTGAGGGTTAATAATGCATATTCTTTGAGGTTTGCGGATGTAAACAAAGCCGCGATTGCGGCTGGTAAGCATGAGATCGTGGATTTTTTTTCCGATCTCATGCTTTCCAGCCTGGAGGAGAGATGCGGGGTCTTATTGACCTCGCATCTCTCCATAAAGAGGACCTGTCACGAACGATTCCTATTACAAGGGATGTTTACATTCCTTGTAATAGGGATAAAAGTGATAAAAAAAATGTAAAAGAAAGTGTAAAAATAAAAAAAATAAATTAAAATAAAAAAAATAATTTAAAACGCCCCTGTCCCCGGTAGCTCACGATCAGGAGCAAACGCACACGCAAGTCCCGCCCACATGTGTAAACGCTGTTCAAACTACACGTGAGGTATCACCGTGTGCATTAGAGTGCGGGCAACATTTTTAGCATCTCCTGTAGTATTGTCTGCAGTCTCTGACCATCTCCTGTAGTATTGTCTGCAGTCTCTGACCATCTCCTGTATCATGTCTGCAGTCTCTGACCATCTCCTGTATCATGTCTGTAGTCTCTGACCATCTCCTGTAGTATGTCTGCAGTCTCTGACCATCTCCTGTAGTATGTCTGCAGTCTCTGACCATCTCCTGTAGTATGTCTGCAGTCTCTGACCATCTCCTGTATCATGTCATGTCTACAGTCTCTGACCATTTCCTGTATCATGTCTGCAGTCTCTGCCCATCTTCTGTATCATGTCTGCAGTCTCTGGTCATCTCCTGTATCATGTCTGCAGTCTCTGGCCATCTCCTGTATCATGTCTGCAGTCTCTGACCATCATCTGTATCATGTCTGTAGTCTTTGACCCTCTTTTGTATCATGTCTGCAGTCTCTGACCCTCTCTTGTATCAGGTCTGCAGTCTCTGACCCTCTCTTGTATCAGGTCTGCAGTCTTTGACCATCTCTTGGATCATGTCTGCAGTCTCTGACCATCTCTTGTATCATGTCTGAAGTCTCTAACAATCTCCTGTAGTAGGTCTGTACTCTCTGACCATCTTTTGTATCATGTCTGCAGTCTCTGACCTTCTCTTGTAGTATCTTGGGGGGAGCCTGGAGCTCCTCTTTAAGTTGTCTGCTGTGTTCAGACTTTGCTACATGCAGGGAGTGTTGTCTTTTTTTAAGAACAGATATGATAAAAAAATGGAGTTCTTCTGACTGCTTGAATTTTTTTGGATGAAAACCGTGTGCAGTAATCGTGATGCATTGCAGAATCAAATCGTTGACATGATCATCGTAATCAAACCGAATTGTGAGACCATTGAAGATGCGCACCTCTAGACCACACCCACAAGAGCAGAGCAGGTGGTGTGCTCAGCACATTAGCTCCCCCACTTATTCTCTCAGCACCAACAGAGCACCCCCCCCAAAAAAAAAATTGTCTGGAGCTGCCGATGATGTCATGATCTCAGATTCAGCCAGAGGAAACATTGTATTCATTGATAAAATACAAAGCTGCCTATGAATGGCTGAGTGGCACTCAGCCCCTGCTATTTTGTTCCGGGTGTGAGAGAGCAAGGTGACACCTGGAATACAGTGCTGTATACTGTATTGCTGCGGCTAAATATAGTTTATACAGCATGCCCAGTTGGCGCACATGTTAGTGAAGGAAATCATTTGTTTGGGCCATCTTTGCCCAAATTAACTATTTAAAGTAAAAATAAACCTTGACATCAGCTTTAACCATTTTCAGCTCTCCCCTGGCATCCCTTTAAATAGTTAGGAAGGCCCGGTGAGTTGAAAAGATTGGTGATATTGTGACCACTGTCACGGTTTGGAAGTTACGACATTGTTACATCAGTTGTCCCCATCAGAGTGCCCCCTTACATCAGGTATTCCCATCAGAGTGCCCTCTTACATCAAGGTTTTTCAATTAGAGTGCCCCTTTACATCCGGTGTCCCCCCTTAAATCAGGTGTCTCCAATTAGTGTGCACTCTTACATCAGTTGTCCCCATCAGCGTGACCCACTACATAATTACATAGGGTTTCCCCTTACATCAGGTGTTCCCATTAGAGTGCAAAACTAAGATATTGGGACAAAGGGATGTCACTAGAAAGGCAAAAACAGGAGGGTCAACTACAGTCTATTTGCATATTAATATAAGACTTTGATGAAACATATTTCACAGGCGTTGAGTTCACCAGAGGCGGTATAAGAAAAAAAAAACCCTCTAGTGGACCACGCTCTCACAATATACCAGTTTATTGATTAAAAATACAACTGTGACACATTTGACACGAATGTCATTAAAAACACTGAGCTCAAGTAACCCCCCATGCACTTCATATTCAATTCCTGCCCCCGGGTAAGAAATAAACAATGGGCATTTGGCTGTTAAGGATCACACAATAAACCCCGTTCTCATCCAACAGAATTGTATAGCAAGTTATTGTTGCCAACCCTCTCCACAAGGGCCATCAACCAATTACCATTAACAATAACAGCCATCCAATGGAGAGAACGTGGGTAGTGAATCACCGTGTTTGACTCCTACCACTTGATCCTATGATAGGATAGTCCTGCAATTGGACCTATATATTGTAGATCATCCTGTAACTCCTGTATGCTAAATGCTGTGCAGAGTCTCATAGACAGTGGGCCATGTAGGGGTTAATGGTTCCAATTCCTTCATTCCACTGAAACAAAAACAGGTTTAAAGTTTAAAGTTCAAAGCACCCACAGACTGAAAAACGGCAGGCAAAATTAGCATATATAAGAGAATGATTTCAGAGTCTCTCAGTTAACTAGCAATATTCCTCCACATGATTACACTCTTAGGTATAACAAGCAGGATGTAGCTCCTGAGAGTTTTTTGAGACAATCAATACAGTGTTCAAAGCAGTCCTGGTAATATCGCTAGTAATGTATACAGAATTCACCCTGAATGGGTGCTTACCCCTCCTTCTGCCATTTCATGGATGGCGGCGATGCAGGTGTCTTGCTTTATTTTGACCGTTTACCGGGAACTTTCTGTATTGCCTTGCTTGTCTTTGCATATGCCAAATGCTGTTTGTCTGCTCACAACTGGAATAGTTTCCCTCACATCTGCTGTGTGAGAAGGCGTTCACAATTAGTTTGCAGGGAAGTTTTCCCAACGTATTTCTGGTTTAGTGGCTGGAACACTTGCCTACAGTGGCCAAGTTGGTTCAAATAGGATTTTATTTTATTTTTATTTATTTCAGGGACTTATATAGCGGCGTCAATTCACATGAGTCCCTACCCTCAAGAAGCTTACAATTAAGGCACATTCATACATAGTAGGGACAGTTTGGACAGGATCCAATTAACCTATCAGCATGTCTTTGGAGTGTGGGAGGAAACCAGAGTACCTAGAGGAAGTCCACGCAGGCACAGGGAGAACATGCAAACTCCAGGCAGGTAGTGTCGTGGTTGGGATTCAAACCAGCGACCCTTCTTACTGCTAGGCGAAAGAGCTATCCACTACACCACTGTGCCGCCCAACAATGTAAAGCACCATTGTGTCCCTGGATGTTTCAAACGCAAGGAGTCCCTCACGAGCAGGGCATCGGGATGGCACGCATGTTCCTACGTGAGCAAGACCACTACAGTTGGGACTATTGCGAATTTATTTTGGAATTGTAGAAATTTGTACTGACCCGTAATTATTTTTGTTTCAAAGATTCCCACTTCCTCCGGGTACAGGGCGTGGCTATGGGCACTTGCTGTGTACCGGCCTACGCCAACCTGTACCTGGGGGGGTGGGAACGCAACATTTTTTCCAATGAGGACCTAACCATCTATACCGATTACACTCTTATATGGCGGCGTTATATAGATGATATTTTTCTGGTATGGACAGGCACCCAAGATCTACTGGACAGTTTTATTCAAACCATCAATCACAACTCTATGAACCTCAAATTTACAATCTCTGCTCATCCGTATCAGATAACCTTTTTAGATCTAACTATCTTTAAAGATAAAGAGAATTGTTTAGCTTCCACTCTGTTTAGAAAGGAAACCGCAGGAAACACCTTGCTACACGCAAAAAGCGCCCCCCCCCCAGGCCACTCATCAAAAGTATCCCATACGCACAATACCTCAGACTACGTCGTAATTGTACGCATATAGAGGAATTTAAAACCCAAGCGGACGTGCTCCGCGATAGATTACTATCAAGGGGCTATACTAAGACTATACTGCGCAGTGCGTATAATAAGGCCATACGCCAGTCAAGAAATTCCCTACTTTTCAAGAAAAAATCTATCACCACTAATCCCCCGGTGAGATTCATCACCAAATTTTCGCAACAGCATCAGCAACTTCGCAACATTCTCAGTAAGCATTGGTCGATCCTCCAAGAGGATCCTACTATTAATAAATACATAGGCCCCTCCCCTCAAATTACATTTAGACGAACTAGATCCTTGGGTGACCAATTAACCTCAAGCCACTATGTAACCACTCCCAAGTATAAACAATCAAAATCAGGGATTTCCCAATGTGGCAAATATTCTTTTTGCCCATGGGTTAAAGAAGGGAAAACCTTCCTATTACCAAACGGGGAAATATTCATCCCCAAATTTTATGCAGACTGTGATACAAAAGGAGTGGTGTACCTCATGCTATGCCAATGTGGCTCGTTTTACATAGGTAAAACTATTAGACACCTACGTTGTAGAATCAAGGACCATGTCTATTATTCGGGGGAGGGGAAAATGGTGACAGCAGTAAGTAGGCACCTAGACCTTTACCACAGATTTAATGTCTCCCTGATCTCATTTATTGTGTTAGCAGTGGTTCCAACAGACCCCAGAGGTGGAGACTGGGACAAAGCAGTTTGTCAAAAAGAAACCATGTGGATAGAACGTTTACGTGCCACATTTCCCCCTGGTATTAATGAGGCCCAAACTTACAAACCCTTTCTCTAAATAAATGCTGCCCCATCCCTCTCCTAGCCTTTTGCCTAGGTACTGAACTGTTGGGCTTTTGTCTCTTTTGCATAACCATAAATCATCTAATAACCCATTGTTATTCACTAATATATGTATATATCTTATTTCTGTTTTTTAGTTTCCCTTACCCCGATTGTTGTCACAATAATTTAGCTGCTTCCTAAAACTATTACCATGTTTTAACTTAATATGTTCTATTTAGTTGCTACCATACTAATACATATACTTAGATGCTGCCCTTATGCCCTGGGATCTGCCCCCAGCATTGCCTGGGGATGCTTTCAACATTGTGCGGCCGCCCAGCGCCACACCCTCTTCGGAAGGTGATTGGCGCACTATGGTGTCCTTGGTTGCCGGGTCAACCTAGACGCGGCTGCTCCCCCTCCCCGCGCCGGCAGTTGCCAGGCCGTCACCGAGGACTGGGACATGCGCAGTGCGCCTCTATGTGTCCCTGGTTGCTAAGACACCAAGACACGACTGCCTCTTCCCTCTCCGACGCGCCGGCAGCTGATATGCCGACGCCGAAGTTTGAGGCATGCGCAGTATGCGTCTGCGGCCGGCCTGAATGACGTCACATCGGCTTCTCCGATTGGTGACTACAGGCGGGGCGGATGTACAAGAGACGCTTCCAGCGTCTCTCCCTGTACGATCCACACTACCAGTCACTCTCTACAGGGCGGCTGTGTGGCTCTACGCTGCCAACTGCTACTGTCCACTACCTTTACTTTCAATATAAGGTGAGCTCCTATCTATAACTGCATGACTATACACTGCTTTTATATATTAACATATACCTCCATATTCATTACTTCTTTTCTCTCTCTATGGGCTTATTTTTATGGCAGTCTCATCAGAAGTGGGGATCAGGAATAGCAATATTCTTATCAGCAATTCTTATATGAATCTTGGTGCAAGCCGTCGCTAACTCCTGACTGATACCAGTTCCCCCTCTTTCAATCAAACTATAATTGATGATGTCAGCTAATTACTGAGAGCTGCAGACACGTAGCCAAGAGGTTGCTGCAACTCTTATCCCTGTTATTATTAGACACAGTTATAAAGTCCCTGAGGGTAAGTGGAATGTGTACTTTAATTTTACTACCATTATGAACACGTAACTCTAGGGGGTATTCTAAAATATTATATACAAACATTTATCTCTATCTTTTAATATAATATAATATATTTTATAACTACATTTTTATAATTGTCTATCCTCTGCACATTAATTACTCACGTAAACTAATTAATCTTAAATTTCAACGTAACGTGGATAATTACACATACTATCATTCCCTCCCCCCCCCCCCTCCTTAATTTGCTGCATACAGGTATATACACTGTTTATATTATTGGCAAATCAATCCCCAAATATCTATGATACACACTTTCAGCTTATATCCTAATTCAGTAACATACCCCTGTCACCCCCTCCCCCACTCCCCCCCTCCCCCTTTTCTCCCCACCTTTCCCACTCTTGTCCCCCTTCTTTTCCTCCCCTTCCTCCCCTATCCCCTTCCTCCCCCCCACCCTCCCTTCCCCCTCCCCCCCCTCCCTCCCCTTCTTCCCATCCCCTTTTCTCTCCCCTCCCCCTCCTCCCTCCCCCCCCCCCTTCCTTCTTCTCCCTTCCCATCCTACTATTCAGTAGCTCTATCCTTGTTGGAGTTGAATAGACCCATTAAATATTATTTTCCTATCATGTTACATACGTCCCCACAATGTTTGATTATCACCCGGACTCTGCGGGTCAGGTACATCCCATTGGGCCTTATTGCCAGTTTCTCAGGAACTCATGACACCATTATCTCTCTGATCTAATTATAATTGATTATAACACACCATGATGAATTATTTATTGTAAATATGTTGTTCATTACAGTATTCAGTTCTGTGCTCTTGAAGTGGCGCATGTGGCGTGCAACATGTCGAGCCAATAAAGAATTTGATTGTTACCACCGCATAGCTTCTGGTTCAATACAATGTAACTATATTGAACAGAATTGTCAATTCTAAGTACTGCTTAAACTGTTTTTTATAACCATTTAGCTATGTATGGAGTGTATAACTTGTAAAACTGTGTGATCATGAACTGAATTCTATTTGTTTCTCCTTTTTATTCTTTATTTTAAATATTTTCTAATAAACTAGAATTTTAATTATACATGTAGTAATTATTGTGCCTAAAAAGTCTCAAGCCCAAATTCGCTAATTTCCTCTAATCTAATACGATAAGACGTGGCACTCGCAACCTAGACCGTATCCGCATGACCACTACGCGTTGATACGTTTAGAAACTTAATAAACGCAAGGAGTCACCTCACATTTCTGGGAGAGGGACTGGAAAGGAGGATGGAGGTGAGCGGGCGTCAGCTACGTCGACGCTTGCGTTTCGTGCACCTCACCATGCATTTCATCTGGACGTTGAACATAGGTCGCTGTAAACTATTTGTAGGGAACCATGTCCAACCAAAGCTCACCTATGTAATTACCATTTTATACTGCTGAACAAGTGTGTCACTCAGATTTTTTGCGCGTTTTGCTACCATTGAGGGTCTATCACCAACAATTTCCCTTATATGTTCAGAGCGGGTCAGTATGTGCCAATGGTTAAGAAGTATAGAGTTGACCTGATGCCATTGGGTACCGTAGGGGGTAATTAATCTCACTGGTGTATCTTTATGAGGTTGATATTTTATTTGGGGTTGTAATAAGTCAGTTCTTGATCGCTGTCCTGCAATTTTTTTAGCCCGTCTAAGTATACGGTGAGAGTACCCCCTTTCCCTGAATCTTTGATATAGTTGTTTAGACTCACATATGTAATCTTCTTCAGTGGAGCAGTTTGTCTGGATTCTGAGGAACTGTCCCACTGGAATCCCCATTATAAGGGAATTAGGGTGATGACTGTCAGCCCGTAACAAGGTGTTAGCTGCTGTGTCTTTCCTAAATGTTTCAGTGGTCAGGCGTCCACCTGAGAGTTTAATAGAAAGATCAAGGAGCGATATCTCATGTGGGTCAGCCACAAACGTTAAACGTATATTACGCGTATTATTAGCTAACTCCTCCATGAAATTTGACAGTTCCAATCTTGAACCCACCCAGACCATCAGTACATCATCAATGTACCTTAGCCAGAACCTTGCATGGCCAAGGTACATTGACTAGGTGTAGACGACCTCTTCCTCCCACCATCCCAAGTGGAGGCAGGCATAGGCGGGTGCCCATGGTGCTCCCATAGAGGTACCTTGGAGTTGTTGAAAGTTGGAACCTGAAAATTGGAAAAAGTTGTTCTTTAACGCAATTTCCAAGAGCTCTATGATTCATTTTGTGCTTCCATTCTTGGAAATTGTTGTTTGAGAAAATGGTAAACAGCGGATATTCCCCATTCATGGGGGAAAGATGTATAAAGTGTTTCCACGTCTATACCCACCAAGAGGGAATCCTCCGGGAAGGTCAGATCTGCAATTTTGTTTAATACATCACCTGTATCGCGTACATATGAGGGCAAAGATCTAACCAAATCCTTGATGAGGGAGTCAATATACTTTCCAACCCTCTCAAGTGGGCCCCTTATTGCCGATACGATTGGCCTTCCCGGAGGATTATCCCTGTTTTTGGGGATTTAAGGGATTATGTAAAATGTTGGAAGATTGTAATCAGTGACATTAAGATAGTCCAACTTTTTTAGTCAAAAGGTCAGCTTCAAAGGCCCAAAGAAGTTTGTCATTAAAGTGGATGTAAACCTGATTTTTTTTTTTTTTTAATGTCATAATGTAGAGTATAAGATTTCCTAACATTTGAGCCCAGTCTTGCCACAAAGAGTTAATCCAGCTCTGAGCAATCCTCTTTTATTGTTCAGTGAGATAAAACTTGACAAACAGAGAAAAACTTGTCAAATCTTCCTCCTTGCTGTGAGTGACAGGTGATTTACATATCTCGTGCACTAACCTAAGACATGCATTATTTTTGAATTCCCGACCCCACTCCTTTCTTCAGCAGCTCTGCAAGGATTGGCTGTTCCACACCTCAGCATGATTTGGCATGCTGAAGTCATGTGGTTACTTTCCTGTCTTTTCACTGGATGTTAGAGATCATAGCAGAAGTTCAGTGTAAGAAATACACAGGAGAAAATGCATATTGACAAGGGGAGTGTAGAGGTGGGCGGGGAGTCTACTGACATCACGACTCGACCCACCGAGCTCCAGACAACAGACCCACCCACAGAATCTGCAGTTTTTCGGATCTCATAACAGACAGAGGGGAGACATTTGACAGGTAAAGTTACATGCAGGAGGCATGTATATCCTTTGAGATAACCCCTATGGCAGTAGTTTAGAAAAGATGACATTGGGTTTACATCCACTTTAATGAGCCTCAGAGCGACAAAGGGGTTGTGGCCAAGTTTCTCATATGTCTGTTCATCAGAGAGAAGGCGTCGTACCTCCCTCTCATACATGTCTGTTGACAGAAGAACCACATTTCTCCCCTTGTCACTCTGCTTAATGACAACCTCTTGGACCTTTTGTAATTCTTTAAGGGCCTTTCGCTCATCCATCGACAAATTATTCCCTGTGGAATTTTTCCAATCCAATTTTTCCAGATCTTCCTGGACTAAGTCAAGAAAGATACCCAATCTTTTGTTTTTTCTAAATTGGGGCATGTTTACGGATTTTAAGGCCAGCGTTCCTTTTCCAACTGGATATGGAGTGCATTGGGGGTTACTTGAGCTCAGTGTTTTTAATGACATTCATGTCAAATGTGTCACAGTTGTATTTTTAATCAATAAACTGGTATATTGTGAGAGTGTGGTCCACTAGAGAGGGTTTTTTTCCTATACTGCCTCTGGTAAACTCAACGCCTGTGAAATATGTTTCATCAATAAAGTCTTATATTAATTTGCAAAAAGACTAGTTGATCCTCCTATTTTTGCCTTCCTGGTGACATCCCTTTGTTCCAATATGTTAGTTTTGCAGCTTATTGTTGGTACTTTTGGAGGTATTCCGTCTGATGGACGTACCAGTTATTGCTTAACAATAATTAATTAACAACAGTGTGGTGTGGATTCAGAGGGTTTTTTATTGTTTCTTCGTTCCCCTTTACATCATATGTGCCCACCAGAGTGCCACTTTACATCAGGTGTCCCCATCAGAGTGACCCTTTACATTAAGTGTGCCTACCAATGTGCCCCTTTACATCATATGTGCCCACCAATGTGCCTCTTTACATCATGTGTGCCCATCAGAGTGCACCTATAAATCTCATCCAAGTACACAGCATACCACCATGTGTCCAGTAACTGGGCTGGCATGTGCGGAAACTGGCAGAAGGGATGAGCTGCAGGGAGCGTTAGCTGGGCTGAGAAACTCGGTACAGGGGGTGGGGCATACATGTGACGTCATTGGTTGCTGGGACACCGACGTTCCCAGCTGAGCAGCGTGGATCTGGCCCTGAAGACTGGCAGGCTGGTGGTCTGGACACGGGCATTACTCGATCCATGTCCGGACCACGGTCCGCCATTTATTGAAGGCTACCATAGAGATAGGACTATTTTACTTTGCTGGCCAGACAAGAAGGCAATATTTAAAGTGTCATTAAACCCACATTATAAGGCTGCTTTCACACTGGGGCATCGACGACAAAGCGCCACTATTTTTAGCCAGACGCACAAAGTTACAATGCCGGCGCCACAGAGGGGGGGAGACGAGCGGGGCTTTGTTCGCCCGCATCGCTGGACCCTGGGACAGGTAACTGTATGATTATTAAAAGTCAGCAGCTGCAGTATTTGTAGCTGCTGACTTTTCATTTTTTTTTTTTTTTAAGCAGAACTCCTCTTTAACCACTTAAGGACCGAGCCTCTTTCTGAGATTTGTTGTTAACAAGTTAAAAACAGGTTTTTTTGCTAGAAAATTACTTAGAACCCCCAAACATTATACATTTTTTTCTCCAACACCCTATAGAATAAAATGGTGGTCGTTGCAATACTTTCTGTCACACCATATTTGCGCAGCGGTCTTACAAGCGCACTTTTTTTGGAAAAAGTACACTTTTTTAATTAAAAAAATAAGACAACAGTAAAGTTAGCCCAATTTTTTTTTATATTGTGAAAGATAATGTTACGCCAAGTAAATTTATACCCAACATGTCACACTTCAAAATTACTCCCGCTCGTGGAATGGCGACAAACTTTTACCCCTAAAAATCTCCATAGGCGACGTTTAAAAAATTCTACAGGTTGCATGTTTTAAGTTACAGAGGAGGTCTAGGGCTAGAATTATTGCTCTCGCTCTACCGATTGCGGCAATACCTCACATGTGTGGTTTAAACATCGTTTTCATATGCGGGCGCTACTCACGTTGCATTCGCTTCTGCACGCAAGCTCGTCGGGACGGGGCGCGTTTAAAAAAAAAAACTTTTTTTGTTTCTTGTTTATTTTTTTATTTTTACACTATTTAAAAAAAAAAATTGTGTCACTTTTATTCCTATTACAAGGAATGTAAACATACCTTATAATAGAAAAAATGAAACAAAATCTCCTGGTGGCAAGCTTTTAAGGCACAAAGGTAATAAAGAATATTCTAATATGAAAAAATATTTATTAAAGTATGAAAAATACAAAACATTTAATAAAAAGCACAATTAAAGTGAATATTCCAGTGTTGTCATTCAAAACAGAATACAAATAATGGGCTAATATTTCTTGTACCCAACGCGTTTCGGAGTGAGAATGTAGTTCTCCTTCCTCAGGGGTATAGTTTAAACAAGAAAATCAGTATTCTACATTAGAATAGAAAAAATGATAATATAAATATGCAAAAATATAACACTGTACATCCAAATATAAGATAACAGGCAGAGATGGTGGGAAAATGATAAAGGGAAAAGCACTTACATAAACTGGATTGACAATTGTTGGCGATTAAAAACATGAAGGTGCCCAGAAAGGTTGTTTCCAAATTGCTTGAGCCAGAGAGTTCAACATGAAGGCATACCTCAGGAGCAAGAAAGTGCCTAGCCCATAAGTGCTGGTCTAGCTGCCCCACACCCACACAGCACTAACCCGAAAGGGAGAAGCCAGAGGACCCACTGGGACCGAAAAGCAGGAAAAGACCCCGAAAGCATGAAACAAATAAATACAAGGTATTGATTAATATTTGAATTTTTAAAGGATTTTGTAAAAAAATCTTATTAATTTTATTTGACTCTCCCAGAAAGTAAAAAAAAATTTGTGGTTAAGTGCATCATAAAGTATGATAATTTCTTAATACGCGAATATTGGAAAATATCCCAATTCTAAAAAAAATTATATATATATATATATATATATATATATATATATATATATTTCAACAGCGTACTGGGTATGTCCGCTGGAGGAGCAAGATGGAGGTCAGGACGCTAAAGAGATAGTGCCCCTAGCCTCACAAATAGCCGCCGCAGGTAAAAGATACCAGGGCGGCTTTGCGTGCCGGGCGCCCCCCCCCCCCCCGGCAAACCCACCCATCGAGAGGGGGAGGAAGGGGGGGAAAGGAGAAGGACAAAGCAGCAGAGGGCGGTGGTAGAGATGTAGAACTGCAAGTAAGCACCAAGCAAGAGGACAAAAATATGTAATATATGATTTTCTTGTTTAAACTATACCCCTGAAGAAGGAGAACTACATTCTCACTTCAAAACGCGTTGGATCCAAGAAATATTAGCCCATTATTTGTATTCTGTTTAGAATGACAACACTGGAATGTTCACTTTAAAATGTGCTTTTTATTAAATGTTTTGTATTTTTCATACTTTAATAAATATTTTTTCATTTTAGAATATTCTTTATTACCTTTGTGCCTTAAAAGTCCGCCACCAGGGGATCTTGTTTCATTTTTTTTCGCATTGGCGCACGCCTGTTTGTTACTGGGGACCTGTTGGCGGGGATGCGCCTGAACCCTGTTGCAGTTCTGGAAGTAGTGTGTCCATGACACTCCCCCTCTCGATGGGTGGGTTTGCTGGGGGGCCGCCCGGCACGCAAAGCTGTCCAGGTATCTTTTACCTGTGGCGGCTATTTGTGAGGCTAGGGGCGCTATCTCTTTAGCGTCCTGACCTTCATCTTGCTCCTCTAGCGGACATGCCCAGTCCACTGTTGAAGCATTGCGTGTCGGTGGGCGGTGTGAGCGTGGCCTCGTTCTGGCGCACATCGTTCCCGAACGTGCGCTGTGGACAGGGGTGCGCGCGCACGGTTTAGGCAGCCGCCCTGGTATGGGACCCTGTCCTCTCTGACCATGTCAGCTGCACTGCATGCGGCGGATTGCGGGGGGGAGGAAGGAGAGAGGAGTTTTTACAGTTTATGGCCGCTCTCTCTGTCATCCAGTTCAGTCCTGGGCTGGATGCTGGAGCGAGCGGTCACAGGATCTCATCAGGTACGTTCTTGGCTCTGCCTTGTTTTTCCTACATCTCCTTGCATTTTGCTCGGGTGACTTTGATCTTCGACTTTTTGCTACTATATTTTTTGCTACTTGCTCTACACTGGATATCCACTATTCTGTCTGCTCTTTGATTCTGGCCATTTGACATTTTATCATTTAGCAATTATATGGTAAAGTCACTAAAAAATTTTCTTTTTCTTTTCTTTTTTTTCTTTTTTAAAAAATTAAAAAAATAAAAAATATATAAAAAATTCAAAAATCTGAAAATTATTTTTTCGTCACATATTTTTTTTTTTCTTTATTTTTATATATTATTATCTTTGTTCTCAGTTGTGGCGCCTGCAGCCCCCCCTTTTTACTATACAATAACAACACTCCTTCTTGTATAGCTGAGCAACTTCCACACACCATTTTGCAGGTACTTTTTTGGTAAAATAAAATATATATATATATATTTTTAGAATTGGGATATTTTCCAATATTCGCGTATTAAGAAATTATCATACTTTATGACGCACTTACCCACAAAGGTTTTTTACTTTCTGGGAGAGTCAAATATAATAAGATTTTTTACAAAATCCTTTAAAAACTCAAATATTAATCAATACCTTGTATTTATTTGTTTCATGCTTTCAGGGTCTTTTCCTGCTTTTCAGCCCCAGTGGGTCCTCTGGCTTCTCCCTTTCGGGTTAGTGCTGTGTGAGTGTGGGGGAGCTGGACCAGCACTTATGGGCTAGGCACTTCCTTGCTCCTGAGGTATGCCATGGCTCAAGCAATTTGGAAACAACCTTTCTGGGCACCTTCATGTTTTTAATCGCCAACAATTGTCATTCCAGTTTATGCAAGTGCTTTTCCCTTTATCATTTTCCCACCATCTCTGCCTGTTATCTTATATTTGGATGTACAGTGTTATATATTTGCATATTTATGTTATTATTTTTTCTGTTCTAATGTAGAATACTGATTTTCTTGTTTAAACTATACCCCTGAAGAAGGAGAACTACATTCTCACTCCAAAACGCGTTGGATCCAAGAAATATTAGCCCATTATTTGTATTCTGTTTAGAATGACAACACTGGAATGTTCACTTTAAAATGTGCTTTTTATTAAATGTTTTGTATTTTTCCTTGTCAAAAGAAGTTTATTGAGTATACAATATTATAAAGATACATAAAGTAAGTTTACAAGGATCTATAAAGTAAGCTCATTGTTTTACAGTAGGGTTTATATAGGTAAATATAATGAAATTTCAAATATTAAACATTGGGTTCACGTAAACCTAAATTATATATATCATTTCCTTAGTTACTTTTGTGTGGATTTAAATGATTTATACCTACTATACATATTGTTTACAAGTAGAGTGTATATAGGTCAAATAAATTCTGATAATGAGCTTTAATCGTAAGGTGGAGAAAAGGAAAGAGAAAGAAGAAAAAGGGTTGAAAGGTAGAGGTATGGTCCACAAGGTTGTCCCGCTCGTCAGTTTATTATTCTTTTTAGTTCTCTTTGAAGCCTTAGAATGGGTGTCTCTGTAAGTCATTTAATCTGTTACCATGGCAACAGGACAGAGTCATTGAAGTTTGACAAGAACTGTTGTTTTATCCAAGGGTGCCAAAGTTTTTCAAATTTTGGAATTTGATTTTGATCGATGGCTACCATCTTAGCATGGGACATTGTATTATTCATTCTGTGAATTGTTTCTGCTAGTACCAATGTAGGAGATTTCCATGCCGTGGCCACTGTTTGTTTTGCAGCCGTTATTAGTTGGATCATAAGTTTGAATTGAGAGAGTGTTAACCATTCCGGTTTTAGATTAAGTAAGGTTAAATATGGATCTGGTTGTATTTTTTTTTTAAATATTTTAGATGCAATCACGAAGACTTCCTTCCAGAAGGTTTGGATTACTAGGCACGTCCACCATATGTGTAAATATGTGCCTATTTCTGGGCATCCTCGAAAACAAAGAGCTGAGGTATTAGGTGAATATTTTGCCACTCTAGCGGGTACAAGGTACCAGCGAGTTAGGACTTTATAATGTGTCTCCAGTGCTAAGATGTTGGGTGAAGATGACTTAGATGTGAGCCATATGTTAGACCAGTCCGTGTTTTCTAAAGTTCGTCCCAGGTCCTCCTCCCACCTCTGAACGTAAGAGGGTCTATTAATGTTTTGTATTTTTCATACTTTAATAAATATTTTTTCATTTTAGAATATTCTTTATTACCTTTGTGCCTTAAAAGTCCGCCACCAGGGGATCTTGTTTCATTTTTTGTAAACACTGGATGTGGCACAACCATATGCTCAATTATAACCGACTTACCTTTGTAACTTATAATATAAAAAAAGCATGACAGGACCTCTTAAATATGAGATCTGGGGTCAAAAAGACCTCATATCACATATTTACACTAAAATGCAATAAAAATAAATAAATAAATAAAACATTTGTCATTAAAAAAAAATAAATAAAAAGGGCCTTTTAAGAGCTATGGGCAGAAGTGACGTTTTGACATCGCTTCCGCGCTGCAATGATATGGAGACAGGTGGGGGCCATCTTCCCCTCACTCGTCTCCATGTCAGGCCACAAGAAGGATACGATCACCTCCGACGCTGCCGACGGCTCTGGTAAGCAGCGGAGGGCACTGGAGAGTGGCGGCGGGGCCCTCTCCCGCCGCCGATAAAAGTGATCTCGCAGCGAAGTCGCCGCAGAGACCCCTTTATCTGAAACCGGACTGCTCACTGAAAAGGAAGTTACCGGGGTTATGGCAGCTAGCTGCTGCCATAAGAACAATACTCCTCTTCAAAGTACCGACGTATAACGGCGGTGGGCGGTCCGGAAGTAGTTAAAGTGATTGTATAGTCAGAAGATTTTTTACCCTAATTCTAAGCATTAAGATAAAAAACCTTCTGTGTGTAGCAGCCCCCCTCAGGCCCCCCAATACTTACCTGAGCCCGATCTTTCTCCAGTGATATGCACGAGTGCCTCGGCCTGGGACTCTCCCTCATCATTGGCTGAAATACAGCAGCGGTGCCATTGGCTCCGCTGCTGTCAAAGTCAGTTAGCCAATCATGAGAGAGAGTGGGCAGGGCCAAACTGCGGGTACGTTTCTGAATGGACACACGTAGCTGCGGCTCGGCTTAGGTGCCCCCATAGCAAGTTGCTTGCTGTAGGGGTACTCAACAGGAGGGAGGGGTCAGGAGCGCTGAAGAGGGACCCGAAAAGAGGAGGATCCAGGCTGCTCTGTACAAAATGATGCACAGGGCAGGTAAGTATGACATGTTTGTTATCTTTATAGAAAAAAATCAACAAGACTTTACAATCACTTTAAAGTTGAAGCCCATTCTAAACCTAAAAAAAAGAGTATACATACCTTTTCTGCAGGCGATCCGACCTGATCTCCAGCGGCGGAAGCTCTGCAGAGGACAAATCCGATGATGGCTGTGAAATGAATGGGGAGCGACGTCACCCATAGACTTACTCTGGGGCTTCCATGGTCGGACGTGTCATCTGCACCCGCCTCCACAGTGAAGCCGTGGCTGACGGCTCAGTGTGGGATCAGAGCTTCCGCCGCTGGAGATCGGGTTGGATCGCCTGCAAAAAAAGGTCTGCACACTGATTTTTCTTTACAGGGCTAGAGAGGTTAGTGTTAGAATATTGGTGGCTATAGATAGAGGGATTTTAGTTTTAGCATCGACTTCCACTTTAAGGCTAAATGCCCATCAACTATAAGACCTTCATCTCTAAAGCTGACTATACAATAGTGGAATTTTGTTCATAATTTTTTGTTTTAGGAATGTTCATTTGATTTTCTAATCATCAGTGGCGTCAAAACAACATTCATTTTTTAACCACAGAGATGAGAAAATTAGAAGGAGCAGGATGGAAATTTTTTCTCAAACAAATTTCTAAAAGGGTATGTGGTTTTTGCTCAGTCCAGCTGTTCCAAAATCTAAGGGTTAAAAGCAAACAATTATGGGCTAGCATTTTTAGCTTCCCACATTGCCATTTTTATTCTCACAGTGATCACTTTTTATCCTTGTATGGTGTTTTATTCCAATAAATCCCCGTTTGGTTGACCTGCACCATGTGGAGTTCCCCTCTTTCTTTTTCCCATGTTTGAATGCTGATGACCATCCCTGGACCATCCCCTCCTGGAAACAGGTATTGTGAGTTGAATTTCCATCTTCGAACACCTTCCCTCTTGTGTCCATTGGTGCCCGCGACTCACAGGATACTGTACGGCTTGACATCACGGGAGATCCTCCCTATGCCTGTCTGACGCACTGCTATATGTTATGTGCGTCCTACTGATCCGGTAAGGGTACCTATCTTTTCCTATTGGATATCCACACATCTTTTGGTGTTCACCTTTGATTGGAAATTGAAAAGATATCCCTTCACTATTTGATACCTCACATGTGGACTTTTACATTTTGCTGTTTCATATTTCACATATGGACATTTGATCATTTTTTTCATTTTTATTTTTACACTTTTTGCACTTGAATGTGTGATTGCTTCATATTTATATGTTTACCATTGCATATTTGAAATTTCTAGCGCTGCACTTGCTTTTATTTATTTCTCGGCGGACTTGGTTTGTTTGTGTGTCAGCTGCTTTCAGTTTTTATATATAATTTTTGTTTTAGCGCAGCATTTTCACTTTCATTTTAAACGATTATGAAGTACTTTCAAACGACATGTTTCAAGCCATTAAATGTGAGTTTTCCTACAAATTTTTGTATGAGTGTTAATACAAACGCTAGTCTAGGCCAACTTTAGCCTACCTAGAAAATAAATGATTTCCAAAAGTTAAGATTGCAAGGCGTTTTTCCTATAGTCATTGCGAGGAGCTATATGTGCAAAGTTCCCAATTGTGGCCACAATTCTAAATGGTTACTTTCCCTATAAACAAGTTACCGGTAAGTCTAACTTGAAATTTTCCAAAACGTCTTTCAGGACAGCACCCGAAAGGATTATCGAGACTTACTCCATTTAGGGCGGGACAACAGCCTGTAAGACTTTCCTTCCGAAAGCCTGGTCCCAAGCCGTCATGAGGTCTAACCTATAATGACGGGCAAAGGTCGTCTGAAAAAATGGAAAAAAATGGCTCCCTGATTGATAAGGCTTGCAGCTCACTGACTCTTCGAGCTATTGTAATAGCCACTAAAAAAACAGTTTTCAAAGTAACTAATTTCAGGCAGGCTAAATTAATAGGTTGGAAAGGTTCCCTGGTCAGGGCCTGTAGAACAACTGACAAGTCCCATACTGGACCACTTTTGATCACCACTGGTCTAGACTGGGTGAGAGCTTTAAAGAATCTGATCACTAAGGGTTCTGAGGAAATAGATTTTTCCAAAAATACCCTGAGTGCGGCAACTTGAACCTTGAGGGTGCTGACCGCTAGGCCCTTGTCCGCTCCATCTTGCAGGAATTCCAGAATAGAGGAAATCTGCTTTAATGATTTGCCGGATGCTGTGCACCAGGAGTTGAAGACTTTCCAGACTTTGGAATATATTGCTCTGGTAACCTTCTTTCTGCAAGCAACCAATCATCCGAGAAACCTTTTCTCCTCAAGAGCTTCTCCTCAGAAGCCAAGCTGTGAGTTTTAGCTTTGCTACTTCCTGGTGAAGCAGGGGACCTTAAACAGCACGTCTTGTCTCAACGGAAGGTGCCAATACAGTTTTAGCTGCATCTGCAGAAGGGATGAAAACCAAGACCTTTTGGGCCAGAAGAGAGTGATGAGGATTACTGTCATATCCTCTTTCCAGATTTTTTTATGACCTGAGGGATAAGCTGAAACGGGGGGGAAGGCGTAGTAGAGGTGACATTTCCAACTGTGCACCAGAGCATCTACTCCCAGTGCTGATCATTCCTGTTCAGGGAGAAGAAACGAGATCCACTCTTGGCTGCCCCCATTTCTTCACAATCAAACGGAAGACATCTGGATTCAATTGCCACTCCGCTTCGAATACCTGATTCCTGTTGAGGAAGTCCGATAGCCTGTTTAGAGTCCCCTTTAAATGGACTGCAGACAAGGATAGAGTATGGAGCTCTGCCCAACTTAGAATGCTTCTTGCTAGGTCCTGCAAGAAATCTGGATTCTGGTACGCCCCTGTCTGTTTATGTATGCCACCGCCGTGGCGTCGTCTGACAGGATCTGAGTATGCTGTCCCTGGACTTCTTCTGCAAAGGTCAGTAAGGCCATTTCTTTTGCCTTTAGTTCCCTCCAGTTTGAGGACCTCAGTGCTTCTCTTGTGGACCACAAGCCCTGAGCCCACCGACCACTCATGTGAGCCCCCCAACCCCAGGAGCTGGCATCGGTTGTTAACCTTACCTGGGTTGGGGGTTGGGAAGGACCATAAAAGGCCTTCTGAATATCTTGTCTGGTTCTTACACCACCAGAGACTCCTTTTTACCCTGGTGGGGATCTTCACTAGTGAATCCAATGAATCTTGCTGGTGATCCCAGGTTTTTAACAAAAAACTTTGCAGAGGTCTGAAATGGAGCTTTGCCCACTGAACTGCCGGTATGGAAGAGGTCAGGTTCCCAACGCTGACATGATCTTACTGATGGACAGAAGCTGACTGGACTGTAACAGTGACACCACTTCTACTAACTTTTTCTGTTTTTCTTCTGGAAGAAAAATTTTTTGCTCCAAAGAGTTGATACGGAAACCCAGGAATAACACTTTCTGTCAGGGAATCAGATTTGACTTTTGGAGGTTTAAGATCCACCCTATGGATTCAAGGTGAACACGGGCTCTGACCAAGTTTTCCTGAAGACCTTCTCTGGTTTGAGCAAAAAACAGCAGGTCATTATTTGGCCATTATTTTCGTGAACACCCTTGGGGATGATGACAGACCCAATGGGAGTGCTCTGAATTGCAGATGTACCACCTACTTCCCTTCTTTCAGTGCTAACCTCAGATATTTCTGGGACCTGGCGGCAATAGGAATGTGGAGGTAGGCATCTTGTAAATCTATTGATGCCATATAGCACCCTTAATTCAGGAGGTTTTTTACTGAGAAAATGGAATCCATCCGAAATCTTCTGTACTCTACTGATTTGTTCAGCATTTTGAGATTTAGGATGAGACGGAACTTTCCTGAAGGTTTCTGAACAAGGAATACATATGTGTAGAAACCCTGGAAGAACTTCCCTGTCGGGACCGGAATAATGACTCTCTAGGATTTCAGTTCCTGAATTAGGGACTTCATGGCAAAAGCCTTGACTGGATCTCTTGGGACGTTTGTCACCAATACTCTTTTTGGAGGTTCTTCCGTGAATTCTATCACGTATCCCTGGAAGAGCATATTCACAATAAACTGGTTTGAAGTAATGGCTCTCCACTGAGGAAGAAACTCCTGGAATCTTCCTCCGACCTTAAGGGAGGAGTCATTGCGATTTCCCGGAGGTCATAGGAGGATTGAAGAGCACTCCACTCCTACCTTTGGGCTTCTGGGAAGACCATGGCTTCCTCTTGCTCTGCATTTTACCTTCCTGCTGCCCTTTTTGAGGCCAAAAAAAACGCTTATGGGTCTGCACCTGTTTCTTCTTGACCAGAAATTACTTCTTTTTATCAGCCGTTCAGTCAAGAATGGACTCTAGCTCCGAACACAACTGCAAATCTCCTGCAAAGGGAATGCTACACAATCTGTTTTTAGATGCAGCATCCCCTGGCCAAGTTTTCAGCCACAAAGCCCTCCTAGCAGAGTTCGTTAAAGCTGCTCACCTGGCTGACATGCAAATTGATTCTGCTGAAGCATCCATAATGTAATATATTGCTGCAGACAAAGTTGTAAAGGAGTCTAGAATCTCCTGTTTTGGGGAATACTCCATAACATGGGCCTTCCGCTGGTTAACCCAGCGTTCTAAGTTCCTTGCAACACAAGTTGTTGCCATTGCTGGTTTTAGATTGTTCATCACTGAGTGCCAGGTTCTTTTAAGAAGCAGATCCATCCTTTTATCCATGGACTCCTTCAGAGTGCCCATATCCTCAAAAGTGAGGTCCGTAGACTTTGAGACCTTGGAAAAGACAGAATCCAATTTTGGAACCTTGTTCCCGATAGAGTCAAGATTTTCCTCAAATGGAAATCTTCTCTTGTGAGCCCGGGAAAAGAATGTTTTTTTTTCTCAGGTTCCAGCCACTCTTTTTTCTATCTGGGATTACTGAATTGACTGGAAAAGAATGGCCTTTTGAATCCTCCAAACCAGCATACATGCGGTCATGCAAGAAGAGCTCCTTCTTTTCCTCTTCTATCCCCAAAGTAGCATGGATTAATTTCAGGAGTCCTCCAACCTCTTCTAGCGGCATTTTGCACTTAGAAGTGGCATCTGCTTCATTTTCCTCCTCCTCAGAATCTGTTTCATCTGGAGCGAGGGAAGCGGATTCTTGGGAAGTCTGCGATATCGAATCCCCTATTAGTATTTGAAAGGTGGCACGGTGCTCATCCTTAATGGTTGTAACCAAATCGCCACAGATGGATGGAGACTCCTCCCTGACTAGATTTGCAATGCAATCTGCACAAAGCATTTTGGCCCAAACTTCGCTTAATTTCTCTTTGCAGACAGGGCACCTTCTCTTGACTGGTTGGGCAGAACCTTTGGCCTGGACAAACAGAAAAAAGACAAGGAACCACGCTGGAAAGGCTGCTACACAGCACAGATAAGACACCCAGGTGCACTAGGAAAGACAACATGTTACTTCCCTGTGCCCAGCAAGCCACCATCACCTAAGGTCCCCTGTTGCTAGGCAGAAATGCTAACCACTAGCCACTGCAACAAACATTCCCAGGGAGAAGGGGGTTGGGGGGAAGCGTGAGTTAACACCCCACAGGATAAAACGGCTCAGAGTAACAGAGGACACAGTCCCTTACCTTGGCCTTGCTGGTGCCTTGGCTTGCCCCCTTATCCGCTGCATCGCTGTCCATAGCTGCACTGCGGACGCGTGGTGTAGAACACCGGTTCCAGATTCAAAAACGCAGACCCGGTAGCGGAACTTAAGGCACCAGGTGATCCTGCCCTCTTCCCCTGCGCTTGTGGCCGGAAATGACGCTGCGCACCCACCTGGAAGTACTGCCCCTTCCTATACAGGCGCAGGCGTCAGCGGGAAACAAAAAACAGCAACCGCCCATCTGAAGGAAAAAGGGGGACAGCACTGCCAGTCCGTACAGGCTCTCCCCGAGCACAGAAGAGGGAGAGGGAGCCCACGGGACCGTCCAACAGGAGGCAAGTGGGAGGATCACTCTCCCAGAAAAAAGACTGACAGGTGAGAACCTCTTGTCTCCCAGGAAAGCCCCGAGAGATCATGGCTTCCACCAGAGGTGTTCCTCCAGCTGGAGGAAACACAAAAAACCGATGGAAGCAACGTGGAGGCCTCCTATTAAAGACTTAATTGATGAGGTGTTTCCTGTGGGAGGAGGAGCCATGATCTCCTGGGTGCTGTCCTGAAAGACGTTTTGGAAAAAGCCATTTTATTATTGACTGCAACTGAACACATTTCATAGCAATTAGTTATTCTAAAGGCAGATGGTAACAAAACTAAAAATCTTAGAAATCTAGAAATACAATGGGGGAAATTTGTCGTAGAAAGCCTTTTGAATTCTGCCAGGCTGCCGCACCAAAATTATCTGTGCTTGCACCCAATTCATGTACCTGACTAATACAGTACATACTGAACAAACTGCTTTCTCAATGAATTACCTTCCTACTTCTGTAGGTCACAGGAGTGAACTTAGTTCTGCACCCCTATGACCCGTATTTAGCCGGTCCAGAATCTGGAGGGGTCCCAACTTTAATGTTGGGATCCACCCAGGTGCCTGAGTGGCAGCTAGCTCAGCCTCTTAGTGCACCACTGACAGCCTGAGCCAGCCATTCCAGCCCCCTCCACGGCCTGGCGCTCTAGTAAGCACTGGAGAGTTAAAGCAGAGTGACAGTCACCGGCTCTCTCTGCTCACTGAAGACTGAGAATTGAGCACCCAGCGTTCTTTGATTGCTAAGTTCTCGGAGGAGGTGGGGGACCGATGATGCATCCACCTAGGCAAGTATGTATGTTTATTTTTCTCAAAGCTTACACTTTTCTTTTAAGAATCTGTTGCTGCCACAGTGGTGGTAGTCAGAACTACCTGAATTTGGTACGTGTCGGAAAAGTTACCGAAAATGGCACAAATGCTTGCCTGAATAAGTGCAGGTTGTACCACTGGAAAATTTATATTAATGCTTTACTGAAATCCCCAGAATGTGTTATAGATATTTTGAAAGTAGAACTACCCTATCTGCTAGAATAGACGTCATAATATGGTTCCAGTGTACATTTTTATGTTCAGATACCTGAAGGAAGAGTTCTTTTGCGCTCTTAGTACTTATTGGGATCATTGAGGGGTTTGTCAAAGTTCCTGCTGTGGTGGTTATCAGAGCATGGGGTCTTCCCTGTAGTAGTATGTTCTCTTCCCCCTCTTTGGTGCGCTGGATATAGTCCTTATAGTCATTGTACCGAGTAAGGGGATGGAGCTTCTGAAATGAGGGCACATCTGTGGGGTAGAAAACAATCATGGTGTTAGACTTAGGGCCATGTCACACTAGTGATTCTGCCACTGGCGATTCCTGTCAACAGTTGTCCAACCAGAGAGTCAGAACAGCAGTGTAAGAGCACAATATCAGGTAAGTAGCCAGTGATTACTAATGCTAGGGTATAATTTTGCTCCCATTCACAGCAACAATGTTTTTTAATACTGCTGCCTCTGATAGGGTTTTATATTCCTCTAAAGCACTACATCAATCTTGGTAGACACTATTAAAGTGTTCAACCACCAGCCTTTTTAAAGAGAAAAAATAACGATGTTGATTTTACTTTTTCTACATTTTTAAGTTTTTAACAGTTTTAAACTGAGGCTTCATATCTGCTTTTTTTTTTAACTGTAAATATATATGAGCAATAGCATGGCTATTCCTTAGGCTGATATTCCAAAGTATAAAAAAAATGCTACTCATATTAATACAGCAATCACATTAGGATTAGTTGTATGTAGTTTATTACATACAGCACAGTTTATACACTGGAGTGACACTTTTCCCTAGTGAATGGGTAGGGGTACCATGTACCCCATACTCATTCACATAGGGTGGGGGGCCGGGATCTGGGGGCCCCCTTATTAAAGGGGGCTCCCGGATTCCGATAAGCCCTCCGCCCGCAGACCCCGACAACCAACGGCCAGGGTTGTCGGGAAGAGGCCCTTGTCCTCATCAACATGGGGACAAGGTGCTTTGGGGTGGGGGGGGCCCGCAGCGCGCCCCCTCTCCCCAAGGCACCAACCCCCCCATGTTGAGGGCATGTGGCCTGGTACGGTTCAGGAGGGGGGGCGCTCGCTCGTCCCCACCCCCATTCCTGTTCGGCCGGGCTGCGTGCTCGGATAAGGATCTGGTATGGATTGGGGGGGACCCCCACGCCGGCTTTTCGGCGTAGGGGGTTCCCCTTAAGGTCCATACCAGACCCAAGGGCCTGGTATGCTCTTGGAGGGGGAACCCATGCCAGTTTTTTATTTAAAATTTGGCGCAGAGTTCCCCCTAAAGATTCATACCAAACACAGTGCCGGGCATTGGCGGGGATCCAAGTCGGATCCCCGTTCATTGAAAGTCGGACACATGCCGGCTTCATGTCGCAGGGCAAAGTCGGATCCAAAGTAGGACGGCTGTCGTGTCGCACCAGTGTGAACCCAGCCTTAGGCTGAAGCACCAGATGTAAATCACCTGTCACTCACGGGGGAGCAAGGGGGAGTATTTGACAAAGTTTTTCTCATTTTGTCAAGAATTGTCTCACTGAACAATAAAAGGGGATTGCTCAGAGATGGATTAACTCTGTGTGGCAAGACTGGGCTCAAATGATAGGAAATCTTATACTCTACAGTATGATATAAAAAAAAAAAAAGAAAAAAAATTTAGGGTTTACATCCACTTTAATGAAAAAAAACAAAAACTAACCAGTAAAGTTAGCCAATTTTTTTTGTATGATGTGAAAGATTTTACGTTGTGAGAATCGTGATCTTTTTATTCTAAGCAAAAAAATCGTGATTCTCATTTTGGCCAGAATCGTGCAGCTCTAATATAGTGTGCAGTTGTACATAGCATGTTATGTATAGTACAGAATATAGAGTGTGGCATTCCAATTAACTGTAGTGGCTCCCCGACCTTCAGAGGCCTGATGGTGACCCCCAGAGTCAGGGAAAGCTGACATTCCTCCTCAGGGTGCAGGTTACTAGGCATGGTGGGTGTAGTGTAAGATGGAAAGATGGGCGCGAGTCACTTTTAAAATGAACAAAGAGTCTTATTTCTGTTAACAAGAACAGGAGGAGAGAGGGGTAGGGCACAGGACACACTTAGGCGAATGCAATAGCAACTTGGCAGACCCCGCAGACCAAAAATAGAACTAGGCAGACAGCAATACAGAAAAGGGGCCTTTAAGCTGAATGTAGTGATCTGTACATTGTAGCAACTGCTGTCTCCCGTAGCAAAAACTTCATTCATAGTGTCCCACCATAGATCCTCAAGCTTAGCTCCCAGCTACCTGCTGGACTTCTCACGCTTCACTCACAGCTACCCGCTGTATTCTTCAAGCTTCACCCATGCTACCCGCTGGGCTCCTGCACTCACAGCTACCCGCTGTACTCCTTCAAGCTTTAATCACAGCTACCCGCTGTACGTCTTGGATGAGTTCCCTCCTGAAGCTTTCCCACTTACTTCACCGTCCCCAGCTAGTGAAACGTCTACTCTGGTACTCCTTCAAAACTCCATCCCTTCTATACTTGCCTCCATCAAAAAGAGTGGTTGTTCCTCTGGCAACAGCTTCTCCTTTGCCTCCGGCAATGATCAGTCTCCCCTCGGGTCGAGCCTCTTTGCCCGTTGCTAGGCCTCAGGCTTCCTGCCTACACCTCTGCTGCTGCTCCACGCACACACCCAGGCCATAGCCCGGGTGGAAAGAACCCTGATCACCTGACTCTCCATAAATAAATAACTATACCAGCAGCCTCAGCGGACAAAGAAACTCTTGCTGATTGGCTGAGAAAAGCATATTCACTTATACCCTGAATTCACTGTAATCTATCATTCTAATGCCAAAGGCAACAGTGCCACCTATTGACAGAAGAGAGAAATCACAGTTAAACTCAAGCTTAGGAGAAACCCCTATTGATCAAGACTACAAATTAGCCAGGCTAGTTACCACCTAGCACCACTAGATTTACAAGCAGACCTGTTTAGGACAAGGGTGCTACATAACATATGGAGTATAATGTAGATTAGTATAGCTCTAGAGTATGCAATGTACAATGCAGCATGTTCGTCCGGACTATGAAATACACAACACTGCATCGAGTGTGGCTGTTCACAGGATATAACATGCAGATGCAGCACAGCATATAATGTACAGTGCATTAATGATGTGTGATGGCCCTTAGTATGCTATGTACTGTACTAACATCTGGAATATGGCATTTGTGCTCCCTCCCCCACTAAAAAAAAAAAAAGCACATCTCAGGGCAATATAATCTTAGTTAGGTCCCCAGAGCCCTCCCTTACATCAGGTTCCCTAGAGAGCCCCCCTACTTACATCAGGGTCCCCAGAGAGCCCCTTCCTTACATCAGGGTCCCCAGAGCTCAGGAGTTGGCTACATAAAGAATGCAGGGCTCAGTGGTGCACATCTATGCAGCCTCGCCTGTGCCCAGCGATGCAGCCTCACCTGTGCCCAGCAATGCACCCCCCACTGTAGTGTCCTCTGTCCCCTGCACCCCACTGCAGTGTCCTCTGTCCCCTGCACCCCACCCCACTACAGTGTCCTCTATTCCCTGCACCCCACCGTAGTGTCCTCTGTCCCCTGCACCCCACCGTAGTGTCCTCTGTCCGCTGCACCCCACCGTAGTGTCCTCTGTCCCCTGCACAGCACCGTAGTGTCCTCTGTCCCCTGCACACCACCGTAGTGTCCTCTGTCCCCTGCACACCACCGTAGTGTCCTCTGTCCCCTGCACACCACCGTAGTGTCCTCTGTCCCCTGCACACCACCCCACCATAGTGTCCTCTGTCCCCTGCACACCACCCCACCATAGTGTTCTCTGTCCCCTGCACCCCACCATAGTGTCCTCTGTCCACTGCACCCCACCCCACCATAGTGTCCTCTGTCCCCTGCACCCCACCCCACCATAGTATCCTCTGCCCCCTGCACCCCACCCCATTGCAGTATCCTCTGTCCCCTGCACCCTCCCCCCACAGTAGTGTCCTCTGTCCCCTAAACTCCACCCCACCATAGTGTCCTCTGTCCCCTGAACCCCACCCCACTGCAGTGTCCTCTGTCCCCTGCACCCCACCCCACTGCAGTGTCCTCTGTCCCCTGCACCCACCTCACTGCAGTGTCCTCTGTCCCCTGCACCCCACCCCACTGCAGTGTCCTCTGTCCCCTGCACCCCATCCCACTGCAGTGTCCTCTGTCCCCTGCACCCCACTGTAGTATCCTTTGTCCCCTACACCCCATCCCACTATAGTGTCCTTGGTCCCCTGCACCCCACCCCACTTCAGTATCCTCTGTCCCCTGCACCCCAACCCACCGTAATGTTCTGTCCCCTGCACCCCCCCACTGTAGTGTCCTCTGACCCTTGCACCCCACCCCACTGCAGTGTCCTCTGTCCCCTGCACCCCACCGTAGTGTCCTCTGTCCCCTGCACCCCATCACACAAACACACACTGTGTAGGTAGAATTCTCCTACCTTACACAGGTGTACAGCAAGCAGAGCATCTGAGATCGGCATTACAGGGCTGGATGGGGGCGGGAACTACTGAAGTTAACTTTTCACATTAACAGGCTGGTAATTGGTTGCTAGTATTGCAACCAATCACCTGCTGTTTAATGAAAAAAGTCAACTCCTGCTGTTCCCACCCCCATCCAGCCCTGTGATAATGTCCGCGGGCCGGGTCCCCTCATTCAGCAGTGGCGGGCCAGGTGCCGACCCCTGCCCTAGAGGCTCGTGGCTATGGGCCCCAGATTCGGGGCTATAGCCTCAATAGCCACCCTCTAACAACGCCTCTGGGTCTTACTAATGATTTGTACAGGAGCAAATGATGTTTCTCTCTGGAGTCTATGCCTCTTTTAATATGAAGGATATTAATAAGAAAAGGATTTTGCTTTCTTGGATCTTTCTATCCCATCAACAAATGGCTCCAAAAAACATTGGCCAACAGCACCTTTGTCCACTGCACGTTTGTAGCAGATAGCTGCAGAAAGAATGCCCTAGTGTTGGTGTCAGGTAAATAAAAAAGCATCGGTGTCAGTGGATAAAACAAAACACATCGGTATCATGTAAACGAAAAAAAAGAAACACTGGTGTCAACGGGTTATTTACATGAACATAAGCCGTGCCCCAACTCACTGCCTTACTATGCTTACTATGTAACAAATGACCCTGTCTATCAATTGCATTAAAAACTGAGATTTAAGTGGCAAAACATTGCAAATATATGTGGAGACCACACTGCTTCATCAAGACCCAAGTGTATAGTGCTGTCCTAACTCTTGTCTATGAAAGCCTCCATAGCATATATAGCAATAGATAAACTGTGGGAAGGTATGCCTGGAGGCAGCACATCACTTCTGCCTGGTGCTGGAATAAGCCTTTTTAGCAGCTGTCACCAGGGCATGGCTGGGGTTCACAGGTTCCTGTCACCAGGGCATGGCTGGGGTTCACAGGTTCCTGTCACCGGGGCATTGCTAGGGCTCACAGGTTCCTGTCACCGGGGCATGGCTAGGGTTCACAGGTTCATGTCACCAGGGCATGGCTAGGGCTCACAGGTTCCTGTCACCAGGGCATGGCTAGGGCTCACAGGTTCCTCTCACCAGGGCATGGCTAGGGCTCACAGGTTCCTCTCACCAGGGCATGGCTAGGGCTCACAGGTTCCTCTCACCAGGGCATGGCTAGGGCTCACAGGTTCCTCTCACCAGGGCATGGCTAGGGCTCACAGGTTCCTCTCACCAGGGCATGGCTAGGGCTCACAGGTTCCTCTCACCAGGGCATGGCTAGGGCTCACAGGTTCCTCTCACCAGGGCATGGCTAGGGCTCACAGGTTCCTGTCACCAGGGCATGGCTAGTGCTCACAGGTTCCTGTCACCAGGGCATGGCTAGGGCTCACAGGTTCCTCTCACCAGGGCATGGCTAGGGCTCACAGGTTCCTCTCACCAGGGCATGGCCAGGGCTCACAGGTTCCTCTCACCAGGGCATGGCTAGGGCTCACAGGTTCCTCTCACCAGGGCATGGCTAGGGCTCACAGGTTCCTCTCACCAGGGCATGGCTAGGGCTCACAGGTTCCTCTCACCAGGGCATGGCTAGAGTTCCATATATTTATTTAAAATCCCAGGACAGATTAGTGAGTTCAGTAAAGTGGTTATCTGATACCTATCAGTTTCTCAACCTACTGGCCAGAACTAGTTATTGTGAGTCTATTCCACAAAGTGGCTGGGGAATATAGCCAGAATTATTTCTGATCTTATAATTGATGTGAAGAAAAATGATAATTTTTTACCTATTAGGTCTTTGAAGTTGTGTTTCTGACCATATTCAGTATTTTGGTGTTTCTTCAGTATTTCCACAAGTAATGACTCCTGTGCAGCCTGGGCATTGCTTGTGTCATAATGTAACATCTTCCCCCGATTCTTCCTGGATAGGTGATTGAGAAACCGCCTGCGTCCCAGCCCAGCAGTCCAGTGTCTAACTCTACCACTCTTCCATAGGGCGAAAAGAAGGACGATCACACCGCCACCAAGCAGCAGGGTAAAAATAACCAGAGAAATCATCCTTCAGAAACATAAGCATAAAGGAAAACATTATTGACTTTTGACAGACCGCTTTTGTGAGTAGAATGTTTGTCTGTGAAGCTCCCATTATTTAAAGGGTTAGTTCACCTTTTCTGAAAAAAAAATGAAAGGCTGAACTAACACCCTACACACCCTCCCCACCCCCTGGTCCATGCTGCACTTACCTGCGTGGGTGATTAGCTGTCACTGCCCAGACAGCCAATGCAGCTGTCTGAGGATTTGAAATCTCTGCTTTTCTTCCCCTTCTTTCTGCAGAGCTTTCAGGACAGATCAGAGCGATTCTGGTTGGTCAGTGCCAGTATGTGACTGCTTGGATCAATCAGAAATGATCTGATCCATCTTGAAAGCCCTACAGAAAGAAGGGGAAGAGGAGCAGGGATTTCTGGGGGACCGGGTTTAGGGTATTAGTGCACCTTTTGATTTTTTCTGAAAAGGTAAACTTACTCTTAACCATTTTATTTTTCATGAAGACAGAATATAAAAACAGCATTTTCTGCAGGAGAATATTACAATGAGAGATTGATATTACTCATAAAGGCCCATTCACACTAGTCTGTCTTGGTGCATTGCATTGTGCCTTGAGTTAACATGCCAAGCCCATTCACAGTGCATGTCCATGAATAAAAAAATCAACATGCACCATTTGACAATGCATGGTAGTGCATCACAGTACATTGTGGTGCGCTGCAGAGCATGTGCATGGGAGATGCATTCGTTTAGTGGACTGAGGTACCAATGGAAATGAATGGCTCCCAAATACACAAATAAAAGTAAGGTGCATTAACATGCATTTCTACAATGCACTGGAGAAGTGTGGTTGGGCCCTCAGTGTTTACACAGCTCTCCACTCTCACTTTCATTTAAGACCCCTTTCACACCGTCTGTGTTTTTCAGGAGATTTAGCACTAAAAATAGCGCCTGCAATCCCAGTGTGAAAGCCCGAGTGCTTTCAAACTGGGGCACTGCGCTGGCAGGATGTAAAAAAAAAGTCCTGCAAGCAGCTGCATTGCAGTGCTGTAGGATTGGTTAATAAACCGCTACTAAAGTGCCCTTGCCCATTGAAATCAATGGGCAGCGCCACCGAACCTCCGGCAAAGTGCCGCCCCTTTTTAGTCCACTAGCAGGGGTTTTAAAGCACCCCGCTAGCAGCCGAAAAGCGCTGCAAAAACGACGGTATAGCGCAGCTATTTTAGCAGCACTTTACCGCCAATGCCCAGGCTCTGGCAGTGTGAAAGTGCCCTTAGCCTTGTTAAAGGCAGCGCAGAGGTTTAATGGTTAGCATTTCTGCCTTGCAGCACTGAAGTCCTCAGTTCCCAGTGCAGTGTAAGGTCTCATGCACCCTGGACATTATAAAAACACCAGTAACGTTAGCTGTAGAAAGCTGCAGCTGTAGAATGAGTTTTGAAGCATTTTTGCAGTAGCGTTTTTTAGCTGTAGCATTTTTTTATTAGCAAAACTACACTCCCACAAAAGCTTATGGCTCAAGAATGCTGATAAAGGCAGAATAGCCACGTTTTTTAGCTTTTATCAGCTGAAAAACACCTCTTAAAAAAAACACTAGTTCTGAGTTTTTTTCCAGCCAGAAATGCCCCTTCCAAAAAACGCTGCCTATGTGTGCATGGACACATAGGATAACATGCTGGGAAGGTTACTGGCTGCAGAAAAAAACAAATGAAGGCAAAAACAGCAGCTGTAAAAACGTCCAGTGTGCATGAGGCCTAAAGAATGAGGTGGTGTGGAATGCAGAAATGTACAGCGCAGTGTACAGAATGAGGCAATGTGGAATAGGGAAATGTACAGCACAGTGTACAGAATGAGGCAATGTGGAATAGGGAAATGTACAGCGCAGTGTACAGAATGAGGCAATGTGGAATGCAGAAATGTACAGTGCAGTGTACAGAATGAGGCAATGTGGAATAGGGAAATGTACAGTGCAGTGTACAGAATGAGGCAATGTGGAATAGGGAAATGTACAGTGCAGTGTACAGAATGAGGCAATGTGGAATAGGGAAATGTACAGCACAGTGTACAGAATGAGGAAATGTGGAATAGGGAAATGTACAGTACAGTGTACAGAATGAGGCAATGTGGAATAGGGAAATGTACAGCGCAGTGTACAGAATGAGGCAATATGGAATAGGGAAATGTACAGTGCAGTGTACAGAATGAGGCAATGTGGAATAGGGAAATGTACAGCACAGTGTACAGAATGAGGCAATGTGGAATAGGGAAATGTACAGCGCAGTGTACAGAATGAGGCAATGTGGAATAGGGAAATGTACAGCGCAGTGTACAGAATGAGGCAATGTGGAATAGGGAAATGTACAGCGCAGTGTACAGAATGAGGCAATGTGGAATAGGGAAATGTACAGCACAGTGTACAGAATGAGGCAATGTGGAATAGGGAAATGTACAGCACAGTGTACAGAATGAGGCAATGTGGAATAGGGAAATGTACAGCGCAGTGTACAGAATGAGGCAATGTGGAATAGGGAAATGTACAGTGCAGTGTACAGAATGAGGCAATGTGGAATAGGGAAATGTACAGTGCAGTGTACAGAATGAGGCAATGTGGAATAGGGAAATGTACAGCGCAGTGTACAGAATGAGGCAATGTGGAATAGTGAAATGTACAGTGCAGTGCACAGAATGAGGCAATGTGGAATAGGGAAATGTACAGCACAGTTTACAGAATGAGGCAATGTGGAATAGGGAAATGTACAGTGTAGTGTACAGAATGAGGCAATGTGGAATAGGGAAATGTACAGTGCAGTGTACAGAATGAGGAAATGTGGAATAGGGAAATGTACAGCACAGTGTACAGAATGAGGCAATGTGGAATAGGGAAATGTACAGTGCAGTGTACAGAATGAGGAAATGTGGAATAGGGAAATGTACAGCACAGTGTACAGAATGAGGCAATGTGGAATAGGGAAATGTACAGTGCAGTGTACAGAATGAGGCAATGTGGAATAGGGAAATGTACAGTGCACAGAATGAGGCAATGTGGAATAGGGAAATGTACAGTACAGTGCACAGAATGAGGCAATGTGGAATAGGGAAATGTACAGCACAGTGTACAGAATGAGGAAATGTGGAATAGGGAAATGTACAGTGCAGTGTACAGAATGAGTTAGTGTGGAATAGGGAAATGTACAGTGCAGTGTACAGAATGAGGAAATGTGGAATAGGGAAATGTACAGCACAGTGCACAGAATGAGGCAATGTGGAATAGGGAAATGTACAGTGCAGTGTACAGAATGAGGCAATGTGGAATAGGGAAATGTACAGTGCAGTGTACAGAATGAGGCAATGTGGAATAGGGAAATGTACAGTGCACAGAATGAGGCAATGTGGAATAGGGAAATGTACAGTACAGTGCACAGAATGAGGCAATGTGGAATAGGGAAATGTACAGCACAGTGTACAGAATGAGGCAATGTGGAATAGGGAAATGTACAGCACAGTGTACAGAATGAGGAAATGTGGAATAGGGAAATGTACAGTGCAGTGTACAGAATGAGGCAATGTGGAATAGGGAAATGTACAGTGCAGTGTACAGAATGAGGCAATGTGGAATAGGGAAATGTACAGTGCAGTGTACAGAATGAGGCAATGTGCAATAGGGAAATGTACAGTGCACAGAATGAGGCAATGTGGAATAGGGAAATGTACAGTGCAGTGTACAGAATGAGGCAATGTGGAATAGGGAAATGTACAGTGCAGTGTACAGAATGAGGCAATGTGGAATAGGGAAATGTACAGTGCACAGAATGAGGCAATGTGGAATAGGGAAATGTACAGTACAGTGCACAGAATGAGGCAATGTGGAATAGGGAAATGTACAGCACAGTGTACAGAATGAGGAAATGTGGAATAGGGAAATGTACAGCACAGTGTACAGAATGGGGAAATGTGGAATAGGGAAATGTACAGTGCAGTGTACAGAATGAGGCAATGTGGAATAGGGAAATGTACAGTGCAGTGTACAGAATGAGGCAATGTGGAATAGGGAAATGTACAGTGCAGTGTACAGAATGAGGCAATGTGCAATAGGGAAATGTACAGTGCACAGAATGAGGCAATGTGGAATAGGGAAATGTACAGTGCAGTGTACAGAATGAGGCAATGTGGAATAGGGAAATGTACAGTGCACAGAATGAGGCAATGTGGAATAGGGAAATGTACAGTGCAGTGTACAGAATGAGGCAATGTGCAATAGGGAAATGTACAGTGCACAGAATGAGGCAATGTGGAATAGGGAAATGTACAGTGCAGTGTACAGAATGAGGCAATGTGGAATAGGGAAATGTACAGTGCACAGAATGAGGCAATGTGGAATAGGGAAATGTACAGTGCAGTGCATAAAATGAGGGAGCAAAGATGCCAAAGCGTAGATCCTTGTACTAAGATGGATGGAACTTTCAAAACTAGTGCATACAGTGGGCTGGCATAGTAAATGCCTTGTTGATACCTTTCATATCTATGGGGCCAAAAATTGCACTGTGTACTACCAAAAGAAGCACATAGACCTTTTCAGAAATCACACTGGACTATGTTGCATTAATTTGAATGGGCACCTAAAGAATAATATAATTTCTATTGTCACACATAGCTGCACAATGGCAGACAAACGCCAGATTGCACTAGAGGGAATGGGAACCTATTGTAGTTATACTCTGGTGCACTCCAGGATGCACAGACCTCCACACATCCCATAGTGCACACTATAATTTTCGTTATTATTCAATGCAATATGGAAAGCTAGTATTCTATACACTGTTAGTATGTCTAACACCCCAAGAAATGTCATTTCCTGCTAGAGTAATTGGCTCATGGATTTTCCCAGACATATGTCCTAAGATAGAAGTCAAATTTAGGCAGCCCTTGCAATAGGAATTTCCGTTTTGGGGAGATATTCCCTTAGGGGTTAAATACTTCTAAAGGGATGCAGACTCTGCAGCTTTCTTCATTAGAACACTGAGAGTGCACCATATGATTCAGATTTCACATTGGGGTGGTTTTCAGGCACTTTAGTGCTTGAAATAGCCTCTGCTATGTGCCTGTAAACCACCTCCCATTCATTCACTGTCTTTTCACACTCGGGCGGTGCGCTTGTGGGACGTTCTGAAAAGTCCTGCGAGCAGCATCTTTGGGGCGGATTGGGAGCGTTGTATTTAGTGCTCCCAAAATGAATGGGCCGCACTTTCAAAGCGCCGCAAAACCCCTTTTTTTGGGGTTGAAAGGGCCCCGCCAGCGTCTGAAAAGCGGTGCAGAAGCGCCCCGCTAGCAGCCGAAAAGCAGTGCAAATGCGCTGATTAAACGTTGCTAAAGTGACGCTAAAACGAGCGGTGCTTTAGCGCTAATGGCCGGTGCTTTCAGTGTGAAAGCAGTCTAAGGGGATTATTTACTGAAGGCAAATCCACTTTGCACTACAAGTACAAACTACAAATGCAAAGTGCACTTGGAAGTGCAGTCGATCCGAGTGGACATGCAAGGAAAATAAACAGCATTTTAGCTTGCACATGATTGGATGATAAAATCAGCAGAGCTTCCCCTCAATTCAGATCTTCCCCTCAGATTTACAGCGACTGAACTTCCAAGTGCACTTGTAGTGCAAAGTGGATTTGCCTTTTGTAAATAACCCCCTAAGTCTGTAAAGGACATGGTCGAACAAACAGCTTTTTCTTCCGAGCAACAAAAGTTCCGAGCAATGTACATAGATCACCCAGGGGGGTTGTTTTTTTTCCTCAACAAAGGTGGAGTTCGGCTCCTTTCACACCACGAAGGTGTGACCTAGTGTGCACTTCCTTCCACTTCCTGCGTCACGTTTAGTGCAGCCCTTTCATTTCCATGGGCTGCCCCACACATGAATGTGCATGTGTTGGCAAGATGCACGGGGGTGCCATGCACTGTTGTGCATCTGTAAAAGCGCAGCGTGGTATGGGAACGCATGTGATTGTGCACACAACACAAAACAAGCGTGAATGAAGTTCTACTCTTTAAAGCCAATGAGTCATCCTAACAACCAGGAAACTAGTATTTTCAGGAGGAGGTCCCAACAGGCTCTCATGACTGATCTATCTTTGATGAAAACCTGTGCATTGTGAAAGGGTCATTGCTGTCCCTGAAAGTGCTCATCGCCTGGCTTCAATACTCTCTATGTCACTGATGAATAAACCTATGCTGATTAGGAGCTGTGACTTGGCTCTGACATTCTAATCTGCAGACTTGTTCTGGTAAGCAGAGACAGCCAGGTAACTAGCATTTTTATAGAAAAGGTCAGCAAAAAAGGTCATTTTTATAGAAAAGGTCAGCCTTCATATTTCTATTGGTAGGGGATGAATGGCGCACTCTCTCCTCTCTCCTTCTTATATTACATTAGCATGCATGCTTGGACAGTACACATTTCCAGATTTATATAAAAAAGAAATCATTAAAGCCGCATTTAGAATTACAATTGCATTTACACAGCCAACTTCCCCATATCATGTGACTTGTACATACAAGCTCATCACTATACAATATTCTAAAGCAGAGGCAATGAATAATACATTTCAAGTAGATAAATACAGTTCCAAGGTAAATTGTAGCCGTGCAGTTCTTGACTTTGTCATATTATCAGTACCTAACCCCGAAGCTCAGGCAGAACTCTTCACTTCCCTGGAAGCTGTCACTCCCCCCTACATACCACCTGACCAGGAAGAATGTTCCGTGGAAACACAGAACAGTGGAAGCCATCTTTCTTCCTGGCAAATGAACTGCTAGCGCTCGTTTTAGGACGAGCGATCTGTGTTAAGAGGTGTGTGGAGCTGTAGAGATCAGGGTTGTGATAGGCAACTTTGGGGTCAATTTGCTAGCGGTTATCATAGGCAGTATTTGTGTGTGTGTGTGGGTGCATGTATGGCAGGTGTATCAGAAGAACAGTAGGTGCATGTATGGCAGGTGTATCAGAAGAACAGGGGGTGCATGTATGACAGGTGTATCAGAAGAACAGGGGGTGCATGTATGGCAGGTGTATCAGAAGAACAGGGGGTGCATGTATGGCAGGTGTATCAGAAGAACAAGGGGTGCATGTATGGCAGGTGTATCAGAAGAACAAGGGGTGCATGTATGGCAGGTGTATCAGAAGAACAGGGGGTGCATGTATGGCAGGTGTATCAGAAGAACAGGGGGTGCATGTATGGCAGGTGTATCAGAAGAACAAGGGGTGCATGTATGGCAGGTGTATCAGAAGAACAAGGGGTGCATGTATGGCAGGTGTATCAGAAGAACAGGGGGTGCATGTATGGCAGGTGTATCAGAAGAACAGGGGGTGCATGTATGGCAGGTGTATCAGAAGAACAGGGGGTGCATTTATGGCAGGTGTATCAGAACAGGGGGTGTATGTATGGCAGGTGTATCAGAAGAACAGGGGGTGCATGTATGGCAGGTGTATCAGAAGAACAGGGGGTGCATGTATGGCAGGTGTATCAGAAGAACAGGGGGTGCATGTATGGCAGGTGTATCAGAAGAACAGGGGGTGCATTTATGGCAGGTGTATCAGAACAGGGGGTGTATGTATGGCAGGTGTATCAGAAGAACAGGGGGTGCATTTATGGCAGGTGTATCAGAAGAACAGGGGGTGTATGTATGGCAGGTGTATCAGAAGAACAGGGGGTGCATGTATGGCAGGTGTATCAGAAGAACAGGGGGTGCATGTATGGCAGGTGTATCAGAAGAACAGTAGGTGCATGTATGGCAGGTGTATCAGAAGAACAGGGGGTGCATGTATGACAGGTGTATCAGAAGAACAGGGGGTGCATGTATGGCAGGTGTATCAGAAGAACAGGGGGTGCATGTATGGCAGGTGTATCAGAAGAACAGGGGGTGCATGTATGACAGGTGTATCAGAAGAACAGGGGGTGCATGTATGGCAGGTGTATCAGAAGAACAGGGGGTGCATTTATGGCAGGTGTATCAGAACAGGGGGTGTATGTATGGCAGGTGTATCAGAAGAACAGGGGGTGCATTTATGGCAGGTGTATCAGAAGAACAGGGCTTACAAGTGGAGAATGCTGCAATTGAAGAACTAAAGGCAATTGCCATTAGTAACCGGTAGTGTGTTGGCGCTTAAAGAGGAGTTCCAATCTGTATAAAAAAAAAAATTACCTGTCCAGGGATCCCACAATGTTGGCACCCCTAGCCGATTCATCAATCGACTTCAGGTGCAGGCGCTGGTATCTGTAGTAAGGAAAACCGGAAGTGAAGCCTTGCAGCTTCACAGACTGTTCCTTACTGCTCTTGTGTGAGTCGTTTTGTGCTTTCTGAATGGTGCCACCGTATTCTGGGACCTCTGTGTGTCCCAGAAGGCAGTGGGGGGAAGTGGGAGGGGGTACATGTCAAAACCAGCTACCCCCACCCCAAATGTGGCAGTGGAGGGGGGGGTGCAAACAAACAGAGCTTCCCCTTTTGGGTGGAGCTCTGCTTTAAGCTGCCAGTCGGCATGTTCAGTGTACCTGGCATGGAAGACGGTGTGCTCTGGTAGCAAGGGGGCGTCTGCTTGCAAATCCTCCCTAGCGGCCTGTGCCCCTATGTACCTGGGACCGGACCCACGTCACGTCACTCTATGTATCTAGCCATATGTCATGGGGGAAAGAAGTGCAGTCCTCAACAGCATGTCACTGGGAGTAACATCAAAGCTGGGCTGGAGCTAAGGTTGTCACCTATCTGAGATTCACCCGGACAGTCCGGGTTTTGAAACATATGTCCGGGTCTCTACACGTTATTCAGACCCACCAGTGGCTCCCTGTGCCTAAGCTGTGCCACCACGGCCATGTCCCGAGCTGGGTCCGCTATGATTTCTGCTCCTGCTGCTGCCTCCCTATCTACCCCCTGCACTGTCAGTGTCAGCGGCACGACTCCATTCGCTCAGTGTGATGCAGACGGGACACAGAGGCGGAGCCTCCATGTTGCCAGGTGCTCTCCTCTGGCTGCAGAAGGGACACGGAGGTGAGGTTGAAGGCCGAGCCCCTGCAGTCCCTGCTGCTCTGTTGAAAAGTGTGCAAAGATCACAAAGACTAGCTTGTAAAGTAAGTTTTTGTGATCTTAGTTTTTCAGGATTTCAAAGGGTCCCCCCCCCCCATACACCATACATACATACACCACTCCCCCCCCACCATACACTATCTATAAACAGTTCTGCCCCCCCCCCCCCCATATACCATCCATGCATAGTGTTCTCACCTCCTCATACACCATCCATATATACAGTCCCCCCCCATACACCATTCATATATACAGTTCTCACCTCCCCCTATATACCATCCATATATACAGCTTTCCACCCCCCATACACCATCCATATATACAGTTATCGCCCCCCACATATACCATCCATATATACAGTTCTCACCCTCCACATATACCATCCATATATACAGCTCTCTACCCCCACCCATACACCATCCATATATATATAGTTCTCATCCCCTCCCATATACCATCCATATATATAGTTCTCACCCCCCATATACCATCCATATATACAGCTCTCTACCCCCCATATATACAGCTCTCCACCCCCCCCCCATACACCATCCATATATACAGTTCTCTTCCCCCCATATACCATCCATATATACGGTCCTCCCCCCATACACCATCCATATATACAGTCCTCCCCCCATACACCATCCATATATACAGTTCTCACCCCCCCATATACCATCCATATATACAGTTCTCACCCCCCATATACCATCCATATATACAGTTCTCACCCCCCATATACCATCCATATATACAGCTCTCCACCCCCCCATACACCATCTATATATACAATTCTCTTCCCCCACCATATACCATCCATATATACAGTCCCCCCCCCATACACCATCTATATATACAGTCCTCCCCCCCATACACCATCCATATATACAGTTCTCACCCCCCATATACCATCCATATATACAGTTCTCACCCCCCATATACCATCCATATATACAGCTCTCCACCCCCCACCCCCATACATCATCCATATATACAGTTCTCTTCCCCCCCATATACCATCCATATATACAGTTCTCACCCCCATATACCATCCATATATACAGTTCTCACCCCCCATACACCATCCATATATACAGCTCTCCACCCCCCATACACCATCTATATATACAGTTCTCTTCCCCCCATATACCATCCATATATACAGTCCTCCCCCCATATATACAGTTCTCACCCCCCCCATATACCATTTATATATACAGTCCTCCCCCCGTATATACAGTTCTCACCCCCCCATATACCATCTATATAGACAGTCGTCCCCCCCCCCATATATACAGTTCTCACCCCCCATATACCATCCATATATACAGTTCTCTCCCCTCCCCCCCGAATACCATCTATATACACAGTTCCCCCCATATACCATCCATATATACATTTCTCCAACCAGCACCCCCCTCCCAATCCCGCCCACTGTCATTCCCTCCACATTCCTCTCCTGTACATACTGCCTACTGTCATAACCCTCACACTCCTCTCCTGTACATACTGCCCACTGTCATACCCCCCACACTCCTCTCCTGTACATACTGCCCACTGTCTTACCCTCCACACTCCTCTCCTGTACATACTGCCCACTGTCATACCCTCCACACTCCTGTCCTGTACACACTGCCCACTGTCATACCCTCCACACTCCTGTCCTGTACACACTGCCCACTGTCATACCCTCCACACTCCTGTCCTGTACACACTGCCCACTGTCATACCCAGAGCCGGTACAAGGCAGGGGCGGAAGGGCCGATGCCCTGGGCGATAGAATTTGCTGAAGGGAGGGGGGCAGAGATGAAGTGCTGGCAGTGTGCTTCATCATAGTAGTACATACACACCAGCCAGCGCTGCTAATAGCTGTACTCTAACTATGTGCCGAGTGCACTCCTGCACCCGGCGCAAGCCTAGACAGACCGCACCAGCCCAATCCCTGTCAGCGCTTCTCTCCCCCTATGAAGGCGATTCATAGTCCAGTCCCGGCGGCGTGACGTCACTGACAGCCGGAGGCGGGATGGGAGGAGATAGAGAGCTGCTGCAGAAGCTGCAACCTAGAGGAGCCACCGAGGAGGAACCAACAAAGTGTGTATATCACACAACAGACACAAGACAAGACACAAAAGTAGGCACTAAACAGATAATAACAAATGCAATGCCATCTGCAGATATTAAAATGAACTGTCTGGATCCGATGAGGGGAGGGGAGGAGGCTGAGGGAAGGTTAATTACCAATGCTACCTATTTTTTAATTTCTGTAATATGCAGCGTGGGAGGGGGGGGGGTTAATGTACTGCCACTGGTCACTGATACATCAGTGACCAATGGCAATACATATCCCCCCCCCATACTGCATATTACAGAAATTAAAAAATAGGTAGCATTGGTAATTAACCTTCCCTCAGCCTCCTCCCCTCCCCTCATCGGATCCAGACAGTTCATTTATTAATCTGCAGCAGAAAAATAAATAAATGGTCTGGATCAGATTGGGGGAGGGGAGGAGGCTGAGGGGAGGTTAATTACCAATGCTAGTTTTAATTTCTGTAATATGCAGCATGGGGGGGGGGGGGGATATGTATTGCCATTGGTCACTGATGCATTCGTGACCAGTCACAGTTAATTAACCCCTTTGTGCATTAGTGGCACCAGGCTCTACATTAAAAACCTTAAGCCCCCTTTCACACTGGGGCAGGGGCGGCATCGGCGGTAAAACTGTGCTATTTTTTGCTCCGCTTTACCATTGTTACACACCACTCCTTCGCTGCTCTAAAGATGCTGCTAGCAGGACTTTTTTTACCATCCTGCCAGCGCACCGCTCCAGTGTGAAAGCCCTCGGGGCTTTCACATTGGAGACACAGAAGCGGCTCTTTCAGGGCGCTTTGCAGGTGCTGTTTTTAGCGCTGTAGCGCCTGCAAAGTGCCCCAATGTGAAAGGGGTATAAGTGTAAACATCTAAAATAAAAGTTTTTGTCCTCCTATTTACTTCCTCCCTGCGCGCCGCCGCGGGCGCACATCGGGGAAAATTTGTGAAAAACGGGGGTCGGGGGGGGGGGGGGGGCGCAGTTTGCCATCTCAAATGGCCTTGTCCCAGCACTGGTCATACCCTCCACACTCCTGTCCTGTACACACTGCCCACTGTCATACCCTCCACACTCCTGTCCTGTACATACTGCCCACTGTTATACCCTCCACACTCCTGTCCTGTACATACTGCCCACTGTCATACCCTCCACACTCCTGTCCTGTACATACTGCCCACTGTCATACCCTCCACACTCCTGTCCTGTACATACTGGACACTGTCATACCCTCCACACTCCTGTCCTGTACATACTGCCCACTGTCATACCCTCCACACTCCTGTCCTGTACATACTGGACACTGTCATACCCTCCACACTCCTGTCCTGTACATACTGCCCACTGTCATACCCTCAGCACTCCTTACCTGCATATACTGGTCACTGTTCCTCTTTCCTCACTCCTCTCCTGAAAATACTACCAACCCTCTGCACTCATTTCCTGTACATAAAGTCTTACACTTTGCACTTCTTTCCTACATATACCATCATACGCTCCGCACTCTTGTATATACTGCTGTAAATTCTGCACTCCCTTCCTGCACATACCGTAATACCCTCTGTACTTAATGAAAAACTGAACTAATGCCCCTGGTCTCCACTGCACTTACCTCTGTAGTAATGGAAGAGTTTCAACTTTGAGTATAGAATTGGGTATATGGGATTGTTTGATATTATTTATTTATTTATTTATTTTTATGGTTGAACTAGATGGACTTGTGTCTTTTTTCAACTTGACTATGTAACTATGTTTCATTTTTTTAAAATGATTGTGCTGAGGTTTGCTTATGCACAGCAAAGTGAGCATATTTTATGGGTACAAGTATGCTTTTGTTTTATTTAATCATGCCCCTCTAGGCCCCTCCCACTGTTAACACAATATGGCCACACCCACTGTATGCCGTTGCATGTTCAGGTTTGGCTTGAAGAAAAGGTGGCAATCCTAGCTGGAGAGTGGGATACAGGCTCTACGTTATCCAAAGACAGTGTACAGTTGGTCCAGTGTAACTTTGCTATAAAGTAAATGGGACAAGAAGAGTTAATTGTGCTACAAAATGTCTTCACTTCTAAGTTGGAGGTGCCGCCTTAATGCAGATTTCTCATTACCTGCTTAGTTGGGCATTAGCGAGTAAAGAGTTGTCAGTCCCCCTTTTTGGGCGCCTTAAGCCCCACCCACATTCACCAAGCCAGGGACCTAAATATTCATGGTAGCCATGAATTATCCATGATTTATTCTGCCAAATTGTCAATCAACTTGGAGGGAAGATCTACCTTCAGCACCCCACCTGCCAATGCCTCCAAATGACTACACCTTCATTGCACTTTACCACAATGTGAATGCCAGGGATGCAAGAATAATTCTTATGATGCATAAGTATCCTTTTCCACCTGTGACTATAATTGTGAGAACGCTTCTGCAATGTTTTGTCTCTCTTTCTGTTTTTTTTTTCTCTGCGTTCCCCTCAATAGGAGTGGATCCTAATACTGTACGCGCTTTTTGCATAAAATGAGGCCTGTATCATTTATATGTACACAAGTGCCTCCTTGTTTGCATTATAAAAGTCATGAGTATTCCCTACTGTATCCACTAGATGGCACCCTCTCTCTACACAGTCTCTCATTTGCCTTATTATATTTGTGCTTTGGTTTTACAACATATGCATAGCACCCAACTGTCCCTCTGTCCTCCTCATGTGTCCCTCATTTTTGTCTGATCTATTTAATAGCATATAAAATGCACTTTTTATTTTTCAAAAAGCGTTTCCCAGTGCTAACCCTTTCATCAAATGTCTAAATTGCTGCATTTGTAAATTTTAAAAGCCAATATAAAGATAGTGGTGGTAAATAAAAATAAAAATTGTGGGTTTAAATAATAATTTTTTATTTAAAATTATATAATTCTTCTTTTAAACCACTTGAATATCAAGCCTTTTCTGGCACTTCTTGTTTACACATTTAAATCAGTATTTGTTTCTAGAAATTACTTATAACTCCCAAAGATTCTAGATTTTTTTTTATTTTTAGCAGAGACCCTACGGAACAAAATGGCGATTGTTGCAATTTTTTATGTCACACAGTATGTGTCCAGCAGTTTTTCAAAACACAACTTTTTTGGAAAAAATTAATTTTAATGAATTAAAAAAAAAAATACACAATTTTTTGTGGAATGGCAACACACTACGGAAATTAAAAATCTCTATAGGCAACATTTTAAATGCCTTTACAGGGTACCTGTTTAGAGTTACAGAGGAGGTCTAGCACTACATTTATTGCTCTTGCTCTAACGTTTGTGGCGATACCTAACATGTGTGGTGCGAACACCGATTTACATATGCATGTGCGATTTAGGTATGCGTTCACAGCTGCACGCGAGCACGGAGTAATGGTGGCGCCTTAAATTTTTTTTATTTCTTCTTATTTTGTTTATTTTTTATTTTTACACTGTCCCTTTAATTTTTTTTTTTTTTTTATCACTTGCCTATTACAAAGAATGTAAACGACCCTTGTAATAGAAAATAAGAAATAGAAATAAGGATGACAGGTCCTCTTTTTTTTTCAAAAAGACCCCTAATCTCTTCTTTACTTTTAAAAGCAAAAGATTGCCTCTGTGACCAGCTGGCGGCACCGTGGGATTCGTGAGACCGGCGACACCTCATGAGCCGCTCAGGCGCTCAGAACAAGAGAAAGCCAGCCCCCAGCTGTAAAAAAAAAACAATACTGGGGTTATGGTGGATATCTTCAGCCATAATCCCGGTAAACCACTTGCCAGCCGCAATATACATATATTTATTGCGGTCAGCAAGTAATTAAGGGTGCGTGGCCCGCTCCTGTCTGTTCAACATGTTTGATTATTTGATCTCTTCAGTCACTGCTGACTTGTCTACTTAGAAACCGTGAATACCAATTGGCAGCTTACCTATTCTACTCTACTCTGATGTCCTTGACGACTTTTCTAGAACGCTGCTTCCTTCAATACATTTGGATGGTTGTACTACGCACATGCTCAGGACACTACTTTGACCCTGACATTGTGTCTATCCTCGGAGTGATCCTCTACAATCCACTCCAAAAGAGCGCGAGAAGGGGATGATATGATTTGGTTCCTCCATGTCACATGACACTACACCCCTTTTATTTATTCAGGGTTCTATGTTATAACTGTTTTGTAACAGGATGTTAGGCTTGTTTATGCTGGGGCAAATGAGCAGAGTGGGCACGGTTTTCCTGATATGATAGGATTGTTTATTTTGTTCTTCTGTTTCGGATACCTATTATGGATTAGGCCATTGGTGTATGCTCTTTATCCTGTTGGTCTCATTTCTCAACTTTTTACATGTCTAAGCCTAGGTTCACACTGATGCGGGTTTGAAATCGTGCGAGTTCAGCTGAATGAAGTCCGACTTCGGGGGCAATTTGACAGACATCTGTGCGGGTTCATGCACAGATGTCTATTCAAATCACCCCAGAAATAGCCAAAAGTAGTACAGGAACTACTTTTGGGAATCGGTGTGGCACCGCAAAGTCGGAGTTGTGCCGATTCACACAAGGCTATTGCCGGATATAGCCACTAATTTGGCATGCGATTTGACAGTAAAAATAAAAAACTAAAATAATGTGCATAAGTGTGCACACCCTCTTATAACTGGGGGATGTACTGTAGCTGTGTTCAGAATTAAGCAATCACATTCAAACTCATGTTAAATAGGAGTCAGTACACACCTGCCATCATTTCAAGTGCCTCTGATTAACCCCAAATAAAGTTCAGCTGTTCTATTAGGTCTTTCCTGACATTTTCTTAGTCGCATCTTACAGCAAAAGCCATGGTCCGCAGAGAGCTTCCAAAACATCAGAGGGATCTCATTAATAAAAGGTATCAGTCAGGGGAAGGGAACAAAAGAATTTCCAAGGCATTAGATATACCATGGAACACAGTGATGACAGTCTCATCAAGTGAAGAAAATATGGCACAACAGTGACATTACCAAGAACTGAATGTCCCTCCAAAATTGATGAAAAGATGAGAAGAAAACTGGTTAGGTGGGCTGCCAAGAGGCCTACAGCAACATTAAAGGAGCTGCAGGAATAGCTGGCAAGTACTGGCTGTATGGTACATGTGACAACATCCCGTATTCTTCGTTATGGGAGTGGCAAGATGGAAGCCTGTGGGAAAATGTGTTACGGTCTGATGAAACCAAGTTTGAACTTTTTGGCCATAATTCCAAAAGATATTTTTGGTGTAAAAACAATAATGCATATCACCAAAGAACACCATACCCACAGTGAAGAATGGTGGTGGCAGGGGCCTTAGTCAAGGTAGAGAAAATTATGAACAATTCCAAATACCAGTCAATATTGGCACAAAACTAGGGATGAGCCAAACACCTCCCCCCCCCCATGTTCATTTCGCGGCAGAACATGCGAACAGGCAAAAAATTTGTGCGAACAGCGTTAAAGTGTATGGGACTCGAACTTGAAAAATCAAAAGTGCTCATTTTAAAGGCTAATATGCAAGTTATTGTCATAAAAAGTGTTTGGGGACACGGGTCCTGCCTCAGGGGACATGTATCAATGCGAAAAAAAGTTTTAAAAATGGCCGTTTTTTCAGGAGCAGTGATTTTAATAATGTTTAAAGTGAAACAATAAAAAGTGAAATATTCCTTTAAATATCGTGCCTGGGGGGTGACTATAGTATGCCTGTAAAGTGGCGCAGTTTAAAATAAAACTCATATAAAACTGCTTGCGGCTGTAATGTAATGTTGCCCCCCCCCCCAGCCCATTACCAGGTATACCATACCAGGGTCTGGTATCGATATTAAGGGGAACCCAGCCGCACCCAAATTTTAAAAAAAAAGGCGTGGGGCCCCCAGGCCCTATATACTCTGAACAGCAGCAGTATACAGGCGGTCTCCAGGTTACAAACAAGATAGGGACTGTAGGTTTGTTCTTAAGTTGAATCTGTTTGTAATTTGGAACAGCTACATTTTGTAAGTGTAGCTCCAGCCAAAAAATCTATTTTTAAGCTTTTTGGATAACATAGAGAAGGGTTATCATCACCCCTGTAACATTTGTTTTTGCTGTCTGTGCCCTGTTCAGAAGATTTCACCTCACTTTCTGTGCCAATGACAATTGGATTTAGAAAATTTTGGGTTATTAGGGAAACAATGATTGGTGATAAAGCATCAGTGGAGACACCTTTTTTCCATATTAACTCTAATGCCGCGTACACACGAGCGGACTTTACGGCAGACTTTGCTCGGCGGACGGGATTTCGTCGGACAATTCGATCGTGTGTGGGCTCCAGCGGACTTTGTTTTCTCAAAAGTTGGACGGACTTAGATTTGAAACATGTTTTAAATCTATCCGTCGAACTCGAGTCCGGTCGAAAAGTCCGCTCGTCTGTATGCTAGTTCGACGGACAAAAAGCCACGCTAGGGCAGCTATTGGCTACTGGCTATGAACTTCCTTGTTTTAATCCAGTCGTACATCATCACGTACGAATTCAACGGACTTTGGTGGATTGTGTGTAGGCAAGTCCGTACATTCGGAAAGTCCGTCGAAAAGTGCGCCAGGCAAAGTCTGCCGTAAGGTCCGCTCGTGTGTATGTGGCATAACAGGAGAGAATTTCCCTTCCTAGGGGTAGAGTTCCTCTCACTTCCTGTTGTCTCCCTCAGTCGTTTGTAAGTCGGATGTTTGAAAATAGGGGAACGCCTGTATATACTATATGGCCTGCTCTATACACTCTGCGGAAATATGGGCCTTAGGTGTTGGTGGTACCAGAACACTGTAAGCCCTTACAATTACTCTTGGTGGGCGCTGGAACGGGCCCTGCTGTGAAATATTATCAAAAATTGTAATTACGCACCCCTGTTAAACAGGGGCATAAAAATTGGGCCTCAGGCGGTGGTGGCACAAAACTGTAAAACCTCAGATACTTTTTTGAGCGCAGGAACAGGCCCTGCTGTGAAATATTAGATCAAAAATTGTAATTACGTGCCCCTGTTAAACAGGGGCAGAAAAATTGGGCCTTGGGCGGTGGTGGTGGCACAACACTGTAAAGCCTCACAGATACTTTTGTTGAGCGCAGGAACAGGCCCTGCTGTGAAATATTAGATCAAAAATTGTAATTACATGCCTATGTAAAACAGGGGCAGAGAAATTGGGCCTTAGGCAATGGTGGTGGTGCCCTGAACTGAAAATATTCCTAGAAGCTGTCATCATGAAGATTGAGGAGGAATAGGATAGTCACTCAGCATAAAAGGATAGTCACTCAGCATATGCAGTCTTCAAGGGATCCCACATGTGGACAGGCGCACTCTGTGATTGGTTACAAAGCCACGATTACAAAGCAGCACTGAATGTGACCTTATTCCCAATCCCCTCAGCCTTATGGGTATGTCTCTCAGGAAGCTTTTCCCAAGAGACTTACTGGTAATAAGAGAGGTAGGGGCAATCCTTCTAGGAGGGGTATTGATAGGGCAAACTACCATCAGCAACCACCTCAGTATGACCATGGACAGAGAGGTGATAAATGGAGGCCTCCACGCCCCCCTAGAGGTCGGAATCCGAGTAATTTTTCCAATAGAGATCAATACTCGCATTCCAAACATAACCCACATTACAAAAATTATGATTATCATCACGAAAGAACTCCGATTGCTTTAAACAATAGATTTGCCCCTTTGTCTCAAGATGATACTTATCAGAATCATTTTTTAGACATCTATAACATCAGTGGTGTGGACCTTGGAGAAATGGACCGATTACTGTCAGATAGGAAGACCTATCAAGTTCTCAGTAAGGATCCTGTTATCCAATTCAAAAATGAGTTGGAAGTCCTAGTCGCCTCAGGAAAAACAGGGGGAGTGTTGAATAAAAAGGAAGCATCCTATCTAAATCCAAGTGCCTGTAGAAGACCGATTATATACTTTTTACCTAAAATCCACAAGGATCCCCATCGTAAACGGTATTGATTCTGACTCAGCACGTTTGGGTCAGTATATAGATTATTTTTTGAAACCTTTGGTTACAACCACCTCAGCTTTTTTAAAAGATACCAAACATATCATACAAATCGTTGAAAATTTACCCTTCAGTGACAATAGTTTATTGGTGACAGCCGATGTCGGCTCACTATATACAATTATTGGACATTCTGATGCTGTCCGCTCTGTACAATGGGCTCTTGAGAGGTTGGATTTATCCCCCCAGCTGAAAAGTTTTATTTTGAGAGCACTTGAATTCTGCCTTGCCAGAAATTATTTTTGGTACGGTGGGAAATTCTTCTTACAAACTCTCGGTGTTGCCATGGGCGCTCAGTTCGCGTCGAGCATTGCTAATATTTTCATGGCACATTCGGAGGAGGAATTTGTCTTTGGTAGCAGACTGGCACAGCTGGTCTGCTACCAAAGATATATAGATGACCTGTTCTTGATATGGGAGGGTGATCTAATCAGTCTCCAATTATTCATGTCTAGACTTAATGGCAACACAAAAAATATTCATCTTTCATGGAATGCTGATGCTACCAGCATAGCATTTCTATGTTTGGAAATCTTTAAACATGAAGGTGCCTATAGAACCGGGAACTATTGTAAATCAACAGATAGGAATGGTTACATTCCCTTAGATAGCTGCCATCACAATTCATGGTTGCTCAATATACCTAGAGGGCAGTTTATTCGCCTTCGGCGTAACTGTTTTCTTGACAGTGACTATTTCTCACAAGCCAATGTCATGGCAGAGAAATTCTTACAAAATGTTATACCAAGTCACACATATCAGAGGAGGAAGCAAGAGTGGGTACCATGGATCGATCTACTTTAATGGCAGACTCTAATAGAAATGCCTCTAATAGAGTGCCAATCAGGATGATTTCCAATATAAGATTATCCTAGATTATAATATTCAACATAAGAAGGTAGAAAGAATCATATTGAAACACTGGGATATCTTGAAAAAGGATAATATTCTAGGTCCAACTCTCCCAGCTCGCCCAAGATTTATTTATAGGAGACCACCAACCTTAAGAGATTTAATAGCTCCTGGTGTGGTGGACCCTCCTGTGATTAAAGAAAACAGAATCTTCAACTTCATGTCGGGTTTTTATGCATGCAGAAAATGTCCAGCATGCAGACAATGTAAATTTAATATTAAAAAAAAGGAGTTTTTAGCCACGGCCACTGAGAAAACTTACCAGATAAAAAATTTAATCAGGTGTGACACTGTAGGTGTAGTGTACATGCTACAGTGTGAATGCGGACTCCAGTATGTGAGCAGAACTTCCAGAACATGTGAATAACATCAAACGAGGCCTTAAGACCCACTATGTTTCAAAACATTTTAGGTTGTGCCATAATAGGGACCCTAAAAAACTTCAATTTTGGGGCATAGAAAAGGTTACAAAATATTGGAGGGGGGGTAACTACATTAGGCAACTCAGCCGTAGAGAGTCCCTATGGATCCATGAAACCCGAGTGGCAGTCCCCAGGGGGTTAAACGTTGAGTTTGATCTCAATTGTTTTATCTCTGATAAATAGCTGACTTCACTCGGGTTATGGATAAAAGGTGTCTCAGGGTCCATTTGCCGTTTTCGACCTTTTTTTATGTATTTTTATCGATAATTTTTACATATCTTATATTTATTTCTGTACATATCTATGTTTATCACAGTTTATTTTATGTAAGAGATGGCCGCGGGTGCGAACTGATTAGTGCAAGTGTGTTTATGGTGTTTTATAAATATGCATTTACACTGCTCTATTGTATGCATACCGTTTAATAATTAAGGCATTTCCACACTTGCGCATGGTGGTTTTATTAAACCACTACTAATACTCATTGCTTTTTTTAAGCTCGCATTTGCGTATGATTTATTTTCACAAATGTAACAAAAAGCTATGTCCCTGGTTGATGTCTCCATCTAGAATCTGGGTAATTCTTAGTTTCGTTTCTGGTTCCGGTAACTAGACACTCCTTGCTGACAGTCGGCTTGTATATCTACTCCTAGGGTGACAAGGAAGCTCCACCCTCGCTGACGAAGTCTGTGTGGACGTAACGCCGCGTACGGGGGCGGAGCCTTGCTTTCGACGTCACCCGCTGCCATCTCACAGCTGTTCGGACGCGAACAGACTGTTTTAGCTGAAAAACAACCTTTTGTATTATGCTGCGCCGTTGAGCGCTTTTTTACCTAGCAGTTTTTATATCATTTTCTTTATTGAATAAATCTTTATATGGAGTACACTTAGAGTTTCCTCTCTATTTTTGGGACTGCTGCATGTTACACCGCACTGAAGGTCTATGGATTTATCCTGGGATAGCTGAAGGCTGATAATCGCAGATGAGATCCAGCATAGCTGTACAGCATTCACCAAGTCCATATGTAACCCAGGCTTGTATGACCTCCTGTAATTAAGAGGTCCACCTCTTCTGGTAAGCGCATTCGTTTGGTTCTACTCACGATTATTGATGCGTTATGAAAATGGATCAGCCTCCCTTTGTCAAGAGGACTTAATTATATGTTTTACCATACGGACTCTTGTTTCCCCCTTTATATTATTTTTTTGCACTGCACTAGCATTGTATATTATCTGTTATCAAGGTTGGTGAATCCTTATAGTGTTCAGCTTGCATATATCATCACAATATAGTTTGCGCTGATTGTCCTTTGTATAACAGCACTGAATGTGCGTTAAGAAAGAAAGCTGGATGCAGGACAGGCCAGTAGCTCAATTGCATATTGAGCAAGCTCTGGCCAGTGGTCCATCCTCAAGACCCAGTAACCCAGTGGATGTTCTGGTGAAAAGGTCTCCAAGTCTGATCTTGCCCCTAAATATTCCCGCACCATGTAATTCAGAGGCTGGCGATGGTTGCTGGAACTGATCAGACCTTGGCGCTGAGGACTGAAGAATTGTCTGAAAGTATCAGTCAGCCGCCACCTTCTCCACCGCTCTTTCTGTGACTGAACGAAGCCTCAGCAACACGTTGTCCAGCACCAGGAAATTGTAACCTCCCAGGCTCTGGAAACACATTGCACAAACCTTTCTGCAAGGCCTCCCGAAGATATTTCATCCTCTGCTCCCTCTGCGAAGGCTGGATAAGTTCTGCAACCTTACCCTTGTAACGTGGATCAAGAAGGGTTTCCAGCAAGTAATGATCCCTCTCCTTGATACCATGAATCCTAGGGTCCTTTCGCAGGCTTTGCAGGATCGGGGAGGCCATGCAGCGTAAGTTTGCAGAGGCATTCAATCCTGAGTCCCCTGGGTCACTAAGGATCACATGATCCTCAACCACCTCCTCCCAGCCACGTACAACTCCATGGGTTTCTGGGGACTGCAAACGATCCCTTGAAGACTACTGCTGATGCTGAGTGTTATCCTCCACCTCCATGCTGACACAATCCTCCTCCTCTTCTTCTTCTTCCTGTGTGATCGGCGGGCCTGCAGGAATACTAGTATCTGGATAAAGGGGGCCTTGAGAGGCAAGGAAGTCCTCCTCTTCCTGTTCTGCCTCAAGTGCCCTGTCCATTATTCCACAAAGCGTGTGCTCCAACAGGATGACAAGAGGGACAGTATCACTGATGCATGCACTGTCACTGCTCACCATCATCGTGGCCTGGTGACAGGACAGTGCATGCATCCCTGATCAGTAGCCACTCGCGTGAGGAAAAAAAGCCAACCTCTCCTGACCCTGTCCTGGTGCCATACTCACACAGGTACTCATTGATGGCCCTCTGCTGCGTGTGCAGCCACTGCAGCATTGCCAGCGTTGAGTTCCACCTGGTGGGCATGTCAAAAAAGAGGCGGTTCTTGGGCAGGTTGCATTCTCTTTGAATGTCAGCCAGCCGAGCACTGGCATTATATGACTGGCGGAAATGACCACAGAATCTCCTGGCCTGCCTCAGGAGATCCTGTAAGCCAGAGTACCTGATCAAGAACTGCTTTACCACCAAATTCAGGACGTGAGCCAAACAGGGAACATGGGTCAAGTGTCCCTGTCGGAGGGCGGAGAGGAGGTTGGTGCTATTGTCGCATACAACCATTCCTGGCTGAAGCTGGCATGGCGTCAACCACCTTTGAACCTGCCCCTGCAGAGCTGATAGAATCTCTGCCCCAGTGTGGCTCCTGTCCCCTAAGCAGACCAACTCAAGCATCGCATGGCATCTTTTTGCCTGAGTGCTTGCGTACCCCCTTGAACAAGCTCCAACAATACTGAACCTTGTCCTGCATCCTTCCCAGCTGCCAGCAGAGTTACCCAGTGCGCCGTGAAAGAAAGGTAACATCCCTGTCCATACCTGCTGGACCATGAGTCAGCAGTAATATTCACCTTACTGCTGGCCAAGCTAGCATTCAGGCGCTGAGCATGTGGATGACTGGGACCGAATTTCTTTTGACAGTTTAGCAACTGGGGTAGGGAAATTTGCCTGCTAAAATCCGATGTTGGTGTACCGCTAGCAGATTGGCCGCAAGTACTTGGGACACCTATTTCTATACCTTCATTCCTCTCAGTGCAGGTTTCCTAGAGAACTGGAGGTATAGTGGGGTTGGAGATCCCAGCTGATGAGGAGCAAGGAGAGGTCTGTCTTGTTCTTTGATGTGGGTCTTTTAAGTGCTGCTGCCAAGGGACTGCATGGGAGGTCGTCATATGTCTGGTCAAGCATGTGGTGCCCAAGCGGCTGCTGTTTTGGCCACGCTTGATACGCTTCAGACATATGTTGCAAACAGCAATGGTGCAATCTGCTGCACGTGTCAAAAAAGGCCCACACCAAAGAACTTTTTAAAATATGTGGGAAGTCAGCAGCGCCCTGCACCTGCTTAGCTCTGCAGTGTGATGCAATAGGGTGGCTGCCCTTAAGCTGCCCCCTGGAGGCCATCCTGCCTTGTTAGAGATGTGCCTCCTCCTCCTCTCTTCTATCAGGCACCCAAGTAGAATCAGTGACCTCATCATCCCCTCCCTCCTGGTCACTGGAGCAAACTTGGCAAACTTGGCAGTATGCTGCAGCTCGGGGAACATGACTGCCAGTTTTCTATCAAACTCACCTTTGACCCAAGTGTGGCTGGAAAGGCGGAGACTTTCGACACCCTGGCAGTTGTGTGTCCCCGGCCCCCTGGGGCCCACAAAAGTTCCCTCATCATCGGAACAAACACTGATCTGGTCAGAAGACTCCTGATACCCCTTGTACAGAAGGAAAGTGCCCCGGCCATGAAGGTGCATCCCATGCTAACCCAAGTGTACAAGGACATGGTATATGAGCAGAAGGCCCCAGCAGAAGGAGTGTAAAAAGTTTGGCGTTTAGACCGAGGTGAACAACTACTACAACCAGGTGAAGTGGTGTGCATGAGGGCCTCTGTTAAGTTGAGCTGGAGATGACCTGGTCCTTTCATTGTCTTAGAAACGGACACCCAGGAAGAGAATGTGGGTCTGGAGATACTTCCAAAAGTGTTATCGACTAAGGTACTTAAGAGAAGCAAAGGGAGAGTCTCAATCAGTGTTCGGAACATGACAGCCTTGCCTGTGAAGGTACCAGCAAGAATGCTGCTTGGGCAGGTGAACCAAGCAACTCCAGTTTCACCAAGAGATGTAACAAGGAGCTCCAAAGAAGAGATTCCTATAGAGAATTTCTACCCAAAAAACACCTCTTACGCCTGCCTGGATGGAGAGGGCTAAAGCCCACCTCATGAGATGGAAGGAGGTTTTTCTCAAAAAGTGAGTTTGACGTGGGGTATGCCAAAAGTGCGGAGCACAAGATCTGGCTAGAAGAAGACAAACCCTTCCGAGAAAGGGTAAGGAGAATCCCATTGGGGACCTTGAAGACCTCCGAGAACAGCTGGCTGAGCTAAAAAGGACTGGGATTATCAAAGAGTCCAGGAACCCATACGCCTCTCCGATAGTGGTGGTGAAGAAGAAAAATGGGTCACTCCAGCTGTGTATTGACTACAGGACTCTGAACTGACGGACCATCCCAGATCAATACACTACCCCCCGTATAGAAGTTGTCCTACAGAGCTTGTCAGGGATGAAGTGGTTCAGTGTATTAGATCTGAAGAGTGGCTATTATCAGATCCCCATGAGTCCTGAAGATAAGGAGAAGACTGCTTTCATCACTCCCGTGGGGTTCTACGAATTCAACCGGATGCCACAAGGTCTGTCTGAGGCCCCAGCAACTTTCCAGCGGCTCATGGAGAAGACAGTAGGCGACATGAATTTGATTGAGGTCTTAGTATACTTAGACGATATCATTGTGTTTGGCCGAACTATTAAAGAACATGAAGAGCGACTGGAAAAAGTTCTAAAGAGGTTACATGAAGAGGGCTTGAAACTTTCAATGAAGAAGTGTCAATTCTACCAATCTTCAGTGAACTATCTGGGGCACATTGTGTCTGAAGAAGGGATAGCAACTGATCCTGAGAAATTGGAAGCTGTTACCTCTTGGCCAAAGCCCACGAATGTAACTGAGCTCAGGTCCTTCCTAGGATTCTGCTCCTACTACCGGAGGTTTGTGGAGGGGTTTGCTCACCCACTCACAGAACTACTAAAGAATCAAGAAGAGGCTGATGTGGATTCGGAGAAACCTGGGAGACAAAAAGAAGGGCCCCGGAAGAAAAAGGAATCTATTCTGGATCAGTGGACTCAGGAATGTGAGGAGACATTCAGTCAATTGAAGAAGAGTCTTACAACTGCTCTAGTGTTAGCTTATACGGATCCTACCAAGCCCTATGAACTGCACATGGATGCCAGCTGAGATGGGCTGGGCGGAGTGCTCTACCTACCCAACCCATAAACTTGAGTCCCTGTCCTTGAAGTGGGTTGTGGTAGACAAGCTGAGGGATTATCTTTATGGTGCCGAATTTGTAGTGAAAACAGATAACAACCCCCTCACATACTTATTCACCACCAGAAAATTGGACGCCACAGGCCATAGGTGGTTGGCTGCTCTCTCAACATTCTCCTTCAGTCTGAAATACAGACCGGGAGCAAAAGGGGTGCAGATGCGCTGTCAAGAAGACCCCACAGTCCCCTGAGCTCCCAAGAGGATTGGACTCAACTTGCCCCAGATGGGGTAAGAGCCCTTTGTGAAGGAGCCATTAAGCAGGAGAAAGGTAGAGCCAGAGCTGAAGAGATTGGAGTGACTACGGCAGGAGTACCCAGGTATTACTGCAATGTCTCCCAGATTGCTGTAGAGGGTTTACCTAAATTATCAAGAAAAGATCTTAGGAAAGATCAACAAGAGGATCCACTCTGCAGCCTGGTATTGGAAGCTCTGGAGGGAAAACACCCTGACCTACTTTTGAAAAGCGCCCGAAAAGAAGCTCTGTTGTTACACATAGAGTGGGATCGGTTGCAGTTGTTGCAAGGGGTGGTCTACCGAAGGGGCCCCTCTGAAGATCCGAAGGAGAAGTGGCAACTGTTGCTGCCAGAGAAGCACCGAGAGACAGTGTTAATCGCTCTATATGATTGTCATGGACATTTGGGCTCAGAAAGAACTCTTCAATTAATAAGAGATAGATTCTACTGGCCTTACATGAGGAAAGAAGTGGAGAATTACTGTCACTCCTGCCATAGGTGTATTCAGAGAAAGACTCTGCCACAACGGGCAGCCCCAATGGGACATTTATCAAGCCAAGGCCCCATGGATCTAGTTTGCATAGACTTCCTGTGTATAGAATCTGACTTGAGTGGGCAAGGAAATATTCTGGTAGTCACAGACCATTTTACCAGATATGCTCAAGCTTTCTCTACGAAAGATCAGAAGGCAGTCACAGTGGCAAAGACATTAGTGGAGAAATTCTTCGTCCATTACGGCCTACCACAGAGGATCCACTCAGACCAGGGAAGGGACTTTGAGAGTACACTCATCAGGAGGTTGCTGAAACTACTGGGGATAAAAAAATCCAGAACTACACCCTATCATCCGCAAGGAGACCCTCAGCCAGAGAGGTTTAATAGAACTCTTCTTAATATGTTGGGGACATTAACCTCCGAGCAAAAGCCCAACTGGAGTAAGCATATTGCCGCTTTAGTACATGCATACAACAGCACCAACAGTGGCGTCACATGATATTCACCTTATCGGCTGATGTTTGGCCGTGAGGCTAGGTTACCAGTGGACCTGGCTTTTGGAACTTCTCTGGATCACACATCAGAAGCTTCCCATCGAGGATATGCAAATAGGCTGAGAAAGAGTCTGAAGGTTGCATATGAGAAGGCCCGGACTATGTCAGAAAACCGGGAAAACAGGAATAAGAGAAACTTTGACCTTAAAGTCAGGGTCCAAGATCTTCAACCAGGTGACGGAGTTTTACTAAGGAATTTGGGTATTCCTGGCAAACACAAGTTGGCAAATCGATGGAGATCACAGCCATAAGTTGTGTGTAAACAGCTCCCAGGGCTTCCAGTATTTGAAATCAGGCCAGAAGGAAGTGATGGACCAACTAAAACTTGGCATCGGAATCACCTTTTGCCCCTTACTGATGCAGTCAGGATAATCCCCTGTCAGAATGTTTATACTGAAATAATAAAATAGTATTGTATTCATGAAAATATGCAAATCTTTGATTTGGGAGATTTACAATTTTCTACCAATACCAACAAGAAATTCAAGTTCGTTTATCCGTGCTATTTTGAAGACAAGTGATACAAATGATGTTGCTTAAAAATATATATTTATTAACTAAAAAAACAGTGCAAAATAATATCAGGTATATTTTGTGATAAAACAAATAAATGGACATATCAAAGATCAATGATGGTTCAGATAATATTCACAGTTCTCTTATTCAATTTCTTCTAACAAAATATCACATTTCAATACTTAAATGATACTTGTACATTTTAAACCTGGTAACTTGTGAATAGCCTTCCGTGACTTCACGGACTTGTGTAAACAAATATTGTTTACCTTAATACTATGATGTGATCTCTTCTCAAAACCAACAGACCTTCTTATTACACTCTTAAATGCACAAACAAAATTGTTATATTGTGCACAGCTTGATAATTTAATCAAAGCTTATATTTTAGATTTAGAATGAATCAATGGTTTAACACATACTATAACCAATCCAATTCTAAAACTTTGAAGTCAGTATTATGAGATATAACAAAATATATGTATCTCCCTTGGTTTAGAAGCAAAAAAAATTCATACTGCAGTTAGAATTCACTTCACTCCAAAGCAGAACTAACAATGGATTGGATTAGTCAAGAATATGCTCAACCAAACTTCATATACCTAAAAAGGTATACATTGGAAAGATTAATACTTTACCAGGTCTTTAAGAATTCTGTCAGTTTGAGAATCAAGTCCCAAAAGAGACTTCTTTCCACCTTAGTGATAGACCTGTTCAGTCATCCTCAGAGCTCCTCCAGATCTTCCCATAGCTCTCTTCCCATCGCTCTCTCCCATAGCTCTCCTCTTTGCTATCTGTCTCTCCTTTTTATCTCACCCCAAAAGTGGGTGTAGGTCTCATTACTATGTAATGGATGATGTCATATGACGATGGAGTTACCTATGTTACCTTGACAACCAAGACCAACGCCATTTTGAATAATTACCAATTTCAGCCTCTTAGGGGCGGTGTTGGATCAGAAATTACTTTTAATGTGATTGACATAACCTTCTGACCTTGGCTTAGCAAAACACCACTAATTGTCTAATGGTTGACAATCAAGTGTCAATATCCCCAGCCGTCCAGGCGCTTCTTAAAAAATATGTGTATGAGAAAATATACCCCACACAATTAACTGGGGCTGTAAATGCCATAAAAGTGAAGTCAGGATTCTTACGATAAGCCTAACAGTTGTTCATGAATGGTTTCTTAAATAAGATACCATATTTGCAACCTTATAATAATATAGATGTAGTAAACAGGTTTATATAATGTTACCTAATAAAGATACATTGTAAAGATGTATAAAAGAAACATTATTATTTAAAATATATCATTTGTGGATAAGCCCTTTTTGTTATGTGGTTTGTTCTTGAAAATACTATTTAGTTTTGCAGGCTGTGTAAGTTTGTACCAACTCCCCTTATCTATAAGTGTCAAAGACAAAAGATATATAACCTGGGATACTGGTGCTTTTACACAGTCTCAAGACATAAAGCAACTTTTGCAACAATGCCTATTCATGGGCTATGAACTCTTCAACTTCAACTTTAGAGCCAAAATGGCTCCTCTCATGTTCATTTGAAAAATATACAATATAAAGGCCTATATATATATATGAATATAAATTCTTTTAACCCCAAATGTTCTGACACCCCGAAGAGGAGTTATCATCCACATCAGAAGTTGTACATCGGCCTATAACTAGATCCCAGTCTGGGACTCCAGCAACGGAAGACAATGAGGAGAGAGAGGTGGACATTAGCTGGTTGTGGTCATCTAATATACCCGAAACTGAAGAGAGTGTTTCATCACCCACTGCTGAGGAGAGTAGTGAGGCCCTCAGGCCAGAAGCTCCAGAGTTTGTGCCATTTTCTGGAAGAGTTGAAGAGTATTTATCTCCCACTGAAGTAGAAGAAAGTGGTATTCAGCCAGAAATAGGGGACACACCAAAAAAACAAAGGGAAAAGAGGAACATTCGCCCACCCAAGAGACTAACATACGATACATTGGGTGAGTGTTCTGAAACAACCAAGATTACCAGCAAAAAGAATATTGATGAGCCTAGTTCCACCTCAGTCAGTCTGGACAATGAGAACCCTGCTTCACCCCTTGGCACACCTGTACCCGATACTAAAGTGACAGTTGTGGGAACACAGAGTAGCTTCCCAACACCTGAGAATTGGTGGGAGGCTCCCCTGCCTGTCCTGTGTTCTCGTTTAAAGGCTAAGATTTATAGCAGAAACAAGGTCCTACATATCTTTGGGAACCAAAGATTTAGAGCATGGGGAGTATGTAGCGCTGACAACTGTTGTTTCTAGCTCTATGTGTATTATTCAGTACAATAGTTGTGTTAGTGCCATCTTGTGGACAATTGATAAAGCACGATAAGTTTATGTCTCAGGATTAAGTGACACGGAAGTGATTCATTGTTTACTTTGGGACTATAGCTCTGACCCACCCACAATGCTCCTGGACACAGTCAGAACTGAACTGCATTGTGGGGGGATATAAAAGGGTAAGCAGCGGCCATTTTAGGCCTCTTGTTCCTGGGACGCGTGGCCTGCCAGCAGGACTCTGTGGGTGTGTGTGTGTACCACAGGGTTGCGGCCTACTTGGCGAAGGCGCGGAGCAGCTGCAGCATCCTGCCATCGCATCGCAGCGAGCTGGACAAGAGACGTGATTGTTCCGGAGGACCCGTGGGGAGTTAACCGAGGACTCCTGGTCGTTTGTGGACGGAACAGTGTGACAGCGTGGTGGTGCCTCCTTACGGAACTGAGAACTGCTGAACCGGAGACATCCACCTGCCTGGATTCCGTGTGGTGAGAGGGTTGATACCCAGAAGTTTGATTGAGTATTATACACACACCTTTAGAGCTGTACAATGAGTTGCTGGGACTGATATTTCCACAGAACACATTAAGTCTGAGATTATTACATACAAATAGACTTCAGTGTTCAAGAGCGGATGTTAGACGTTTTGTTTCTTCATATAGACACCTAGTCACTCATTCGGATTACAATTGTTTTAGTGTGTTATACTACACTACATAGCACACAGGAGGAACCCCCTATACGGATTACAATTATAAAAGCTAGCGAAGACTGAAGACGTCTGGACTGCCTTTTTCATTGCAGGGCCCTGCACTCTAGTATAGTGACTTTAAGCTTTAGATTAAGGGGAGCTCCCAGGTGTACATTCCTGTGATTGTCGTCGATTGTCATATCATTCCTTACACTATCGCACTACGTTGGTGTGATAGTATATTTATTAAAATAACTCTTTATATAAATATATTACTTATTCAAAGAAGTTATTTTTTGTCATTATTGAAGTTTGTGTGCAGTGTCGTCATTTCTCCTACAGGTGGAGCTACCAGTACCCAGGGAGAGGTAATCCTAATAGTAAGTGTATATTGTGGGTTAAAGTTAATGCTCATATTATTTCAACACTGTACTACAGTTGTGTCAAGGGGAGTGAACAATTTAAGAAGGGTGTAGAGCAAAGAGGACAGGCCCGCTTAAACCAGCAGCTCCACCGTGAGTATTGCTACATATATACATATATACATATATATATATATATATACACATACACACACACAAGACTGTTTGTAATATATATATATTATTATATTATATAGTAAATACATTGCAGCTAACTGAATAACCTGCCTGCCTGAAGTATATTAGGAAAAAGTACACCAGGAATGGCTTGCAGTCAGATATAGCTAAACTGTATACAGTGGAGATTATATATATATATATATATATATATATATATATATATATATATATAATATATACACACACACGAGACTGTCTGTGTTTGTATATATATAAAATACACTGCAGCTAAACGAATAACCTGCCTGCTCAATCTAAATGACATTCTCTCTCCGTCCACGCCAACAACACACTACACGGGGCTGATGTGCAGGCAGCCCTATATAGTGTGGGGCGTTGACTTAGTCCCCCTGAGCCATGATTGGCAAAAGCAATACCACTTCATAATATGTGCAAAACATATAATAGGTCACTATTGTGAAATTCTTTGTGGGGGATCCAAATGATCCTCAGGGAATAATAAAATGAAGACAGTGACAAAATGATGATGGGGTTAATAACATGTGAAAATAAACGTAAATGTGCAAATGGCAACAACAAAAGTTCATAAAAAAGAAAAAAGTGAGGTGGATCAATTAAGCATCAGTGAGTCCGCACCACTGATGGATGTAGTTCATGAATATTCTTGAATGACTGAAGTAAGTGATGTGGGTAGATATAGATGGTCTTGGTGTAGAAATATGCTCACAATGCCCTTACCTCAAAGGACTTTGATAAAGGCCTTAATAGTGAAATGCTGGATGGCAGTAGGGATGACTGTAGTGGATGCTTCTGGATGACAGTAGATAACATCAGGTGGATGGATGTCCATTGTGGAGCCGCATCAGGATCCGAATGGCCATATAGAATAGAGAGAAGGAAAAGAGAAGGGCCTCCAATAGTGTAGTAAAAACTATTTATTTGGATAAAAAGCACTGTAAAAAGCACTGCATGGGATGTATCACAGTGCAAAAGACTTCCGGTCCGCAGTAAAAACAACCGGGTCAATGGGTATTGACTACCGGCTGCGTCGGCTAAAAGGATTTTTGCACACATTATGAAGTGGTATTGCTTTTAGTGTTCTGCGCAAAATAACTTCCTTGTGTATTTTGTGGTGGTTATGTGTACACTATTAGATTTTGCAGCAATACACTTTTTTCCACTTTTTAGTATACCATAGATTTTGCAGTATAATTTGCAGCCTTATATTCTTCACTTTTTAGTAGTGTAGAGGTTCTTACACTTTTTTGTACCATGATTGCCAAAAGGCACCCTGTCTTTGGCTAAGTATGGCTCTCCTAGCTGAGGGCGCTGGGATTGGCCAAAGCATGCAGGTCATAGTGCATGCTTTGGCCAATCATCATACAGCAATACACTGTGCTCCTGCAGTGCATTATGGACCGGTACACACCGCTCGAATTTGGCGTGAATGGCCCATAATGTTCGGTTTTCGACGAACGGGTGAACAGCCAATGTTCGAGTCTAACTCATGTTCGACCCGAACAGAAAGCTCATCCCTATACAAAACCTTCAGGCTTCTGCTAGAAAGCTGAACATGAAGCAGAACTTCATCTTTCAGCATGACAATGACCCAAAGCATACATCCAAATCAACAAAGGAATGGCTTCACCAGAAGAAGATTAAAGTTTTGGAATGGCTCAGCCAGAGCCCAGACCTGAATTTGATTGAAAATCTGTTTGGTGATCTGAAGAGGGCTGTGCACAGGAGATGCCCTCGCAATCTGACAGATTTGGAGTGTTCTTACAAAGAAGAGCGGACAAATATTTCCAAGTCAAGATGTGCCATGCTGATAGACTCATACCCAAAAAGAGTGAGTGCTATAATAATATCAAAAGGTGCTTCAACAAAGTATTAGTTTAAGGGTGTGCACACTTATGTAACCATATTATTTTAGTTTTTTTTCTTTTACTTCCCTCCACCTAAAAGATTTCAGTTTGTTGTTCAACTGAGTTGTGCAGTTTATAGGTCACAAAAAAGGTGGAAAAAGTTCTGAAATGATTTATCTTTGTCTCATTTTTTTACAGAAACCTGACATATTAACAGGGGTGTGTAGACTTTTTATATCTACTGTATATACATTTTTTAGCAGAGAATAAAATGGCGGTTTTTGCAATATTTTATTACACAGTATTTGCCCAGCAGTCTTTCAAAAGCAATTTGTTGGAAAAAATACACTTCATTGATTTTTAAAAAAAAAGGAATTAGTAAAGTTAGCCCAAATTTTTTTGTATATTGTGAAAGATGATGTTACACCAAAGAAATAGATACCCAACATGTTGCGCTTTAACCACTTCAGCTCCGGAAGGTTTTTCCCACTTCCTGACCAGGCCATTTTTTGCGATACGGCACTGCGTTGCTTTAACTGACAATTGCGTGGTCGTACGATGCTGTACCCAAATAAAATGTATGTAATTTTTTTTTCACAAATAGAGCTTTCTTTTGGCGGTATTTGATCACTTTCTGTGGTTTTTATTTTTTGCGCTATAAACAAAAAAAGACTGAAAATTTTGAATAAAGAACACATTTTTTTTTACTTTCTGTTATAAAGCATTCCCAATAAAACATTTTTAGAAAAATCAAATTTTTCATCAATCTAGGCCAATTTGTATTCTGCTGCATATTTTTGGTAAAAAAAATGCCAATAAAGCGTATATTGATTGGTTTGCACAAAAGTTATAGCATCCAAAAACTATGGGATAGATTTAGGAATGTTTTTTTAATTTTTTTTAATTGTTTTTATTGGGACTGCGACATTGCGGCGGACAAATTGGACACTAAGTAACACTTTTTGGGGACCAATGAAGCGCGACTTATGTATGCGCTTCGATCACTTTTATTGCTGTCACAAGGAATGTAAACATCCCTTGTGACAGTAAGACCCCTTTCACACGTGCGGACCGTTCAGATCCGCCTGTCAGTTTTTGCAGGCGGATCTGAACTGTCGCTCCATACAGCTCTATGGAGCGTCGGATGTCAGCGGTGACATGTCCGCTGACATTCAATCTGCCCCAATCCGATCCACAAAATGAAGGGATGTCATATGTCTGTTTTCATCTGTTCCCCCATAGAGGAGAGCGGTCTCTCTGACAGGTCTGTCCCTGCACAGAGTGCAGAGACGGACTTGTCATCTGCCGGCTCAGTGAGGATCAACAGAGCGATCCCTGCTGAGCAAGCGGAGTAAAATCGGACAGCCCTGTGTGAAAGGGGCCTTATAGGCACCAATGGTCGGGTTACTACATCCGAGACCCAATCAAAGCTGATTCTGGCGGACGTGGTGGCTGGTTGCTCGGGTCTCCTGGTGGGACGGGAGACCCAGGCGGAGTGGGGGGGTGGGGGAGTCCCCTCCCGCTGCATCGGTTGTTATAAGATGAAATCTGACCGTCCGCTCTAAAAAAAACAGTACTGGGGTGATGCCTGTAGCTGCAGGGATCACCCCGGTACAACCACTTCCTCAAAATTACGTATGTACATGATTTTGCATGAAGTTTTTAAAGTGAATGTAAAGTGTCTTTTTTTTCCATGTCTATTTTTTTCCATACCGCCTCCTATGGGGTCACTTGTGTAGGCTCGCTCCCAAGCTTTGCTGTCTGCATCTATTGATAGGGTTACACTGATACCGTTTTTTTTTATCGGCGATACTTTCAGTCAAGTACTCACTGATACCGAGTACCAATACTTTGCGTGCGATTTGCATTAATACAAAAAAATTTGCACAAATCGCATGCGATTTGAACAGGAGTGAGGTGCGATTCCTGTCCGAATCAAATACGATTTCCCCTACTACTCCTGTGTGTGTGTGGTTATAGAAAGGGAAAAGCGCCATCTAGTGGGCAGTTTAAAAAAAAATGAACAGTACATATCTGGCCATATGCAAAATATTCTACATAGGTATCCCTGTCTGCCGATGATAGCAAATCAGGGCCACTAGAGGTGCTCACAGGGCTAGAGGAGAAGTTTCGGGACCCCGTGGATATAGGGCGGAAGTGATGTCAGCTTGGGGGTGGACCGCCTCTACATCTCCTCCAGCCCTGTGAGTGCCTCCAGTGGCCATCATTTGCTATTCAAGCAATATTTTTTTTCCTTCTGCTATAAAATACTTCCAAATTCCTTTTTTTGTTTATCATATTTCTTCATAAATATATTATATGTATTCTGCTACATATTATTGGTAAAAGAAAATCCCAATAAGTTTATATTGATTAGTTTAAGGGAACGTTATAGCGTCTACAAACTTTGGGATATACAGTTGTGCTCATAAGTTTATATACCCTGGCAGAATTTATAATTTCTTGGCCATTTTTCAGAGAATATGAATAATAACACAAAAACTTTTCTTTCACTCATGGTTAGTGTTTGGCTGAAGCCATTTATTATCAATCAACTGTGTTTACTCTTTTGAAATCATAATGGCAACAGAAACTACCCAAATGACCCTAATCAAAAGTTTACACACCCCAGTTCTTAATACAGTGTATTATACCCTTTAACCACTTGAGCCCCGGACCATTATGCTGCCTAAGGACCAGAGGTCTTTTTCCAATTTGGCACTGCGTCGCTTTAACTGCTAATTGCGCGGTCATGCAATGCTGTACCCAAACGAAATTTGCGTCCTTTTCTTCCCACAAATAGAGCTTTCTTTTGATGGTATTTGATCACCTCTGCGGTTTTTATTTTTTGCGATATGAACGGAAAAAGACAGAAAATTTTGAAAAAAAATGATATTTTCTACTTTTTGTTATAAAAAAAATCCAATAAACTAAATTTTAGTCATACATTTATTCCAAAATGTATTCGGCCACATGTCTTTGGTAAAAAAAATGTCAATAAGCGTATATTTATTGGTTTGCGCAAAAGTTATAGCGTCTACAAACTAGGGTACATTTTCTGTAATTTACACAGCTTTTAGTTTATGACTGCCTATGTCATTTCTTGAGGTGCTAAAATGGCAGGGCAGTACAAACCCCCCCCAAATGACCCCATTTTGGAAAGTAGACACCCCAAGGAAATTGCTGATAGGCATGTTGAACCCATTGAATATTTATTTTTTTTTGTCCCAAGTGATTGAATAATGACAAAAAAAAAAAATATTTACAAAAAGTTGTCACTAAATGATATATTGCTCACACAGGCCATGGGCATATGTGGAATTGCACCCCAAAATACATTTAGCTGCTTGCCAGTGCTTGCCAGTTCAATAAAAAGCTACCAAAAAAACTGTTAGCAATCGCAGGGATCAGGCCTGACTCTGCGAACGCTGCAGTTATGCGTTAAGTGTTTTGTAAGTGACAGTGATCGATCGATACTGCACTTGGGTGGGCTGGGCCGGGCGGAGGGGCAAAATGCAGGTGCTAGCAGGTATCTGGGCTGATCCCGCTAACACTGCGTTTTTGCGAACCCTAAACTGCTGGGGACGCTAGTATAGATCTGATCGCATCAGATATTTATCCGTTCAGATACTGTACCACTAAGGGAGGTGTATGCTGCGTGCGTGGGTGTTAGCGGTACTGGCGCTAACCTGACGCTGCCTGGGGCCGGTGCTTGCCAGTTCACCAAAATACTTCCAAAAAAATTGTTAGCGATCGCAGGGATCAGGCCTGACTCTGCGAACGCTGCAGTTATGCGTTTAGAGTTTTGTAAGGGACAGTGATCGATCGATACTGCACTTGGGTGGGCTGGGCCGGGCCGGGCGGAGGGGCAAAACGCAGGTGCTAGCAGGTATCTGGGCTGATCCCGCTAACACTGCATTTTTGGGAACCCTAAACTGCTGGGGACGCTAGTATAGATCTGATCGGATCAGATATTGATGCAATCAGATACTATACCACTAAGGGAGGTGTACGGTACGTGCGTGGGTGTTAGCGCTACTGGCGCTAACCTGACGCTGCCTGGGGCTGGTGCTTGCTTGCCAGTTCACCAAAATGCTACCAAAAAAACTGTTAGCGATCGCAGGGATCAGGCCTGACTCTGCGAACGCTGCAGTTATGCGTTTAGTGTTTTGTAAGTGACAGTGATCGATCGATACTGCACTTGGGTGGGCCGGGCGGAGGGGCAAAACGCAGGTGCTAGCGGGTATCTGGGCTGATCCCGCTAACACTGCGTTTTTGGGAACCCTAAACTGCTGGGGACGCTAGTATAGATCTGATCGGATCAGATATTGATCCGATCAGATACTATACCACTAAGGGAGGCGCATGCTGCATGCGTGGGTGTTAGCGGTACTGGCACTAATCTGACGCTGCCTGGGGCGACGCATATCACCGCCGGGCGATTAGGGGGCTAAACCTTTATTCGGTAATAAACGGCGGGTGCCCTGACACTATAAAAAATAAACAAACTAACCAGCGTCAACCGTAACGGTTATACAGTGATCAGTGGTGAAAGGGTTAACTAGGGGGCAATCAAGGGGTTAAAACATTTATTAGATAGTATATGGGGGTCCCTGACGCTATAAAACGCTGACGGCGAACCTAAATATTTACGTCCCTAACTAGCGTCACCAGCGACACTAATACAGCGATCAGAAAAATGATCGCTTAGTGACACTGGTGACGGGGGGTGATCAAGGGGTTAAAACTTTATTAGGGGGGGTTAGGGGGGGTACCCTAGACCTACAGGGGGGTAACAGTAACTGTGCTAACACTGTAGCTGTCACAAACTGACACCAATGCAGTAATCAGAAAAAAAAAAAAAAAAAAAACCTGCTTGGTGTCAGTTTGTGACGGGGGGGGGGGGGATCGGGGGGCGATCGGGGTGTTTTGTATGCCTGGCATGTTCTACTGTGTGTGTGTAGTGTTGTGCACTCACATTGATGTCTTCTCCCCTCGGCGCTGGAACGGAAACTACTGAGCCGAGGAGAGATGACATCATTTCCTTTGCTGCTGTTTAGCATACAGCAGCAAAGGAATGTTCCCATTGGCCGGCGGCGATCGCGAAGGGGGGCCACGAACGGATGGCCTCCCCCTCCACTCCGATCGCCGGGGAACAAAACGGGACCGCTTCGGGCACCGATCGGACCCCCCCACCCGCGGCAGGCAAATCACGTACATGTACGTGATTTTGCCTGCCCGTGCCGCCTTGCCGACGTACATCGGCGTGAGGTGGTCCTTAAGTGGTTAACATCAACGACAGCTTGAAGTCTTTTGTGGTATTTGTGGATGAGGCTCTTTATCTTCTCAGATGGTAAAGCTGCCCATTCCTCTTGGCAAAAAGCCTCCAGCTGTAAATTCTTGGGCCGTCTTGCATGAACTGCATGTTTGAGATCTCCCCAGAGTGGCTCAATGATATTGAGGTCAGGAGACTGAGATGGCCACTCCTTCACTTTTTCTGCTGTAGCCAATGACAGGTCGATTTGGCCCTTTTTTTTTTTTTATTATTATTGTCATGTTGGAATGTCCAAGTACGTCCCATGCGCAGCTTCCTGGCTGATGAATACAAATGTTCCTCCAGTATTTTTTGTTAACATACTGCATTCATCTTGCCATCAATTTTGACCAAATTTCCTGTGCCTTTGTAGCTCACACATCCCCAAAACATCAGAGATCCACCTCCGTGTTTCACAGTAGGAATGGTGTACCTTTCATCATAGGCCTTGTTGACTTGAGGCTTGTCTCTGTGCTGTTTGGTGTATTGTAAGCGGGATACTTTGTGGCATTTGTAGTAATTGTAGTAATGGCTTTCTTCTGGCGACTCGACCATGCAGCCCATCTTTCTTCAAGTGCCTCCTTATTGTGCATCTTGAAACAGCCACACCACATGTTTTCAGAGAGTCCTATATTTCACCTGAAGTTATTTGTGGGTTTTTCTTTGCATCCCGAACAATTTTTCTGGCAGTTATGGCTGAAATTTTAGTTGGTCTACTTGACCGTGGTTTGGTTTTAACAGAACCCCTCATTTTCCACTTCTTGATTAGAGTTTGAACACTGCTGATTGGCATTCTCAATTCCTTGGATATATTTTTATATCCCTTTCCTGTTTTATACAGTTCAACTACCTTTTCTCGCATTTCCTTTGACATTTCTTTTGAATTCCCCATGACTCAGAATTTAGAAACGTCAGTGCAGCACTGGATGAAAGATGCAAGTGTCTGTTAGGAGTCCAGAAACTCATTGACCTTTTATACACACACACACTAATTACAAGCAAACAGATCACAGGTGAGGATGGTTACCTTTAATAGCCATTCAAACCCCTTTGTGTCAACTTGTGTGCATGTTATCAGGCCAAAATCACCAGGGTATGTAAACTTTTTATCAGGGTCATTTGCGTAGTTTCTGTTGCCATTATGATTTAAAAAGAGTAAACACAGTTGATTGATAATAAATGGCTTCAGCCAAACACTAACCATGAGTGAAAGAAATGTTTTTGTGTTATTCATATTCTCTGAAAAATGGCCAAGAAATCATACATTCTGCCAGGGTATATAAACTTATGAGCACAAGTGTATTTATGGAATTTTTATTTATTTTTATACTAGTAATGGCAGCAATCAGCGCGTTATAGCGGGACTGCGATATTGCATCAGAGATTCTGACACTGATACAGGGTGATCAAAGGGTTAACTGTTTGTTTAGCCAGTGTTGTGTTAACTATGTGCTGCTTAAAGCAGAATCCACTCCTTCCCCCTCTGTCAGAACTGAGGTATGCCTTGTTTACATGTGAATTATAACAGCAGAAGTGGCCCGCCCTGGCGCGCATCCCCTGCAGGTGCAAGTCCGGAATCACATTATATATATATATATATATATAGTACTGTTATGGGGCGGACGGCTAGCGGTTAAATTGAAAATATATACAGTCCATCCAGAAAGTATTCACGACGCTTCACTTTTTCCACATTTTGTTATGTTACAACCTTATTCCAAAATGGATTAAATTCATTTTTTTTCCTCAAAATTCTACAAACAATACCCCATAATGACAACATGAAAGAAGTTTGTTTGAAATTTTTGAAAATTTATTAAAAAGAAAAAAATGACATGTACATACAGCCTCATGCACACTGGACTTTTTTTGACATTTTTACAGCGGCTGTTTTTGTTGTTTTCTACAGTCATTAAACTCTCCATCATGTTATCCTATGTGTCCATGCACACATAGACTGTTATCAGCAGTTTTGGGCAGTAACGTTTTTGAGCAGTAAAAAAAAACAAACAAAACTAGTGGGTTCTGAGAGACGTTTTTCAGCTGTAAAAACGCTCTAACGCTGATAAAGGCTGATAAACGTTGATAAATGCTCAAAAACGTTGCTCACCAGCGTTTAACGTTTTTGATCCATTGAAAAAAAAACAAAAACATTTTCTTCAAAAAAACCCCCACAAAAACGCTATTGCAAAAACGTTGAAAAAAAGTTAAAAAACTCACTGCAAAGCTACTGACGTTTTTATAACGTTATTTTAACGTCCAGTGTGCATGAGGCCTAATGCTAAATTTGTGGAAGCTCTGACTCTTCAGTAAAAGTCAGCGGTGGCAGTTAAAGGGTTAATTGCTCAATTAGCCCAGTGACAATTGCTCTCAGGCTGCTGGCACCTAGATTGTGGTCCCGCGAGTTGGAAAATCTTTGTGAAGGGTGCAACTGAGAGTGGCATCATACGCAAGTGACAGCACGGTGTGAGACTGGCAAGTCCTTTGTCACGAGTTAGTGAGGAGGGCAGGGATCCGATACCCGTGTCTGTCACAGATATGGCAAGGTGTTGTTGCCAGCTCTGCTCCACATGCTTAATGCAGCGCTAGTGGAGGGCCATCTTCCTGATACAATGTGTGAGGCTGCAATTATAGTTATTCGGAAAAAAGATAAAGATCCCTTATACCCAGAGTCGTATCAACCTATTTCTTTACTCACAACTGATGTTAAACTATTGGCTAAAGTTTTGGCCAATAGATTAAATAAGGTGATAGCGCATATTATTCACCCAGATCAAGCTAGCTTCATGCCAAATATGTCTACATCTGTTAATATTAGGCAGGCCTTTCTTAACCACTTCAGATCCACGCTATAGCCGAATGACGGCTAAAGCGTGGACCTACTTTGCCGGAAGGGCACCAATAGACGTCCTCCCATGCTCGAGCGGCCTGTGCGCCCCCTGCAGGGCGCGCACAGCGCCCTCTGTGATCAGCGAGTCTATGAGATCCCGACCCCTTACCACGTGATCAGCTGTCAGCCAACGATGTGATGTAAACAGAGCAAATCACCGGTGGCTGTCAGAGGGACATCGGTCCCGATCAAGGAGAGCAGCTTCCAGCTCCTCTGTGCCCACCTGTGCCACCTGCCAGTGCCACCTACCAGTGCACAACAGTGCTGCCTACAAGTGCCCACCAGTGCCACCTACCACTGCCCAGAGTGCCATCCATCAGTGCCCACAGTGCCACCTATCAATGTCACCAATCAGTGCCGCATCAACAGTGCTGCCCATCAGTGTCACCTACCAGTGCCCATTTGTGTCACCTAGCAGTGCCCATCAGTGCCACCTATCAGTGTCATCTATCAGTGGTACCCATCAGTAAAACCTACTGCCTTATCTGTCCCCATCAGTGCCGCCTTATCTGTGCCAATCAGTGCCAATCAGTGCTGCCTCATCAGCGCATATCAATGAAGGAGAAAAATTACCTGTTTGCTAAATTTTATAATAAACTATAAAACATGATTTATTTTTTTTCATTTGTGTATTTGTGTGAAAAAAATGATAAAAATTTAATTTGGGTAGTGTTGCATTTTCAGCTAAAAGCTGAAAATTGGTCTAGGCAGGAGGGGGTTTAAGTGCCCAGTAAGCAAGTGGTTAATATGCAGATATCAGTTACCAACTTAACAGATCGTGCGTTTCTGACCTTGGATGCTATCAAAGCCTTTGACAGTATAAAATAGCCATATCCCTGGGCTGTTTGAGACATTTGGTTTTAGCTCCACCTTTTGTCAATGGGTCCAATTACTGTACACATCCCCTAAAGCCATTATTAGGGTTGACGGTCTACAGTCCTCCCCTTTTAAGTTATTCCATGGCACTAGGCAGGGGTGTCCCCCCTGCTCTTTGCCATTGCTATTGAACCCTTGGCCTGTTTGTTAAGGGCAGCCTCAGATGCAGGGCCGTCTTTAGCGCTGGGCAAATGGGGCATCTGCCTTGGGCCCAATCTTTGTTGGGGGGCCCGTGCTACCTTGCATTGGTGAAAGTTCTCTGACCATCTTCTGTAGTATGTCTGCAAATCTCTGATTGTCTCCTGTAGCATGTCCGCAGTCTCTGATTGTTTCCTGTAGCATGTCCGCAGTCTCTAATTGTCTCCTGTAGCATGTCTGCGGTCTCTGATTGTCTCCTGTAGCATGTCTGCGGTCTCTGATTTTCTCCTGTAGCATGTCCGCAGTCTCTGATCGTCTCTTATAGCATGTCTGCAGTCTTTGATTTCTCCTGTAGCATGCCCGCAGTCTCTGATTGTTTCCTGTAGCATGTCCGCAGTCTGATTTTCTCCTGTAGTATGTCCGCAGTCTCTGATTGTATCCTGTAGCATGTCCATGGTCTCTGATTGTCTCCTGTAGCAGGACCTCGGTCTCTGATTGTTTCCTGTAGCATGTCCGCAGTCTCTGATTGTTTCCTGTAGCATGTCCACAGTCTCTGATTGTTTCCTGTAGCATGTCTGCAGTCTCTGATTGTCTCCTGTTGCATGTCCGCAGTCTCTGATTGTCTCCTGTAGCATGTCCGCAGTTGTTGATTGTCTCCTGTAGCATGTCCGCAGTCTCTGATTGTCTCCTGTAGTATGTCCGCAATCTCTGATTGTCTCCTGTAGTATGTCCGCAATCTCTGATTGTCTCCTGTAGCATGTCCGCAGTCTGTGATTGTCTCCTGTAGCATGTCCGCAGTCTCTGACCCTCTCCTGCAGTATGTCTGCAGTCTCTGACCCTCTCCTGCAGTATGTCTGCAGTCTCTGACCCTTTCCTGTAGTATGTGTATTAATGTGCCGCTTTACTTGCTCAATTATTTGAGATTTCTCCACTGGTCAGTGAGTGGTAATGATGTGCATTAACCTGTAGCAACCAATCAGTGAACAGTAGTGTTCTGCTGTAATCTCTAGCAACCAATCAGTGCGCGCTAATAATGTGCAGTAAACCCTAGCAACCAATCGGCAAGCATAAATGAGGTGTTGTAACCTCTAGCAACCAGCCAGTGAGCGGTAAGGATAAGCTGTAACCTCTGGCAACCAATTGCTGCATGATCTGCTGCAGTAAACTGATTCTGAGTCTACCTGCTATTTTTTGTATGTCTCAGAATGGAGGGGGTGGCCAAGAAAATGTTTGCCCAGGGCCCAATCAATATTAAAGATGGCCCTGCTCAGATGTTACCGGTTTGGTCAGAGGAAATGTGGTGGAAAAAGTTTCACTCTATGCAGATGATGTGCTTTTATTTCTATCTATCCTTTAACAGATTCGTTACCTTCTACTTTGACACATCTTAAAATAGTTTCTTAAATAAAATATCTCTGACATACAGTATCTCACAAAAGTGAGTACACCCCCCACATTTTTGTAAATATTTTAATAAATGTTTTCATGTGACAACACTGAAGAAATTACACTTTGCTACAATGTAAAGTAGTGAGTGTACAGCTTGTATAACAGTGTCAATTTGCTGTCCCCTCAAAATAACTCAACACACAGCCATCAATGTCTAAAACCGCTGCCAACAAAAGTGAGTACACCCCTAAGTGAAAATGTCCCAATTGGGCCCAAAGTGTCAATATTTTGTGTTGTCACCATTATTTTCCAGCACTGCCTTATCACCCTTGGGCATGGAGTTCACCAGAGCTTCACAGGTTGCCAATATAGTCCTCTTCCACTCCTCCATGACGACATCACAGAGCTGGTGGATATTAGAGACCTTACGCTCCTCCACCAGCCATTTGAGCATGCCCCAGAGATGCTCAATAGGGTTTAGGTCTGGAGACATGCTTGGCCAGTTCATCACTTTTACCCTCAGCTTTTTTAGCCAGGCAGTGGTCATCTTGGAGGTGTGTTTGGGGTCGTTATGTTGGAATACTGCCCTGCATCTCAGTCTCTGAAGGGAGGGGATCATGCTCTGCTTCAGTATGTCACAGTACATGTTGGCATTTATGGTTCTTATGGTTTGATCTCTTGGGGGTTTCAGGGATTATAACCTCTGTATTCCCTGGATGGGTTGTTGGGGTGCTCTGCAATCATTAAAATGCCAACCTGCGTGCTGCTGTTTAAGGTTTGGGATGCAGCCAAGAAGCTATTGGGTGATTATTCCCCTACTATATATACCCCTTTTAGAGGGTAACGACAGGCTCCCTGAGATATCCATCCTGCAGGGTTCTCAGAGGTGGGAGCGAACAGGTATCCATACTCTAGCACAACTATATGAAAATGGTTTATTTAAATCCTTTAAAATAGTTTTTAACCCTAAAGGCCCACCATACACACAATTAGAAAATCGGAAGTAAAATTTCATCCGGCGAACGATCTGACGATTTTATGATTATTAGTATGGTGCTTTCGACAGCCGATTCTGAATTTTTGGATGACAAAAACTGGATGTGCAGGCTATAAAATCTTTGTCGTATGTGAACACAATGTCTGATTTTCATTTAATCAGTACAGTTTTCATCCGAAAAAAATCGTAAGATCAAGACTACACATGCTCAGAAACGAAAGAACACATACAAAACAATTTAACACATTACATCACTTCTGAAGTTGAATTCTGTCATACGAGAATTTTTGTATAATAAAGTAAAAAGTGTACTAAAGCACTGATATGAACTAGTAAATAAATAAATAAGTGACACATACTAGAAGATGACCAAATAATATAGCTGCAATTATTGTGTATGTGAACTGATATCACACAAAAAGTGTTGTATATATTTGGAATGTATAATGCGCTAATATTAACCTCCCAATATACCACGGTGTAACCTCCTAATAGTTAATCAGTGAAGCATGTGCAAAATAATCAAACTTTTCAAACTTTTCAGCAGAATAAATCGCATATGGTAAGGTCAGTTGCATACAGCTAACAGCTAGGATCTCCTCACACGCCAACTGATGTGGCACAGATGGGCACTGATGTGGCACTGATGTGGCGCGGATGAGCACTGATGTGGCGTGGATGAGCACAGATGAGGCATAAATGAGCAAGAATGAGCCATGGATGGGCATGGATGAGCATGGACAAGCATGGAGGAGCATAGATGAGCCAGGGATGGATGGAGCACGGATGAACCAGGGATGAATGTAACACGGGTGAGCCAGGGATGGATGGAGCACGGATGAGCCAGGGATGGATGGAGCACGGATGAGCCAGGGATGGATGGAGCACGGATGAGCCAGGGATGGATGGATCACGGATGAGCCAAGGATGGATGGAGCATGGATGAGTCAGGGATAGAAGAAGCACGGATGGAGCACAGATGAGCAAGGGATGGATGGAGCATGGATGAGCACATATGGAACATGGAAGGGCACATATAGAGCATGGATGGGCACATGGAGCCTGGATGGGTACATATAGGGCATGGAAGGGCACATATGGAGCCTGGATGGGTACATATAGGACATGGATGGGCACATATGGAGCCTAGATGGGTACATATAGGACATGGATGGGCACATATGGAGCCTGGATGGGTACATATAGGGCATGGATGGGCACATATGGAGCCTGGATGGAGACAGATCAGCACTGTGGGCACTCCAGAGACAGCCCACAGCGCTGCTGCACCCAGCTCCCTCCTCTACTCGCACACTGTACTGATCGGTGCGAGGAGAGGAGCTGCACCGGACAAGCTCCGGTTTGTTGACAATTGATCGCTCCGTCATTGGACAGAGCGATCACGTGGTAAAGGGCCGCTGTCATTGGACCTTTGACCCGTTCCGTGATGCGCCGGGTCTGGAGGACCCGACGGTCATGGACATTCCCGAGTGCGCGCCCCTGGGGGCGCACAGGAGCACGATTCTGTGAGGACGCCCTCCCAGAATAAGCCAAACGCGCTGTAGCCGTCTTTCGGCTATGGCCCAGTTAGCATGTGGTTAAAGAGGTTTGATGCAATTTGGTTAACTTGGCTAGAGCATATGAGTTCTGAATCAAGTTAGTCATTAATTCCTTCTAAGCACTTGATTCTATGCATCTCTCTAAAAGCAAGGCACATAGCCAGAGTCAAAGTATTCCAAAGTTTATACAGTGATACCTTGGATTACGAGCATAATTTGTTTCAGAATGCTTGTAATCCAAAGCACTTGTATATCAAAGCGAGTTTCCCCATAGGAAATAATGGAAACTCGTATAATCTGTTCCACAGCCACTGCTTGTCTATGCAGTACCGTATGTGGCCAGAGGTGCGGGGGCCACTCGGAGACACTCGAAGACACTCAGAGACGCTCGGGAACGGGTGTCCCCGCACCTCTGGCCAAATGTGGTACTGAACAACTCAGCAGCTTGAATCCTGCTCCTCTTGCGAGAAAATGCTCGCAAAGCGAGTCAGGATTTTTAAAAAAAAATTGCTCGTATTTCGAAACGCTCGTAAACCGCGTTACTCGCAATCCAAGGTTCCACTGTATTATGCTATTTTCCTGCATATAGAATATGTTCATTAGGATTAAAGGCTAAGTTCAACTTTTTATACAATAAATAATAAATGCACATCTTTTTGCAGGTAAAAATTTTGCATTTATTATTTTTTTACTCTGCAGCCTTTAAGGCTGATCCGCAGATCATGGGTGCAATGCTTGGATCCTACAGATTCTTAGGACACTGTCTGCGGGCAGAAAGCCACTGAATGACAGGAGGAATCAATGGACTACGAAGGCGCTCATCAATGCTGTCACAGTTCATTGAGAGCTACAAGCCTCAAACCTCAGTGGCCGACAGTACTTATAATTCACTCATTCACAGAACTCTGCAAAAGAATGGGGCAGCCTTGTGGGTGGATCCCTGCACAGATGTGCTGTTTTTTGAATTGTGAGAACAGGTGTGGGGAGAAGATCCCCCACCCTCTGTCAAGGGGAGAAGGTGAGTGGGAGGAGAGGAGGCAAGACATGGAACATTTTACATGTTACACCCTAATATGGGTGAAACATGTAACATGTTCCAAAAGTGAACTTACAGTTAGCCTTTAGGTCTGCTTCAGTACTATGCATTGTGGTAGTGTTTTACTGTGCATTACCATAACATGTGGGAAGGGAAATCCACATATAAATTGCCTAATAGCTGTTTTTAATTTAAAGGATAACTCCATTTTCATGAAAATAATATAGCATATACAATTGCTACACAAGCCATATTGTACTTGAATGTTATTAAAAATGACCCTAGCCTTTCAATCTGCAGCCGCTGTAATTCTCTGTTTCCCCCCCCCCCCCTTCTTTTTTCCCCTCTCCCTCCCCTCCTCTTTCCTCATTCCCCTTCCTATCCCGTTCCCCCCCTCCCCCCCCCCCTCTTCCCCTTCCCTCCCCTCTGGTCCTTCACCCATCCCCCTCCCTTTCCATCTCCTTTCCTTCAATCCAATCTTCCTATCCTACACCACACCTCACCATTCATTTTACAATTGTTCCCATCCTTGGTTTTCACTATATGCATTCTTTTTCACTCCTTGCACACTGCTATTTATTTCCTCACTTCCCACATCCTCACTATTCACCTTCCCCGTATTCTTATCACCATTTTCATCATTGTCACTATATGTTTCACCTGTCCCGTGTGTGGCAATTTAGTTTACCTTATTATGACATACATTATCTTTACTATCCCCGTCATCCTTTAGCCCCCCCAGGTCGCCGTGGGGGATCACCCCCTGGTGGTGGGGTTGTGCGCCTGGGCTCGGTTGGGACATGGGTAAGCAGATTCGTCCCCCTTTTCCCCATGTATTGCATATTACCTTTGTCAATCTTGATGCTGTAACATAAACTTTATTTGCATTGTTCTTGTCTTTTGGTCAATCTCATTATATGTCTTCTTATCTGTCAGGCTCAGACTGTTTAGTCAGAATCAACTATCTCCAGATTCCCTCCTGATGAAGCGGTTTATCCACGAAACTAGTCGAGGAATATGATATCTGAGATTTCGTGCTGTACTGTATACTAATGATCCCATTGTTGACATATTTGTACTTGTAATTAGTTTTTTATTGTATTAATTTTGATTTGTCCCGTGCATCAATAAATCAACTTTCAATTTTACTACCACTGTTTTATGCCTTAAAGTGTTACCAACAATTACTGTACCGCAATAGTCCAAACATGCCCCCACTTTTTTGGTCGCCTGACTGGGGATCAGGCTTCCAACCTCATTATTTATTAATTTCTGGATGATGGTACATGTTTATGTTTGTCATTGTAATTTTTACTTATAGAGGCCACTCGCTTAGTCGTATACATTGGGTGGATAACACACCCGGCACCATGTCGAGTGGGATGCTTGGGTGAGCCGTTTGAGTGGAAATGGCTAATTGCCCTCCACCTTACGGACCCAGGCTGTCCCACCCCTCATTTTTAAATCAACCCCCATTGACACATACGGTTTGTGTCCTCTGGGGGTGGGCCTCTTATTATAGAATCTATTACTCTCTTATACTACCATTGTTTATTAATAATTAGCCCCGTTGCAACCCTCCGAGACAGATTCCCATTAGTTTGGCCAGGCATTATTACCGTGGCTACCCGCCCTATTATTCACATGTCTCTACCCGATCATGTGGCTTGCCCTCGGCCTTTCTTAACGTTTATGCATTTTTATGCAGTTAGGTCCATGGGTTTATGTCTCGGGGGGGGCGATTGCATCGGTTCTTTAGGGTATTTTCAATCCCTAATTCACCTATTTAGGTTTTCTATGCTAAGTGTAAATTTTATTTATCTTTTTGTTTATGTCCGTTATACACCTCCCAATTCGTTTTATCCTTCCGCTGTACTGGGACCCTCTGCTTCCCCTTCTCCTGTTCCCGGCTGGGGCGCCGGCGCGGGCCCCTCCCCTTGGTTTCTCCCGCGGCGGCCTGGTGAGGTCCCTGGTGGAGGGGTCGGTCTCGTCAGCGGGACCGCCCCCTCCTCTTGCACCTATCCGGGCGGGGACTTGTTCCTATGGCCGTAGGGTGGTTGCGCATGCGTGCGCGCGCCGTGTGGGACCTCTGACCCTGTGACGTAATGCGCCGGCGTCTTGCTGGCGTGCGGCGCAGCGTTGCAGGGTCGGGAGCTATAAATGACGGGCCTTACCTGTCTGTTTGACGGTCTGGTTTCTGGTTCCCGGGTCTGTGTATGCTAGCCAACCAATGGTAAGTTTGAGGGTATTACCCAATGTATCCTTTTATGTAAGTCCCGCATCCCAGGGCACTAACATTGGTTATATTACATACCATGTTTCTCCTTTAGATGTTCTAAGCTGGGGTGGACTTGTCCTGCAATGTGTTCGCCCGTCACTTGCAGTCTCTATTAACCAAACCCCCCCCCAGTTACCTGGTCGTGGCTTCAATCCTGGCACAACGCCTTCCCCGGGAACTTTTCTATGTTTTTATCAGCATCAGGTATCCTTATGCCCATTTCACTGCACAATTTACACGGTCACATCCTTTCCCTCCTTGCCCCTCCTTTCCCCCTCCCCCCCGTTTCCCCCCCCCCTTCTTTTTTCCCCCCTCCCTCCCCTTCTCTTTCCTCATTCCCCTTCCTATCCCGTTCCCCCCCTCCCCCCCTCTTCCCCTTCCCTCCCCTCTGGTCCTTCACCCATCCCCCTCCCTTTCCATCTCCTTTCCTTCAATCCAATCTTCCTATCCTACACCACACCTCACCATTCATTTTTCAATTGTTCCCATCCTTGGTTTTCACTATATGCATTCTTTTTCACTCCTTGCACACTGCTATTTATTTCCTCACTTCCCACATCCTCACTATTCACCTTCCCCGTATTCTTATCACCATTTTCATCATTGTCACTATATGTTTCACCTGTCCCGTGTGTGGCAATTTAGTTTACCTTATTATGACATACATTATCTTTACTATCCCCGTCATCCTTTAGCCCCCCCAGGTCGCCATGGGGGATCACCCCCTGGTGGTGGGGTTGTGCGCCTGGGCTCGGTTGGGACATGGGTAAGCAGATTCGTCCCCCTTTTCCCCATGTATTGCATATTACCTTTGTCAATCTTGATGCTGTAACATAAACTTTATTTGCATTGTTCTTGTCTTTTGGTCAATCTCATTATATGTCTTCTTATCTGTCAGGCTCAGACTGTTTAGTCAGAATCAACTATCTCCAGATTCCCTCCTGATGAAGCGGTTTATCCGCGAAACTAGTCGAGGAATATGATATCTGAGATTTCGTGCTGTACTGTATACTAATGATCCCATTGTTGACATATTTGTACTTGTAATTAGTTTTTTATTGTATTAATTTTGATTTGTCCCGTGCATCAATAAATCAACTTTCAATTTTACTACCACTGTTTTATGCCTTAAAGTGTTACCAACAATTACTGTACCGCAATAGTCCAAACATGCCCCCACTTTTTTGGTCGCCTGACTGGGGATCAGGCTTCCAACCTCATTATTTATTAATTTCTGGATGATGGTACATGTTTATGTTTGTCATTGTAATTTTTACTTATAGAGGCCACTCGCTTAGTCGTATACATTGGGTGGATAACACACCCGGCACCATGTCGAGTGGGATGCTTGGGTGAGCCGTCTGAGTGGAAATGGCTAATTGCCCTCCACCTTACGGACCCAGGCTGTCCCACCCCTCATTTTTAAATCAACCCCCATTGACACATACGGTTTGTGTCCTCTGGGGGTGGGCCTCTTATTATAGAATCTATTACTCTCTTATACTACCATTGTTTATTAATAATTAGCCCCGTTGCAACCCTCCGAGACAGATTCCCATTAGTTTGGCCAGGCATTATTACCGTGGCTACCCGCCCTATTATTCACATGTCTCTACCCGATCATGTGGCTCGCCCTCGGCCTTTCTTAACGTTTATGCATTTTTATGCAGTTAGGTCCATGGGTTTATGTCTCGGGGGGGCGATTGCACCGGTTCTTTAGGGTATTTTCAATCCCTAATTCACCTATTTAGGTTTTCTATGCTAAGTGTAAATTTTATTTATCTTTTTGTTTATGTCCGTTATACACCTCCCAATTCGTTTTATCCTTTCGCTGTACTGGGACCCTCTGCTTCCCCTTCTCCTGTTCCCGGCTGGGGTGCCGGCGCGGGCCCCTCCCCTTGGTTTCTCCCGCGGCGGCCTGGTGAGGTCCCTGGTGGAGGGGTCGGTCTCGTCAGCGGGACCGCCCCCTCCTCTTGCACCTATCCGGGCGGGGACTTGTTCCTATGGCCGTAGGGTGGTTGCGCATGCGTGCGCGCGCCGTGTGGGACCTCTGACCCTGTGACGTAATGCGCCGGCGTCTTGCTGGCGTGCGGCGCAGCGTCGCAGGGTCGGGAGCTATAAATGACGGGCCTTACCTGTCTGTTTGACGGTCTGGTTTCTGGTTCCTGGGTCTGTGTATGCTAGCCAACCAATGGTAAGTTTGAGGGTATTACCCAATGTATCCTTTTATGTAAGTCACTAACATTGGTTATATTACATACCATGTTTCTCCTTTAGATGTTCTAAGCTGGGGTGGACTTGTCCTGCTATGTGTTCGCCCGTCACTTGCAGTCTCTATTAACCAAACCCCCCCACCAGTTACCTGGTCGTGGCTTCAATCCTGGCACAACGCCTTCCCCGGGAACTTTTCTATGTTTTTATCAGCATCAGGTATCCTTATGCCCATTTCACTGCACAATTTACACGGTCACATCCCTTCCCTCCTTGCCCCTCCTTTCCCCCTCCCCCCCCCCCCCCGTTTTTTCCTCCCCCCCCCTTCTTTTTTCCCCCCTCCCTCCCCTTCTCTTTCCTCATTCCCCTTCCTATCCTGTTCCCACCCTCCCCCCCCCCTCTTCCCCTCTTCCCCTTCCCTCCCCTCTGGTCCTTCACCCATCCCCCTCCCTTTCCATCTCCTTTCCTTCAATCCAATCTTCCTATCCTACACCACACCTCACCATTCATTTTACAATTGTTCCCATCCTTGGTTTTCACTATATGCATTCTTTTTCACTCCTTGCACACTGCTATTTATTTCCTCACTTCCCACATCCTCACTATTCACCTTCCCCGTATTCTTATCACCATTTTCATCATTGTCACTATATGTTTCACCTGTCCCGTGTGTGGCAATTTAGTTTACCTTATTATGACATACATTATCTTTACTATCCCCGTCATCCTTTAGCCCCCCCAGGTCGCCATGGGGGATCACCCCCTGGTGGTGGGGTTGTGCGCCTGGGCTCGGTTGGGACATGGGTAAGCAGATTCGTCCCCCTTTTCCCCATGTATTGCATATTACCTTTGTCAATCTTGATGCTGTAACATAAACTTTATTTGCATTGTTCTTGTCTTTTGGTCAATCTCATTATATGTCTTCTTATCTGTCAGGCTCAGACTGTTTAGTCAGAATCAACTATCTCCAGATTCCCTCCTGATGAAGCGGTTTATTCGCGAAACTAGTCGAGGAATATGATATCTGAGATTTCGTGCTGTACTGTATACTAATGATCCCATTGTTGACATATTTGTACTTGTAATTAGTTTTTTATTGTATTAATTTTGATTTGTCCCGTGCATCAATAAATCAACTTTCAATTTTACTACCACTGTTTTATGCCTTAAAGTGTTACCAACAATTACTGTACCGCAATAGTCCAAACATGCCCCCACTTTTTTGGTCGCCTGACTGGGGATCAGGCTTCCAACCTCATAATTCTCTGTAATACTTAATGCAATATGGCAACCTGGTGACATTCTATACATTGCTGAATGCCCCCAGAAATGTAATTTCCTGCTTGTGTGATTGGCTCACTGATTTTCCCAGAAGTCTGCACTAAGAAACACATCACATTTTAGCACCCCCTGCAATAGGAATTTTAGTTTTGGTGAGATACTCCCCAAGAGTTAACTACTTCTAAGGCCCCATGTACACGGGACGCTGAGGCAAAGTCCTCTGAACAAATTTTTTTGACACCTTGAAACCGGCGTTTAAAACGCCCATTTAGCCATGTTTGTGTCTAGAAGCGTTTATTAAGATTACCTCATTTAAGACCCTCCCCAAGCTCAAAAAACATTGTTGGTTAACTATTTCAGCCATTTTGACCTGAGTGAGTAGCAGCAGCAAAGAGAGCAGTTGTCTACTTGCCTCTATTTCTGTGCTTTCTTTTTGCAATGGATCCAATAATGAGCATATGTGAGGAAATGCTCCTGACATTGCTCTTGATGAGGCTAGAACGATGTAGAAAATTGCGTGAGAGGTCCAGAGTCAGAGTTCGTCACTATTGGACCCATCCTTTGATTGCACAGCGAATATTGGCAGGATATTTTGTAAACATGTACCTACAGCTGCCTACCTACCCCGACAAATTTTTTAATTTCACACGCATGTCCATTGTCACATTTGACCTTCTACTTGAAAAAGTACGACCTTTTCTGACACGCATGGACACCAACATGAGGAAGAGTGTGTCATCAGAGGAACGTCTGTTGGTGATCAGGTATGTGCATATGTTTATATATATATTATATATATTTCTCTCTCTCTATATTATATATATATATATATATATATATATATATATATATATTTTTTTTTTTTTATGCACATTTAAACGTTAATTAAATTTTTTATAATTTAAAAGATTTTTTGGGCAAATTTTTTAACTATTTATAATAATTAAATATTAATTGATTAATATATTTATTGTAATTTTTTTTCAGCTGTATATGGTATTATTTTTGTTTTTAAATTACTTTAAAAAAAAAAATATTTTGTCTATTTAATTAACATTTCAACTTTGATTCAATTTTTTATAATATATACAAACATTTTTGCAATTTTAATTTTAATATTTATAATAATGAAATAGTATATGATTAATATATTTATTGGATTTTTTTTAACTGTATGTGGTATTATTTGTTTTTTAATTACTTTTTAAAAATAATATTTTGTCTATTTTATGCAAATTTAAACGTTAATTTCATTTTTTATAATATATATAACATTTTTATTTGCAATCTTTTACTTATATTTTTAATAATTAAATATTAATTGATTAATAAGTTTTTGTGATTTTTTTTTTTTAAACTGTATATGTAATTTCTTTTTTATTTATTTATTTTTTATATTTTTTATGTAAATATTTCTTGCAAAAATTATTATATATTACATTTTTAAATTGTGATTAATATTTATTTTTTAATTTAGGTTTCTGGCCACGGGTTAATCGTGTGCATCACTGCATCACTATTTTTTAATGGGTGTTGCCACAGTTGCCAAAGTGGCATGAGAAACCAGCACTATACTGTGGGAGGAGCTACACGGCGAGGTAATGCCAGTTCCAACTGATCGTATTTCGGAAGAAGTAATCAATGAATTTTGGGACAAAACAAACTTTCCAAACTGTATTGGAGCGTTAGACGGCAAACATGTCCGAGTAAAAAAGCCACCAAAATCAGGCTCTGTATACTTTAACTATAAAAAATATTTTTCTATTGTATTGCTTGCTTTGGCAGACGCAAAATCAAAATTCATTTGTGTGGATGTCGGAGCATACGGCAGTCAGGGTGATTCTGGGATTTTTAGACAATCAGCCATGGACCGTCGTATACATGAAGGCTGCTTTGGAATTCCGGGTTGGAGGCCTCTTCCCAATACTACAGAGCCCATACTACCAGTGGTCATTGTAGCTGATGAGGCATTTGGCCTTGCAGAAAATATCATGAGACCATACAGTGGGCAAGGACATAGCCAGAAAGAAAACATTTTCAATTATCGATTTAGTCATACAAGACGAGTATTTGAGTGTGCTTTTGGCATATGTTCTGCAAAATGGTGGGTACTACTAACAACAATGCAATTATATGTTGAGAACGCTATTAAAGTAGTATTCGCCTGCTGTGTTCTACATAATTTCATAATTGACAATGAAAGAGTATCCACAGAGCCTGCACCTCCTAACCCAGAACAGAACATTCAACATACGGACCTGTGCCCCACCAGCAGAGTTATGACAATTCAAAATAATTTTGCAGATTATTTTGTTTCACCTGATGGTAGCGTGCCCTGTCAGGATTCACATATCTAGTCACATATCTAGTATGATTATTATTATAAGCTTGATGTTATTAAAAGTTTTGAAAAATGTTATTGTGATCCTATTTACGTTTCAATAAAGGATTATTTCTATACCTTCATTTTTTATTTATTTTTTGTTATTTTAGAATGCTACTTTGGTGTCCGTTGGAGTGATGTGTATCATTTTGTATAAGAACTAAAGAACTATATAGGTGTCAACATCCAGACATTAGGAAAATAATTTATTTACTGTACATAGGTTAACTGCCTCCATGGAACGAACTTGTAGTTTTAGCTGAACACTGTGCAGAGGTCGCACTACACTAACTTGTAGTTTTAGCTGAAAACTGTGAGGAGGACGCACTACACTAACTTGTAGCTTTAGCTGAACACTGTGCAGAGGTCACACTACACTAACTTGAAGCTTTAGATGAACACTGTGCAGAGCTCGCAAAAAACTAACTTGTAGCTTATTTAGCTGCCTGCGGTAGTGATAGGATCAGGAAAACACTACCAACCTTCTACAGGTAGCTTTAGCTGAACACTGTGCAGAGCTCGCAAAAAAAATAACTTGTAGCTTATTTAGCTGCCTGCGGTAGTGATAGGATCAGGAAAACACCACCAACCTTCTACAGGTAGCTTTAGGTGAACACTGTGCAGAGCTTGCAAAAAACTAACTTGTAGCTTATTTAGCTGCCTGCGGTAGTGATAGGATCAGGAAAACACCACCAACCTTCTACAGGTAGCATTAGGTAACACTGTGCAGAGCTTGCAAAAAACTAACTTGTAGCTTATTTAGCTGCCTGCGGTAGTGATAGGATCAGGAAAACACCACCAACCTTCTACAGGTAGCTTTAGCTGAACACTGTGCAGAGCTCGCAAAAAAATAACTTGTAGCTTATTTAGCTGCCTGCGGTAGTGATAGTATCAGGAAAACACCACCAACCTTCTACAGGTAGCTTTAGGTAACACTGTGCAGAGCTTGCAAAAAACTAACTTGTAGCTTATTTAGCTGCCTGCGGTAGTGATAGGATCAGGAAAACACCACCAACCTTCTACAGGTAGCTTTAGCTGAACACTGTGCAGAGCTCGCAAAAAAATAACTTGTAGCTTATTTAGCTGCCTGCGGTAGTGATAGGATCAGGAAAACACCACCAACCTTCTACAGGTAGCTTTAGCTGAACACTGTGCAGAGCTCACAAAAAGATAACTTGTAGCTTTAGCTGAACACTGTGAGGAGGACGCACTACACTAACTTGTAGCTTTAGCTGAACACTGTGAGGAGGACGCACTACACTAACTTGTAGCTTTAGCTGAACACTGTGCAGAGCTTGCAAAAAACTAACTTGTAGCTTATTTAGCTGCCTGCGGTAGTGATAGGATCAGGAAAACACTACCAACCTTCTACAGGTAGCTTTAGCTGAACACTGTGCAGAGCTCGCAAAAAAATAACTTGTAGCTTATTTAGCTGCCTGCGGTAGTGATAGGATCAGGAAAACACCACCAACCTTCTACAGGTAGCTTTAGGTGAACACTGTGCAGAGCTTGCAAAAAACTAACTTGTAGCTTATTTAGCTGCCTGCGGTAGTGATAGGATCAGGAAAACACCACCAACCTTCTACAGGTAGCTTTAGCTGAACACTGTGCAGAGCTCGCAAAAAAATAACTTGTAGCTTATTTAGCTGCCTGCGGTAGTGATAGGATCAGGAAAACACCACCAACCTTCTACAGGTAGCTTTAGCTGAACACTGTGCAGAGCTCACAAAAAGATAACTTGTAGCTTTAGCTGAACACTGTGAGGAGGACGCACTACACTAACTTGTAGCTTTAGCTGAACACTGTGAGGAGGACGCACTACACTAACTTGTAGCTTTAGCTGAACACTGTGCAGAGCTTGCAAAAAACTAACTTGTAGCTTATTTAGCTGCCTGCGGTAGTGATAGGATCAGGAAAACACTACCAACCTTCTACAGGTAGCTTTAGCTGAACACTGTGCAGAGCTCGCAAAAAAATAACTTGTAGCTTATTTAGCTGCCTGCGGTAGTGATAGGATCAGGAAAACACCACCAACCTTCTACAGGTAGCTTTAGGTGAACACTGTGCAGAGCTTGCAAAAAACTAACTTGTAGCTTATTTAGCTGCCTGCGGTAGTGATAGGATCAGGAAAACACCACCAACCTCCTACAGGTAGCTTTAGCTGAACACTGTGCAGAGCTCACAAAAAGCTAACTTGTAGTTTTAGCTGAACACTGTGAGGAGGACGCACTACACTAACTTGTAGCTTTAGCTGAACACTGTGAGGAGGACGCACTACACTAACTTGTATCTTTAGCTGAACACTGTGCAGAGGTCGCACTACACTAACTTATAACTTTAGCTGAACACTGTGAGGAGGACGCACTACACTAACTTGTAGCTTTAGCTGAACACTGTGAGGAGGACGCACTACCCTAACTTGTAGCTTTAGCTGAACACTGTGCAGAGGTCACACTAAACTAACTTGTAGCTTTAGCTGAACACTGTGAGGAGGATGCACTACACTAACTTGTAGCTTTAGCTGAACACTGTGAGGAGGAGGCACTACACTAACTTGTAGCTTTAGCTGAACAATGTGCAGAGGTCACACTAAACTAACTTGTAGCTTTAGCTGAAGATTGTGAAGAGGACGCACTACACTAACTTGTAGTTTTAGCTGAACACTGTGCAGAGGTCGCACTACACTAACTTGTAGCTTTAGCTGAACACTGTGTGGACTACGCACTACCCTAACTTATAGCTTTAGCTGAACACTGTGCAGAGGTCACAATAAACTAACTTGTAGCTTTAGCTGAAGACTGTAAGGAGGACGCACTACACTAACTTGTAGTTTTAGCTGAACACTGTGCAGAGGTCGCACTACACTAACTTGTAGCTTTAGCTGAACACTGTGTGGAGGACGCACTACCCTAACTTATAGCTTTAGCTGAACACTGTGCAGAGGTCACACTAAACTAACTTGTAGCTCTAACTGAACACTGTGAGGAGGACGCACTACACTAACTGTAAATAGTCTAGCTGCCTGACTGTGGTACTAATAGGATCAAAAGAACACCAGCAATTTTCTTCAGCCTGCCTGTCAGTAGGAAGATAACAGGAATGGATCTAGCTAAACTGAATATAGTATATATATATATATATATATATACACACAACACCTGGGATGCATATATATATACACAATACACTATAAGTGCAGCTAACTCACTGACTGTCCTGCCTAATCTATCTAACTCAAATGAAATGACACTGTCTCTCTCTCTCTCTAAGCACGCCGGAACACACTACACAGGGCTGCCGCGCAGGCGGCCTTATATAGTGTGGGGCGTGTTCTAAACCCCCTGAGCCATAATTGGCCAAAGCCACCCTGGCTTTGGCAAATTACAGCTCTCTCTTCTGACGGCGCTGTGATTGGCCAAGCATGTGGGTCATAGTGCATGCTTGGCCAATCATCAGCCAGCAATGCACTGCAATGCCGCAGTGAATTATGGGCCGTGATGCGCCACACGAATTTGGCGCGAACGGCCCATATCGTTCGTAATTTGGCGAACAATCGAACAGACGATGTTCGAGTCGAACATGGGTTCGACTCGAACGCGAAGCTCATCCCTAGCCGTTAGTTTGTGGCCAATTGTAGGCATACTTGCCTGCAAAGGCTAATTTGTCACGTGCGAGTTTGTCCTCTTTCTTGACTAACAGGTCTTTCATGAACGTTTGAATGTGTTCTTTTAAGCAAGTATCAAAGGTTGAAAAGTTAGAGTTGTTTAATATACTGGTATTTTCATCGTAGATTCGTTTTATCTCACAATCTACTAGTTTAAGCTCTTGCATGTAATGCTCAATCATTAATTCCATCATTTTCCTGGAACAATCCTGGAGGTTCTGTTCCCATCGGGTCTTAAAGTCATGGTCAGTGGCCCAAATGTTGGGAAATGTGCACCTTCCTATGCGAACCTGTACCTGGGGGGGTGGGAACGGGATCTGTTTGCCAGCGACAGACACTCAAATCTTTTTTCCTATGTACTGCGGTGGTTCTGCTATATAGATGACATTCTGTTATTGTGGGCGGGACCACCAGCAGCACTAGAGGATTTCATGGCCATCTTAAGTCAGAATGATTACAACTTGCAGTTCACCATGCAGTCTAGCGTCTCTACAATCACATACCTAGACATCACTATTAAAATTAGTCAGGAGGGCCAAATTAATACATCACTGTTTCGTAAACCCACAGCGGGTAATACAATACTACATGCGCGGAGCGCGCACCCACGCCCTCTCGTCCAGAGCATTCCGCTTAGCCAGTACATACGCCTAAAACAGAACTGCTCAACGGATGCCGACTTTAAGCACGAAGCAGATCTTCTTTATCAATGACTTCTAGCGTGAGGCTACACCAAAACGAGTCTTTAAAAACCTGACCTAGAAACGCCTTGCTTTTCCCGAAACCAAAACAAGTCAGTCCAGACGTAGTGAGATTCATCACAACCTATTCTGACCAGCATCAAACCATACGTTCTATTATCCAAAAACACTGGCATATTCTAACTACAGATCCCACCATCAGCAAATACATAGGCTCTCGTCCCGAAATCACCTTTCGACGAGCTAAATCCTTAAAGGACTCCCTAGTATGAAGTCATTACTGAAAAACCACGAAAACAGCACAATCCCCTGCAGGCCTCTTCCAATGTGGCAATTGCAATTTCTGCGATTTATTACTCACTGGACCTTCGGTTCTTCTCCCAGATGGTCGTACGCACGTCCTACGGCACCACATTACATACCAAACTCAAAGTGTTATCTATATCATTTTTTGTCAATGTCGAGCCTTTTATGTGGGCAAAACTATCAGGCCCTTTTGGAGAAGAATCAAGGACCATGTATATTATGCTACAAATGGTCTTCTGAATACCACAATGGGGTATCACATAGCTTTCAAGCATATGTATGACCCCAGGGTGTTTAAATTTGCTGCTCTGGACATTGTTTATGCCGACCCTCGTGGGGGCGATTTTGATAAAAGAGTATTCCAACGTGAAACGCAATGGATACATAAATTACAATCCACATCACCGAGTCGCAACACAAAAACTCCCTTGACCCACTGGTGGAGGCTGAACTTTCCTCCCTTCGCAGCCAAATCAATGACCTTCTGGGTTATAGAGCCAAAGCGGCACTGCAGAAATGTCAGCTCATAGCTTACGAATCAGGGAACAAATGTGGGCATATTCTTGCTAGAGCGGTCAAAGGCATTAAGACGCAAACATACATCCCACATATTAAGACGGAGACGGATACGAAGGTCAGCTTACTACATCATATACCTAACACATTTAAGGAATATTATAAAAACCTGTAAAATCTACCGGCCCCATCGGGAACACAACCCCTGATGGAAGCCTACTTATCTTCTAGCCAGATCCCTACATTATCGCCAGAAAGTGTGGCTAAGTTAGAGCTCCTGATGACGCCAGAAGAATTAGAGTTAGCACTTAACTCGACTGAGCCGGGGAAGGCCCCTGGGCCTGATGGCCTAACCCCCTAATACTACAAAACATTACTATCGTCTCTTGGCCCCCATATGATAACTTTTTTTAATGAAATAGGAAAGACGGCGACCTTCTTGAGCGATACCATGCGGGCACATATAACGGTCATTCCCAAAGAGGGCAAGGATCCTTTAATCTGCAGCAGCTATAGGCCAATTTCATTGTTGAACACAGATCTTAAGCTTTTTACCAAGATTTTAGCGACCTGATTAGCCCATCATCTACAATCCCTGGTCCACTTAGACCAAGTGGGCTTTATCCCCACGAGAGAAGATAGAGACAGTACAACTAAAGTACTGAATCTAATACATGTAGCCAACCAGACCCATACACCCTCGATCTTTCTAAATACAGACGCAGAAAAAGCGTTTGACAGGGTTAATTAGGATTATATGTTCACAGTCCTTCGACATATAGGACTAGGTGAAACAATGATTAGATGGATTGCCCAAATTTATACTACCCCTACAGCACAAATTAAAGTAAATGGGATTTTATCAGACTCCCTTCCAATCAAGAATGGGACTAGACAGGGTTGCCCATTATCCCCCCTTCTTTTTGCCCTTTCTTTGGAGCCATTCTTATGTAAAATTAGGAATAATCCAGACATCCAAGGCCTAGAGGTTGGAGATATACAATACTAGGTCTCTGCATATGCGGATGACCTGTTATTCTCCCTTTCAAACCCAGTCACATCCCTCCCAAACCTTCTCCAGGAATTTGACGATTATGGGAAAATATACAATCTTAAAATTAACTACAGTAAGTCAGAAGCCATGGGCATAGAGATCCCGCAAGCCACAATGCAAACACTCCGCTCCAGTTTCAATTTTAAATGGACATCTACGGCTTTAACATACCTGGGTACCTCTATCCCAGCCAACATAAACCACACATTTAAATTGAATTTCCCACCCTTATTAGTCAAAATCAGAACCTTACTGGTATCATGGCATAAAGGACTTCATTCCTGGTTCGGCAGATGTAATCTTATCAAGATGTGTATTCTACCTAAATACCTCTATTTATTACAGACACTTCCAATTACGATTCCCGCGTCGTTCTTCAAACAGGTACACAGCCAGTTCCATAGATTCATCTGGGCAAATGCGAAACTGAGATTGTCCCAAACCCTTCTTTCCTTACCTAGGATTAATGGGGGCCTAGCTGTCCTGGATGTGAAGAAATATTACCAGGCTGTGCATCTAGGTAGGATTATAGACTGGTGCCGCCATCAGGATCTAAAACTATGGACGCAACTGGAACAAGCCCAAGCACAGGTACCTTTGCAAGGAGCAATGTGGTGCTATGAACACCTTACATCAGAAGTTAAGAGACACCCACTGATAGGGACGACGCTTCGGGTAGGGACACAAACCAGTCTCGCGCAGGCACTGTCCACACCTACCTCTCCGTTATATCCCATTATAGGCAACCCAAAATTCCCTCCGGAACTAGAACCTCAGGTTATGAACGTACTAACTAACATTAACTGCACGCAAGCACGACATTTCCTAATAAATTATTCTTGCCCTTCCATAGCAACACTAAGTAAGAACACGGGCCCCTTTAAACTAATTTTTTGGTCTGCATTCAGCTAAGACATTTTCTTACGTCTATTCCTAACGCGCGAGAGTTTTCTAGACCTTTAACTGTTTTTGAAAACTACTGCTCTGACAGTAGAGTGCTCCCGAGAACGCTGTCCACAATGTATAACCTCATTATCGCTCCGTCAGATAACGCACACATGACCTTCCTGAAAAAATGGGAGAGGGTTTTGAACTGTACATTTACTTCGAACCAGACTCAACGTATTCTAACGTTTGCATACCTATTACCCGACTGCCTCACCACTTTGCTGGAGATGTCAGACAGAAAGGGACACACTGTTGCATATATTTTGGTGTTGTTCGAAACTATCCTATTACTGGACTGCGATCCGGACAATTATCCAGAAGTTCACGGAATATACTATTCCAGACGACCCAGCCTATTTTCTTCTACATGTAAACACAATGTCCACTAAAAGATACAAGAAGTCTATCATACGCCACCTGGTCAATGCGGATAGATCCTGTATCCCACTCCAATGGAAAAACCAAACCCCACCATCGGTGGCGTCTTGGATTCAGAGAGTAGAGGACATTAGTAAAATGGAAGATCTGGTCCTCTCCGCGAGACACCAACAGGAAAAATATAAGAAGACATGGGCACTCTGGCACTAATTTATTTTTTCGTCGGAAGGTACCTCCCTTAGAACCTAATGATGAGGTTAATATTCCAGGACCGCCCTGAATCAACCAGAACCCTCTACAACCTTCTCATCCCTATATCACAATCCACCCTTCCTTCTTCCCCTTCCTTCCTCTGCACCCCACTTCTTATCCCTTGGTAGCTTTCCTGTTCCCTCGAGAGGCCCTCTGGAATCGGGCGATTAGGCTTAGCCCGGATGGCTGGTGGGTGGGCGGGGGGCGGAGGTGGGAGATGGAGGATAAATGTTTATACACTTGTTGCCTATTATTAAAGGACCCTGTTTGAGAGGGCCTCGGCCTTTCAACAAGCAATCATAAAATACTTAACACCTGACGCATACAGATGGGTTTGAAATGTATTAATACTCTGCCACGCCTTCCGTCCAAGTGAGGAAGTATATATGTATGTGTGTTTTTTTTTTCCTCCCCCCCTCTGTCCTCCCTTCCCTCCCTCCCCTGATGTTTCTAATGTTTGTATATACTGTATTGCTAAGCCCATGTTGGGCTTTTCTAAAAAGTAAA